>JALAZF010000620.1:2400000-3143807 GCA_022829125.1 Lathyrus tuberosus | reverse complement strand
AAGAAGCACTTGCTTTTGCATTCTCCCCCTTTGACAACATCAAAAAGAGCGAAGCAATAGGGCCAGTCGTAAGCAAAACATATTCATGTGTACACAATTATACTCTTTGCAACGGATAAAACATCAACAACGGTTCACATAAAATGTTGTTAATGCAAGAGATAGAAGCATAAATAAGACAAGAAACATAACAAATGAAACTTAGTGCATTACACAACCGAATTTGTTCAGTACAAGTTCCAAGTCAAAAGAAAGCAAACACATAACAAAACATAATAAAATGATGCAAAATGAAACATGACATGCACAACACCAACACAACTCAATCCTCTATGGTCTCCTCCCCCTATATGGATGACCCCTCCCCTCTACAAGAGTAATTTGGATGTGGTGCTCTTTTCTCACATATGCGTTCAGTGAGTTCCAAAAACAACCCTGTTGAGCGTATTGAAGCTATTTGAAAGAGGAGCGATTCTGACCATCAGCTATCTCAGCCATAATATCAAACCTTTGTAGCACGGCGGAAGCAAACCAATCAAAGTTGTCACTTTGAGCTTGGAGCTGGCCCTGCAAAGCTATGTACCTTTCCTCTTGAAGAGTAGCAAAATTTTGTTGTTGAAGCTGCATATTCCTCAACATTTCAAGAACTTCATAATTGTTTGGTTGAGGTCGAGGTGGAGACAGAGGCATGTAGGATGAATCTTAATTAGTCCAGTCATTTGTGGGAGGCATGTAGGATGAGCCTAGGGTCGTCCAGCCTGTGTGTTGCCACTCACCCCCAGCCTTGATTGGCATAGGGATCTTGCACAGGTGAGTGACCCAACCAATCATTGTCATCATGATCATTGTAACACCCCATTTTAATTTATTTAATCGTCGTGTGTTATTTCATTTGTTTGGCCTTGTTTAGGGTGTGTGTAGTTGAGCTTGTAAGCGTATAGTCCGTAGCGGAACGGGGAATTAGGGATGTCAGAATTATAATAGAGTACTAATGAATAATGTGAGAACATATTTAGTAATAGTAGAAAGAGGAGTATTATTATTTTTATGTCCAATATTATTATTAGTATTACTATGGTTATTATTATTACTATTAATATTGTTATTATTAATTAAATTCAGAATTTTTTTTTAGTAATAATAGAGTTAGTGTTAGTAAAATAAGAAAAGGAGGAGGATTAGGAAAAATTGGGTCATAATCACATTTCCACCAAGAGAGAAAGTTGGAGAGGAAGAAGCTAAGCTTGGCATCATCAATTTTCATCAGAATTTAATCGAGAATTCGAGGTAAGGGGGAGAATGGATTTCAATATGGGTGTTGATAACATGAGAGGGTAGTGAGGATTTTTTCCCCTCATAGGAATTGTATGTATAATTTTGTTGTTGTGGAATTGTTGTAGAATGATTGAAATTGTGATGGAAAGTGTGTAAATCGATCCATTATGTCATAATATGTGTCAAAAAACTATGTTGCTGCTGCTATATGATTCTGGTATTGCAGATTTGGGTGCTAGAATTGAGCAGAAATTGGACTGGTGTGAAAACAGAAAATTCTAGGTATCGCTGCCCATACGCGTAATGGGCAAGGCAATACGCGTATTGGGTAGGGAAATACGCGTATGCCAAGAGCGAAAGGTGGGCGTTACGCGTATGGAACCCATTTGACACGGCCCTCTGCTGAAATGCGTAATGGTACACGTAGGGGACCAAGGCATTACGCGTAAGGGGGGTGGTACTACGCGTAATGGGATTAAAATATAATCAGACTGGAATTTTTGAGAGAAATCAGTCTCTGCCCGTACGCGTAACCCTCAGGGCAATACGCGTATGGCTGGCGGTAGAAACTGGGCATTACACGTATGGCTGAGGGCAATACGCGTATGACCAGCGAAAGTGCAGAATTTTTCCGTTTCGCGATTTCTTTCCCGATTTCGTGTCCGATGCGGTTCCTTTTTGGTCTGAGAGGTTGGGATAGGTGTCAGAACTTGTTGAATTTAGGAATGGTGGAAAAATGATTTAAAAATGGAATTTGGATGGATTAATTAGATAATGAACTAATTAAGGCCACGTGAGGTATTTTCCTTAATTATGTGAATTATGATGAATTGATTTGTTAGTGTGGTAATACTAGTGTGTATTACGGTGAGTATGTATCTCACGCGTGATCATACGGATCGCGAAGATGTATAATTTGTTATTATACATGTGTTTTATGTAATTCGTGTCATGCATTTCATGATGTGTCTGGTGGAGACAGCTAGGTGGGAATCCATGATGGGTGCCTAGTATTGTCCGGACTCCAATGTGGAGTTGTATGGAGATAAATCATTGCTCAGTGGGAGTGTATGTGATTTATCCAGATTCTATTATGAATCAGGTTCAATTGAATGAACCATGTTGTGTGGTACCACTTGCATTGCATTGTGTCATTGAGTCACATTGCATTATTATGTCTTTGTTGGATTATAATCAGAAAGTGACAAGTGTGTTGTGAATGTGTGCATATTATGTGTGATTGCTTGATTTCTACTCCTTAACATGTATTTTACACCGTTAATTATTGAATGTAGTTCTCACCCCTTTGTTGTTTCTTGTGTCTGTGCTTCTTGGGAAGTACAGATAATCCAGGTACTTGAGTAGTGCATGGAGTATGTGTTGCCTGATCGAGTCTTAGGAGTCGCTCTGATATGTAACACAGGATAATGGGAATTTCATCTTTTGTTGTATATTTTCTATATTGTGTTATGTATCACTACTTACTTTAAAACATGGTGAACCACTAGTTTACGTGGACCATGATTTTGTTGCCCAATGGCCTTTTTATTTTGGGGTTCGATATTTCACTCCGCTGTTTTAACTTATTTTTGAGAAACAAGTAGTGAATGAAGTAAATAGAGAAATTCTGGTTATGTTTTTATGGTGTGACATCCCACTATTTAAGGGATCTCTGATTATACTTGTAGTATTTGTATATTTTTGTTAAATTGGGACAGTGGGGCGTTACAATTGCTATCAGAGCAGGTCGGTCCGTCCTGCTAAATGTTGCAGTAGAGTCTGTCCTTAGAATAGGAGTAGACTTGGGTGTTCTTCTAACCGTGTGTTGATTGTTGAACAGTATGGCAGGAAGGAATGATGCTGCTCTTGCTGCGGCACTGCAAGCTATGGCGCAAGCAGTGCAGAACAATAATCAGATTGCTGGGGAGGCGCAGTTCCGTAACTTAGAAAGGTTTCAGAGCAATAAGCCGCCTATATTCGAGGGTGGTATTCTTGATCCTGAAGCGACACAGAAGTGGCTGAAGGCTATTGAGAAGATCTTCAGGACCATGGGATGTAATGAAGCTCAGAAAGTGCAGTTTGTCACTCATATGCTGGAAGGCGAAGCTGAAGCTTGGTGGGATAATAGTCATCAGAGGTTGGAAGCTGCGGGTACTCTTGTTACGTGGGCGGTGTTTCAAGGTGAGTTTCTGGAAAAGTATTTCCCGAAAGATATTTGCAGTGCAAGGGAGATTGAGTTCCTGGAACTGAAACAGGGTAGCATGACTGTTGTTCAATATGATGCTCGGTTTGAGGAGTTGGTGCAATATTGTGCTCACTACAATACCGGCGAGGCTATGACTTCAAAATGCTTGAAGTTTGAGAACGGGTTGCGTCCCGAGATCAAACAGGGTATTGCTTGTCAGAAGATATGGAGTTATCCGGAACTGATAAGACGAAGCCGGATCTATGATAATGATAACAGGGCCCGGATTGCTCATTACAAAGCCTTGAATGTCCGGAAGGGTAAGCAGAGGTATGGGGGTACGCCTTATAGTGCTCCAGCTGACAAAGGAAAATAGAAAGCTGCCGTGAGAAAGAAACTGAGTGGGGGAGAGAAGGCTCCCAATCCTACCAAGTGTTTCAAATGTGGTGGCACGGGTCATCGTGCTAATGATTGTCAGAATGAGGAGAAGAAGTGCTTTATGTGTGGACGACCAGGTCACGTTGTGGCAAATTGTAGGGTTACCATACCTACCTGTTATAATTGTAGAGAACAGGGTCATATTAGCACTCAATATCAGACGCCTAAGAAATCTCAGACAAGTGGAAGGGTGTTCGCATTGGCCAGAGCCCAACCTACCGGTGATGAGCGTTCCATCAAAGGTACTTGTTTTATTAATGACATTTCTTTGATTTCTATCATTGACACGAGTGCAACCCACTCGTTCATTTCTGTTGATTGTGTGAGGAGATTAGGAATTGTACCGTCTACTTTGGATCAGAGGATGACTATTGAAACTCCATCTATTGGTTCTGTGTTACTTCTTCGTTGACTATTTTTGGTAGAGAATTCGGTGTGGACTTGATTTGTTTGCCACTCAGTAATCTAGATATCATTTTGGGAATGAACTGGTTAGAATTCAACCGAGTTTATATTGATTACTTTAGGAAGAGGCTGTTGTTTCTTACTCCTGAAGAGGAAGTGTTGGCTAATTATTTGTCTACTAAGGAATTGAGAACCTTGTTAGAAGACGAAGCTAAGATGTTTGCAGTGGTTGCCTGGTTATCAGTAGAAAGCAATACATCAGTTAATGAGTTACCGGTGGTAAGGGAATTTCCTGAAGTGTTTCCGGATGATATTACCGAATTGCCTCCAACGAGAGAAATTGAATTTACTATTGATCTCGTTCCTGGCACCAGACCTATATCTATGGCACCATACAGGATGTCGGCATCAGAATTGGCAGAGTTGAAAATTCAAATTGGAGAATTGCTTGATAAAAAGTTTATTAGGCTAAGTGTGTCACCGTGGGGAGCTCTAGTGTTATTGGTGAAAAAGAAGGATGGTAGTATGCGTCTGTGCATTGATTACCGCCAGTTGAATAAGGTGACCATTAAGAAAAAGTATCCACTTCCAAGGATTGATGACTTGATGGATCAGCTTGTGGGGGCTCGTATTTTCAGTAAAATTGATTTGAGGTCGGGTTACCATCAGATTAGAGTGAAGGAAGGGGATATTCAGAAGACTGCGTTTAGAACTTGCTATGGACATTACGAATATGCAGTGATGCCTTTCGGAGTGTCTAATGCGCCGAGTGTGTTTATGGAATATATGAACCGTATCTTTCATTCTTATCTGGATCAATTTATCGTGGTATTCATTGATGATATATTGATTTACTCCAAGTCTGAAGAGGATCATGCAGAACACTTGAGGATTGCATTACAGGTGTTGAAGGATAATAAATTATTTACAAAGTTCTCCAAATGTGAATTTTGGTTGCAGACTGTGAGTTTCTTGGGTCATGTTATTTCTGGTGATGGCATAGCAGTGGATCCATCTAAAGTAAGTGCAGTGCTTCAGTGGGAACCTCCGAAGACTGTAACGGAAATTAGAAGCTTCTTGGGTTTGACAGGTTATTACCGAAGATTCATCGAAGGATTTTCTAATTTGGCATTACCGTTGACTCAGTTAACTAGAAATAGTCAAGCTTTTGTTTGGGATACGGCGTGTGAGGAAAGTTTCGAAGAATTGAAAAAGAAACTGACTACATCACCAGTACTGATTCTTCCAAATCCAAATGAACCTTTTGTAGTGTATTGTGATGCGTCTAAGATGGGATTAAGCGGAGTGTTAATGCAAGATGGCAAGGTAATGGCTTATGCTTCACGGAAATTGAGAGTACATGAGAGGAATTATCCTACTCATGATCTTGAATTAGCTGCGGTGGGTTTTGTATTGAAAATTTGGAGACATTATTTGTATGGAACGAGATTTGAAGTATTCAGTGACCATAAGAGTCTGAAGTATTTATTTGATCAGAAGGAGTTGAATATGTGGCAGAGAAGATGGTTAGAGTTCTTGAAAGACTATGATTTTAATTTGAGTTACCATCCGGGGAAAGCTAATGTTGTAGCGGACGCTCTAAGTCGTAAGACAATTCATATGTTGACATTAATGATAAAAGAAATGGAATTAATTGAACAGTTCAGAGACTTGAGTATGGTTTGTGAAACTACACCGGAAAGTGTTAGATTGGGTATTCTTAAAGTGAATAATGACTTTTTGGATGAAATTAAGGAAAATCAGAGGCTTGATGTGAAACTGGTGGACATGATGCCTACATGAGGAAATGATCCTGATAGTGATTTTAAGGTAGATAAGGATGGTGTACTGAGATTCCGAGGCAGGATTTACGTGTCGGATAATATGGAATTGAGGAAAGCGATCTTAGAAGAGAGTCACCGGAGTAGTTTAAGTATCCATCCGGGAGCCACGAAAATGTACCAAGACTTGAAGAAGTTATTTTGGTGGTCTGGTATGAAGAGAGATGTGGCCCAGTTTGTTTATGCTTGTTTGACATGTCAAAAGTCAAAAGTGGAGCATAAAAAACCTTCGGGGTTGATGCAACCGTTGGAGATTCCAGAATGGAAGTGGGATAGTATTACTATGGATTTTGTTACTGGTTTGCCAAATACGGCGAGAGGCTTTGATGCTATTTGGGTAGTGGTGGATCGGCTTACGAAATCCGCACATTTTATACCAATTAATATCAGTTTCCCATTGTCAAAGATGGCGGAGATTTATATCAGAATAATTGTGAAACTGCATGGTGTTCCGTCAAATATAGTGTCAGATAGAGATCCGAGGTTTACTTCAGAATTCTGGAAGAGTTTGCAGGAAGCTTTAGGTTCTAAACTAAAGTTGAGTTCGACTTATCATCCACAGACCGATGGTCAGTCGGAGAGGACTATTCAGTCGTTAGAGGATTTGTTGAGAACCTGTGTGTTGGAGAAAGGTGGCGCATGGGATACTCATTTGCCATTGATTGAGTTCACGTATAACAATAGTCACCATTCTAGTATTGGTATGACACCTTTCGAAGCTTTGTATGGTAGGAGGTGTAGAACACCTCTGTGTTGGTATGAAACTGGTGAGAATATTGTGCTTGGGCCTGAAATTGTGCAACAAACTACTGAGACAATTAAGATGATCCGTGAAAAGATGAAAGCGTCTCAGAGTAGACAGAAAATTTATCATGATAATCGGAAGAAAGACTTGGAATTTAGCGAAGGTGATCATGTATTTCTGAGATTCAATCCTGTGACAGGTGTTGGACGTGCAGTGAAATCGAAGAAATTGGATTCTAAATTCATTAGACCGTATCAGATCTTACAAAGAGTGAGTACAATTGCTTACAGGGTGGCGTTGCCACCGGAGTTTTCGAACTTGCATGACGTATTTCATGTTTCGCAACTTCGGAAGTATGTGTCAGATCCATCTCATGTTATCTAGAGGGATGAAGTGCAGATTCGAGATAATCTTCCTGTGGAAGCGATGCCGATAAGGATTGAGGATCGCAAGATGAAGCAACTTAGAGGGAAAGAGATTCCTCTAGTGAGAGTAGCTTGGGGAGGAGCTGCAGGAGGAAGTGTGACCTGGGAATTGGAAAGCAAGATGCGAGAGTAGTATCCAGAATTGTTTCCATCAGGTACATTTTCGAGGACAAAAATATTTTAAGTGGGGGAGAGTTCTAACACCCCATTTTAATTTATTTAATCGTCGTGTGTTATTTCATTTGTTTGGCCTTGTTTAGGGTGTGTGTAGTTGAGCTTGTAAGCGTAGAGTCCGTAGCGGAACGGGGAATTAGGGATGTCGGAATTATAATAGAGTGCTAATGAATAATGTGGGAACATATTTAGTAATAGTAGAAAGAGGAGTATTATTATTTTTATGTCCAATATTATTATTATTATTATTATTATTATTATTATTATTATTATTATTATTATTACTATGGTTATTATTATTACTATTAATATTATTATTATTAACTAAAATCAGAATTTTTTTAGTAATAATAGAGTTAGTGTTAGTAAAATAAGAAAAGGAGGAGGATTAGAAAAAATTGGGTCATAATTACATTTTCACCAAGAGAGAAAGTTGGAGAGGAAGAAGCTAAGCTTGGCATCATTAATTTTCATCAGAATTTAATCGAGAATTCGAGGTAAGGGGGAGAATGGATTTCAATATGGGTGTTGATAACATAAGAGGGTAGTGAGGATTCTTTCCCCTCATAGGATTTGTATGTATAATTTTGTTGTTGTGGAATTGTTGTAGAAAGATTGAAATTGTGATGGAAAGTGTGTAAATCGATCCATTCTGTCATAATATGTGTAAAACACTGTGTTGCTGCTGCTATATGATTCTGGTATTGCAGATTTGGGTGCTAGAATTGAGCAGAAATTGGACTGGTGTGAAAACAGAAAATTCGGGGTATTCACTGCCCATACGCGTAATGGGCAAGGCAATACGCGTATTGGGTAGGGCAATACGCATATGGCAAGAGCGAAAGGTGGGCGTTACGTGTATGAAACCCATTTGACACGACCCTCTGCTGAAATGCGTAATGGTACGCGTAGGGGGCAAGGCATTATGCGTAAGGGGGGTGGTACTACGCGTAATGGGATTAAAATATAATCAGACTGGAATTTTTGAGAGAAATCAGTCTCTGCCCGTACGTGTAACCCTCAGGGCAATACGCGTATGGCTGGCGGTAGAAACTGGGCATTACGCGTGTGGCTGGGGGCAATACGCATATGACTAGCGAGAGTGCGGAATTTTGTCGTTTCGCGATTTCTTTCCCGATTTCGCGTCCGATGCGGTTCCTTTTTGGTCTGAGAGGTTGGGATAGGTATCAGAACTTGTTGAATTTAGGAATGGTGGAAAAATGATTTAAAAATGGAATTTGGATGGATTAATTAGATAATTAACTAATTAAGGCCACGTGAGGTATTTTCCTTAATTATGTGAATTATGATGAATTGATTTGTTAGTGTGGTAATACTAGTGTGTATTACGGTGAGTATGTATCTCACGGGTGATCATACGGATCGCGAAGATGTATAATTTGTGATTATACATGTGTTTTATGTAATTCATGTCATGCATTTCATGATGTGTCTGGTGGAGACAGCTAGGTGGGAATCCATGATGGGTGCCTAGTATTGTCCGGACTCTAATGTGGAGTTGTATGGAGATAAATCATTGCTCAGTGGGAGTGTATATGATTTATCCGGGTTCTATTATGAATCAGGTTCAATTAAATGAACCATGTTGTGTGGTACCACTTGCATTGCATTGTGTCATTGAGTCACATTGTATTATTATGTCTTTGTTGGGTTATAATCAGAAAGTGACAAGTATGTTGTGAATGAGTGCATTATTATGTGTGATTGCTTGATTTCTACTCCTTAACATGTATTTTACACCGTTAATTATTGAATGTAGTTCTCACCCCTTTGTTGTTTCTTGTGTCTGTGCTTCTTGGGAAGTACAGATAATCCAGGTACTTGAGTAGTGCATGGAGTACATGTTGCCTGATCGAGTCTTAGGAGTCGCTCTGATACGTAACACGGGATAACGGGAATTTCATCTTTTGTTGTATATTTTGCATATTGTGTTATGTATCACTACTTACTTTAAAACATGGTGAACCACTAGTTTACGTTGACCATGATTTTGTTGGCCAATGGCCTTTTTATTTTGGGGTTCGATATTTCATTCCGCTGTTTTAACTTATTTTTGAGAAACAAGAAGTGAATGAAGTAAATAGAGAAATTCAGGTTATGTTTTTATGGTGTGACATCCCACTATTTAAGGGAACTCTGATTATATTTGTAGTATTTGTATATTTTTGTTAATTTGGGACAGTAGGGTGTTACAATCATCACCATGATGGTCAGTCTCCGTCTGATGAGCTTCCTCATACTCCTCTTCATCTTCTTCTTCATCCTCATCTGGATTCTGTACTCTTACATCCGAGCTCTTTGTCTTAACCATGTACCTTTGCCCTTGAGGATCCTAAAGGTAACTCATCAAAGTCATGGTCTTTTGGCTAAATTCTTGATCATTTGTAATGGAGAGGTATGGAATATCTTGGACAATAATTCCAGCCCTATCAAGAACACTTTGAATGAATGAACCATAGCACAAAATTGTCCCTCTACCTGATTCCTTTAGAGCAATAATTCTGCTTACAATGTAGTATGGCCAGTTAACTCTTTTCTTATTTTTCAGCATATAGATCAAATGTACCTCAGCTTGGTCAACCCTTGAGTAACCTCCCTTCTTGGGACGGAGAATGTGAGCCACAATCCATTGGAAAACCCTGTCAATAGGCTTTAACCAACCGGTAGTAACCGATTTAGGAAACAAATCACTAGCAACAATGTCTTCAGGATAGGGATCCTTTAACATTGAACTCAGAACAGATTTGAATTCATAATCCGGTGCGAATTTGATGTCGATTATGTTAAAATGAGGATACTCAATTGGATACATACTAAACAACTCTTCCCAAACTTTACCATCAACCTTTAAGCTCTTGCCACCAATTTTGTAACCAAAATCAAGATCAAGAAATTTTCCGTGTATACACGTGTAAAACAACCTAACCATGTCTTCATTATAGTTTGTACCACATTCTAAGAAGTTATAGAACTTTTGAAAATCAAGCAACTCTATAATTTTTGGAATGTGCATGCGTTCAACCACTTTGGGATAATAGACAAATTGTTTGATGACTGACCTTTTCTTAAACTTCTTCTCAAAAACACCAGCTAGTTCATCAGAAAGTAAAGACATAGTATTTACCAGAATGTTTGACAGAGGTTGGGATAGTGGTTATGAAGTTCCTTCTCTTGAAGTTGAAGCCCTAGTAGTTCTCTTTCCTGTTACTCTTGAAGAAGCCATGAAAGCTTTGTTTTTCCAAGAGATGAACAGTACCCAAGTAGTGATTGATGACGAGGAACCAAGTTGTTCACTAATTTGAAGTTGAAGTTTTTGATTTGAGAGATTTTTTGAAAATGGGTTTTAGGTTTTGTAGAGAAATTAGAGAGAGTGTTGGTGAGAATGAGAGGAAATGAAATGAAGGGATGCTAATGATGATGATAATGACAATGTAAAGTGAAAAGGCTCACTGAATGATCATAATTTCCAAGAAAATCCAGATACGCTTCATTTTCCAAGGATATTTTTCTAGGTCACGCAGCGACGCGTCGACATAAGCCTAGGATGCTGTCGCACCTCGGAAAAATCACAATCGAAAATACGACCCTCGTGCAAAAGGCGCGGATTTATCCCAAAATAGGGAAAGGAAAATATCGAGAAAACCTTTAAAGAGATAAGAACATGGTCATTGCAACTACATTCTGGGTTCGGGAGTCGGTTTTGTGAGAGGAAGGTATTAGCACCCCCTCACCTCCGTTGTACTCAACGGGAACCTCTTAGTTCGAATTGTGATGAACGTTAGCTAAGCTTATTTGTTTTCTTCTAAGCGATTAAAGCGAAAAGGTAAGAGAAACGGTTTCGATGCTAAGGGGAAATGGGTAGTTTTAGAATAGGGTGCTCGCCAAGGATTGGGGCCCTTGAGCCTACGTATGCTCATTTAGACGAGAATGAGAAATCAGAGCGCTCGTAGTTTGACTACGAGAAAGGTTTGGAAAAGGGGGAAACGACGGAAAAAGAAAAAGGTAGAAAACGGAAGATGGATAGAAGGTAGCTCGCCAAGATCATCGCAATCTTGTGCTTACGTATCTTCATTCGGACGAGAATGAAGAATCGGAGCGTTTGTAGTTCGTGGAACTACGAGTAAGCTTAGTTTGATTTAGAGGTGACAATTATTTACACACGAGTAAGAGAACTCACACCCAAACAATTGAGGAAAAAGATAGAAGACTCCATCCCCCTCTATTTCACCTCGAAAAGAAATTGTGTTTGAATATTTGTTAATATGCTTTTGAATAACAAGTGCATGAAAAAAGGTTTGAATGTTGTCGAGTTAGAAGTCTTTTAGAGGTGTCAATTGTCCATACACGAGTAAGAGAACTCGCACCCTAACAATTGAAGAAAAGGATCGAAGACTCAATCCCCCTCTCTTTTACCTTGAAAAGAGTTTCGATAGTTGTTAATTGTTTTGTAGTTTGATTGAGAAAATCCACTTGATGTTGGATCAAGGGTTTGATTGTATACACGTGCGAAGAGATTGATTGCGAGGCAAAAGGCACTCGACTTAAAAGTTTGTATTGAAAATTGCTCGACGACGAATCGAGGGTTTAATTGAAAAAAGGTGTGAATCAATCCTAGTCCCTAGGGGTGCTCCTAGTAACAAAACCACGAAGAAAAGTGCGAGTGTGTGCATTAGGTTGATGGCGAATGCTAACGAGCAATCGACTTACAAGGGTGTTTTAAAAATGGCTCGACGACGAATCGAGAATTAGTTTGAAAATGGTTTAGTCTATGCTAGTCCCTAGGGGTGCTCCTAATAAACAAACCACAATAAAAGAAAAGCCAGTAAAGTGCGTACATCGGAATGGGAGCGGGGGTACATGTAAGTTACATGGGATTGCAAGAAATAAATGGGGTCATTGTCAGGTAGCCCAAGAAGAAGCCGTGTGTGTGCGAGGTGTCCTAAACTAAGCCACAAACAAGAGTTCAGACAAAAATCTCCATGCTAGGGTTTCTGTACAAAGTCCAAACTCCATGTCTCAGGATAGTAACCAACAGTCCACCAATTGAATCTTTTAGGGTTTCGATAGTTTTATAATGTTTTTTTGTGTTTTCAAATAATGAACAAGGTGTGAATATGACAAGATGATAACATGAACAGATGAATAATATGATAACATGAGCAGATAATATAATATAAACAAGATATATTTAACGAAAAAATGAAACAAGAGTATATTGAGTGGAAATTAAAGTTAGTTGTTAGTCGTTAATTGTTATTGTATCGGATGAATCGCTTTCGAATCGAGTCGACTATAGCGTTAAACCATCGTAGCACGATCTATGACGAAGATCATGCTATAGGAGGTCACACAATTAACGATATTTGTGCTAAAACACAATAGAGAAATGATATTGTGAATCATTCTCCAAGGAATCGTGCCACACGAAAAGAAAAGTGGATGGTCTCTCTTAATCACAAACTTTCGCCAATTAATCGAAGGTAACCTATCACGATCCCAAAGTATAGAAAATGATCTCAATGATCATTCACTACAGATTTGAATTCATGAAGGTTAAACAAACTCAACAATTGACATTTGCGATATTTAGACTTCATTGACCAAGATGAGAAGAAAATCAAAATGGAAATAAAAAGAAACAAGTGAAAATAGTAGATCAAAGATTAGTGACATGGAAAATCAAGATCCAAATCAATAAACTTAAACAAAATTTCAAATAATAGAAACTTATTTTATAAATAAAGCAAGTAGTTAATAAAAAGAAAGAAAAAATCAAATTAATGGAAAGGCAAGGGGGCGCTGCCTAGAAGTGTGGTATGTGAAATGAGACTCCAAATGTTCATGGGCTTATAAGCCCAACAACAAATCAAGGTAGGGTGTGTGCAAGAGTAAGGGTGTGTGTGCGTAGTAAAATAACATGGGCCTAAAGCCCATTAGCAAACAACATTATTTCAAAAAACCTACCAGACTTGAGAACAAAAATGAAAATCAAGGTTTTAAGAAAAACAACAGCATCAGCGATGGCTTCACGAGTAAAAGAAACAAAGTCACCAAATCGTTACATTTTCATCTTTTTAAAACAAAACGAATAAAAAAAAATCCATGGAAGAACAACACATAAACACAGGTAGATGAAAACGAAGCAATCTATTCCAACCTTATGCGTACCACGATCTCCCTCTGTCTCAATTTGTTTTTGTTCGATTTCCAGGTTTGTGGGTTTTCATTATGCTTTCTTTTCAAACCCTCTCTTAATCTCCTTCTTGCTGTTTTGATTTGATGTGTTTGAGAGTGCCAGAAAGTTGTAGTTGATTTGGAGGTATTGAAGATTGAAGTTGTAGTGATGTTGTGAAGGGATATTTGCGTGAGTTTTTGGGATGATGTTTGAAGAAGGTTTTGAGATTTGAAGAGAGTATTCGTGGGTTCTGCTGAATGGTTTGATTTGGTTGTGTAATTTATTTTGAATTTTCTTATTGTTATGATTTGTAGAAGCAGTGAAGGTTTATGCGTAACGTTTGTGAGCTTGTAGGTGATGTAGATTATTGGGTTGTGTATGAATTTTGTGAATTTTTCAGGTTGGTTTCAAATGAATTTTCTGCAAAGTGTTTGTGGCTTTTCTAGCTTGGATGAAAGTGAGGAATTGTGGCTCATTTTATAGGGATATTAAGGGTGATTTAGGCATTGCAAATTGAAAGTTTGGATGAGAATGACTTGCTGCTCGCGTATGCGTTTTGGCTTGGAATGTTGTAGCGTGATGGCTGTGAAGTCATTTTTGGTTTACTGCTGGCCGTGTGATTCATGATGTATGCTTCTCATGGTCCTATTTTCTTTTGTTCTAATTTTTGGTGATGGTAATGTAAACGGGCCGTGGAATAAATTTGTATGGAATGCTGAATTTTCTTTGTATTAACATGGGCCTTGAAACTTGTAATCTAACTACTATTATGCGCACCTTGAACTTTTATTTGAACCATGCCTGATTCTTTAACCATGATGATTGAAACTCAAATTGTGATGATGTATGATTTTGAACTCTTAATTGAATTGAATCAAAAACCTCATTGCAACATCTTGAATTCTCTCTTGAAATGAATAAAGTCTTGAATCACTTCTTGAAATTATAAAATCCACCATGAATCGATCTTTGAGAAATAAGGTTAATCATGAATCAACCTTGAACTTCTGAATGGACTAGAGCCTAGAATCACAAATGAACAATGAATCAATCCTGGACTTTTGAATGGATTAAAGTTCTGAAACAATGAATCAATCTTGAATTAATCTTGAACTTGGACATTTGAATCGTGATGAACCAAAACCTTCAATGTGAAACTTCTTGAGAAAGAACATGCCTTGAAAATCAGAGAATCATGACTTGAGGTATGAACTGTACTGCCCAAAACCAAAACTAAAAAATGAACTGGATTCTGATGATCATCAACCATGAGACGCTGACAACTAGACACAGTCTGATAACTTGATCCATACACAACTTATTTGAATTGGCACAAACCCTAATTAGAAGATCACACCCACACCACTTGAATGAAGCACACCCTGGATTTGATTATGAATCAACCCTTGCTTGACCAAGAATAGGTCCAAACCATTGAGCCACACACCTGACCGGATATCTGAAACTTGGGCTTAGACAAAAGCGACAACATGTTTTTTTGGATTTTTTTGAATAATGGTTAGTAGATGGATATACAGATGAAGGTAATATACAGTTAGGACAAATTTGGGGTATGACAGATGCGTCGACGCACGCACGTTTAAAATTCAAATTTCTGAATCATATCAGTATAAGTCGACGCAAGGGTTGGCGTATACATACCTGAATCCAATATTGTCTCAAATGAAGTAGCATGAGTCGACCTATGCCCTATTATGGTCGACGCATGCAGTGTAATCATGGAAAAATGGCAAAATTATGTTATGTATGCATCACACAAGAATAAATAACAAGCCCACACATATTTCAAACATAAAAATGGACCAAAAATGTATCTAAACCATCAAATAAACATCAAGATCACATTAATTATAACACAATTTCATATATATATATATATATATATATATATATATATATATATGTATATATATATATATGATGATCAAGATAAGTCAAATAGATAGGAACAATATTACCTTCAATGAAAATGAGTGATGAATGCCCTCACATAGCTTGATCTTTTCTATGTAGTTAATCAAAGTATAGACAAGCATATATATATATATATATATATATCGAGCATAGAACCATTCAATTTTAAACACAATTCGAGATATCGAGAACACCAAATTCCCTACGGATGTTGAAGAAGGGTTCTGTCACAAGTGGTTTTGTGAAAATATCGGCAAGTTGATTCTTGCTATCAACATGCTCACATACGACATCTTATTTCTCTACATGATCCTTAAGGAAAGGATGGAAAATTTCAATATGTTTCGTGCGTGAATGTAGTACAGGATTTTTAGTTAAGTTAATGGCGCTTGTATTATCACACAAAATGGGAATACACTCAATTTTAACACTGACGTCGAGTAATTATTGCTTGAGCCACAAGATTTGGGCACAACAACTACCGGCCGCAACGTATTCCGCCTCGGCTGTTGACAAAGCAACAGAAACTTGATTTTTGCTATGCCAACTCACTAAATAATTTGATAAGAAATGACAAGTGCCACTAGTTCTTTTCCTATCCGATTTACGACCGGCAAAGTCAGAATCGGAATAGCCAACCAAAGTGTAATCACTTCCCTTGGAAAACCAAAGCCCATACTTTGGAGTACCACATAGGTATCTAAGTATGCACTTGACGACTTTTAAATGTGATTCCTTGGGACATGATTGATACCTAGCACACATACACACACTAAACATGAAATCCGGTCAAGATGCGGTAAGATAGAGGAGATAACCTATCATACCTCTATATTTATTTACATCAACAACCTTACCATTCTCATCTCGATCCAAGTTTACACATGTAAGCATTGGAGTGTTAATTGCTTTATGGTTTGCCATGTCGAAGCGCTTGAGTAGCTTATAGCAATACTTCGTCTGGCTCACGAACGTTCCTTTTTCGAGTTGCTTGATTTGCAGTCCGAGGAAGTAGTTTAGCTCCTCCATCATGCTCATCTCGAACTCACCCTGCATCAAGTTAGAGAATTCCTTGATCATATTCATGTTAGTAGATCCAAGTATTATATCATCTACATATACTTGTACCAAAATGGAGTGTTTTCCTTGACGTTTAATGAAGAGGGTTGTATCAACCTTCCCTCTTGAGTATCCTTGGTCTAGTAAAAATTTGCTAAGACGCTCATACCAAGCCCTATGGGCTTGCTTGAGATTGTACAAAGCGCGTTTAAGCTTATAAACATGATTAGGATACTAATGAGATTAAAAACTAGGAGGCTGAGATACATAGACCTCTTCATTAATGTACCCGTTTAAAAAGGCACACTTTACATCCATTTGAAATAATATGAAAATTTTAGAACATACGTAGGCAAGCAAAAGACGTATAGACTCGAGTCGGGCAACAAGAGCATAAGTTTCCTCATAGTCTATGCCCTTCTCTTGGTTATACCCTTGCGCCACTAAGCGCGCTTTGTTCCTTGTTATGACTCTGTTTTCGTCAAGCTTGTTCCTAAACACCCATCTGGTGCCAATTACTCAATGGCCTTGCGGAGGAGGGACAAGGTCCCAAACCTCATTTCTTTTAAATTGATTTAATTCCTCTTGCATTGATAAAAACCAATGTTCATCGAGTAAGGCCTCTTTAGAGTTTTTAGGCTCAATCTGAGAGACGAAAGCAAAGTGATAACAAAAGTTACTTAACTTGGATCTCGTAGTTACTCCCTTTGAAATGTCTCCGAGTATGTTGTCGATGGGATGGTCCTTAGAGGAATTCTAAGCTAGAGGAAGGTCATCGTTGTTAATTGGATGAAACTCCTTAATCTCTTCAGGATGGTGATCTTTCTCCTCCTCAACTTTCACCGATTTAGGTTGATCAGTCCCTTTTTCAGTGTCCTTGAGCATGTCTTCTGAAGATACACCTTCGCCATGAAAAGAAATACCTATTCCGACATTTTTCGGGTAAGATTCATCAAGAGTAACATGCAAGGATTCTTCAACAGTAAGTAACCTTTTATTATATATCCTATATACCTTACTTGTTTGAGAGTATCTAAGAAATATACCTTCATCGGCCTTTGAATCAAACTTCCCAAGATTATCCTTACCATTATTCAACACAAAGCATTTACAACCAAATACGTGAAGGTGTGATACGTTAGTCTTCCTTCCTTTCAAAAGCCCATACGGAGTTTTGTTGAGAATAGGACGGATGAGCACCCTATTCAAAACATAACAAGCCGTACTAATGGCATCGGCCCAAAAGTATTTAGGAAGGCCACTCTCATTGATCATAGTTATTCCTAATTCTTTCAAAATTCGATTTTTACGTTCCACTACTCTATTTTGTTGAGGAGTACGCAGTGCAAAAAAATTATGATCAATGTCATTCTTATCGCAAAATTCTTCAAAGAGATAGTTTTCAAATTCACCTCCATGATCGCTTCGGATTGTTACAATGCTTGTATTCAATTTGTTTTGAGAGAGCTTGGCAAACTTCTTAAAAGCAGAAAAAGTATCGCTCTTTCTTGCTAAGAAAATAGTCTGGCAAAACCTAGAGTAGTCATCTACAATCATAAAACCTAGTAGTTACCACCCAAGCTTTTAATCCTAGATGGTCCAAAGAGGTCCATATGGAGGAGTTCAAGGGGTCTCGTTGTTGAAACAATATTTTTAGACTTAAACGAGATCCTTGTCTGCTTCCTCATTTGGCATGCATCACAAAAGTGATCCTTTGAAAATTTGATTTTGGGTAAGCCGACTACTAGATCCTTAGAGACTACCTTATTTAGCAAATCGAAATTGACATGCACTAAACGCCTATGCCATAAGCATGAATCTTCACTCATGGTAACAAGACATTTATCGCTACTCAATGATACCTCACTAAAGTCGAGCATATATATATTGTTAACCCTCAGGCCTTTAAACACACCCTCCTTCTTATCATTATTTTCAATTATGCAACAATCTTTTGAAAATGAGACTTTATAACCTTTGTCGTATAATTGACTAATGCTAATAAGGTTGTGTTTAAGACCCTCAACTAATAACACGTCTGAGATAGTAGTAGAAGAGGGATTACCTACACTACCTTTGCCGAGTATTTCCCCCTTGTTGTTGTCTCCGTAGGTCACAAATCCCTTCTTCTTTGCCACAAAGTCAATGAATATGGAAATGTCTTGCGTCATGTGTCTTGAGCATCCACTATCGTGAACCCATCTTCTCTCCGTAGACTCAAGACATTGTACCTACACAATCAAACAAGGGAAATAGGTACCCAATTTTTATTGGGTCCTTGGTTGTGAGTGAATCTTTGGTTGCATTTGGGAAACCATTGGAAAATGCCTTTAGGAACTAAAAATCTCCTAAAGCTACATTTGGCAATGGTATGACCCCTCTTGCAACAATACAAGCAAGTAAGATTAACATTGGTGTCACTTTTGTTAACTTGATCTCTAATCACATAAGTGTATTTTTGGTAAGGATTATTCATGCTTTTTCTAAAATGTGATCGATTAATAGCAAGGGTGACTTTAGGTTCTAAAGCCTTGTCGAGTTTGACTTTAAGAGTTCTCACCTCTTTTTTCCAAATGTGACAAGTTTCACAACCAAATACTCTTGTCATCCTAAACTTTTGCTTTTGTTTCTTCCACCATAGACGTCTTAAGAGCCTCTAATTCCTTTTCAGAATCAAAGATCTTTTTGATGAGTCCAAGCCTTTGAGGTTGACATCAATTTTGGTAAAACTAACTTAGCAGAAAGATGTTGGACACGATGTCCTAACATGTTGAACTGTCTGCAGGTTAAGTTGTTTGACAAGATGTCCTATCATGTTGACTTGACATCTTTGTCTGTTATAGTTTAGAATAACTGTTATCTGATTTCCAGTTTTATGGGAATGTGTTTTTGTCCTAGGTGGCGTCCGAGATTGAGGAATCAGAGATTCTGATTCTAAAAAGAATATGCTGTTTCTAAGTGTGAAGACACTTTAGGAAACTTAGGATTGAAGAAACTATTATAGAGAAGAATAGGTCGCAGATTCAGTGGAGCTGAATTGCTGCGACTTTGAAGCCCAGATCCAGTTCTGTTTAGTGATATAAATATGATGGATTTAACCTAGAATAGGTACTGAATATACATGGCTGTTAGTGAGTATTAGGGTTGTACTTTTGTGAGCCTCTTTTGTATTGCTTGAATACCTGATTTGGACAGTTTTATTGAGCTGTAATTGTTCAGTCACTGCTGTGATTGAAAGGGAATTGAGAAGGGTCTCATACCTAGGAGTATCTTAGGTAGAAATCTAGCACATGTAGTTTTAGGTGACAAGTTGTAAACGATGGAGTTTAGCTTAGAACTAATATTGTTTAGTGGATTTCATTCCTGGTTTGGTAGCCCCCAGACGTAGGTGTTGTTGTTCATTGAACTGGGTTAATAATTCTTGTGCGTCTTTAATTTCTACTGTTTGTATTCAGTTCCTCATTATCCTTGTGTGAGAAGCAGAGATCAAGTGTCACGACATCCTGTCCGACATCTTAGTGATAAGCTTGACCAGAATTTCACTTTTTCTCCAAATGAGAGAAAATTTGTTTGTTTTAAGCTAAACGTTTAAAGGCTTCATTGGACTCATGGTGTTGTCATACCCCAAATTTTGACCACTAAAACTTCCCATCATTGTGCAAATCATCATCACAATATGGATGAACCATCATACCTCATTAGTCTCCCCAAAGATGGGTGAGCATCCACTACAATCAGAATTAGGGTTTCAAGCCCTCTCAGAGTTCTTAGACAAATGATCAATCAAGGAATGACATGATCTTCAACTTGTCTAGCCTCTCAAACATCCCCAATGGATCAAGAGGACTCCCACAACAAGAATCAAGCACAAGGTTACAACATTCTGAGTGGATTAAGCCTCAAGATCGCCAGTGTCACCAAATTAGGGTTTTGGTCGACCAGGGCCTCCAAATGGAAATTTTTATCTGGGCATGAGCCATTGCTTCAAATCATAACCTATGATGCTCCAAGGGACATCATGAACCCAATTATCAAGTCAATTTAGCCTCAGGGGATGCATTCACCAAAAATCAGGAATTAGGGTTTCTTGACCTAATTCACCCCTAAGTTGACTTTTGGGACAAATCATGAGCCAAGACCTCAAGAGAGGATTTGAGGGTCTCTAATAAACTACCTTGACCCATTTGCAACAATGGATTAAGCCAATAAGCTTGAGCAACAAGTTTCAAATTCATCAGAACCACAATTAGGGTTTTGAGGAAAAAGTCAACAGTGCCTTTGACTTTTGACCAGGACATGCTCCCAAACCTTGGGACATGATTTAATACACCCTATGACACCTATGAAATCAATCTGTCAAGTTTGATTTAGGTCAAGGACTTGATTTCATATAGGATCACACAATTTGGAATTCATCTGATAAAACGTCAACTGTGCACAAAAGTCAAACTTTGACTTTTTGAGATTTTTCATAATTATGGTTCCTTAACCCTAAAATGATGTTAATGTGTGGTTGGAATCATCATTCATCAAGAAAAATCAAGAAAATTAGGATAACTTGTAAAAGGGGTAACCATAAAAACTTAGAAATTTTTCTAAGTTATGGAACAAAGTGGCTAGGGTACCAACTTTGGAGGATCATAACTCCTAAACCACAAGGCCATTTTCCCAATTCAAAGCTGGATTTGTAGCTCTCATGGCCCTCTACAAAAGCTTCAAACATAACTCATTCTAATTCTTCATGGATTTTAAGTTATGGAATGATCAAAATCACAAAAAGTGAAAATGTCACTTTTTTCCAACACTTAGTGAAATTTTCACTAAGTCAGAATCTGTCTTACTTTTTTCAAAATGTAGGGGCATTTTTCACTTGGATCCAAAAAGTATCAAAACCAATTATGATCAAACAATTGTTGTATCATATGAGGGCTTTCCAAAATGGCCAAGAACTCCATCAAATTCCACTTGAGCCATGAGATGTGACAATGGCAACATGCCTTGCTGAAAGCTGCCAAAGCAAGGCAGATTTGTGCATTTTGCTCGATTTGCCAAATTTGTGCAAATGACAAACACACTTATCCATCTGAACACCTCAAGAGGAGACCAAGGAGGAACCAACTCTGATCTCAAGCCTCCCAAGTCCTTGGAACTAAAAATAGCATGCTAAACCTAGAAATCCCTAAAGAGGGGACAAGACTCCAATTTTGTTTTGGAGCATTCAATGGATGCACCAAGGTGGCATGGGCTGAGCCATTTCCAACTGAATTCAGTCAAGACTTATCCAAGACCAAGGGAACCAGCAGTCTGTGCCCTAACCTCTAGTCAATGGCTAGAGGAGACTTGGATTCTCATTGATCAACATTGGCCAAACCTATGCAGCAGTTACCATTCACTATTCCTTGCAAAACAAACTTGCTCTACTATAAATAGAGCTCATTTGTGATCAGTTTGAGTACACCAAAGCCATTAAACAAATGCTTTCCTCAAAATCTCCTTCTTCACTCCAAAATTACCTTCCAAAACAAGTCACTATCGGGTTTTGAGTTTGAGAGCTATTCCAACCAAACCAATCACACACACACTTCATAAACATCATATAGAAGTGATCCAAACAATGACACAACATCTGGAACACCAAAATCACAAAATCACTAGCCAATTGCTCAAGTTCTTTACAGATTTGCAATTGGGGTACCATCTCTAGTTCCAGATCATTTCCATTCATTCCAAGCATCCAGACACACTCTATAGCACCTAGGGAAGATGTCCATATCCTTGGAACCAAGCTGTAACACCTCTAACACAAAACACAATCACCAACTTTAAGAGGTGAGCATGAGCTCTTCTAACTCTATGATATATGCATTTTTTGCTGCACAATAATTTGGCCATATGTTCATAATCATGCATAGAGTGTTTTCCCTCAATCAATTGCTTTGTTTGAATCGTGTATGGAATTTCTGAACCTTCATGCAAATTTTAGGGTTCTTGAGGTTTCTCTTTGATTTCTTATTCCATGTTTAAAATAAATGAAATTAAAGACCATATACATGATCGTGAGGTGAAAACGAGTAGATTGATATGTAGATTGCATGATATCATCAAGTATTCAGTGAGATTGGATAGAAAATGCAAATCTGCAGAAACAGAGGGTGGCGCGTGTTCTTGCCATGTTCTTGGCGCCATTTTTGAACATTTGAATATTTGAATTTTGTGATTTTATTTAATTGATTCAAAAATTAATTTCTCTCTAAGTTTTAATGATTTTGAGTTGATTCTTTTTTTAATAATTCACAAAAATGTTAAAATATTTTATTTTACTAAAAAATCCCAAAAATATTATTTATTCCATATATTTGATATTTTTGCAAAGAATTAAAGTTTTATTTATTATTAACATTTAAAATATTTTCTTTCCATGATTTTCTAAACTTAATTGATTTCAAATCTTTTTTTGCGGATAGAAACATGATTTTTGAAACATTGATCCAAGATCACAATTTGTTTTCACACATGTTTAACAATTTTTGATCATTTTAATTGAATTTTTATTCAATTAAAATACATTTTGAAAACAAATTAGGGGTTTTGATTAATTCAACCCTCATCTTTTTCAAACAACGGCGCGATCGTCGTTTTCAAACAAAATCATCTGGGCCTCTCCTTGAGTTGTAAGCCCCACCACTTGTACAAAAATAAATCATTGGGCCTCTAATAGAGTGTAAGACCCAATCCCTTTTTAATCAAAATTTTTTGGGCCTCAATGCATTGTATAAGACTCAGTATGTTAAAGAAACCTCGGCGCGATCGCCAGTTCAAAAATCAAAATCATCTGGGCCTACCCTCGTGTTATAAGCCCCATTATTTTTCTTTAAACACCTTTGGGCCTCTTGAGAGAGTGTAAGACCCATCCCTTTGTACAGAAAACCTTTTTGGGCCTCAGTCACTTGTATAAGTCCCTATACAATTTCAAAACAACAGTGCAATCACTAATAAAACCTTGGGCCTCTCCTTGAGCTGTAAGCCCCAACAATCTTTTCAAAGCACTTTCTCCTTTGATTTTGAATATAATATTGTTATCAAAGCTTTTCTTTGTTGAACAAACTAACCAAACAGCATGGGAGCTCTACAACCGAGTAAGTGTTTACCCGCTTTCTTTATCCGCTTTCATATATATATATATATATATATATATATATATATATATATATAACTGTATTGTGGGGCTGCTCACTGTAAGTCTTCTTTCACAAACTTTTATATACTTGTCAAAAATCAATTGTGTAATACTAGTATAGTTATTTAAAGTTTTCCCCGGCAACTACGTCTAGCACTAGGTAAAGCCCTGTTGGTCACTCTTAAATACAAACAAAACTAGATCCCCATAGGGTTACCAGACACAGTCTTCCCTCCTCTTGGGGTTAAACAATATGGAGACGTGAAAGACAACATTCTCAGTGAACCCTTTCTCAGACTGTCACCCTTAGAAATTGTCAAAGAGACTCTACTCCCCAGAGATGGTCTTTTCTCCGTGAATGGCATCTCTTGAGTTTATTCCAAATTCTCGGACTTTCCTGACTTGATCTATTCTCGATGAATGGCATGTCTTGAACTTCTCGGGGTTTGGGGACCCACAGGCTTCCTAAAAGCACCCCCGCCTCCTCTTGGGCATTGTACAAGGACCCTTCGGCTTCTTAAAAGCTCTCATGCCTTCCCTTGGGCTTAGTACAAGGACCCAGAGACCTCTACAGGTATAGGAACAGAACCTAGTCATTAATTTGCTAGAGCTATCTTTCTGAGTCAAGTGGCAGACCAGTTAATGGGTTGACCTTCATCCCTTAACATACCAGCTTTCTCTTGGACATCATACAAAGATTATTTACTACCTGAGAATCAATTTCTCCAAAACACCAGTAGACTTGGACAGTCTCAATACCCTTTGGATTTCTCGTTTCCTTAAAGAACAGGAAATAACCCTGATCCTCTGATCAATTCCAAAGCACAACAATACCTTTAATCGTTCCCTTTATAAGAACTGATTTTCTCTTTTATCCAACATACTGGACCTGTCACTAAACTGAATTAGTCACCAGCACAATAGCCTCCTCTTGGGCTTTGTACAATGATTCTCCCCAGTAGGGCTAACCTTTTCACACTCTCTTGTTGAGTATAAAAGACTCTCTTGTTGGGTCAAACCTGTTTAGCCTCTATCTCGGGCTTCGTACGAGATAAAAATACTCTCTTGTTGAGTATAAAAGACTCTCTTGTTGAGTCACTCCCCTTTTAGCCTCCATCTCGGACTTCGTACGAGATAAAAATCACTCTCTTGTTGAGTATAGAAGACTCTCTTGTCGAGTCAAAGCCTTTTAGCCTCCATCTCGGGCTTCGTATGAGATACAAAAGCACTCTCTTGTTGAGTATAAAAGACTCTCATGTTGAGTCAAAGCCTTTTAGCCTCCGTCTTGGGCTTCGTACAAGACACATATAAAAACACTCTCTTGTTGATTCGGTCACTGGTTAGCACTCTCTTGTTGAGTCAACCCTTTTAGCCTCTCTCTCCCGGGCTTCGTACGAGACACATAAAAACACCCTCTTGTTGGGTCAATAGCCTCCTCTTAGGCTTTGTATAAGAAAAGCCCGGGTGAGTCAATCAACCTGTTAGCATCAAAATCTGTGCCTCGCTCACAGTATACAAACATCAACAACTCCTTTTCCTTCATCTAATTGCTGTAAGCGGCAAGCCTCTGGATTATTTACATCCACGTCACTGTCCTTCTTTTAGCATGAGAAATTCCTAAAGAAAGATGACATTGCTCTAAACTGAGTTAAAAGTCTTCTCCTTCGGGTTAAAAATCCCCTATAAAGGAAATTATGGCATTGCTGGATTCACATATCCTAGTTAAAGTAATTCTCCTTTAACATCAGTCACCCAACAATTATGACAAACAGACCAAATATCCCCCTTTAGAGATGACAAATTCTCTCTAAAATAAACCCCTTCAGCTTCACATCTTGGGCTTCGAACAAGATACAAATAGACCCTTCAGCTTCACATCTTGAGCTTTGAATAAGATACAAACCAAATTTAGCTTCACGTCTTGGGCCTTGAATAAGACACCAAAACAATCTTTTTCCTCCCATAGAATAGGAGGAACCACGATCGCTCTGATTTCCCTGTTTCGTTAAACGGGAATACATATGCATAAGACTGGAAAAATCTTAGCGAGCATACTAATCAAAAAACCCAAAATCCCATACCTTCATACATCAATCGAAAAGCGTCAGTCCTAACATCTTACAAATAATCTAGACACTGTGTTCTTAACAAAATAACCTAAGAGAGACCCACAATCTTAATAGCATCTGTAAACCAACAGTCATTTGTTTAAACTCAGTTTGCAAGCAGGGTTAATTGGAGACATCTATTTCCCTTCCTTCATCAGCTTCAATAGGATAAAAAATGAACCGAACTGTAGTACCCCAAAGCGATAGTGCTTCGCAACCACACAAAAATTTGCGCTACAGAAAAATGGCGACTCTGCTGGGGACAAAGAGATCTTGTTCTCTTCCCATCTCCTAGGTAGAAAACCCTGAGTTCACAAAGTGTCACAGAAATGAAAAACTCTGCTGGGGATTCATTGTCTGTATAGGATCATAAGATTAGAGGTCTAGGATGATTAAGACAAATATATATATATACTGCTTTTCCTAATTGATATCTGTGTTTTTTTTTTCTGCTAATGGGAATGCGTGTGATGCCGCATGTGGAAAGCTTGAGTATACACCTAAGATAGGTGATGGCAATGCGGGTAATCTTACTGGGAGTGAATTCCAGTTAAGAGCCCCCGATTGACCATCAAACTCAGTGGAGACTCCCTTTGCAGATACATTGCCTATACGACTTCGGTTGTTGAAAGTAGTGTGGTCGACTGGGTTATTTGAGAAGCTGAGGTTTTTAGTAGACTTAAGCCATTTTGTAGTGCGGAAGCTATCGGAAATAGTTGTCACGCGATACTACCCTCATCTGAGATCACTCTAGGATACATCAGTTCGCTGGCGATCCGATTGCGGTTGTTATCCCAGAGGGATCAATGATTTTGCGGACAGGTACAAAAATCACCAGTATAAACCTTTGGGGGAAGGGGGGAGGGGGTAGAGCCTTGACTTCATGACACCGACCCTTTGACCCCATGTTTTTTCTATGTTTTTGTGTGTTGCATTCATGCATTCATTTAAAAAACATTAAAACAAAGAAAATCTTCTCTTCTAGTCTCTCTTTTTCAAATTAAACTAAGACAATGATTGCAAATATCAGAGAAAGGAGATTGCGCTAATGGATTTCGGTAGAAGGAAAACTCATAAGTACACCTTCAAGGTTCCAAAGTTAGAGGATTTGAGAGGTTTGGCGAGAATGATCACCAACCAATAGGCTTTCAAAACCAAGTATAGAGGGCTACTGTCCTTGTTAAGGGTCCATGTAATTGAAGGAATCCTGTCCACGTTAATCCAGTTCTACGATCCGGTTTATCACTGTTTTACATTCCCGGATTATCAGCTTGCACCAACGCTGGAGGAATATTCTCACTTGACTGATCTGCATATTACTGATCAAGCTCCTTTTTCTGGACTGGAAGAAATTCCAAAGGATCAAATCATTGCAAGAGCAATTTATTTGGACGAGTCAGAAGTCAGGACTCACATGACCACTAAGGGTGGCATCCAGGGTTTGCCAGCCCAGTTCTTGACAAAGAAAGCCCTGTACTTTGCTAGTATAGGGAACGTGGCCGCTTTCGAGAGTATCTTTGTTTTGCTTACCTACGGGTTATTTTTGTTTCCCAACATCGATAATTTTATAGATATCAATGCCCTTAAGATTTTCCTGATTGGAAACCCCGTACCAACCTTGCTCGCAGATGCGTATCATTCGGTACACTTAAGGAATTTATACAGCGGAGGAATAATCACATGTTGTGTACCCTTGCTTTATAAATGGTTCACTTCCCATTTGCCCAAGTCCGCTGCATTTTGGGATCAAAAAAGTACTTTACGTTGGTCGCAGAGAATCATGTGTCTTACCAACTCTGACATCGATTGGTACAATCGAATCTATGACGGGATCAGAATCATTGACCGTTGTGGAAATTTCCTAAATGTACCCCTTATAGGAACTAAGGGGGGGATCAACTATCATCCAGTGTTAGTTCGTCGTCAATTTGGATACCCGATGAGGCATGTCCTGCGCAATGCTCATCTAGAAGGTCTTTTCTTCAAGGAAGGAGAAAATGACAGGGCACTAAAGACGGAAATAGTGCACGCTTGGAAACTGTTCATAGGAAAGGAAGAGAGTCTCTAGGAAAACCAGACTGTGTCTCGGTGGAGCCTTATCTCCACTGGGTACAAACTAGAGCTCTCAAGCTGAGGATGCCTTACCCTCGTCAGGAAGTTCTTCCATTAAGGGACTCTGCCCTTTATTTCATGTCTGAGACGGAAAAACTTCAGGTTACTCTCAGCAAAGTTCAGCAGGAGAAGAGGTCTTGGAGGAACAAGTACCGTATTCTCAATGTGGAGTGTAAGAAAATACAGCAGCTATTAAAAGAAAAATATGTTCTGATTGAGATTTTAGAGCAGCATGCTGTAGAAAATTAGGATGACCAAAGGAATTTGCTCGCTCCTTTCACTTGGCAAAGGAATGCCAACCCGACAACGACCCTAGAGCCCCGGTCAAAGAAAAGGAAAGCACCCGAACCAGCACATGAGCTCTCTTCAGAGACGACTCAGGATCCATTAGTTTAGATTTCCTTTTTCAGCACTTTGTAATCTACTGTATTTCCATTTCCGCAATCCTTTGAATTCAATAAAACGGGGTTTCCTCACTGTTTGATATTTGCAATCCAATTGTCGAAGTTTACTTTGAATAAACAAAAATAATTAATATTCATTGCATTCATCATTCTCATAAACGCATTCTTCTTGCCTACGAATCTCACGTTTGCGTCTCGATTCTAGAGTCAAACTGTCTCATTCGTACAATACTCGGGCCAATCGTCAGAAAAAGATGGATGATCTCGAGGAAAAGAACATAGAGTTGAGAGAAGAGATCGACACTCTGAAAGAGGATCTGAGAAAGCTTCATACGACATGCAAGCTCTAGTAGAGGCTCAAATGCAACAACAAAGGACTGTGATCTCGGAGATCACATCAATGCCCATAGTGGAGAAGTATGATCCTAGGCACAAAATGTCGAAAGATCGTCCCTGGGGCATGACTATCAACTATATCCCGGAAGAATATGTTCCACCGATCACTGAGGATCAGGGAACCGCAACAAGAACCGCTGGGCCTGAAGGTTACAAACTTCGAGAAAGCAAAGATGCCAGGGGCATGGCAGCAACTCCTGAAGGTTACAAACTTCGGGAGACACTGAGAGTCTCGGCCATAATGACTATACCACCACCCATGATACGCACTGTCCCGGAAGGACAGATTCCACAGATACCTTCTGGTGGAAACCGCAGCATGTTCGACAGAATGAATGAGTTCCAGGAATAATTCCTGGAGATGCAGAAAGAACTGCAGGCCCTTCGCAGCCAGGATCTATTTGGAAAGGACGTCGCGGACATCTACTTGGTCCCCAATGTGAAAGTTCCACACAAGTTCCAAGTGCCCGATTTTGAAAAGTACAAGGGTAACTCTTGCCCTCAAAGTCATTTAATGATGTACGCTCAACGAATGTCAGCTCAGACAAAGAACCAAGAGCCATTGATTCACTACTTTCAGGATAGTTTAACCGGTGTCGCACTCAAATGGTACATGGGTTTAAACCACGCTACGATCGACACATTCAGAGATCTTGGCGCTGCTTTCGTTCAACAATATAAATACAATTTGGACATGGCACCGGACAGAGATCAACTCATATCGATGTCACAAAAGGACAAGGAAACCTTTAAGGAGTACGCTCAGAGATGGCGTGAAATTGCCGCCCAGATTTGTCCACCTCTTGAGGAAAAAGAGATGACAAAGATCTTCTTAAAGACCTTAAGTTCATTTTACTACGATAGAATGGTCGCCAGTGCGCCCAGTGACTTCACCGAGATGGTGGGCATGGGGGTTCGTCTTGAGGAAGCCGTCTGATAAGGACGTTTAGTTAAAGATGCTGGATCATCAAGTAATACAAAACGATACGGTAGTGCTCTCCCTAAGAAAAAAGAACAGGATATTGGGAATATCTCTCTTGGAAAGCAAACGTGACGATATCAACCAGTAGCATCCGTAACTCCTGCTATCAACTCCGCGCCTGTACCTACGTATCAACCTTAGGTTGCGCAGAGCCAATCGAATCAACAACAGCTTCAGCAAAGGACACAACAACCTCTTCAGCAGGCTCGTCCTCAGTACAACAACAGCCATACAACGCGACCGTCAGGGTTCGACCCTATACTGATGTTGTACGCGGAACTGTTTCCATTATTACTGGTCAAGGGGCATGTCCAAACCAAGTCTTCTCTTACAGTACCGGAAAATCCGCCTTTTTGGTTCAAAACGGATCAGACGTGTCCTTACCATCAAGGAGGACCAGGGCATAACATAGAAAACTGTCTCAGTTTCAAATCCGATATGCAAAAGCTTGTTAGGAGCGGGGTCTTATCTTTCAAGGATACGAATCCTAATGTTCTCACAAACCCGCTGCCTCAACATGAGAAAGCTGCAGTCAATTTGATAGAGGGAGAGTCTAACAACACCTATTAAGTTCATGATGTACTCTTGTTAAGAGCCAATTTGGTCAAGATGCATTGTAGACAGAGCGGATACGTCCATGTGCCACCTCATAATTATCACCAGTGTGATATCTGCTCTAAAAATAATCAAGGATGTTCTATGGTGCAATCAGCTCTACAGGAACAATTGGATCTCGGATGGATCCAGGAGCATCGAGTTCGTGGGGTTAACATGACTTATACGAGTTCCAACATCATTCAGAACCATGACATTCGTGCAATGAATGTCAACTTGGTGGCGATGCACTCAAGGCAATGCTAGTATCATAATCTGCCGCGACACGATTATAATTCCTGTCTGACTTGCTCGGTAAACAAACAGGGATGCTCTTTTGTACAAGAGGCCCTCCAGCGTCAGATGGATCTTGGATGGATCCAGGACTACCATGATAGAAATCCTTATCAGATCAACATGATTCAAATCTTTGATATTCGTCTGATGAATACCAGCTTGGTGGAGTTACATGCCAGACAGATTCAACTCGGTTTTCTCACTTCACATGATTATCAGAACTGTTAAGGATGTTGTGAGAGTACCCAAGGGTGCGCTCTCATTCAGAGAACGTTACAACACGTGTTAAACCACTGGTGGCTTCCAATCTATATGGATGAAGACACGCAACAAATCGTTGTGCTTAATGGAAACCCTACTCGGCGTCAAAGTCAGGATGTCCGTTCTATAGAAATAGACCTGGTGAGGTTACACTGCATTCAAAGCGGACGTGGCCAGGTGCCACCACAAAAATATGAACGTTGTAGAGTCTGCTCGGAGAATAACCAAGGATGCTACCTTGTGCGGGCAGCCCTTCGAGGTCAGTTGGATAGTAAATAGATTCACCCGTGTCCGAGTCCCGAGCCAATCAACTGGACGCCGGACTACTTCGCTGATCAAATCAGAGACGTTGTCATAATCTCTGATCATCAACAGAACAAGGATGTTTATACCATCATCCCTCTACTGGACGAATCAAATGTTCTTGGCCAGGAACTGATTGAAGTTACTTACGACAGTCAGAAAAATCAGAAGGCTCCTGTAGTTATCTATCTGCCGGGACCGTTATCATATGAATCAGCTAAGACGATCCCTTACAAATACGGTGCAACAATAATTGAGAATGGAAAGGAAATTCCATTACCCTCTGTCGTGAATATTGCAGACATCAGTCAAGTAACACGGAGCAGTCGAATCTTCAACAGAGGAGTTGGAGAACCTAACAAAGAAAAGAAACTTCAGACAGAAGCTCCTGATCCACCCATGGTTCATTACTCTTAAACACACCTTTACATTCCCCCTTATTTTAGTCAACAAAGGATTTATTTCATCTTAAATTAATAGACAATAATATTCTAAGAAACATAATATCCCAATTAAAAAATATTATAAACTTAATGTAATGGGTGTATCTATTCTTGTTGAAATTTTAAAAATTTGTCTGGTCTGTGGAGTGACAGACAGATAAGGCCTCCATGCTGGATGAGATCGATTATGTCAAGTTCCTGCAGGTTCAAGTCAAGGTGAGATTCCCCTCTTATTATTTTTCTCAAATTTACTATGCGACTTAAAGACATAATTAAATTAAATGTGAAACTCTGTTGGTGATTACACCGCTATTCAAGTATATTCCGAATGCAGTGCTTGCATCAATTATCATAGCTGCTGTGATGGGCCTTATCGACATTAAAGCGGTTGTTCTTCTTTGGAAAGTTGACAAATTCGACTTTCTAGCTTGCATGGGAGCAAGGTTGTCAAGATCAGGATCTTACTTAAGATTGGGAGGACATAGTAAAATCGTAAAACATAAGATCGTAACTAAGATCGGAAGATCCTACTATATTATTTTTGTGAGATAGAGAGAGGGTAATAAGATTGTAAAACATAAGATTGTAACAAAAATCAGAAGATATTACTAAAATGAAAAAATTAAACTAAATATTAGCAGTTTTTTTACATGATATTTTGGTAGGCAAGTGTATTTGTGGGAAATGGCCACCACCGAACCGTAATTGTTGCGTCTTGGCATCTTGTCAACCTTCTCAGCTTGTAATGGTAGTGGCTGGAAAATGGCAAGTGTGGCTGGAAAACAACTGATCGTGGCCGGAACTGGCTAAGATCGCTCAAAATCAATGGTTTTACAATTTTTTTTTCTTCATAATTTGACTATAACACGCGATTCTACTTAGGATCGGGATCGTTGGGGGTGAATGAGATCGCAAAATCGTAAAATTTTAAGATCTAGATCAAGATTTTGACAACCATGCATGGGAGCCTTCTTTGGTGTCATCTTCAAAAGTGTTGAGATTGGTCTTATCGCGGTAAACAAAATTTCAAATACTTTTAGATGTATTTGACCATAGTTTTTTTACAATATTAAGTATCGCGATGTTAGAGGTACATATATATATATATATATATATATATATATATATATATATATATATATATATAAAGTACATATAGTACCATTAATTCATTCATCTATGCTAAAGGGATTGTTCATGATAATAAAAGCTTACTAATAATTATACAGTGTAGTACAATACTTAAAGTCATTTTAAAATTGTTTGAAAGTAGATTGAAAATGACATTTCATCTTTTGTTTTAGCGTATAAGAGCCGTACTAGAAAACAAAAAGGACAAAACAAAAGTGTACCTGATTTACGCCAATGTGACAGTGGATGATATCCTACTAAAGGTAACTTACCTACTTAAGAAATCATGTCCGTAGAGTAGTGGTTCCTTTCTTAATACTGCCATTAGCATAGGAATATAATGCAAGATAATTGAATTTAAAAGGTTAATTGTTTGGCTAGCTTGAATTCTGAGTAAAATATGTTTGGTGATGCAGGAAGAACTTGATCGCTTTAGATATAATGGAACAAATATATATATATATATATATATATATATATATATATATATATTGAGATTTAGATTGTGATAAATCAAGTTCAATTTATCATTTCCATTCTCTTTAGCTGGAGTATATTCTCTTAATTTAGTTGAATTCACCGAAACTAGACTTTTCCTATTTGTTTTCTATTTGGTGTAGAAATATGTTTCAAACTTAGTGTGCTCTAAAAATTTTCCTGCTTCTGTTAGTCTAATGTAATGCCAACCGATGGAACTATACCAGGTTTAAGTCATCGTTTATGGCAATATTCTTGAATCATTTTAGCTTTTAAGGAAAGGCTACAAAAATCATGTCGACATATGGTAATATCTTTCTAACTTTAAAGCATATAATATTCACCATTTGTGATAATGTTACTCAATTTTCTAGTTTGTTGAATTCTGCCACCATTTAGGATTAAAAACCAAATTAATTTTGGAGGAACATCCACAAGCTTATGGCAAAGTTGAATCTTCAACAAAGTGATTCTGTACGGCAATAAAAAGAAGTTCAATAAAGCAAGGGAATTATGGTCTCAACAATTACACGAGGTGTTTTTATGTTGTTATTAAGATTGCTCTGTGGATGTTAGTCAACAGAACAAGTGCATACTTTCTGCATTTTTTAATACAGTTTGATACAGATTGTGTTGGAGTCTCGTGCCAGTGCGTTGTTTAGGAAACTTATTTTTTACTTATTTTGACTTAAACCCTCAAAGTATTCTATGTGAAGATCTCAATGTGCTAAGTGTTGATTCTGGATATTCTGCTTTGGTAAGTAGAGGAGAATGAGTTTTGCTATTGCTACCACTTGTTTATTGTCATTGAATTCTTTTTTATTTCCAGAACTACGATAATATAGTTGGTTGATTGATGTTGCATGCAGGGGCGGAGCCAGCATATAACCAGGGGATGCAAATGAACCCACTCAATATTTTTTTTTCAGTCTAATAATTCACTTATTTTTATTTTTGAACCCCCTGGAATTTCCTAATTGCACCTGCTTACATCTATACATTTAATGCTGCACCACATATTAAATTAATGCTATGCATGTGCTAACTTTTTCTGAGCAATTAATAACAAAAGTGGCATAAGTTCCTGGCATAAAATATAATATTTTTAATATATTAATATGCACCCCTGCTGACACCTATGCATGTGTTAATTATAAAATATATTAATATTTTTAATATTAAAATATTATTATTATTTTTAATTTGCACCCCCTGACATAAGGTCCTGGCTCCGCCACTGGTTGCATGCAGATCCTTGATGATGTGGCTGAGATATTACCAAATACATATTCGATGTTATCCCCGGCTAACGATCAACTTTTATTGAGGTATGCTCAGAATTTTCAGTTCAAACTAGTATTTCATCATCAGTCTTAAAGTTTGAATTTGCAATGAGACTGATTTTTTTACTACGTGTCAGATACGAGTACCAAAAAGATCATTCATTGCTTTGTAAAGATAAATTTGCATATGACTCGGAGTGGCTAAAGGATCAAATTCATTCTTGTCTTGAGTTTTGGCTTTGAGAGCGAGAAGGTACATATGTTCACGAGGACGAGCCCCTGTCTGCCCTGCAAATACTGATAGTGGGGAAATGAGTGCCAATAAGGCTATATATCTATCTAAATGTTGATTCAAAGTTTCAAAGTACATTGTTCTCAACTGATCATTTTTTTTGTTTCACTATTGACAAAAGAACCAGAGAAACTTGCAGGCCCTCTCTTGGTTGATACTGGGGTTTTCAAGGAGCAGTTTTGGGGTTATGAACCCACATAGTGTTATCCATGAACTGTATGCCACTAGATTTACAGGCCTGTTCAACGAGCAACGGGCTTTTCAAGGAGCAAATGCTTCTTGTTCTGGGCTGCAAGAACATCCCACCGGAGGTGCAAGCTTGGGGGAAGAGGCATGTATACACCGTCTACATCTGGGTTCTCTAGTAGAGCTGCGTAGTTCCCGTATACTTTTGCTATTAGAGGGTACCCGTTGGCGGCGGCGAAAGCGGAAGCTTTGTCATGTGAGCGGATGGCGACGACAAAAGCGGAGGCTTTGTCGTGTGAGCAGTTAACGATGGCGTAGATGGTGGCGTTGGGGGCTATGTACAGATCTCTATTCTCGGTGATCAGCATTATCGTTTTGTTTGTGTACCTAGTAGCTTCACCATCAAAATCAGGCGGTAAAGGAGGCAAGAAGCGTTAATCTTCGACAATTTAGTACCTTCCTAACTTAACTCCAAAAATCAAATTTATGCGCCGAATTAATCTTTTGCTTACCATTAACATTGACAAGAACACTGAGAATGATTTACAATTATCAGTAGAAACTGCATCCAAGTTTTCAGTTGAGGAGCAAATTGAGCTGATTGACTACACTAGCTACATAGATTTATCCAAAGAACCAGGTCACTATGTCATCTTCTGGGAAATCAGTGGTGAAGTAAGTGATGAAGCGCTTGTTGTTTGTTGCAACTGTTTAGATAAGTCTTTTATTGATCCATGTTATATTACTTCTAGAAAATCGTTTAGGATCATAGGTTTAGGTTGGAAAGAAGACAATGAAATAAAGATGACAAGTATAACACTGAATATGATATTGGTTTGTAATATGCTATAATTTGTTCACGTGCATTAGGAGTATATTTGTGCATTTATAATATCTATTTTTAGAAGACTATTTGTTGCATCAGTAATGTAAAAATTATTAGGTTGTTCTCATTAGATGACGGATAACAACAATGAAAGTAGAATAAGTATTACTTTAATTTTTTTTAATCTAGAAATACATTACCTGTGGATTAAGTTTCCTGCGACTTTACCTACAAATTTTGTTTCTTGCGATTTTTACCTGTGAATTTACATTACCTACGAAGGTTAAAAAAGCAAAAAAATCGCAGGAAACGTATTTCCTGCAGATTTTAGTTTAAAATCCGCAGGTAATTAGTAGTGTCGTGTCAATCTTTTGTTGCTCATACTCTTTAAGCATTGTGTACAATTGTTGAGTCTTGTGGCCAAATTATCGGTCTAGTATTGTCATCATCGCCATCATACACAACTAAACAAGTTTCAACTCCAAACTTTCTAGAAAATTCAGAATTTTTTTTTATTGTTCCTTTTTGTCTCCGAATGAACGCTAATTTTCGAGCTTTTTGATTTTGGATGAATTTCATCTTAATTTTAACACGACCCATTTCTACAAATATAAATATAAAGATCGTTAACATGAAAATCATCTTTATTCTATCATCATGGACTTCATTTTTCTTTAATTGTACAACATATAAAGTTAAATAATTAATATTTTAGATACAATTTTTTTTTATAACATCAAGAATAATAAATAAGCAGCTAAGAAAATAAATAATATCTTTTTTATTAAAACTTTTTAAAAATAAATACCAAGAACCATTCTCATTTGCTTATCTAATTATATACTATAATTAAAAGCATGTGATTTGTTGAAAGCTGTTAAAAGCTGTATTTTTGGAAGTTTTGCAACTGCTAATCGATTAGCAGGATTGTTGCTAATCGATTACAGATGTTAGTTATCCAAAAATAGCAGTTTTAACAGCATGTGCACTTTAGTTGTATTTTTAGTTTTTGTTGTATTCTCTCAAGTGTATAAATACTTTGATGTATTTCCAATTCCAATTAATGCCATTTTAATTCATCATCAATATTACTCTCTACCCTAATTCTCTCTCTCTCTCTCTCTCTCTCTCAACTTTATCTTCTTCCCCAAGTTTCTTTCCCCATTGTTACTACCTTCCCAAATTCTGTTTTATGTTTTTGATTGTCCTAACATTTGGCATCAAGAGCTCTGGTTATTGATCATAATCCGCTGCAACAACAATGGCTACCGTTTCCAATGATCGAATTCCCACCAATCTCCCAATGCTTGATTCGAAGAACTACGATAAATGGGCGAAACAAATGAAGGTTTTGTTTGGTTATCAAGAGGTTCTTGAGATCGTCATCAATGGAGTTACACCATTAGGGGCTGATGCTAACGATGCTCGTAGGGCTACATACAAGGAAGAAAAGAAGAAGGATTACAAAGCTCTATTCTTGATTCATTCGTGTGTTGATAACGACAATTTCGAGAAGGTTGGTGATTGTGAATCCGCGAAGCAAGCATGGGAAATCTTGGAGAAAGCGTATGCCGGTGCTGTCAAAATGAAGGTGGTAAGGTTACAAACTTACAAACGTCAATTCGAGTTAAGGCAAATGGAGGACAAAGAAACGATCAACGATTACATCACGCGCATTACCCGGTTAGTCAACCAAATCAAGTCATGTGGCGAAACGATCCTTGAGCAGAATGTTGTATCGAAAGTGTTGCGTTCGTTAACATCACGTTTCGATAACATTGTTGTGGCTATTGAGGAGTCGAAGGATCTAACGACTTTGAGCAAAGATGAGTTGCAAAGTTCGTTAGAGGCGCATGAACAAAGGATGGATGAGAGAAGTGTCGACAAAGCCAAAGCGGAGATCGCTTTGCAAGCGCGTTTACATGAGAAGAACAAGAGATCGAAGGGGAAGGGACTTCTAAAAGTAAGAAGAGTTTTGGTGGAAAAGATCCACAAAATTCAAAGAGTGAAGGAAGATCCAAAGAGGGTAATCAAAGCACCCACAAGCCGTTTGACAAAAGTTCTGTGAAGTGTTACAATTGTCAAAAGCTTGGACATTTTGCGAAAGAATGTCGCTCAAAACGCAAGGAAAAGGATGCGGATGAGGCTAAGGTTGCTAGGGAAGAGGTAGATGATGAAGATACCCTTCTTGTGATGATTACGGAAGAGAATTATGGCATTGTTGGTGCTGCTGGCAGCAGCTACTGTGATGACAGTTTGCGGGACAGCAGCTGTACTGTGTCGGAAAGTGGCGGAAAAATACGTTCGGGTCGAAATGCATTGCTTACCATGAGTGATGGAGTTCAAAGTAAAGATGAGTGGTACTTGGATTCCGGTTGTTCAACACATATGACGGGTCGAAAGGATTGGTTTGTGCAAATCAATCAAGCGACAAAGAGTAAAGTCAAGTTTGCCGACGACACCACTTTAAGAGCCGAAGGGGTAGGAGATGTTTTGATCGGAAGAAAGAATGGTGGATATTCTAGGATCAAAGATGTCTTGTACATACCGGGAATTAAGTGTAATCTTTTAAGCATTGGCCAATTACTTGAAAGAGGATACTTAATTCGGTTGGAGAACAAGATGTTACGCGTTTTAGATTCAAATGGTGTGTTGATTCTAAAAGCGCCGATGGCTGCCTATAGAACTTTTAAGGTTGAGTTAAAGGTTATGGAGCATCGTTGTTTAGCTACCGCGGCAAGTAGAGATGAGTGGTTATGGCATTACCGTCTTGGTCACCTTAATTTTAGGGATCTCAAGATGTTGCAACAAAGTGGAATGGTAACGGGGCTGCCACAGATTAGTGTTCCGACAGAATTGTGTGAGGAATGTGTGACAAGTAAGCAACACAAGAATGTGTTTAGCAAGGATGCGGGTCGAAGAACCAAAGGCTTACTTGAGGTGGTGTATTCCGATGTTTGTGGACCAATGCAAGTAGAGACTTATGGCGGCAATCGATATTTTGTTACATTTATTGACGATTTTAGTAGGAAGCTTTGGACATATCTTATCAAGAGGAAGGATGAGGTATTTGGAGTGTTCAAGAGTTTCAAGTCCATGGTGGAGTGTCAAAGCGGTCGGAAGCTCAAAATTCTCAAAACGGATGGTGGAGGCGAGTATACCTCTAGTGAGTTTGGGAAGTTTTGTGATCTTGAGGGTATCGTGCGTGAGGTGGTGCCTCCATATACCCCTCAACAAAACGGAGCTGTCGAGAGGAAAAATCGTACAATAATGAACATGGTGCGTAATATGCTTTGTGGGAAGAAATTGCCTAAGGAATTGTGGGGTGAGGCCGTGTCTACAGCCACCTACTTGTTGAATAGGTGTCCTACTAAGAAGCTGGAGAAGATCACACCAGAAGAGGTTTGGAGTGGTTTCAAGCCAAGTGTGGATCATTTGCGCATTTTTGGATCGATTGCATATCGTCATGTACCGAATCAACTTAGAAAGAAGTTGGATGATAAAGGTGAGAAATTGATATTTGTTGGATATCACTCTACTGAAGGGTACAAGTTGTTTGATCAGAAGAATCGGAAAATCGTGATAACCCGGGACGTGCTGTTTGACGAAATAAAAACTGCTGAAACAACAGATGTAATCGATTACGCAGATGTTGCTAACCGATTACAGCCTACTGAACAGCAGCAGTTTGTTGATTTGTTTGATGCAGAGGGTTCCGATGCCGCTGTACCTGCACCTACTGAAGCGAAAAATGCTGTTGTGAATAATGGTAGACCAGTGAGGCAAAGAGCCTTGCCTCATATACTCCGAGATTGTGAGAGGTTCCAAGATAATGAAGTGAATAATGATGGTGATTTTGTTCATTTCGCACTTATGGCCGAATCTGAACCAGTAAATGAGGAGGAATCTTTAAGTGATCCTAAGTGGATATGTGCAATGAAAGAGGAGCTGGAATCTATTGAGAAAAATGGTACTTGGGAGTTGGTCGATTTACCACGTGGAAAGAAACCGATTGGTGTGCGATGGGTCTATAAAGTCAAAGCAAATCCTAAAGGTGAAGTAATCAAGTACAAAGCTCGATTAGTTGCCAAAGGGTTCTTGCAACGTGAGGGGATAGACTACGAGGATGTATTCGCACCAGTGGCTAGATTGGAGACTATTCGTTTGGTTATTGGAATTGCGCATAGCAACAATTGGGTGATTTACCAAATGGATGTGAAATCTGCGTTTTTGAATGGTCCTCTTGATGAGGAGGTTTATGTGGGACAGCCACCCGATTTCGTGATCAGAAATCAAGAGAAGAAGTACTACAAGCTACACAAGGCGTTATATGGTTTGAAACAAGCTCCGAGAGCTTGGAACAAACGTATAGACTGCTTTCTTATTGACATCGGTTTCAAACGGTGTGTATTCGAACATGGTGTTTATGTGAGATCGGATACTATTGACGGTGTTATCATACTTTGCTTGTATGTTGATGATCTCTTGATTACGGGCAGCAATGACAAGTGTATTTCAAGGTTCAAAGTGGAGCTCATGAGTGAGTTTGAGATGACGGACCTTGGTGTCATGAGATATTTTCTTGGCATAGAGTTTCACAAGTCAAAAGTGGGGCTGCTTATGCATCAAAGAAGGTATGCTCTAGATATCTTGAAAAGGTGTGAAATGGAACATTGTAATGCTTCCAATACACCTTGTGAGGCTAGAGTTCAGCTGTCCAAAAGTGATGATGAGGATGATGTGGATCCAACACTTTACCGGAGTTTGATTGGATCGTTACGGTATTTGTGCAATACTCGACTGGATTTGGTTTTTAGTGTCGGTATTGCGAGTAGATTCATGGAGAGACCTAAGGTGTCTCACTTGGCAGCGGTCAAGAGGATCCTTAGATATGTGAAGGGTACTCTTGGTTGTGGTATTTTGTTTCCCACATCGGATATGGGTCGCAAATGTACTTTACTTGGCTACACCGATTCTAATTGGTGCGGAGATAAAGATGATCGGAAATCTACGGTGGGGTACATCTTTATGTTCGGTAGTACACCAATCTCATGGTGTTCGAAGAAGGAACCGGTTGTAGCCCTCTCTTCTTGTAAGGCCGAGTACATTGCGGCATCATTGAGTGCTTGCCAAGCTATGTGGTTAGTGAATCTAATGAAGGAATTGGGATGTGGTGATGATGATGCCACCACACTGTTTGTGGATAATGTTTCCGCGATAAATCTTGCGAAGAATCCGATTGCACACGGAAGGAGCAAGCATATTGAGATGCGGTTTCATTACTTGAGAGAATTGGTCGGTGATGGAAAGCTTAGATTGAGCTATTGCCGAAGCGAGGACCAAGTTGCGGATTTGTTGACCAAGGGTGTGACAAATGAGGTGTTCAAGAGACTGTTGAAGAGCTTGAGCATGATGGACTTGGAGCAACTAAAGTGAGGTGGTGTGTTGAAAGCTGTTAAAAGCTGTATTTTTGGAAGTTTTGCAACTGCTAATCGATTAGCAGGATTGTTGCTAATCGATTACAACTGTTAGTTATCCAAAAATAACAGTTTTAACAGCATGTGCACTTTAGTTGTATTTTTTGTTTTTGTTGTATTCTCTCAAGTGTATAAATACTCTGATGTATTCCCAATTTCAATTAATGCCATTTTAATTCATCATCAATATTACTCTCTACCCTAATTCTCTCTCTCTCTCTCAACTTTATCTTCTTCCCCAAGTTTCTTTCCCCATTGTTACTACCTTCCCAAATTCTGTTTTATGTTTTTGATTGTCCTAACATGATTAACATTTATTTTTGAAAAAAAAAAGAAATTAACTAGGAAAAAGACAACAATTTGTTCTGATGTTAATTTTTCTCTGATTTTTATTTTTAAAATCCATAACCATTCTTATATTTAGTTAATAAGGATCAAAGTAATCATCTAAATCTAATAATCCAATCCAAACCAATTAAATTGGTTAGGTTTTTTTCCATGTCGGAATCAAGTAAATTTAAAAATATTAATTCAATTGAATCAAACAAAATCAATTTTTTATCATCATGGTTTTGTTCAAATTTGATAACAAAAATTGAAAAAATAAATTGATTAGTTTTATTGTTTTATATTTATTTACCTCCAAATTCAAATCCAAATCAAATGTTGTTTATGCAATCAAAGAGATGTGTCTATTACTGTAAAATTATACTAATATTTATCAGCATACATTGCATACAATTATCACACTTGGAGGAACCAAGAAATTTAAAATGTAGGGGCAAATATAATGTTAAATATAAGTTTAAGATAAATTCTTTGATATTTATGAATTTTGATTATTGACCGGTATCTTAAGGGTAAATAAATTTTAAAATATAATTATTTAAAATAAAATAAATTTAAAATATAGTATATCTTTAAATATCATTGTTTTAAATTTCACAAAGGTGTCAATATTCAATAAAATTCAAAGGTAAGTATTCACCTTTTAACATAGATGTGTTTTTAGTGTAAAAATTGTTTTATGTTTATTAAATTGATTCTCATTATTATGTCATTTTGTTATAATATTTCCAAAAGAAATTATCAACCATCTATATTGTGAGACATATTTAGATGTATGTGTAATTGTTTTTACAATGATAATATACATATCAACTTGATTATATATTTAAAATATAATAAATTACTTTTTGATTAAAATATTTATTATTTAAATAAATAAATATTATAACATATTTATTGAAAAAAAGTAAATTTATAACATACTATAACATATAAATAACCTCGTAATATATATATCAACATAAAGTATTAAATTGGTATATCAACATAAGTTATATATACATTGTATTGTCTTAAATATATTATATTTAGATTTCATGGCTCATGGCAGTGAAGTGAAAAAAAAGTTTTCTGATATTTTATAATAGTATTATTGTTGAGTTGTAATTCCTTGTGTCGAAGCAGTGTAGCTCGACAGAAGTAAGGATCTGTTGAATTAACCTAATGTGTGTGTGTCGAGTTGTATTAGTGTGTTGAAGTGTCGAATCAGGTGGTTTCACACATGATTTCGACTTAGACATATTTTAGTAATGTTAGCTATTTTGGGCTTTTATAGTTCTGGGCTTTGGCTTGGGATGCAAGCTAACCCAAATCTATAAATAGTGAGTAACCCTTATTTTGTAAAACTTAGAATTGAGAACTTGTAATCGCTTGCAGTTGCAATATTAACAATGTTTTCACAGTTTGTGGGCAGAGAGAAACTCTGCAGAATATTCATCTTCTTCTCCAACATTATTTTTCTTTCTTTCTCAACCTTTTCTTTTCATTGTCATTGCGTGAGTGAAAAAATCTTGAGATCAAGATTGAGTGAAATTCTCCATAGGTTGTGGTTGAATTCCAACATCTGGTATCTAGAGCTCTGGTTGCGATTCAAGGAAGCAAAACTGTGATGGCGATTAATGATCCAAACGGGAACTTTCCGGTGAACCTTGTGATTCTCAAGAAAGATAATTATGAGAATTGGTGCAAGTAGATTAAGGTGGTTTTCTGTTATCAAGATCTTTGGGATCTTGTGAAGGAAGGAGTAACACCGCTTGCAGAGAATACGACGGATCAAGAAAATCCTGCTCACAAAGAATTGAAGAAGAAAGATTATAAAGCTCTCTTTATAATCCATCAATTTGTTGATCCAGATAATTTTGAAAAGGTTAGTATGTAGAATCAGCAAAAGAAGCTTGGGAGATTCTTGAAAAATCGTTTGGATGTGCAGAAAAGGTGAAAGAGGTGAGGTTACAAACTCACAAAAAGACTTATGAATTGCTTTAGATGGAAGACAATGAAAGTATAATAGATTTCTTCACTAGGGTTACAAAGCTGGAGAATCAAATCAATGTATGTTGAGAAGTGTTAACATCAAGATCAGTTGTTGCAAAGATCTTGAGGTCATTGGCTCCAAAGTTCGACCACGTGGTAGTAGCCATAGAAGAGTCGAAAGACTTGTCAGTATTGACAAAGGAAGGGCTTTAAGGGACGCTTGAGTCTCATGAATAAAGGATGGCTGAAAGAGCTGCAGAAAAGTCGAAGAGTGATATGACTTTGCAGGCACCGTCAGAAAAAGAAAAGAAAGGAAAAAGAAGCTGGAATAGCAATAAAGGTAGAGGAGACTACAACAATTCGACTGGTCGAAATCAACAAGAAGGAAACTAGTCGAATCAGAGAAGACCCTGGAACCAAAGCAACCAAAGAGGTGGTGTTGCAGGTAGAGGAAAAGGTGGTGGTGAAAGCCTGACAAAAGTCACATTTAGTGTTTCAATTGTCAAAAGTATGGTCATTATTTTAGTGATTGTCCAGAAAAGAAGAAGAATCAAGAAACTGATGCAAAGCTGGCAAAACATGAAGAAGAAGAGATGTTGCTGATGGTCACAACAAGAGATGAAGAAAGATTCCAGGATCAGTGGTACTTGGACTCAGGATGCTCATCACACATGAATGGAAGGAAAGATTGGTTTGTCAACATAAAGCCTTCAACGAAGAATATGGTGAAGTTTGCAAATGACAATACTCTAGCAACTTAAGGTATTGGTGATGTTCTGATTATGAGGAAAGATGGCAAGAGATCAATAGTTTCCCATATGTTGTACATACCAGGCATGACGAGTAATTTGCTCAGTATAGGGCAACTGGTCGAAAAGAACTACAAGATGTCGATCGAAGACAAGATGATGAGAGTTCTCAACGCACGTGGTAGGTTGATCTTGAAGGCTCCAATGTCTCAGAATAGAACCTTCAAGATTAAACTAAATGTGATGGAGCATAAGTGTCTTGCAACTGTAGCCAGTAGAGATGAACGGTTATGGCATTATCGACTTGGCCATCTCAACTTCAAAGACATCAGAGATTTGAAGAGAAGAAATATAGTTTCAGGATTACCAAAAATCGACATTCCAAGTGAAGTGTGTGAAGAATGTGTTCAGGCGAAACAACACAAGAATAGCTTTAGCAAGGATGCTGGAAGCAAGTCGAAGGCAATTCTTGAAGTCATATACTCTGATGTATGTGGCCCTATCTAGGTGGATCCGATTGGAGAAAACAGATACTTTGTCACGTTCATAGATGATTTCAGTCGAAAACTGTGGACTTACCTGATCAAGTAGAAAAGTGAAGTGATTGAGGTAGTTGCCAAATTTAAATCTATGGTCGAAAGACAAAGTGGTCGAAAGCTAAAGATTCTGAGGACTGATGGTGGTGGAGAGTATGTGTCGAAAGATTTTAATACATTATGTGAGAAATAAAGGATTGTGCATAAGGTGGTGCCACCCTACACTCCACAGCAGAATGAAACTGTAGAAAGGAAGAATAGAACCATCATGAACATGGTGAGAAGTATGTTGAAAGGCAAGCATATACCCAAATAATTATGGGGAGAAGCTCTGTCGACTGCAACATATATTTTGAATAGATGTCCGACGAAGAATCTAGAAGGAATCACGCCTGAAGAATATTGGTCTGGTGTCAAGCCTAACCTAAGTCATTTGAAGGTGTTTGGATATATAGCACATAGACATGTGCCATATCAGTTGAGGGGAAAGCTTGATGACAAGTTGAGTCAGATGATCCTGATAGGATATCATTCGACTGGAGGATACAAGTTGTTCCACCTAGTGAACAAGCAAGTAGTGATCAGCAAGGACGTGATTATAGATGAGCTTAAGGAATGAGATTGGACTAAGAATGTTAAGAAGGATTCAGTGAGAATATCATGTGAAGAATCAGCTAGTGAAGTCGAAAGAGAAGTTCGACAAGAAGAAGTTAGAGGTGAAACAGGCCCAAGCAGACCTCGACGAATAAGACACATGCCTGGAAGGTTGCAAGAATGTGCGATTATATCAGATGATGTGGTTGATGAAGAAGGTGAGTTGGTAAATTATGCTCTTTATGCAGATGTTGAACCAGTCAATGCAACTGAGGCATTGAAGGATTCGAAGTGGGTGAAAGCAATGAATGAGGAGTTAGAGTCCAATGAAGTCAACAACACTTGGTCACTTTTCGAATTGCTCTAAGTCAAGAAGGAAATTGATGTGAAATGGGTTTACAAGGTGAAAATGAATCCTAAAGGAGAGGTAACTCGACACAAGGCGAGACTTATAGCAAAAGGATTCCTACAGAAGGAAGGAATCGACTTTGACGAAGTTTTTGCACCTGTTGCTAGGATCAAAACAATCAGGTTGGTTGTTGGTCTAGCAAACATGAACAATTGGCACACATGTCAAATGGACGTGAAATGTGCATTCCTGAATGGCCCCTTAGACGAAGAAGTTTATGTTGCATAACCAGCTGGGTTTGTGAAACAAGGCAAAGAAGAAAAGGTGTACAGGCTGCATAGAGCCCTGTATGGACTTAAGCAAGATCCAAGAGCTTGGAATAAGAAGATAGATAACTTTATAAGGGAGAAGAAATTTGTGAAGTGCACAACTGAGCATGGAGTATAAGTAAGGAGAAGCAATAGTGAATTGCTTATACTATGTCTCTATGTCGATGAGCTGTGGATAACAGGAAGTTGCAAGAAGGAGATCGAAGATTTCAAACATGACCTAAGTGAGGAGTTTGAAATATCATACTTGGGAAATCTCTCATATACCCTTGGCATCGAATTCTACAAGAGCAGTAGAGGTTTGATGATGCACCAAAGAAGATATGCAGGCGAAATACTCAAGAGATTTGAGATGCAAGATTGCAATCCAACTTCGACTCTAGCTGAGACCAAATTGCAACTATCGAAAGATTCAGATGAAGATGTGTCGCTCCCAGGATTTTCATCCAAGTACAAACGCGAAAGTGGCGCGGAAACAGAGTCGCCAGCAATGTGTATTTATCCCAAGAGAGGGAAAGGAAACACTGCATAAACCTGAGAAATGGGTAAGAGAGTCGGTTACGCGAAGGTAAGGTGTTAGCACCCAACACGTCCATCGTACTCGATGGGATCCACGCTTGTTATCTCGATCAAAGGGTGTCGTCGTCAGGAGCTCCACTGCTACTGGAAAGGAGAAGGAACAGGAACGGAAATGAAAGGAGAAACGAAGAAGAAAAGAAAAAGAAGTGACTCGGTAGGACGTCCTCGGAGTCCTAGGCCTACGTGTTCCCTAGGGAACGGGAAAATCAGAGTCAACGTAGTTCAGACACGAACTAAGGGGGGAGGTTGCTCGCCAAGACATCGCCGTCTTGTGCCTACGTATTAGGGGTGTTCATTGGTTCGGGCAAATCCGAACCAAACCGGAATCCAAATCAAACCAATGTGTTTGGGTTGGGCATTTTTTCACTTCGGGCAAAAACCGAACCAAACCAATTAAAATCGATGTTAATTGGTTCGGGCAACGGATATCTAATTTGCTACCCGTAAACCCGAACCAAACCAATAACAATCAACATAATTAATTTATATAATAAATTATTAATTTTAATTAAGTTATTACTTATTTATTGAATGAAGAGAAAAATTGTTATAGCAGTTACCAAGTACAAACCATAATGAAAGAAACAAAAAGGTATAGTCTTTGGACATTTCCAATGAAAAACGGAACGACATCTTTCAAAGTATCACAAACATATCAATCAATGATGAAATATAGAGAAACAAAAAATTACAACCATTATAAATCAAACTCACAAATTGCAAACTACAAGTATCTGCAAACCACAACCTTTTTCCCAAATCACAAAACTCAAATCACAAGTATCTGCAAACTGCAAACCTTTAATTTTATACTATGGAATGAAGTATGAGTATGCAATAAAATTGGTTTAAGTTATTGAATATTTTAGTGAAATACAACAACTGTATGACTAAGGTGGTCATAACTTGTTAAAAAATATGTGTGTCATGTGTTTAATTTTTATTTTTCATAGTGTGTAAACAAATAATTTTTAAAAAATATTTTTGTATATTTATTTTTAATTTATCCGATCAATCCAATCCAAACCAATCCATTGTTTTTCGGATCGGTTTGGTTTGGGTTTTATTGCAAAAATATCAAAATCCAATCCAAACCAACCCATTTATTTTTCACTGGTTCGGGTATTGGATTCTCTCAAAACCGAGCCAAACCGGCCCGCGAACACCCCTACTACGTATCCTCAATCGGACGAGAAGGAGGAAATCAGAGCAGTCGTAGTTCGACTTAACTAAGTATGTGTTTTTTATAAGCGACGTTAAGTTCGCGTCCGGCAGATAGGGTCGATGCCTGTTTGCGATGAGATGGAAGTAACGTGCCCTTTTCTGAAAATGAGGTTTGAAACTTAACGATCCCGAAGGATGAAAAAGGTTTGAGTTTGTTTTGTGTTTTTTAGACAGAAGTGGATTGAAGTTAATTCGTAACTTGCATTGCACCCAAGTCTACAACATAGGATCGAATGTCTCGCGTATCGACCCAAGACGGGACGCATGCTAAACATCCTAAGAAAGTGAAGGAAAACCCCCCACTATCTCATTTCCCACATATAAGGTTCGTGCGCAATACATGTTAATCCTTTATTAAATGTTTTGCTTTTTGTTTTGAGGTGAGGAGAAGAGAGACTCAAAGGTTGAGAAAGGTAAAAGTCTAAAGGGAGACTAATAATCCTAAGAGTTATCATGCTTGGATGTTCCTAATGGTCTAGGGTGGTTTAGAAACCTAAGTCTAAAAGAAGAGAAGAAGAAGAAGAGGTAACATAACTCACTTCTAAGATAGAAGATGAGTTATAAACCAAAAGGGAGAAGAAAGAAGTTGAACAAAGAAAACATTGAAATGCTTTGCACAAACACAAAAGAGAAAGCATTAAAAAGATGAGGGAAGAAAGTATGTATGGAAGCATATCCACACACTCAACTTACCATTAGCCCCTGCCAGCAAATGTTAGCTAAACAATCGAATACGAAAACATAAGTAAAAGAAGGAAGACAATTAAGCATCAAACTACTTATGAAATGAACTTATGAATCAAACAAAGCCTAAACCTAAAAGGAAAGGACTCTAAGTGTTCAAGGACTTATAAAGTCAGTAGCTATGTCTAAAGGTATTGAACTAAGTCTAAGGTACCTAACAATGTCAAACTATGTCAAGAAAGATGCCAAAGATTCATACAAGTTCAAGTTATGACACATGGATGAAATATGAATGTGTATGACATACAAACATGAATAAATGCATGAGTAAACCTCAAGATCAGAATTGAATGACATGTTATAATTCACATGGAAGTCAATGAATGAACATACAAAGCATGAGTGAAATGATTTAAGAAGATGGAGCAAGTAGAAGCAAACAATGTTCAAGTTCAAGTAAGAAAAGAAGAAACTCGTAACACAAGTCAAAGTTGAAAAGAACATGAAAATAAATGAAAATGGATGCAAGTCAAAATCATACCTCATATTTGGATGTCCTATAATGCCTATGAATGAGCATGCAAGTTATGAGAATGGATGTTCAAGTAGAAGAAGTTAGATGAAGAAGAGGTGAGAAGAAGAGAAACAAGTTTCACATAAGGAAAGAAGTAACTTGGAACACAAGTCAAAGTTGAAAATCAAAGATGAATGAACATGGATCATAGGTCAGTACCAAATGACATTTAAGGTGCAATTAGAATGTAAGAATTAATCATACCAAGTACATATGCAAGTCACTTTGAAACTAGTTAAGAAAGAAGGATGGATAAGGTCAAACATAAACAAGTATGCAAGATGATATAAATGAACATTTAAATGCATGAGATGATTATAGGTCAGTAGCATATTCAATATGAAAGGCAAATGAGATGTATGAATAGGCATTGATGATTCACAAACAAATCATGTTGATGATTAGAAGAAAAGATAAACAAATTTAGGCCAAACATTTCAAGTAAGGATGCATTTTGATCACATACACCACCCCAAATGTAATCACAATGTAAATGACCTATAATTATAAGCAAAAGGACCTATAATATTCTAATGAGGACCTATAATGATGCACAAACAAGTTCTAATATGATGGCATAAGTGCCTTCTAAAACTATGTTAGAAAGAAGTAGAAGAATAAGCACAAAATGTTACTTCCAACACAAGGCATCAAGCAATTACTAAACCACATGAGAAAATTATTAAAATAGGTCAAAACCAACCTAAGTCAGAGGCAAAACATGTGTCAAAATATCAAAGAAAAATTCAAAAAGAAATTGTCATACCCCAAATTTTGACCATTAAGATGTCCCATCATTGTGTCACTCATCATTACAATATGGAGGAACCATCATACCTCATCAGTCTCCCCAAAGATGGGTGAGCATCCACTACAATCAAAATTAGGGTTTTAAGCCCTCTCAGAGCCTTAGACAAAGGATCAATCAAGGAATGACATGATCTTAAACTTGTCTAAACCTCTCAAACATACACGAAGGATAAAAAAGGACTCCCACTTCAAGGATCAAGCACAAGGATGCTCCCTTCTAGGTGGATCAAGTCTCAAGATCGACAGTGTCACCAAATTAGGGTTTTGGTCGACCAGGGCCTCCAGATGGAAATTTTTCATCTGGGCACAAGCCAATGATCCAAAACATAACCTAATATACTCCATGGGACCTCATGGACCCAATCATCAAGTCAATTTTGCCTCAGGGGATGCATTCATCAAAAATCAGGAATTAGGGTTCTTGACCTAATTTACCCCTAAGTTGACATTTGGGACAAATCATGAGCCAAGACCTCAAGAGAGGGTTTGAGGGTCTCTAATGAACTATATTGATCTATTTAGAACAATGGATTAATCCAAGAAGCTTGAGCAACAAGTCTCAATTTCATCTGCACCACAGTTAGGGTTTTAAGGGAAAAGTCAACTGTAACTTTGACTTTTGACCAGGACATGCTCCCAAGCCCTATGACATTCATCAATATACCCTATGACACCCATGGAACATGTCCATCAAGTTTGGTTTAGGTCAAGGACATGATTTCCTGAAGAATTGCACAGTTTGGAATTCATCTGATAAAAAGTCAACTGTGCACAAAAGTCAACTTTGACTTTTTGAGATTTTTCACCAAAATGGATTTTTAACCCTAAAATGATGTTAATGTATGATTTGAATCATCATTCATCAAGAAAAATCAAGAAACGTGGGATAACTTGTAAAAGGGGTAACCATAAAAACTTAGAAAATTTTCTAAGTTAAAAATAAAGTGACAAGGGTACCAACTTTGGAGGATCATAACTCCTAAACCACAAAGCCATTTTTCCTCATCCAAAGATGGATTTGTAGCCCTCATTACCCTCTACAAAAACTTCAACTAGACCTAAGTCCAATTCATTAAGAATTTTGAGTTAGGGAGTGATAAAAATGGCTGAAAAGTGAAAATGTCACTTTTTCCAACACTTAGTGAAATTTTCAGTAAGTCAGAATCTGCCTTCACTTTTTGCCAAATGTAGAGGAATTTTTCACTTGGATTCAAAAGAGATCAAAACCAAATATGTTCAAACAGTTGTTGTATCATGTAAGGGCTTTCCAAAATGACCAAGAACATTACCAAATTCCAAGAACATTGGAAAGTTACCTTGCTGAAATCTGTCAAAGGCAAGGCAGAATTTGCAATTTTGCTCGATTTGCCAAAATCAGCCAAATTCAAATGCTCATATCCACTTGGACACCTCAGAGGATTGAATCTAAAGGGGACAATCACTGAGCCAAGCCTCCAAAGTACATGGAACAAGAAATAGCATGTTGAACCTAGAATGGCCAAAATAGGGACAAGACTCCAATTTTGGATTGAAGCATTCAATGGAAGCATCAAGGTGGCATGGACTGAGCCATTCTCATCTGAAATCAGTCAAGACTTATCCAAGACCAAGGGAACCAAAGCTCTGTGCCCTAACCTCTAGTCAATGGCAAGAGGAGACTTGGATTTCCATTGGCCAACATTGAACAAACCTACTTACCAGTTGCCATTCACTATTCCTTGCAAAAAAAACTTGCTCTACTATAAATAGAGCTCAATTGTGATCAGTTTGAGTACACCAAACCCATCTAACAGATGCTTTCCTCAAAATCTCTTTCTCTTGGCAAAAATGCCTTTCTTAGCAAGGTAGCTATCGGGTTTTGAGTTTGAGAGATTTTCCAATCAAACCAATCACTCACACACCTCACATACATCATATAGAAGTGATCCAAACACTCACATAACATCTGGAACACTGATTTCACAAAATCACTAGCCAATTACTCAAGTTCTTGACAGTTTTGCAGTTGAGGTGCCATCTTCACCTCCAAACCATTTCAATCCATTCCAAGCACTCAGACACATCACTTGGTACCTAGGGAAGCTATCCACATCATTGGAACCTAGCTGTAACACCTCCAACACAAATCACGATCACCAGCTGCAAGAGGTAAGCATGAGCTCTTCTAACTCTATGATCCATGCAATTTTTGCTGCACAATAATTTGGCCATATGTTCATAATCATGCATGGAATGTTTTCCCTAAATTAATTGCATTGTTTAAATCGTGTATAAAAAATCCTAGCCTTCATGCAGAAATTAGGGTTCTTGAGGATTTTTCATGATTTCTTGTTATGTGTTTAATTTAAATGAAATTAATGGACATAGACATGATCGTGAGGTTGAGACGAGCATAATGATATATGGATTGCATGTTATAATCAAGTATTCAGGGAGATTGGATAGAAAATGCAAATCAGCCAAACCCAGAACACGCGCGTGTTCTTCAGCTGTTCTTGGCGCCTTTTTTGAATTTTCAAATATTTGAATTTTGTGATTTTTGTTTAATTGATTCAAAAATTAATTTCTCTCTGAGTTTTAATGATTTTGAGTTGATTCTTTTTTTAATAATTCACAAAAATGTTAAAATATTTTATTTTCCCAAAAAATCCCAAAAATATTATTTATTTCATATAATTGGTATTTTTGCAAAGAATTAATATTTTATTTGTTTTTGACATTTTAAATATTTTTTCCACATTGATTTTGCAACTTTTAATGCTTTCTAATTATTTTGTAGGTCAATACTTAATTTTTGAAGCATTAATCCAAGATCACAATTTGTTTTTCACATGTTAAACAATTTTGATCATTTTAATTGAATTTTTATTCAATTAAATACATTTTTGAAAACAAATTAGGGGTTTTGGATTAATTCAACCCTCATAAATCATTTTCAAAACATTTTGGGCCTCTAATAGAGTGTAAGACCCAATCCTTTTTTGACCAAATCATTTTTGGGCCTCAGTGCATTGTATAAGTCCCGATACCGTAAAAAACAAACGGCGCGATCGTCGTCTTTTGAAAAATAACCTTTTGGGCCTCTCCTCGAGCTATAAGACCCATTCAAAACTTTTGGGCCTCTAATAGAGTGTAAGACCCAACCCCCTTTTAACCAAACATTTTGGGCCTCACTTATTGTATAAGTCCCTCCGCGTTAAAAGAAAACCTCGGCGCGATCGCCATATTTAAACGGAAAAATCATCTGGGCCTACCCTCGTGTTATAAGCCCCACTCTTTTTCTTAAAACTTTTTTGGGCCTCTTGAAAGAGTGTAAGAGCCATCCCTTTGTACAGAAAACCTTTTTTGGGCCACAATCACTTGTATAAGTCCCTATGTACAAATTCAAACAGTGCGCTCACTGATAAAACCCTGGGTCTCTCCTTGAGCTGTAAGCCCCAAATCTTTCTTTTTCAAAGCACTTTCTCATTTGATTTTGAATATACTGTTGTTTTCAATCTTTCTTTGTTGAACAACTAACCAAACAGCATGGAAGCTCTACAACCGAGTAAGTGGTTATTGCTTTCATTTACCGCTTTCATATACATATAACTGTATTGTAGAACTGTTTCACTGTAAGTCTTCTTTCGTAAACTCATATCAACTATGTAATAATAGTATAGATATTTCGAGTTTTCCCGGCAACTACGTCTAGAACTAGGTGATGCCGTTTCGTTTATTCGTAGAAATAGACAACTAGATCCCCAATAGGATCACCAGATACAGTCTTCTCTTCGGCTGTCCTTATTAGGAATTGTCAAGAAACTCTATTCCCCGAGATGAATGTATTCTCCGTGAATGGCATCTTTGAGTTTCTTCCAAATTCTCAAACTTTCCTGACTTGATCTATTCCTTGTGAATAGCTTGCCTTGAATTTCTCAGGGTTTGGGGACCCACGGGCTTGTTAAAAGCATCGGCCTCCTCTTGGGCATCGTACAAGGACCCACAGGCTTCCTAAAAGCAACCCCGCCTCCTCTTGGGCTTAGTACAAGGACCCTACGGCTTTTTAGAAGTATTCACAGCCTCCTCTTAGGCTTCGTATAATGATCTCTTCCTCCGGGAATGATAGCCTTCTCTTGGGCTTAGTACAAGGACTGATCGGCTTCTTAAAAGTTTCCAGCCTCCTCTTGGGCTTCATACAAATTGTCCCGACGACCTCCTAGAGGTATAGGAACAGAACTTAGTCACCTTAATAGAACAGTCCTTTCATAGAGTCTACTACCGTTTCTCAAAGCATGGTATAAAAGAGGACACTCTAGACTTGGAAAGTCTAATCTCCTTGAGTCTCAAAGACATTCTCAAGTGACCCCTTCGTTAAATAGGAAGGAAACCCGTAGACTCGGACAGTCTCAGTACCCTTCGGATTTCTCGATTCCTTAAAGAACAAGAATAACCTGGATCCTTGGATCAAATCCTTGAGTACAACATTGCTCATATAAGAACTGATTTTCTCTTTTAAAATCAGTATACTGGACCTGTCACTTAACTGAAACAGTAACCATAGCCTCCTCTTGGGCTTTGTACAAAGATTCTCCCCAGCGGAGTCAAACAACATTTAGCCTCTCTCTTGGGCTTTGTACGAGACACATAAGAGACCCCCTCGTTGAGCCAATCACCCTTTAGCCTCCATCTCGAGCTTTATACGAGATACAAAAGGGTTCTTACTGAGCCAAACGAATTTTTTCCTCCATCTCGGGCTTCATACGAGATACCAAAAGATTCCCTCGTTGAGTCAAAAACCTTTTAGCCTCTCTCTCGGGCTTTGTACGAGACACATATTAGCCTCCTCTTAGGCTTTATATAAGAAAACCACTGGTTAATCCAATTAACCTTTTAGCATCAAAGTTGTGTCTCGTTCACAGTATACAAACATCAACAACTCCTTCCCTTTCATCTAATCGCTGTAAGCGGCAAGCCTCTGGATCATCTATATCCATGCCACTGTCCCTCTTTTAGCATGAGAAATTCCTAAGGAAAGATAGCATTGCTCTACACTGAGTTAAAGTATTCTCCTTCAGGTTAAAATCCCTATAAAGGAAATTATGGCATTGCCGGATTCACAAATCCCGGTTAAAGTAATTCTCCTTTATAACCAGTCACCCAACAGTTGTGACAGACAAACCCTTCTTTAGAGATGACAAATTCTCTCTAAAGCTGAGACCTTTTAGCTTCATATCTTGGGCTTTGAACAAGATACAAATAGACTTTTCAGCTTCATATCTTAGGCTTTAAACAAGATATAAATCACCTTTCGCTTCATGTCTTGGGCTTTGAACAAGACACCAAAACACCCATTTCCTCCCATAGAATAGGAGGAACTACGAACGCTCTGATTTCCCTATTTCAATAAACGGGAATACGTAGGCATAAGATTGAAAAAAAAATCTTAGCGAGCACACTAAACAAAAAAACCAAATCCCATACTCTCACATCAAAAAGCATCAGTCATAACATCCTAATCCTTGTTCCCCGCTAGAAACCTTCTGTCTAGATAAAAAGAAAGAAATTGTATTGGCGAAAATACAAATAACCAGTACAAAGGCCCCCCATATTGATAGCATCCGTAACCTAACAGTCCGCTGTTTAAACTCAGTATGCAAAGCAGGGTTAATTGGAGACATCTATTTCCCTTCCTTCATCAGCTCACAATAGGATAAAAAATGAATCGACCTGTAGTTTAAGCTCAAACCGCAGAGAGCGACCAATGCTTAAGAACCGCGTCCAAAATCTCTCGCTACAGAAAAATGGCATCCACCGTGGGGCCTTTCAAAGTTAGATCTAGGCACGGTCTTCCTTTTCATCTCTTGAGTGAATACCACAGATTGGGGCTTCCGCCGGGGAACCCATTTTCTGTCAGGAACTTAGGATCCTTAGCTTTAAAGGTCTAGGATGTTTAGGACAAATATATATACTGCTTTTCCTAATTGCTATACGTGTTTATTTTTCTGCTAATGGGAATGCGGGTGATGCCGTATGTGGAAAGATTGAGTATACACTTAAGATAAGTGATGGCGACGGGGTCGACCATCAACCTCAGTGGAGGCTGACCAACGCAACCCATTCTCTCACCTAGACAATGAGCCGGTTGTTAAGTCTGAGAAGCTGAGGAGCCAAACCCTTTCGTAGTGCAGAAACTATCAGAAATAGTTGTTACGTGATACTACCCTCATTTGAGGCTGGTGATCTATTCTCGGTGAATGTCACTTACTCTAAGATCGCTCTACAACTCGCTGGCGATCCACTTGTTGTTTTGCTTTCCTGGGAGGAGCTGAAGATAATGAGTACAAGTACAAAAATCACCCTAGTATACACCTTTGGGGGATGGGTAGAGCCTTGACTTCATGACAACGACCCTTTGACCCCATGTTTTTTCTATGTTTTTGTGTGCTGCATTCATTTAAAAAACATTAAAACATTCAAAAAAAAAATCTTCTCTTCTAGTCTCTCTGTTTTACAAATTAAACTAAGACTGTGATTGCAAATATCAGAGAAAAGGATTGCACTAATGGATTTCGGTAGAAGGAGAACCCATAGGTATACCTTCAAGGTTCCAAAGCTAGAGGATTTGAGAAGGTTAGTAAGGATGATCACTAACCCAGAGGCTTTCAGAGCCAAGCACGGAGGTTTGCTACCACTGTTAAGAGTCCATGTGATTGAGGGAATCATGGATGCACTCATTCAGTTTTATGATCCAGTTTATCACTGTTTCACATTCCCGGATTACCAGCTAGCACCAACGCTGGAGGAGTATTCTTATCTGATCGATTTACACATCACAGATCGAGCTCCATTTTCTGGACTAGAAGAAATTCCAAAGAATCAGACCATTGCAAGAGCAATTCATTTGGACGAGTCTGAAGTTAGGACTTACCTAACCACTAAGGGTGGCATCCAAGGTTTGCCAGCCCAGTTCTTGACAAAGAAGGCCATGTATTTTTCCAGTATAGGAAACGTGACTGCTTTTGAAAGCATCTTTGTCTTACTCACCTACGGGTTATTTTTGTTTCCCAACATCAATAACTTCGTCGATATTAACTCCATTAAGATTTTTCTCATTGGAAATCCTGTGCCGACTTTGCTCGCAGATGCGTATCATTCTGTACACTTGGGAAATTTGTACAGCGGAGGGGAGATCACATGCTGTGTACCTCTACTTTACAAATGGTTTATCTCTCACTTGCCCAAGTCTGCTGCTTTTTGGGATTGCAAGAGTGCCTTACGTTGGTCACAAAAGATCATGTCTCTTACCAACTCTGATATAGATTGGTGCAATAGGATTTATGAGGGAATCAGAATCATTGACCATTGTGGAAACTTCCCTAACGTACCCCTCATAGGAACTAAAGGAGGAATTAACTACCATCCGGTATTGGTTCGCCGTCAATTTGGGTACCCGATGAGGCACATCCCATTGGGTGTTCATCTGGAAGGTCTTTTCTTCAAGGAAGGAGAAAACGACAGAGCACTAAAGATGGAAATAGTGCATGCTTGGAAGCATGTTCATAAGAAAGGACGAGAGTCTCTAGGAAAACCGGACTGTGTCTCGGTGGAGCCTTATCTCCATTGGGTACAAACTAGAGCTCTCAAGCTAAAAATGCCTTATCCTCATTACGAAATTCTTCCGCCGAAGGAATCTGTCATGTACTTCATGACGGAAACTGAAAAGCTTCAGGTTACTCTCAACAAAGTTCAACGGGAGAGAAGGTCTTGGAAGAACAAGTACCGCACCCTCGACGTAGAGTGCATCAAAATACAGCAATTACTGAAAGAAAAAGATGCTCTGATTGAGATTTTGGAGCAGCATGCTATAGAGAATCAAGATGACCAAAGGAATTTGCTCGCTCCTTTCACCTGGCAAAGGAATGACAACCCGACAACGGCCCAAGAGCCTCGGTCAAAGAAAAGGAAGATACCAGAATCAACACCCGATTTCTCTTCAGAGAGGACTCGGGACCCATTAGCTTAGGTTTCTATTTCTGCACTTTGTAATCTACTGTATTTCCATTTCTGTAATCCTTTGAATTCAATAAAAAGGGGTTTCCCCACCGTTTGATATTTTCAATCTAATTGTCGAAGTTTATTTTTATTAAACCAAAAAACAATTAATATAATCATTGTATTCATCATTCTCACATTGCATATTCTTCTTACCTACGAATCTCACGTTTGTGTCTCGGTTCTAGAGTCAATCTGTCTCATTCGTATAATACTCGGGCGAATCGTCAGAAAAAGATGGATGATCTTGAGGAAGAAAACAGAGAGTTGAAGGAAGAGATCGACGCTCTGAGAGAGGATATGAGAAAGCTTCGTAACGACATACAAGCCTTGGCGGAAGCTCAGCTACAACAAACTGTGATCTCAGAGATCACCTCAACGCCCATAGTAGAGAAGTATGATCCTAGGTATCAGATGCCGAAAGATCGTCCCTAGGGCATGCTTGTTAACTATATCCCGGAAGGATATGTTCCACCGATCACTGAGGATCAGGGAATCACAACAAAAGCCGTTGGGCCTGAAGGTTACAAACTTCGGGAAAGCGAAGATGCCAGGGGCATACTGAAGACTCTTGAAGTTTACAAACTTCGGGAGACGCCAAGACTCACTACCGTAGTCATGGTACCACCCCCTGTGGTGCACACTGTCCCGGAAGGACAGATTCCACAAACACCTTCTGGTAAAAAGGATACTATGTTTGACAGAATGGAGGAATTCCAGGAGCAGTTCTTGGAAATGCAGAAGGAACTGCAAGCCATTCGCGGTCAGGATCTATTTGGAAAGGACGCCGCAGATCTCTGCTTAGTCCCAAATGTGAAAGTCCCGCACAAGTTTCAAGTGCCCGACTTTGAAAAGTACAAGGGTAACTCTTGCCCTCAAAGCCATCTGGTGATGTACGCTCGGCGGATGTCAGCTCAGACGGAGAATCAGGACCTACTGATTCACTACTTTCAGGATAGTTTAATCGGTGCCGCATTAAAATGGTACATGGGTTTAAACCGCGCCACGATCAACACATTCAGAGATCTTGGCACTGCCTTCGTCCAACAATACAAATACAATTTGGACATGGCACCCGACAGAGATTAACTCATATCAATGTCGCAAAAGGACAAGGAAACCTTTAAGGAGTATGCTCAAAGGTGGCGTGAAATTACCGCTCAAATTTGTCCACCTCTTGAGGAAAAAGAGATGACAAATATCTTCTTAAAGACCTTAAGCTCATTTTACTATGACCGAATGGTTGCCAGTGCACCCAGTGACTTCACCGAAATGGTCGGCATGGGCGTACGTCTTGAGGAAGCCGTCCGAGAAAGACGTTTGGTAAAAGACGCTGGATCGGCGAGCGGTACTAAAAAATACTGTAGTGCTCTCCCTAAGAAAAAAGAGCAAGATATTGGGGATATCTCTCTCGGAAAGCAAAGGCGACGTTATCAGCCGGTAGCAGCTGTAACTCCTGCTATCAGCCCTGCGCCAATTCCTACGTATCAACCTCAGGTTGCGCAGAGCCAACCTGATCAACAAAGGACACAACAGCCTCTTCAGCAGGCTCATCCTCCATATAACAACAACCGTACAACACGACCATCAGGGTTTGATCCTATACCCATGTTGTACGCAGAACTGTTTCCATTACTACTGGCCAAGGGGCACATTCAGACTAAGTCTCCTCTTACAGTACCGGAAAATCCGCCTTTTTGGTTTAAGGTGGATCAAACTTGCCCTTATCATCAAGGAGGTCCAGGGCATAACATAGAGACTTGTCTCAATTTCAAGTCAGACGTGCAAAAACTTGTTAGGAGCGGGGTCTTATCCTTCAAGGATACGAATCCTAATGTTCTCACGAACCAGCTGCCTCAACATGAGAAGGCTGCAGTCAATTTGATAGAAGGAGAGACTAACGATGTCTATCAAATTCACGATGTACTCTTGTTGAAAACCAATCTGGTCAAGATGCATTGTAGACAGAGTGGATATAGCCATGTGCCACCTCATAATTATCATTAATGCGATGTCTACTCTAAAAGCAATCGAGGATGTTCTGTAGTGCAAGCAGCTCTACAGGAACAGATGGATCTAGGATGGATCCAAGAGCACCGAGTTCGTGGAGTTAACATGGTCTATACGAATTCCAACATCATTCAAAACCACGATATCCGTGCAATGAATGTCAACTTGGTGGCAATGCACTCAAGGCAAAGCCAGTATCATAATCTGCTACGACACAATTACAGTTTTTGTCTGACTTGCTCGGTAAACAAACAGGGATGCTCTTTCATACAGGAGGCCCTCCAGCGTCAGATGGATCTTGGATGGATCCAGGACTACCATGATAGGAACCCCTATCAAATCAACATGGTTCAGATCTTCTATATTCGCGTGATGAATACCAACCTGGTAGAGTTACATGCTGAACAGGTCCGGCTCAGATTCTTAATATCACATGACTATCAAAGCTGTAAAGCGGGTTGCGAAAACGATCGAGGTTGTACCCTTGTCCAGGAGGCACTTCAGTACTTGTTAAATCACTGGTGGATGCCAATTTATATGGATGAAGATACTCAACAGATTAGTATCAATAACAGAAACCCCACTCGGCGTCAGAGTCAGGATGTCCGATCTGTGGAAGCTAACCTAGTGAGGTTACATTGTATTCAAAGTGGGCGTGGCCAGGTGCCACCACACAACTATGAACGTTGCGGCGTCTGTTCGGAAAGTAACCAAGGGTGTTACTTTGTGAGAGCAGCTCTTCAGGGTCAGGTAGATCGTGGAGAGATTCGCCCATATCCGGGTTCTGGACCCATCAACTGGACGCCGAACTACCTTGCCGAGCAAGTTGAGGATGTTGTCACGATCTCTAGTCATCACAGGACCAAGGATGTTTTTGCCATTATCCCTCTACTTGACGAATCTAAAGTTCCCAAACGGGAACGAATCGAGATCACTTATGATGGTCAGAAAAATCAGAAGGTTCCCATAATCATTTATCTACCGGGACCACTACCATATGAATCAGCTAAGGCTATCCCTTACAAATACGGTGCAACGATAATTGAGAATGGAAAGGAAATTCCATTACCCTCCGTTGTGAATATTGCAGACATCAGTCGTGTAACACGGAGCGGTCGAATCTTCAACCGAGGAGTCGGAGAACTTAACAAGGAAAAGGAACTTCAGTCTGAAACTCCTGATCCACCAGTCGGTCAATCCAGTAATCCCGGCCTTTCGAAAAATAATGATGAGATGCTGAAGCTCATCCAAAGGAGCGAATACAACATTATTGATCAACTATTACAGACTCCTTCAAAGATCTCGGTATTATCGCTGTTACTCAGTTCAGAAGCCCACAGGGAGGCTCTACAGAAAGTCTTGGAGCAAGCCTTTGTGGAACAGGATGTAACAATCAGACAGTTCGATAACATTGTCTCTAACATCACTTCCTGCAATAATGTGGGATTTAGTGATGAGGAATTACCTGAAGAGGGTCGCCGTCATAACATGGCGCTTAATATCACAGTTAACTGCCAGGACGATGCTTTAGCCTGCGTACTGGTAGACACAGGGTCAGCCCTGAATGTTATGCCGAAGTCTACTTTGATGCAATTATCATTCAAAGGCCCTCTGATGAGAATCAGTGAGGTCGTCGTCAAAGCGTTCGACGGATCCAAAAAAATAGTTATCGGCGAAGTTGATCTTCCCATAACTATCGGTCCTCACACTTTCCAAGTCACTTTCCAGGTCATTGACATCCGGGCAACGTACAGTTATTTATTAGGAAGACCTTGGATACATCAGGCTGGAGCGGTCACTTCGACCCTCCACCAAAAGCTAAAATTCGTCAAGAACGATCAACTTGTCACAGTTTGTGGGGAACAAGCCTTGCTTGTAAGCAACTTGTCATCATCAACTGGTATAGAACCCGAGGAGGTTATTGGAACGCAGTTCCAAGCACTGTCGATGAGCGAGAACAATCAGTTCAGAGGAGGAACTTCGATTTCCTCATACAAAGATGCTATTAAAGCAGTCGAAGGTACCGATACAACAGGATGGGGACAGCTTGTCGTTCCTACTGACAATAAAACAAAGAAGGGTCTTGGTTTTTCCGCAACCTGTACCCAGACAGCTGCCAACGATGAAAGTCTTCATCCCCTTCAAAATTTCTTCCACAGTGGAGGTTTCCTTCACCCAGTGTCTCAGGCAGTACATGCTATCAACGAGGAAGATCCCTCTGACACGAATGAAGAATGGAAGTCCTACCTTAACGAGGACGGTTATATGTCTCAGGAAGAGGTGCCTACGCCATTTTGCTATCCCGCGCAGAATCCAAGATTTATACCAAGGTCAGACGTCGAAATGATATATGGAGATTATGATCCGGAAGGATGCCGTGCTCCGCCAAATTCATTAGAGGAAGACACTCTGATGAAAGACAACTTTGACCATAATTACTATGGCCCAATGGATGGTCTGCCAATGTGGCAACCTTATCCAGGAAACTTGGGGCCAGAAAGTCAGCCGAGTAATGAAAATCAGCTGACCATCATTGAACAGAATACCTGTGTCTCCACCATGTCATGGGATTAACACTCAGGTCATTCAGAAACTACTCAACATGAAGATGAATTTGCAACGTTTGCAGGACTAGAATTCATCAACTATGCTTTTCCCGAGGTCAACGTCATCGAGAGAGATGACTCCTCCAGTTCCAAAGAAGTTTGGGACACCCTGGGACAACCAAGTGGAAAGTACGACTTCATGGTCAAGTACACCGCTCCTGAAAGCTCTCGTATCAGACTCAAGGATATCCAGCCTACTGGATGGGGAGATACAACTGAGAGCACAAATGCTATGCAAAATGCAACAGAGGAATTCTCCTACGACAATTCTGCCTGGGAGACAGATTCCAATGATCCCACTCCACCAGAAATCAACGTCATTTCTGAAGACAAATCAAGGAAGGTGCCAGACTTTGTGATTCACTGAGGAGTTCGCCGCCAATGGGTTGCTGTCGAGGTTCCGAAGATCGTTCACCAGTAAAAGTAATTGCCATCTTTAGCTTTTCACCCTGCCCAGGTGAAACAGATGTTTTGATAGGGCTCGCTTTCTGTAAATATCCCTCTTCGCTTCGCCCAAAGCGACCGAGTTTTGTTTTATAGGGCTGTAGTTTCAAGAATCGACTTGTTCATTAATAAAATAACGCCGTTCTGTAATTTTCGCATTAATTGCTGTTTTCTCTTTTTGTTTTTTCAGAAAATGGTAATCCTAAAAAACAATTCAATAATAAAAACCAGCAGTAAAAAAAAATATACACTGCACACACTTGAATTTTCCTCTATCTCTTCTAAACATGAATCATCACGTCATGCATATTGCTTGTTTTAAACCCAGTTGAAACATACGATCCGATGCCTTCTCCCAACTTTGAGTTCCCGGTATTCGAGGCTGAAGAAGAAAATGACGACGAAATTCCAGAAGAGATCTCCCGACTACTCAGACAAGAGGAAATGTCCATTGAACCTCATAAAGAACCGCTGGAAACGGTAAACTTGGGTTCAGAATAAGAGAGAAAAAAAATCAGGATTGGGGCACTGCTCAGTCCAAATGCCAAAGAGAGTTTGATAAAGCTTCTCAGAGAATTCCCCGATGTATTCGCTTGGTCCTATCAGGATATGCCAGGATTGGATACCAGCATCGTGGAACATCACTTACCATTGAGATCGGAATGTCCGCCAGTAAAGCAAAGGTTGAGACGCACTCACCCGGACATGGCCATCAAAATCAAAGAGGAGGTACAGAAACAGATTGATGCGGGTTTCCTCGCCACGTCAGAATATCCTCAATGGTTAGCCAATATCGTACCCGTTCCGAAAAAGGATGGAAAGGTCAGAATGTGTGTCGACTACCGAGATCTGAATAAGGCAAGTCCAAAGGACGACTTTCCTTTACCACACATTGACATGCTGGTGGACAGTACAGCAAAATTCAAAGTCTTCTCCTTCATGGATGGATTCTCGGGCTATAACCAGATCAAATGGCTCTGAAAGACATGGAGAAAACTTCATTCATTATCCCATGGGGTACCTTTTGTTACAAGGTAATTCCGTTCGGTTTGAAGAACGCCGGGGAAACCTATCAAAGGGCCATGACTACTCTGTTTCATGACATGATACACAAATAAATCGAAGTGTATGTCGATGATATGATTGCAAAATCCAAAACAGAGAGTGAGCACGTTGAACATCTGTCAAAATTGTTCGAACGTCTAAGAAAATTCAAGCTCCGCTTGAATCCCAACAAGTGCACCTTCGGTGTCCGTTCAGGGAAACTATTAGGGTTCATCATCAGCCAGAAAGGAATTGAGGTTGATCCTGACAAGGTCAAGGCTATTCAGGAAATGCCTTCTCCGAAAACTGAAAAACAAATCAGAGGATTCCTGGGACGGTTGAACTACATCTCCAGATTCATATTCCTTATGACCGCCACGTGTGTGCCGATTTTCAAATTATTGAAAAAGAACCAGGATTTCGTTTGGTCAGAAGATTGCCAGACCGCCTTCGATAGTATTAAGGAATACCTGTTGAATCCGCCGATTCTATCACCTCCAGTGGAAGGAAGACCACTGATCATTTACCTCAAAGTCCTAGAGGACTCAATGGGATGTGTACTTGGCCAACAAGACGAAACCAAAAGGAAAGAGTCTGCCATTTATTATCTAAGCAAGAAATTCACTGACTGTGAAACTCGGTACACGATGCTTGAGAAAACTTTTTGCGCTTTGGCTTGGGCAGCCAAACGTCTTCGCCAATACATGATTCGACATACTACTCAGTTGGTCTCCGAAATGGATCTAATCAAGTACGTTTCGAAAAGCCTGCTCTCACGGGAAGAATTGCCCGTTGGCAGATGCTGTTATCAGAATATGACATAGAGTACCACGCTCAGAAAGCCGTTAAAAGGAGTATTTTAGCCGATCATTTGGCTCATCAACCGATTGACGATCAAGAACCAATCGGGTTTGACTTCCTAGATGAAGATGTCATGTATCTAAAAATGAAAGATTGCGATGAACCGTTACCCAGTGAAGGGCCAGAACCAGGTTCTCAATGGGGACTTATCTTTGACGGAGCAGTTAATCGTTACGGAAACGGAATTGGGGCAATCATTTTTACCCCTCAGGGTACCCACATTCCTTTAACCGCTCGACTTACATTCAAATGTACAAATAACGAGGCCGAATACGAAGCTTGTATTATGGGTCTCGAGGAAGCGATTGATTTAAGGATCAAAAACTTGGACGTATACGGCGATTCAACTTTGGTTATCAATCAGATAAAAGGAGAATGGAAGACATACCAATCAGGACTGATTCCTTACAAAGACTACGCAAGAAGGTTGCTACCTTTCTTCAACAGAGTTGAGTTTCATCACATCCCTCATGAGGAGAATCACATGGCTGATGCATTAGCCACCATCTCTTCCATGATTAGTGTAGGTCAATGGAATGACATACCTAAGATTGACATAATACGCCTTGAATGACCCGCTTACATCTTCACAATTGAAGCAGTCATAGACGATAAACCTTGGTATCACGATATTAAATGCTTCCGTCAGAAACAGGAGTACCCACCTGGGGCACTAAGGAAAGATAGAAAAACCCTCAGAAAATTGGCTGGAAACTTCTTCCTGAGTGGTGACACTCTCTATAAGAGAAATTTTGACATGGTCTTGCTCCGATCCGTAGATAGACCAGAAGCAGAAATGCTTATGAAAGAAATTCATGAAGGATCCTTTGGCACTCATGCCAATGGACATACAATGGCGAGAAAAATTCTGAGACCAGGGTACTATTGGTTGACAATGGAATCCGACTGCTACAAGTACATGAGGAGGTGTCACAAGTGTCAGATATACTCTGACAAAATTCATGTACCGCCATCACATCTCAAAGTTCTTTCTTCCCCATGGCCATTTTCCATATGGGGAATCGACATGATCGGCATGATCGAACCTAAGGCTTAAAACGGACATCGGTTCATCCTAGTAGCCATCGACTATTTCACCAAGTGGGTCAAAGCAGCGTCATTCGCCAATGTAACCCGGCAAGTGGTGGTTCGATTTATCAAAAACAATATCATCTGCCGTTATGGTGTTCCAAGCGAGATCATTACTGATAATGGATCTAACTTGAACAACAAGATGATGAGAGAGTTGTGTGCAGAGTTTAAAATTGAACACCATAATTCGTCTCCCTACCGACCCAAGATGAACGGAGCGGTAGAAGCGGCTAACAAGAACATCAAGAAGATCGTTCAAAAGATGCTTGTAACCTACAAAGATTGGCACGAGATGTTACCCTTTGCTCTGCACGGTTATCGCACATCTGTCCACACTTCAACAGGGGCAACCCCTTTCTCTCTAGTGTATGGCATGGAAGCAGTGCTCCCCATAGAAGTAGAGATCCCGTCAATCCGAGTATTGATGGAAGCTAAGCTCACCGAAGCTGAATGGTGTCAAAGCCGACACGACGAACTGAATCTGATCGAGGAGAAGCGAATCACGACACTATGCCATGGTCAGCTGTATCAACAGAGAATGAAGAAGGCGTTCGACAAAAAGGTTCGACCTCGCATCTTCAGGAAAGGAGACCTCGTGCTCAAGAAGATACAATCATTTCTCACTTATTCGCGAGGTAAATGGACTCCGAATTATGATGGCCCCTATGTGGTCACGAAAGCTTTCTCAGGCGGTGCCTTGAGACTTGCAACCATGGACGGAGAGGAATTTGCCTACCCCACAAATGTTGATGTAGTCAAGAAATACTTCGCCTAAACTAAAAAAAAAAAAACGTCTCGGTGGATTGAAAACCCGAAAGGGCGGTCCAGGCAAAAGTTAGAGACAAAATAAAAAAATCATCCCGATGGATTGGAAACATCACAGTACAATCCAGGCAAAAGTTAGGGATAATGGCAAGTAACTATGTTCAACAGAGGCAGGTCCCTCAGCAGCAGTTACACCATCCATCGGAGGAAAACTCCAGTCAAGGTCATCTTCGACAGAAGCTCAGGATGTCCCGAATTCAAAGTTGGTTGAAGGATAATGGTTGTTATGTTTCAACGTAGCCCTTTTCCCTGTAAATTACCATTTTCAAACTTTGTATATACTCTTTGGAATCACGCGTTTGGTTGATCTCCATCTTATCAATAAAATTTGAGCCCTTGTGCTTTTGTTTGTAATTCTTATTTGTTTTAGCTTTACAGAACGACGTTGTTAACATGATTAACGATTCTTGAAATAAAACAAAAATGAATTTATCTATTAAAACTTTTTCTGCTTTTAAAATAAAGTTGGCAATTTATTTTGACTGTTGAACATCAGAAGAACATCGGTCGCCTCTCCAGAAGTAAGCAAACTTCAAAGTACGGAATCAAAGTACTCCTTCTATGCCAGTATGCCTGAATGAAGGGATCAACTGTGTCAGAGACCTTGTTTCGTCTGACACACCTCGGCCGAGTTCTCATCTCCTAAGCCCGACCAACATAGCTCCCAACAGGGACTATCTCTCCTAAGAAAGGTGGAATTGCTATTCTGAACCAACGGTACTTCTTCACCCCGCGATGGCCGAGTATCCAGTCGTGTTCACGTGTCAGTTTGTATGTCGCGTCAGTTTTGTCAGCATAAACATACACACATCATGCATTATTGATTTTCATTCACATTTCATATTGCATCACTATCACTCTAGTCGGTCTTGTCCCCTAGTGATAGAAGTTCTCTCAATCGAGTCGTCAGTTCTTGCCTCGTCAGGAAACGCTGCGTCTGAACATTCTCTCTCCTCCAGTTTATTTTTGGATCAGAATTGGTCCTTGACCACTTTGATAACTTGAACCTCTGAAAGACCAGAGAACCTTCGACCAATGTCACTCTTCGCCATTGAAGATGATATCCTTGCTTTCCTGGATTAAGGAAAATCCCCAGAGAAAGCCTCGTAATCAGAGATTCGGCAGCATGCCAGTTTCGCTCCGAAAAGACCGCTGATGAAAAGGTCATCGGCACCTCAAAATTGGATCCCATCATATGGAATTTCTCCAGAAAGATCCCAAGAAAAGTATGATGTAAACCCCCAAACGAAAACAGTCTCTCAAGAGACTCGCTTTCCCCAGTAGAATCGACAAATGGCATCTCCAACAGAGAAGTTTGTGCACCTCTACAACTCAGACGACTGGGTTCCCCAGCAAGTCTGACATCAAAACTTTTTCCACTCAAATGGCATCTCCCCAGGAAAATTCGGCGAGAAGTTTAAGGAAAACCGCTATGAGTAGCATCCCTTGTCCGTAAAGTTTATTGACAAAAGAAACTGAGACCAGTTCCTTGGTGGGAAACCAGGATCGAGGGGAAGTTTAAATCAGAAACTAAGACCAGTTCCTTGGTGGGAAACCAGGATCGAGGGGAAGTTTAAATCAGCAACTGAGACCAGTTCCTTGGTAGGAAACTAGGAACTGGAGGGAGGTTGACAAAAGAAAACTGAGACCAGTTCCTTGGCTAAAGACCAGGATCGAGGGGAAGTTTACCTTTTCTAAGCATCATTGCTTAGATAAAGAAGATGAATGTGCAAGCTACCATTCATAACCACCATCAAAATTTTGGGTATTCTGATATTTAATCCTCTTGCACCTCGAATGCCCGAATACCTTCGTCATTCACACCTTCGGGTCCAAGAAGATTAAATAGGGGCATCTGTCATACCCCAAATTTTGACCACTAAGATGTCCTATCATTGTGTCACTCATCATCACAATATGGAGGAACCATCATACCTCATCAGTCTCCCCAAAGATGGGTGAGCATCCACTACAATCAAAATTAGGGTTTTAAGCCCTCTCAGAGCCTTAGACAAAGGATCAATCAAGGAATGACATGATATTCAACTTGTCTAAACCTCTCAAACATACACAAAGGATAAAAAAGGACTCCCACTTCAAGGATCAAGCACAAGGATGCTCCCTTCTAGGTGGATCAAGTCTCAAGATCGACAGTGTCACCAAATTAGGGTTTTGGTCGACCAGGGCCTCCAGATGGAAATTTTTCATCTGGGCACAAGCCAATGATCCAAAACATAACCTAATATACTCCATGGGACCTCATGGACCCAATCATCAAGTCAATTTTGCCTTAGGGGATGCATTCATCAAAAATCAGGAATTAGGGTTCTTGACCTAATTCACCCCTAAGTTGACTTTTGGGACAAATCATGAGCCAAGACCTCAAGAGAGGATTTGAGGGTCTCCAATAGGCCATATTTATCCATTTGGAACAATGGATTAATCCAAGAAGCTTGAGCAACAAGTTTCAATTTCATCTGCACCACAGTTAGGGTTTTAAGGAAAAAGTCAACTGTAACTTTGACTTTTGACCAGGACATGCTCCCAAGCCCTATGACATGCATCAATATACCCTATGACACCCATGGAACATGTCCATCAAGTTTGATTTAGGTCAAGGACATGATTTCCTGAAGAATTGCACAGTTTAGAATTCATCTGATAAAAAGTCAACTGTGCACAAAAGTCAACTTTGACTTTTTGAGATTTTTCACCAAAATGGATTTTTAACCCTAAAATGATGTTAATGTATGATTTGAATCATCATTCATCAAGAAAAATCAAGAAAAGTGGGATAACTTGTAAAAGGGGTAACCATAAAAACTTAGAAAATTTTCTAAGTTAAAAATAAAGTGACAAGGGTACCAACTTTGGAGGATCATAACTCCTAAACCACAAAGCCATTTTTCCTCATCCAAAGATGGATTTGTAGCCCTCATTACCCTCTACAAAAACTTCAACTAGACCTAAGTCCAATTCATTAAGAATTTTGAGTTAGGGAGTGATCAAAATGGCTGAAAAGTGAAAATGTCACTTTTTCCAACACTTAGTGAAATTTTCAGTAAGTCAGAATCTGCCTTCACTTTTTGCCAAATGTAGAGGGATTTTTCACTTGGATTCAAAAGAGATCAAAACCAAACATGTTCAAACAGTTGTTGTATCATGTAAGGGCTTTCCAAAATGACCAAGAACATTGCCAAATTCCATTTGAGTCATGAGATATGACATTGGAAAGTTACCTTGCTGAAATCTGTCAAAGGCAAGGCAGAATTTGCAATTTTGCTCGATTTGCCAAAATCAGCCAAATTCAAATGCTTATATCCACTTGGACACCTCAGAGGATTGAATCTAAAGGGGGACAATCACTGAGCCAAGCCTCCAAAGTCCATGGAACAAGAAATAACATGTTGAACCTAGAATGGCCAAAATAGGGACAAGACTCCAATTTTGGATTGAAGCATTCAATGGAAGCATCAAGGTGGCATGGACTGAGCCATTCTCATTTGAAATCAGTCAAGACTTATCCAAGACCAAGGGAACCAAAGCTCTGTGCCCTAACCTCTAGTCAATGGCTATAGGAGACTTGGATTTCCATTGGCCAACATTGAACAAACCTACTTACCAGTTGCCATTCACTATTCCTTGCAAAACAAACTTGCTCTACTATAAATAGAGCTCAATTTTGATCAGTTTGAGTACACCAAAGCCATCTAACAGATGCTTTCCTCAAAATCTTTTTCTCTTGGCAAAAATGCCTTTCTTAGCAAGGTAGCTATCGGGTTTTGAGTTTGAGAGCTTTTCCAATCAAACCAATCACTCACACACCTCACATACATCATATAGAAGTGATCCAAACATTCACATAACATCTGGAACACTGATTTCACAAAATCACTAGCCAATTACTCAAGTTCTTGACAGTTTTGCAATTGAGGTGCCATCTTCAACTCCAAACCATTTCAATCCATTCCAAGCACTCAGACACATCACTTGGTACCTAGGGAAGCTATCCACATCATTGGAACCTAGCTGTAACACCTCCAACACAAATCACGATCACCAGCTGCAAGAGGTAAGCATGAGCTCTTCTAACTCTATGATCCATGCAATTTTTGCTGCACAATAATTTGGCCATATGTTCATAATCATGCATGGAATGTTTTCCCTCAATTAATTGCATTGTTTGAATCGTGTATCAAAAATCCTAGCCTTCATGCAGAAATTAGGGTTCTTGAGGATTTTTCATGATTTCTTGTTAATTTAAATGAAATTAATGGACATAAACATGATCGTGAGGTTGAGACGAGCATAATGATATATGGATTGCATGTTATAATCAAGTATTCAGGGAGATTGGATAGAAAATGCAAATCAGCCAAACCCAGAACACGCGCGTGTTCTTCTGCTGTTCTTGGCGCCTTTTTTGAATTTTCAAATATTTGAATTTTGTGATTTTTGTTTAATTGATTCAAAAATTAATTTCTCTCTGAGTTTTAATGATTTTGAGTTGATTCTTTTTTTAATAATTCACAAAAATGTTAAAATATTTTATTTTCCCAAAAAATCGCAAAAATATTATTTATTTCATATAATTGGTATTTTTGCAAAGAATTAATATTTTATTTGTTTTTGACATTTTAAATATTTTTTCCACATTGATTTTGCAACTTTTAATACTTTCTAATTATTTTGTAGGTCAATACTTAATTTTTGAAGCATTAATCCAAGATCACAATTTGTTTTTCACATGTTAAACAATTTTGATCATTTTAATTGAATTTTTATTCAATTAAATACATTTTTGAAAACAAATTAGGGTTTTTGGATTAATTCAACCCTCATAAATCATTTTCAAAACATTTTGGGCCTCTAATAGAGTGTAAGACCCAATCCTTTTTTGACCAAATCATTTTTGGGCCTCAGTGCAATGTATAAGTCCCGATACCGTAAAAAACAAACGGCGCGATCGTCGCCTTTTGAAAAATAACCTTTTGGGCCTCTCCTCGAGCTATAAGACCCATTCAAAACTTTTGGGCCTCTAATAGAGTGTAAGACCCAACCTCCTTTTAACCAAACATTTTGGGTCTCACTTATTGTATAAGTCCCTCCGCGTTAAAAGAAAACCTCGGCGCGATCGCCATTTTTAAACGGAAAAATCATCTGTGCCTACCCTCGTGTTATAAGCCCCACTCTTTTTCTTTAAACTTTTTTGGGCCTCTTGAAAGAGTGTAAGACCCATCCCTTTGTACAGAAAACCTTTTTTGGGCCACAGTCACTTGTATAAGTCCCTCTGTACAAATTCAAACAGTGCGCTCACTGATAAAACCCTAGGCCTCTCCTTGAGCTGTAAGCCCCAAATCTTTCTTTTTCAAAGCATTTTCTCCTTTGATTTTGAATATACTATTGTTTTCAAACTTTCTTTGTTGAACAACTAACCAAATAGCATGGAAGCTCTACAACCGAGTAAGTGGTTATTACTTTCATTTACCGCTTTCATATACATATAACTGTATTGTAGAACTGTTTCACTGTAAGTCTTCTTTCGTAAACTCATATCAACTATGTAATAATAGTATAGATATTTCGAGTTTCCCCGGCAACTACGTCTAGAACTAGGTGACGCCCTTTCGTTTATTCGTAGAAATAGACAACTAGATCCCTAATAGGATCACCAGATACAGTCTTCTCTTCGGCTTTCCTTATTAGGAATTGTCAAGAAACTCTATTCCCCGAGATGAATGTATTCTCCGTGAATGGCATCTTTGATTTTCTTCCATATTCTCAAACTTTCCTGACTTGATCTATTCCTTGTGAATAGCTTGCCTTGAATTTCTCGGGGTTTGGGGACCCACGGGCTTCTTAAAAGCACCGGCCTCCTCTTGGGCATCGTACAAGGACCCACAGGCTTCCTAAAAGCAACCCCGCCTCCTCTTGGGCTTAGTACAAGGACCCTACAGCTTTTTAGAAGTATTCACAGCCTCCTCTTAGGCTTCGTATAATGATCTCTTCCTCCGGGAATGATAGCCTTCTCTTGGGATTAGTACAAGGACCGACCGGCTTCTTAAAAGTTTACAGCCTCCTCTTGGGCTTCGTACAAATTGTCCCGACGACCTCCTAGAGGTATAGGAACAGAACTTAGTCACCTTCATAGAACAGTCCTTTCATAGAGTCTACTACCATTTCTTAAAGCATGGTATAAAAGAGGACACTCTAGACTTGGACAGTCTAATCTCCTTGAGTCTCAAAGACATTCTCAAGTGACCCCTTCGTTAAATAGGAAGGAAACCCGTAGACTCGGACAGTCTCAGTACCCTTCGGATTTCTCGATTCCTTAAAGAACAGGAATAACTTGGATCCTTGGATCAAATCCTTGAGTACATCATTGCTCATATAAGAACTGATTTTCTCTTTTAAAATCAGTATACTGGACCTGTCACTTAACTGAAACAGTAACCACAGCCTCCTCTTGGGCTTTGTACAAAGATTCTCCCCAGCGGAGTCAAACAACTTTTAGCCTCTCTCTCGGGCTTTGTACGAGACACATAAGAGACTCCCTCGTTGAGTCAATCACCCTTTAGCCTCCATCTCGGGCTTTATACGAGATACAAAAGGGTTCTTACTGAGCCAAACGAATTTTTGCCTCCATCTCGGGCTTCATACGAGATACCAAAAGATTCCCTCGTTGAGTCAAAAACCTTTTAGCCTCTCTCTCGGGCTTTATACGAGACACATATTAGCCTCCTCTTAGGCTTTATATAAGAAAACCACTGGTTAATCCAATTAACCTTTTAGCATCAAAGCTGTGCCTCGTTCACAGTATACAAACATCAACAACTCCTTCCCTTTCATCTAATCGCTGTAAGCGGCAAGCCTCTGGATCATCTATATCCATGCCACTGTCCCTCTTTTAGCATGAGAAATTCCTAAGGAAAGATAGCATTGCTCTACACTGAGTTAAAGTCTTCTCCTTCAGGTTAAAATCCCTATAAAGGAAATTATGGCATTGCCGGATTCACAAATCCCGGTTAAAGTGATTCTCCTTTATAACCAGTCACCCAACAGTTGTGACAGACAAACCCTTCTTTAGAGATGAAAAATTCTCTCTAAAGCTGAGACCTTTTAGCTTCATATCTTGGGCTTTGAACAAGATACAAATAGACTTTTCAGCTTCATATCTTGGGCTTTGAACAAGATACAAATCACCTTTCGCTTCATGTCTTGGGCTTTGAACAAGACACCAAAACACCCATTTCCTCCCATAGAATAGGAGGAACTACGAACGCTCTGATTTCCCTGTTTCAGTAAACGGGAATACGTAGGCATAAGCTTGAAAGAAAAATCTTAGCGAGCACACTAAACAAAAAAACCAAATCCCATACTCTCACTTCAAAAAGCATCAGTCCTAACATCCTAATCCTTGTTCCTCGCCAGAAACCTTCTGTCTAGATAAAAAGAAAGAAACTGTATTGGCGAAAATACAAATAACCAGTACAAAGGCCCTCCACATTGATAGCATCCGTAACCTAACAGACCGCTGTTTAAACTCAGTATGCAAAGCAGGTTTAATTGGAGACATCTATTTCCCTTCCTTCATCAGCTCACAATAGGATAAAAAATGAATCGACCTGTAGTTTAAGCTCAAACCACAGAGAGCGACCAGCGCTTAAGAACCGCGTCCAAAATCGCTCGCTACAGAAATATGCTCAAACAATTCATCAAAGTCACATTGAAACACCTTAAAAGAATGCACAATTATGAACAACAAAAGGTATGGTATAATGACCTTAAAAATATAAGGAAAATGTTTTTGAATGCCTCAAGATGTTGTTCAAGCATGGCAAAAAATATTGGATGCAAAAATGTTTTAGAACTAGGCAAAAGAAATTGGACAATGCACAAGTATCATGAAGAAAATCATTCAAAAAGAAAATAAAAAGAAATTATGAAAATATAAGCAAAATTAATTAAAATCAGAATAAAAAAAATGTGAAAAATTATTTAAATGTGTCTTGATGTCATGTGAATTTATTTGGAATTTTTAGAATGCATTTAGTATTTTAAATAAAAGCAAATGAAACATGTATGAAAATAAAAATAAAATGTGAAATGAAATAGAGCAGGGGTGTATGTAAAGTAATTATCACGTTAAAATGTGCATTGGGCTCACAAATAGGGTGTGTGAATAGCAGTCTGAGGCCTAATCCAAATACACGTGTGGCACATGGAATTATGGTGGAATTCCGTCAAAAGTTGACTCAATAAGATCCACACGATCAAATCAGAATCAGATCATCATAGAAGTAATTCAATCCAATGGATCAGAATGCATACACATGGCAAGGTATAGTGGAACACACATACAAGATCACACAGTTCAAAAATTAACAGCCAAAACAAGTACGTGCCTCACCACACTCTCATTAATGCGCTGACATCGCTTATAACGTAGCATCAAAATAAATCGAACGACTGTGTTTTAATCTAATGTTAAACCCTAACAAAACCCTCACCGGCTGGAGAAGGACCTCCGGTCATCTTCTCCGGCCATCTTCGGTGACTGTAAACGCTCACATATTCCATAAATTCACAAAGCATATATCATTCGAAAGCTAAAGTTATGTAGAACATGGATCCAAGCTTAGATTTCACATATCATGCATGTACAGAGAGAATCGAAGGGAGAAAGTTTGCCCTCAAAATTCATCTAAGCTTCTAACAAGCCCTATCAACTAGTCAGATCAATCACAACTTCTATTAAGCTCAAAAAACAACAACAAGAAGCTTAAAATCAGTAGAATCGAGCAAGAGAGTTAAAGAATGTTTGAACCTGAAACTGAAGAATCTTGAGATCACAAGAAAGCCAGAGATGAGAGCTTGTTCTTGAACTTGCTTGAGCAAAATAAATCTCGTGGATGCTTGAAAATATAGAGGAATCGAGATCTGAAACTTGAAGTTGCTTTCTCTTAAGTGCTTCAATGTTTCAATATTGCTTGATGATGAAGATTGAAGAAGACAATGATGAATTCGTGCAGTGAGAGAGAGAGAGAGTTCATAGAGAATTTCAGAGCTCTGGTTTGTGAAATGTGAAGAGTGAGAAAAGTGAATCCAAATTCTGTTGGGATAAAGCTTATATACTCATGGTTAAATTCTAACCAGTGTAGTTGATGGTTAGAACTCAAGTTTGAATGAGTCAGTTAACTGATTTGTGAGTTAACTGACTGAGTTAGGTTGTTATTGGCACGGGTTGGGCTTTTGTTCATGTGTGGAGGAGCTCATGAGATGGTATGATGAGGATACTGAAGTATGGTGATGATGATGTTGCAACATTGCAACATGCCTTGTAGTGTAAGCTTCTGGTTTTTACAACATTTCTACATCCATGTATGGTGCCTTATGCGCATGCATGAATGCAAGAAGGTGTTGGTCCAAAAGAGGCAATGCCTGGTGTGAAATATGCATCACGCGTGTGAATCAAACAATCACCAACCATGCCATACATCCTACTCTTGGCAGCATGATACCAATGAAAATATTGAAATTGGGAGAAAGAATTCTTCATGCATGGTGCATGAAATGATGAGATTTTGGTGGCTATGGAAAGAGGAAATGTAATAGAACAAGTTTGTGTTCAATACAAGTGGAATTGGAACCTCTAATGTAGTAAAAAAAGACAATGAAATCACTTGATCAAGACTGAAGTATTGGTCGTGTCAAGTTTCCCACATGCATGGCCATGGGCCTATGAGAATTTAGTGTGAGACCCTTGTGTTTGAACCCTCATATCTCTTCATACATTGATCAGATGAAAAATTTCCCAACATCAAAGTTGTAGAGGAGATCAAGAAGAACAACTTTGATGTTCAAAACTTTTTCATTTGAAGCTTTCTTGAGGGATAAAAATGGCTTGACATTTGGCACACCACCTGTTTGATGAAATTATGGCCGGGCGCCTTGGAATTACCTTGTCATGACCTGGTTCTTGCCTTGATTTTGTCAAACTTTGATTGATCATAACTCCCTCAATTTTGATCCAATGGAAGAGTTCTTTATATGGATTTGAAGCTTAAGATGTGATCTTTAATTAGCTCAACTTAGGCCTGAAGTTTGAAGCTTTTATCATGGAGAAAGAATGCCTTGAAGTAGAGTGCAAAATGGTCCAAAACTTTCCATTTTTAGAAACCCTGAGTTTCTAAATTTGGCAACTTTTTTACAATTCTTGATTTTTGATGAATCTCTTGACATTTCTTGATAAAATCTTGTCCAATGAACATATGTGATTTGAATTTCGTAAATTTGACCTTAAAAAGTCAGGAGTTGACTTTTTCCTTTGCACAACTGACTTTTCCCCAAATTTCCTAATTCTCAATCAATTGGTCAATGGAAACCCTTCCAAATCAAATTGATGGACCATTCTTCATCCTTAGACCCTTGAGGACATGTAGAATACCATGAGATCAAGTCTTGCCCAAAAAATCAGAAATAAACTGATTTTATGGTAAAACCCTAGTTTTAAACCCCTAGTCTAGGAGAAATCAACACATCCTCCAAATCCCAATTCCTCTGAATATGATGTATATCCTTTCTAACAAAGATAAGATATGACATTTGGAGGTGATAAAAGCTCAAAGATCTTGTCCATTGGGGCATTATGCTCAAGAATTTCAAAACCCTAGTTTTGCACTAGTTAGGATGATGTGATCCCCTTGCATTCTCTTGTCAAGCTTGGTTTGGTTTAGACACCCTGATCCCATGCCAATGAACTAATGAAATGCAGATAACGATTATGCCAACATGCAATGAAACATAAGCCAGTAAAAGCTAAGAGCAAGAGGGCAAATTTTGAGGTGTTACAACTGCCCCTATTTAAGCTTCTTGGATCTGAGGGTATGGAAGCGAAGGTTTCCAGACAATCGAGATACATGGAGATTGAATACTAAAATAACCTGAAATTTGCAAACTGTGGGGATAACGAAATAGAATTGTTAACGAGGACGGCCGAAGACGAACTCGAAAAGGAAGACCGACCACAGACGGGCTACCCAACAAGAAATAAAACGAGGACGACCGCAGACGCGCTCGAAAAGGTAGACCGATCGAAGGCAGACTACGCTGGGGAGAAACAAAATAATGTGAGTACGACCGAGAGCCGACTCGAAAAACAAAGACCGACCGAAAGCGGAATTTCGACAACAAACGAGTACGAACGAAAGTGGACTCGAAAAGAAAGACCGTCCGAAAGCGAAATTTCAACAACAAACGAGTACGACCGAAAGCGGACTCGAAAAGAAAGACTGATCGAAAACGAAATTTCGACAACAAACGAGTACGATCGAAAGCGGACTCGAAAAGAAAAACCGACCGAAAGTGGAATTTCAACAGCAAACGAGTACGACCGAAAGCAGACTCCAAAAGAAAAGACCGACTGAAAGAGGAATTTCGACAACAAACGAGTACGACCGAAAGCGGACTCAAAAAGAAAAACCGACCGAAAGCGGAATTTCAACAGTAAACGAGTACGACCGAAAGCGGACTCGAAAAGAAAAGACCGACCAAAAGCGGAATTTCAACAGCAAACGAGTACGACCGAAAACGGACTCGAAAAGAAAAGACCGACCGAAAGCGGAATTTCAACAGCAAACGAGTACGACCGAAAGCGGACTCGAAAAGAAAGACCGACCAAAAGCGGAATTTCAACAGCAAACGAATACGACCGAAAGCGGACTTGAAAAGAAAGACCGACCGAAAGCGGAATTACAACCACAAACGAGTACGACCGAAAGCAGACTCGAAAAGAAAGACCGACCAAAAGCAGAATTTCAACAGTAAACGAGTACGACCGAAAGTGGACTCGAAAAGAAAGACCGACCGAAAGCGGAATTTCAACTGCAAACGAGTACGACCGAAAGCGGACTCGAAAAGAAAGACCGACCGAAAGCGGAATTTCAACAACAAACGAGTGCGACCGAGAGCGAACTCGAAAAGAAAGACTAATCAAAGATAGACTTTCAAACCCCAGATAGGTAGAATCCACAGACCCGCAAAAATGATTCCGCTGGGGAAAAGAGAAATCTAGACAGACAACTCTGTAGGGGAGTATGTGAAGGAATAGGAAGGACGAATCCACTGGTTGCTGTGTAATGTTTAACAACGTCTCCTGAGTTACATCACTTTCTGCTGGGGAAAGAGACTGACAAAAGAAATCAAACCTGGCTTATGCTTCGAATGCATATGTTTGAATTTTTCTATGGCGTAATGCTCTATACGAAATGGAAATGCTACGCGTTTCGGAGGATGCCATGCAAGAATGCTTATGCAATGCAAAAGAGGCGCTCCAGCAAAATAAATGTTGAAGACGAAGGCAACTCCACCGGGGACGACAGACTGAATTGTCCTCTGAAATGAGAGACCCTGCTGAGAAAGACATTGATCACAAACTCTGCTGGAGATGAAAACTTCGAGAGACTACCCACTCTGTTGGGGATGGATAACAACGAATATTGAAGATAGAACTCAAAGAGAAATTCCCTCCGTCGGGGATTACCAATGACTTCTACCTGAATCTGAAAGAATGCCAATGACAATTGAACTTAAGACCTGCGGAGGATATCGACCGCTGTTGAACAAACCACTGAGAAGATCACCACCAAACTATTCTTGGGAAAACAAGTTAATAACACCGACCTTACTTGGGGTATACCCCTAAGATTAATCCTCTGCTGGGGATCAGAGCACACAGCTGCTAGTGCAACATACATTCCCTGTCCTGCGGAAATAAATACCAGCCTCTGTATGGATGATAAAATCTTTACCAGAGACAACGAACATGTCCTCTACTGAAGATACCACAACATCTACCTTGAAGCAATTCGCCTCTAACTGCTTGCTGGGGAATAATAGTCCAACCATGACTTCGGTTGAGGACACAATCCTCTGTACGCTTACAGGGGAGAGTAAGCTCTGCTGAGGATGATGATCTTTCAGATGCCGAAGAGAGTAACTCTACTGGGGAGAAATCCTGCGATCCTGCAAACAAAGTCAACAGACAATGCAAAATGGCTATCTAGACTATCATCCTAATGACCATTTCATGAGCAACTTCCACTGTTTTCCGATATGTTCCATAAAGCTTAACATTTTGCATGCAATGTCTTATCAAAATATCAGACTTTTCACAAACAAAACAGTAAAAATAAAACATAAATGGAAAGCTCTTTGACTGGAATGAAAATTTTATTAAATGAATTGGCCTGTAAATAGGCATTTACATTCGGAGGCAATTCCTGAAAAGAGGTAATTGCGCAAAAAGTAAAATAAAATACACATGTCGGCAATGTGGGGAACAAATATCCACCATAATTCAATTCAGCTATGACCCGTATGTCTCGCTTGTCCGCATATGTTTTGACCTTCGAAGAGGCTGGATGGGCTGATTCCTTTCCTTCAAAATTCCCATGTATCGAAAGGGTTCACAGATCGAACGTAGATCATAGCCTCTTGCTTTCAAATCCTTAATTTTTGCCTGGTCCGCCCTTTTCGGGTTTTCAATCCACCGGGATACCCATTTTTGCCAAAGTTGCCTTGCCAGGTTTTCAACTTTGCGGGTTTATTCTCTTTTTCCTTTTTATCCCTAACTTTTGCCCGAACCTTTCTTTTTATGGTTCGCCGGGATGCCCCATTTTTGCCTGGACTTTCTTTTTGTGTCCAGCGGGTCTCTTTTATGCAAAGTATTTTTTGACTACGTCTGCGTTCACAGGGGACGTAAAATCTTCGCCATCCATAGTTGAGAGTAATAAGGCTCCGCCAGAGAAAACCTGTCTTACTACATATGGACCTTCGTAATTTGGAGTCCATTTTCCCCTGTGATCTGTTTGAGGAGGAATGATCCTTTTCAAAACCAATTCACCAGCTTAAAAACACTGAGGACGCACTTTCTGATCAAAGGCTTTCTTCATCCTGCTCTGATACAACCGGCCATGTGCAATGGCTGCCAATCTCTTTTCCTCGACCAGGTTCAGCTGATTCAATCGGGAACGTACCCATTCAGCTTCATCAAGCTTCACGTCTGCCAGAATTCTCAAAGAAGGAATCTCAACCTGTACCGGTAGAACTACTTCCATGCCATAGACCAATGAGAAAGGAGTTTCCCCAGTCGATGTACGCACCGAAGTACGATAACCGTGTAAAGCATAAGGCAATATCTCATGCCAGTCTTTATACGTCACTACCATTTTCTGCACAATATTCTTGATATTCTTATTTTCCGCTTCAACAACCCCATTCATCTTCGGACGATAGGGAGAAGAATTGTGATGTTTAATTTTAAAGCTCTGATATAACTCCCTCATCATCTTGTTATTCAGATTTGAACCATTATCGGTAATGATTCTCCCCGAGACTCCATACCGGCAGATGATGTCTTTCTTGATAAATCTTGCTACCACTTGCTTGGTGACGTTGGCATATGAGGCTGCTTCCACCCACTTCGTGAAGTAATCAATGGCAACCAAAATGAAACGATACCCATTGGAAGCAGTCGGCTTAATCTTTCCGATCATATCAATGCCCCACATAGCAAAGGGCCAAGGTGATGACAACACATTCAGAGGAGTAGGCGGTACGTGCACCTTATCAGCATAAATTTGGCACTTATGACATTTTCGGGCGTATTTGAAACAATCAGACTCCATAGTCATCAAATAATACCCCGTTCTCAACAGTTTTCTGGCCATAGCATGCCCATTGGCATGAGTACCGAAAGAACCTTCATGAACTTCTTCCATCAACAGGCTTGCCTCGTGTTCATCAACACAACGTAGCAAGACCATGTCAAAGTTCCTCTTGTAAACACATCATCTTTATTCAAAAAGAAATTTCCCGCCAGCCTCCTCAGAGTTTTCTTATCTTTGGTGGACGCGTCAACCGGGTACTCTTGACTCTTCAGAAAGACCTTAATATCCTGATACCAAGGTTTACCATCTGATACCCCTTCAACTGCAAACACAAAAGCGGGTCTATCCAGACGCATGATTCTGATCGAGGAAGTTTCATTCCAACGGTTCACCTGATACATCGAAGATAACGTTGTCAACGCATCTGCCATCTGATTCTCTAACTGGGGTATATGATGGAAATAGACTCTGTCAAAGAAAGGTAACAACCTTCTGGCATAGTTGTTATAAGGCACCAAATTCGCTTGACGAGTTTCCCATTCTCCTGTGATCTGGTTAACCACCAATGCGGAATCACCATAAACATCGAGGTTCTTGATTCTCAAATCAATTGCTTCTTTTAACCCCATGATGCATGCTTCATACTCCGCCTCATTATTGGTGCATATGAATGCTAATCGGACAGTGAAGGGTATATGAGAACCCTGTGGAGTCGTAATGACTGTCCCGATTCCATTACCATACGAGTTGATAGCCCCATCAAAGACTAGCTTCCACTGGGATCCAATTTCAGGTCCTTCATCATGTAGAGGCTCTTCACAGTCTTTCATCTTCAGATACATAATATGCTCATCAGGAAATTCAAACTTCATCGGTTGATAATCCTCAATTGGTTGTTCAGCAAGATATTCTGACAAAACACTTCCCTTAATGGCTTTTTGGGAAAAATATTGAATATTGTACTCTGTCAGAACCATCTGCCAACGGGCTATTCTTCCAGAAAGCGCCTGCTTTTCAAACACATACTTGATCGGATCCATCTTCGAAATCAAGAGGGTTGTGTGGTTTAATATATACTGCCTCAAACGCTTAGCTGCCCAAGCGAGTGCACAACATGTTTTTTCCAGCATTGAGTACCTCGACTCACAATCAGTGAACTTTTTACTCAGGTAATATATGGCATGCTTTTTTCTATCTGACTCGTCTTGTTGACCGAGCACACACCCCATCGAATTCTCAAGAACTGTGAGATACATAATCAATGGCCTTCCTGGTACTGGCGGTATAAGGACCGGAGGTTCCTGCAAATATTCTTTATTTTTTCGAACGCCTTTTGACAATTCTCATTCCACCTGACCGCTTGATCTTTTCTTAGCAATTTGAATATTGGTTCACAAGTGGCTGTAAGATGAGAGATGAATCTAGCGATGTAGTTCAACCTCCCTAGGAAACCACAAACCTCCTTCTCTGTTCTCGGCTCAGGCATTTCTTGTATGGCTTTTACTTTAGCAGGATCAACCTAGATACCTCTTTCGCTGACAATAAACCCCAGTAGTTTTCCCGATCTCACCCCGAAGGTGCACTTGTTCGGATTCAACCTCATTCTGAACTTTATCAACCTATCAAAAAGCTTCTGAAGATTTACCATATGCTCCTCCTCCGTTTGTGACTTTGCGATCATGTCATCAACATAGACCTCGATCTCTTTGTGAATCATATCATGAAAGAGAGTCACCATTGCCCGCTGATAAGTTTCCCCAGCATTTTTCAATCCAAAGAGAATCACTTTGTAACAGAATGTCCCCCACGGTGTTATGAACGTTGTTTTCTCCATGTCCTCTGGGGCCATTTTGATTTGGTTATACCTAGAGAAGCCATCCATGAAGGAAAACACAGAGTATTGAGCAGTGTTGTCTACTAACACGTCGATATGAAGGAGCGGGAAATCATCTTTTGGGCTTGCTCTATTCAGATCTCTGTAATCAACACACATCCTGACCTTTCCGTCCTTTTTAGGTACAGACACAATGTTAGCAACCCACGGAGGATAACTTGTCACAGCCAGAAATCCATCATCTATCTGCTTCTGAACCTCCTCTTTAATCTTGACAGACATCTCAGGTTTCGTTCTCCTCAACTTCTGCTTAACCAGAGTACATCCCTCTTTGAGCGGCAACCGGTGTACCACGATGTCAATGTCAAGCCCAGGCATGTCTTGGTAAGACCAGGCGAAGATATCTACATACTTTCGAGGCATTTCAATCAATCTTCCCTTTACACTGTCTTCCAAAGTAGCCCCAATCTTTACCTCTTTCTTCGCATCCTCGGTTCCCAAATTAACAATCTCAATCTCCTCCTGATGAGGCACGATGACCCTTTCCTTCTGCTTTAGCAGTCTGGCCAATTCCTCGGGTAGGTCACAGTATTCTTTAGCCTGATATATGGGATTATCGAAATCATATCGAGCCATAACTGAATCATGAGGGGTGGATTCTGAACAAGTTAACCTGCATGATAGATGATTCATGTTTTATTATGTATGCAACAAATAGAACACATTGCCATTTTGATGTGATTTTATGCACAAAGAAAAACAGAAAAACAGGGATCAGAAATATTTGAATGCGAAAAGTCCTTTATTATTGACAAATAAAAGCATACGAAATGTTCAAGCCCTACAAACAAGAATCACTACTCCTTGGGCAGAGCGTAGGATCAAACATAACAGAAAAAATAGAGACAATTACTCTGGGCCAGTCACTTGGATGATCTTCTCCGATGACCAGTGCATGGGCTTTGACCAGGCATGCAGGGGCGGATCCAATTATCCATGTCGCAATCACTGTCCCCGTCCTCTTCAATAGCGTTGACTCTATCAAAGAATACCCCAGCACTGGTAAAACGAACCGGGCCGTAAAACTTCGGAGGCTCTTCAGGACGCCTGGGTGGTTTGTAACCCAGCCCATAAGTATCTTGCTTCTTCTGAACCTCAATAACTTGACCCCATTTTTGTGAGCTTCCAGCTTCAACTACAGCCCGTGCATCTTTGAAGGATGACATAGAAATCTCCAGCTGCTCTACCACTGTAAGCTGCTTAACCACTTCAGATGGGCTAACCTCCTTAGGGGTTTCCTCATGAACTTTTACCGTTTCAAAAGCCTGACATAACGTTTCCCGTATCTCGCCATCTACCTCCATATATTTGAAAGAAGATAGATGGCTTATCATAATGTCCTCCTCTCCGCAAACTGTCACCACGTGTCCATCCACCATATACTTCAGCTTATGATGGAGTGTAGACGTTACAGCCCCAGCACTGTGAATCCACGGCCGACTAAGTAGACAACTGTAAGTGGGCTGGATATTCATTATATAGAATGTGGCGTCAAAGACCTCCGGGCCAACCTTAATAGGCAGCACAACCTCTCCAAAAACAGCTCTTTTAGAACCATCAAATGCGCGTACCACCAAATCACTTGGTGTGCATATCAACCCTCGGGTATCCAACTTCATCAATGCCTTCTTAGGAAAAACATTTAAAGATGATCCTGTATCCACAAGCACATGAGACATCAACGACCCACGACACTCAACAGAAATATGCAAGGCATTGTTATGGTTTCTCCCAGCTGGAGTCAGGTCAACATCAGTAAACCCTAAACAATTGCCTACATTAACATGGGCTATCGCCCCCTCAAGCTGATTGACTGAGATCTCTTGGGGCACATAAGCGGTATTCAGTACTTTCAACAATGCGTTTCGGTGGGCTTTCGAACACAACAATAAGGATAATATGGATATCTTGGATGGGGTCTGATGCAAATGATCCACGATTTTATAGTCACTTCTTCGAATCAACCTCATAAATTCTTCCAAGTTCTCGGAGAACGGAATATCAACTGGCCTTACTACAGAGTCAGTCACTGCCGGAGTCTGCACAGAATTATCTACGGCCTGTTTACCCTTGTCCTGTCTGGAATTACCAGCCTGTTCATCAAAAGGAGTGAATATTCTGCCACTTCGGGTAATAGCTCCCGCTTCCTCATTATTTTCAAAACTGGAACTTGCTACCGACGTTCCCATTAACTCTTGTTTCTGCCCATTAACGAAAACTTATGCACCATAGTTCCAAGGAATGGCCTTGGTGCTCTCATAAGGAATGGGTCCAGGACCTGTAATTATAACCGGCGCTGGTCTTGCCGCCACTGAAATTGTGATTGTCTTGAATGGAATAGTGATAGTAGCCACATCGCTATCAATAACCTCTTTTTGTCGGTCACACCTGTCAAATTGCAACCTACCTTCATCGATTAACTTTTGAACTCCTGATTTCAACAGTCCACAACCGTTCGTCTGTAACATACATTCTGAAGAATTCTTGTCACAACCGGGGTCCACTCCACCCATCAGTAATTTCTCCTTTACCACCATCAAAGGAGTCCTTAGCTCGTTCACATCCATAACTAGATTCAAAGATTCATTCTCTTCTAACACAACATTAACTCGCGGCCCGCCATGATCAGGCATTGGGTTCTGGATAACATTCGGCACATCATTTGAAAAGTTTATAGCCTTAGAATCCACCAAGTCTTGGACTTGGTGCTTAAAAGCTTTGCAGTCCTCGATATGATGCCCGGGTGCCCCATAATGAAAGTCGTAATGGGCGTTAGGATTATAATCCGGAGGTGGATTACCAGTGGGAAGAGCTAGAGTCCTTTTCTGGATTAGCTGCAGCTGAAGTAAGTGTTGGAATAACAGTGAATACGGTAGAGGCGGAGTATCAAAATGTCGGTTCTGTTTAGGCGTAAAATGCTGCCGGCGTGGAGCACAATTCTGTTGCTGCTGTGGAGGTGCTGCAGGGATTGTCACTGATGCTATCTACTGGTTATAATTCTGGCGTTGCTTCCCTTTGCCTCGGTAAGATGAAACAGAATTGGTTTCCTCCTTCTTCTTGTAATTCGCATATGGTTTCTTCCCCTGACTAGAAGACGACCCATCATTACCCGAAACTTTCCTAGCTTAGATTCCACCCTCTAACATCTCCCCAACCATGATCAAATCAGCAAACTTGCCCGACATGCAAGGTAACAGTTTTTCATAATAATGTCCTGGCAAAGTATCCATAAATAGGTTCAGCATCTCCTTTTCCAACATAGGTGGCTGTACTCTTGCCGCCAACTCGCGCCATCTCTGCGCGTACTCCTTAAAGCTTTCACTACTCTTTTGGGACATATTCTGTAGCTGTGTACGATTGGGAGCCAAATCAGTATTATACTGATAGTGTTTCATAAATGCTTCAACCATCTCTCTCCAGTTGCGTACATGGCTCCTCTCAAGCTGCATATACCATTCCAGGGACGCTCCAGACAAGCTGTCCTGGAAGAAGTGCATCATCAATTTTTCATCACGAGAGTACGCAGCCATCTTTCTTGTGTAAGCCTGAACATGTGTCCTGGGGCAAGTAGTGTCGTTGTACTTCTCAAAAGTGGGGACTTGAAACTTATGCGGAATTCTCACATCAGGAACCAACCCTAGGTCATCTAGATCCATTCCCATGGAATTTTGATTTACCACCCCTCTCAGCTATTCTTCAATCATTCTAATCCTTTGGTTATAAACAATCAGGAGACTAGCATCTCCACCTGGCACAGAGAAAACATCGTCTTGTTGGTCATCAAAGTGATAGCCATGAACTGCATGAATACTGTTTCCCCCTCCAACCACAGAAGGAATTACCATATTTTCTCCTCTGCCCGGAGGGATAACAACAGAGGGAATTGGAACTCCGCCCGGAGGTCCATTTTGAATATTGTGTCCATTAGCACCTCCGCCCGGAGGAATAACATTGTTCTGGAGACCACCATGTAGTACACCATTGTCATCTACTCTTGCCACGAGAGGTTGAACGAGAGTTCTGAGTTGCTCCTGTCCCTGTACGACTCCTTGCATCATTTCCATGAATTGGGTGATACGGGCTTGCATGACGGCCATTTCTGCTTGCATTTGCTCCATTACTCTTTTCTGGTTGAGTCGAGTAGAATATTGGTGAATCGGTTGGTCAGCTATCCTACCTGTGACCAAATAAAGGTTAGAAAAATCTGGAACAAGTACCTGTTATGCAAAAATGCTTATGATTATGAGGATGCAAATGCAAAATGTCATGTTTAACCACTTCCAGGGCATTTCACACCCTGATTCCAGTCTTAATCGCAAGGAACTGAGCGATATATAGATATCATCGAGAGAAACTGTGCCGTGACACCGTGCTGTGATAATGTGCCTGTGAATAGAGTGCTGTCAAAGAACTATTTCTGAATAAACCATTCATTTGAATTTAACAGAAAACCAATAAGTGCCGAAGCATTTTACAATGAGTCCGTAAATGGGAAGTACATCAAGAAAGTGGCTCCATCAACAAGCCTGATGGTAGCCAACGGTACATCAACAAAAGCTACATTAAGAAGATAGGAAAGTAAGATCAATCATCTAACTCCAAATCTTTCAATTTCTCGCTAGAATGCTTGACTTCTTCAAAGAGAATTCTGGTGTGCTGATGACCCGACCTTTCAATCATCTCTTTGATCAAAATGTCCCTCTTCTTCAGAGCTTCGGCTAATGAATCGGCGTGCATCAAGAGAGCTTCATCATTACTCGCTTCCTTAAAAATTTTCACCCCAGCTTGTATCTTGAGTCTTCCCATCTCTACCATGGTATCTTCAAGCTTTTTCTTGGAAGTTTTCAGTTCATCCTTATCATTCTTCAGTTGCTATTGGCTTTTTCCAAAGTCTTCCCGATGCTTTCTCCATTGTTCATGCGCTCTAAGAAGCTCATCGTCTTTGGATTTTAACTACTCTTGTAGCTCTGGATTCTCAATTCTTACTTCGTCCCATGCCTGCCGAAGTTGAGTGAGCTGGGATTTTGTTTGAGCCAAAGACTGTTTGGTCTGCTTATAAGTTTGAGTCGAGGTTTCAATAGCCATGTTAACTTTCTGGAAGTGTCGGGCCCTTTCAGCAAAATCTTTTTCTCTTGCTTCCAAGATCTTTTCTTCATCTTGGGCCTTCCATTCCAATCTCTTGTTGGTATGCAGAGCATCTTGTAGACGACTGCTCAAATCTGAGTTTTCTACCCGGAGCTCATTCACCAAAGCTTTCAGTTTGTTAAACTCCTCAATGGGAACGGTGGTAGGTTGTTCTGGAATCGCTGGATACAAAGGTGGTTCTCGTGAAAAGGGAAAAAAAACTTCTTCAACATTTCTCAGAATCCACTCTGTATACTGTGGATAGGCTCTACAATCACCTTTTCCAAAGACAGTCTTCCCAGTTCTATGGATGTGCCCTCAGGCGTGTACAGTTTCCCTTAACACCTCTCTGTCCTCAACCCCATTAAAGAATAAGGATTCTTCGACTTCCTGGTCAGCCGGAGGATTTCTTGAAGCATATCCAAATTGTCTGATAGCCAGGGTTGGGTTGTAGTTAATTCCCCCTTTCCTGCCTATCAGAGGCACATTCGGAAAGTTCCCGCAGCTGGTGATAATCTCTACTCCCTGCAACTGACGGTCAAACCAAACAATGTTATCAGCAGTTAACCCCATTATCCGTTTAGACCACTTTAGAGAATCCCTCGTGTCCACAAATGCACCAGATTGAGGTAAATGTTTCAGAAACCAATCAGAAAAGAGTGGAGTACAGCAGTTGAAAGGACCCCCCTTCTTTTCTCATTTTTGAAATGCACCAAGTGGTAGAAATCACCCAACAAAGTGGGGACTGAATTTTTCAGGACAAAAACTCTCACAGCATGCATATCCACAAAGTGAGGTTGGTTAGGAAATAGAACGATGCCATAGATACACAAGGCCAGGATAGAATTGTAGACTGCCCAATTCTTGGCGTTGGCAAATTCTTGAGCTTGGTCGGCAAGAAATTCCAAGTGAAAACCTTTGACTCCACTCTTATTAGCAACATTTCTCTTCAGCACCGACTGTTCCACCTGTAGGGCTGTTGAAATTTCTTCTATGCTAGGGTTATCTCCAGAAAAGAATGGCACTGTTTATTTGACTGAGATACCCAAGATGAATGAAAACTCCTCCAGTGTAGGCATCAAGATATACCCCCAGAAAGACAAAGCATCTTAACGACGGCTCGTAGAACTGCAGTAATTTGTGGAGAGCGTCATGCTCATACTTGGTAATGATACGGACCATTTTCGCCAATCTCCCATATTTCTTCGGGAATGTGATAAGAACACCCGGGTCAGCCATGGCTACCACCTTGTGACGTAGGTCTAAAGTTGGCTCTGGAAACCTGTAACCAACATTATTCTTCCTCTCAGCATTTGTCTCTGTTGAACCCATTGAATGGAATCAGAGGTAAAACGAACACCTGGAAATGATAAACATGAATGTTAATGACATGATAATGCAATGCAAAAGGCATGGTATCAGAGTGCTGCGTGTCTGTGCTGGTCGGTAAGAATCGTGTCAGTGTAAATATGTGAATAGTGTGAGATTGTGAACAATAACCATCTGAATATAGTAGGATAAACTGTAAGAATCAGAAAACCGAGTAGGTGGAAGGTCTAAGTTACCTGTAAACCTGTAAACACCCGCCCATTCTCACGTGTGGGTACTAAAACCAAGGTTCCTCAGTTTTGGATTCTCGATTTGAGAAGCAATAGTACATTCATCCCTCGGGGTACAATACTATCGCCAAACAAAGAGGTCGTCGACTGATTCCCCCAAAAAAGGATATCCTATAGCAAGTTCCCAGCATTGGGTCCTCGGATCGGGAACCGTAATGGGTTTTCCATTTCTAGTCTGCCATTATCGTTCTCAGGAGGAGTGCCATTGCTGAGTCCTCGGGAATAGTCGCCAGAGTCCCCAACAGAGCAAATCAGAACGTCTCCCAAGAAAACCTCGTCTGGTTGTGGATTTCGTGTAAACCATACGTACCAAGACGCTACGTAGGCCACACTACTTTCCACTCTAATCCTACATGTACTCTCAAGCCTGTGTAATGGGCTTATCTCTCGGATCACCCATCCTGCCAAACAGAAAAACCAGCACAGTCCAGCATAATAATGATATGTAATGCAGTAAATGCAGTAAAAACAGTAATACAACAATATACAGTAAATCAGTAATACTATAAATAGTAATACAGTAAAACAACAAATACAACACTACAGCTTCACAAAAACACCCAATGAAACAAAAACAGACAAGCGCTAGGATTGACTCGCTTAGGAAACCAGAGTCCCCAACAGAGTCTCTAGCTGTCGCTCCCGGGATTTTCATCCAAGTACAAACGCGAAAGTGGCACGGAAACAGAGTCGCCAGCAATGTGTATTTATCTCAAGAGAAGGAAAGGAAACATTGTGTAAACCTGAGAAATGGGTAAGGGAGTAGGTTACGCGAAGGGAAGGTGTTAGCACCCAACACGTCCATCGTACTCGATGGGATCCATGCTTGTTATCTCGATCAAAGGGTGTCGTCATCAGGAGCTCCACTGCTACTGGAAAGGAGAAGGAACAGGAACGGAAATGAAAGGAGAAACGAAGAAGAAAAGAAAAAAAAGTGACTCGGTAGGACGTCCTCGGAGTCTTAGGCCTACGTATTCCCTAGGAAACGGGAAAATCAAAGTCAACGTAGTTCGGACACGAACTAAGGGGGGAGGTTGCTCGCCAAGACATCGTTGTCTTGTGCCTACGTATCCTTAATCGGACGAGAAGGAGGAAATTAGAGCAGTCGTAGTTCGACTTAACCAAGTCTGTGTTTTTTATGAGCGACATTAAGTTCGCGTCCGGCAGTTAGGGTCGATGCCTGTTTGCGACGAGACGGAAGTAACGTGCCCTTTTCTGAAAATGAGGTTTGAAACTTAACGATCCCGAAGGATGAAAAAGTTTTGAGTTTGTTTTGTGTTTTTTAGACAGAAGTGGATTAAAGTTAATTCGTAACTTGCATTGCACCCAAATCTACAACATAGGATCGAATGTCTGGCGTATCGACCCAAGACGGGACGCATGCTAAACATCCTAAGAAAGTGAAGGAAGATCCCCCACTATCTCATTTCCCACATATAAGGCTCGTGCACAATACATGTTAATCCTTTATTAAATGATTTGCTTTTTGTTTTGAGGTGAGGAGAAGAGAGACTCAAAGGTTGAGAAAGGTAAAAGTCTAAAGGGAGACTAATAATCCTAAGAGTTATCATGCTTGGATGTTCCTAATGGTCTAGGGTGGTTTAGAAACCTAAGTCTAAAAGAAGAGAAGAAGAAGAAGAGGTAACATAACTCACTTCTAAGATAGAATATGAGTTATAAACCAAGAGGGAGAAGAAAGATGTTGAACAAAGAAAGCATTGAAATGCTTTGCACAAACACAAAAGAGAAAGCATTAAAAAGATGAGGGAAGAAAGTATGTGTGGAAGCATATCCACACACTCAACTTACCATTAGCTCCTGCCAGCAAAGGTTAGCTAAACAATTGAATACGAAAGCATAAGTAAAAGAAGGAAGACAATTAAGCATCAAACTACTTATGAAATGAACTTATGAATCAAACAAAGCCTAAACCTAAAAGGAAAGGACTCTAAGTGTTCAAGGACTTCTAAAGTCAGTAGCTATGTCTAAAGGTATTCAACTAAGGCTAAGGTACCTACCAATGTCAAACTATGTCAAGAAAGATGCCAAAGATTCATACAAGTTCAAGTTATGAAACATGGATGAAATATGAATGTGTATGACATACAAACATGAATAAATGCATGAGTGAACCTCAAGATCAGAATTGAATGACATGTTATAATGCACATGGAAGTCAATGAATGAACATACAAAGCATGAGTGAAATGATTTAAGAAGATGGAGCAAGTAGAAGCAAACAGTGTTCAAGTTTAAGTAAGAAAAGAAGAAACTCGTAACACAAGTCAAAGTTGAAAAGAACATGAAAATAAATGCAAATGGATGCAAGTCAGAATCATACCTCATATTTGGATGTCCTATAATGCCTATGAATGAGCATGCAAGTTATGAGAATGGATGTTCAAGTAGAAGAAGTTAGATGAAGAAGAGGTGAGAAGAAGAGAAACAAGTTTCACATAAGGAAAGAAGTAACTTGGAACACAAGTCAAAGTTGAAAATCAAAGATGAATGAACATGGATCATAGGTCAGTACCAAATGACATTTAAGGCGCAATTAGAATGTAAGAATTAATCATACCAAGTACATATGCAAGTCACTTTGAAACTAGTTAAGAAAGAAGGATGGATAAGGTCAAACATAAACAAGTATGCAAGATGATATAAATGAACATTTAAATGCATGAGATGATTATAGGTCAGTAGCATGTTCAATATGAAAGGCAAATGAGATGCATGAATAGGCATTTATGATTCACAAACAAGTCATGTTGATGATTAGAAGAAAAGATAAACAAATTTAGGCCAAACATTTCAAGTAAGGATGCATTTTGATCACATACACCACCCCAAATGTAATCACAATGTAAATGACCTATAATTCCAAGCAAAAGGACCTATAATATTCTAATGAGGACCTATAATGATGCACAAACAAGTTCTAATATGATGGCACACGTGCCTCCTAAAACTATGTTAGAAAGAAGTAGAAGAATAAGCACAAAATGTTACTTCCAACACAAGGCATCAAGCAATTACTAAACCACATGAGAAAATTATGAAAATAGGTCACAACTAACCTAAGTCATATGTAAAACATGTTTCAAAATATCAAAGCAAAATTCAAAAGGAAATATGCTCAAACAAGTCATTAAAGTCACATGGAAACACCTTAAAAGAATGCACAATTATGAACAACAAAAGGTATGGTATAATGACCTTAAAAATATAAGGAAAATGTTTTTAAATGCCTCAAGATGTTGTTCAAGCATGGAAAAAATATTGGATGCAAAAATGTTTTAGAACTAGGCAAAAGAAATTGGACAATGCACAAGTATCATGAAGAAAATCATTCAAAAAGAAAATAAAAAGAAATTATGAAAACATAAGCAAAATCAATTAAACTCAGAATAAAAAAAATGTGAAAAATTATTTAAATGTGTCTTGATGTCATGTGAATTTATTTGGTATTTTTAGAATGCATTTAGTATTTTTAATAAAAGCAAATGAAACATGTATGAAAATAAAAATAAAATGTGAAATGAAATAGAGCAGGGGTGTATGCAAAGTAATTATCACGTTAAAATGTGCATTGGGCTCACAAATAGGGTGTGTGAATAGAAGTTTGAGGCCTAATCCAAATACACATGTGGCACATGGAATTATGGTGGAATTCAGTCAAAATTTGACTCAATAAGATCCACACGATCAAATCAGAATCAGATCATCGTAGAAGTAATTCAATCCAATGGATCAGAATGCATACACATGGCAAGGTATAGTGGAACACACATACAAGATCACACAGTTCAAAAATTAACAGCCAAAACAAGCACGTGCCTCACCACACTCTCATTAATGCACTGGAATCGCTTAGAACGTTGGATCAAAATTAATCGAACGACTGTGTTTTAATCTGATGTTAAACTCTAACAAAACCCTCACCGGCCGGAGAAGGACCTCCGGTCATCTTCTTCGGCCATCTCCGGTGACTGTAAACGCTCACATGTTCCAGAAATTCATAAAGCATATATCATTTGAAAGCTAAAGTTATGTAGAACACGGATCCAAGCTTAGATTTCACATATCATGCATGTACAGAGAGAATCGAAAGGAGAAAGTTTGCCCTAAAAATTTATCTAAGCTTTTAACAAGCCCTATCAACTAGCCAGATCAATCACAACTTCTATTAAGCTTAAAAAACAACAACAACAAGTTTAAAATCAGTAGAATCGAGTAAGAGAGTTAAAGAATGTTTGAACCTGAAACTGAAGAATCTTGAGATCACAAGAAAGCCAGAGATGAGAGCTTGTTATTGAACTTGCTTGAGCAAAATAAATGCTCGAGGATGCTTGAAAATGCAGAGGAATCGAGATCTAAAACTTGAAGGTGCTTTCTCTTAAGTGCTTCAATGTTTCTGAAATTCTGATACCATATATGTGATGTTACGTGTGATGTCACAACAACACACTCTGCAATGGACAATATAAAACAACAGAAGAGTACACAAAGAATTGTTCACCCAGTTCGGTCTAACTACCTACGTCTGGGGGCTACCAAGCCAGGGAGGAATTCCACTATTAGTAGTATTAATTTACAGACTCAACAATCCTAGTTGACATCTACTAAACTTAATCACTACCCAATGAACCTTCTACCTAAGAAACCACTTAGATATGAGAAACCACTCACTCCCTAATTCACCACAGTGATACAATCCAATGATTACACACTAATCACCCAACTTGACTCTGCTTATCAGTTTTGATCAAGACCACCACACTCTTGCTTAAAAGCTTTAGAGTAAATACACTATTACAACTCAAAATAATAACACCAATTCATACACGAATGGTTTACAAAAACACACACGAAGACACAAACGACACTCAACCTTTAGCTCTCTTTCTTCGTTACTTTTCCTTCAGGATTGATGCGCTTTATATAGCTATTTGATTTGGGCTTGGACCTGCTACAATATCTGACCTGATTTGTTATTTAAAACTAAATCTTCAAAATAGATTTTCTCTCAAAATCTTCTTAAATCTGCAGCCTTTAAACACTCCTACAAATCTGTTTGCAACAGAAAATATCTCCTCCAAGATATTCGCATCCAATAACTCTAACAACTCTCCCAAAATCCAGCTAATACGCTTAACATTAAAAACATCTTAAACCTGATGTTTTAATGATCTGCATATCTGATGTCATGACATTGCATGTCACATCAGACTTCAAAACTTCAACAATTTAAACACTTAACATTATCCAATGTTAAGACTCAATGTTAAGACATCACCCATGTGACATCAACATTGAACAACTTTGTTTTACTAAAATTCTAGCCAATCCAAGAACTAACAATCTCCCCTTTGGCTAATTTTGGCTAAAACAATCTCTGCAACATCAGAGACTTCAGCAGCGAATAAATTTTTTAAAACAAACAGCTCCCACTTCAAAATGCCGCACACCACCTATCAACAAAGGACAAACTCCCCCTCAAAACCAGAACCAGCATAAATAGCTGTTCAACATGCACAATCCCCCTCAACATCTGCACCACACCAGAACTGAGATAGGTTACACTCTACACACAAAGGCTAGGCTAACTCTCCCCCTTTTTAGCCACAATTGGATAATCACCAAACACAATGTCCTGACATAATAAATGACACAGTTAAACACCAAGATTTCCCCAAAAAAACAAGTTCCAACACCTTGACTGGCCAGGCGATACAAACAATGCTCCTTGTTTGCATTATAAAGACAAGCCTTCTTCCTTCTAGCAGCACCACACAACAACCAAGAATGAGCCAGTCAGACTCCAAAGATGCAGCAAAGAACATCAAGCAGGAGGACAAGAAACCAGATCCACTGAAGAAGAAGAGCAAAACACAGAAAACAAATGGAACTTCTTCAGGAGCAACAAGAACAGGCAAAACATCTGAGACAAGGATGAAGACCATCAAGAAACCTCCAGTGCAACAATATGATTCCGATGAAGAAGATGGTGATAAGGACTAGATTACATTTAAAAACTCAGAAGGTTGGGACAGATTGAATAAGAAGAAGAAACAAAACTCTATGTTTAAAGCTTTAGATGAACTAATACTTCCAATCTTGTAAAATTTCTGCAGTTGAATAATTGTTATCTTTAATCACACACATAAGACATCTGCATCCTAACACATCTTCCAACTAATCCTTATATATGCAACTCCCCAATTTTAAACTATCAAATTGGTTTGCATCTAAGAACTCAGTACAAATATCTGCTAATTGCTTTTCAGTAGCCACATGTTCCAAAGCCACCTTATCTTCAACCAAGTCCTTTATATCAATATGCTTTACCTTAATGTTTTGAATAGGATTCTTGGAGATACTCATATCACAGTGCAATGTCATAACATCTTGCTTGACATTGTTTTTAGTCAACAGTTGCTTCATCCAAACAAGTTGAGAGCAACTACTCCCTGCTGCTATGTACTTTGCATTACCATAACCTATAAGCTCAGTCCCTGATCCATGATTGTAACTCTTCTTAGATCTATTCTCATAAAGAGACTTCTCTAGTCCATAAAAAATAGTTGTTTTGTGATTAATGAGGACCAATTTTGCAGCAGCCATCTTGAGAACGATGACATAATTAATACTAATACGCCCAGCAGATAATTTTCCCTTTAGGACCCAAATTTTTGCGGATATGTCTGTATCCTTCAACTCACATTCATCTCTCTCACTTCTTCTATCAGCAATCTCAACATAATTGAATTCATTGACAAGTCTCTCATAGCACTTGTAAAAACTAGGACCAGTTTCCATCAGCCTAGCAAACTTAATCATATTCAGAGCATCTTTACCAAATTCTTTTTCCAGATTAAGCCCTCTTTGAAAAACATACTTCCACCTTTTTATGAAATGCAAAGGAATGTTATCTAGTGAAGTCTTTTGAATTTTTTCAGAAGTTCTAACAACAACAACTTTCTTCATATGAGAGATGTCCTTTGGAGGTGACTCAATAGCTTTCTCTTTCCTTGATTTCAGTCTTTTAGCAACCCCAGGAACTACTTTTGCAATCAGCTCATTTTCAGACAAATCAACCACTTCAACATTCTTCTTTATTTTAAGGCTAGGAGATGTTTCAACCTTAACTCCAACATCTCCATCTTCCAAAATAGAGATTGCTAACCTGTGATGGTTGTCTTGTGAGTTATCAGTCTGCTTATCATCTTGCTTCCAAAACTTCTTAAGATCACCACTACCAGCACCCATATCTTCAGAGAAATCGTCATTACTCTTCATATCTGAGTGATCATCCTCTATGACCTTAGGTTCCTCAAGATTTCCTGTGAACAATTGCATAACACTAGGTTGTTTGGTGATCCTTCTGATGTCACAGTCAGATGTCATAACATCATCTTCAACATCACTTGATGAGCTGAACTCTTGAGGTACCCATTGATAGCAATTATCTCAGGATATGACTCCCTTCATAACTACCTCATTCTTCTCATTAGTCACCAAACACTGATCCTTAGTGTAGCTGACCTTGTGTCCTTCATCACAAAGCTGACTTATGCTAATCAAATTAGCACTCAAACCTTTGACAAGAAGCACATTGTCAAGATCAGGTCCATCATGACACTTCACTTTTCCAACACCTTTTACCACCCCTTTCTCTCCATTTCCAAAAGTAACATCAATTGAGGAGCAAGAATTGACATCCACCAATTGGTTTTTGAATCCAGTCATGTGCTTTGAACAACCACTGTCAAAGTACCATCCATCCTTAGCAGAGTGTCTATCTAAAATGTGAGCCAATAGACATGTAACCTCAACTTTAGGAACCCACTGTTTAACAACCTTGGGCCTGTTATCCTTCTGTCTAGGTTGAGGGATAGACTTGGGATAACCATGAAGCTTGAAGCAAGAAAATTGCATATGGCCAAATCTTCCACAATAGAAGCACCTTACTCTTTCTTCTCTGAAGTTGTTAAACTTCCTGCCACCTTGATGATGAAACTGCTGTGGCTGCCATCCATAGTACTGGTGCGGTTTTCTTCCATAGTTTGCCTGTCTCCTGTAGTGAGGATTCTGTCTCTTAGGTTGTCTTCTATGGTGATGTGGCTTCCTTCTTCCATAATAATGAGGCACATCATTATTATATTCAAATCCATACATATTCCCCTGATGTTGAGACATCTGATGGAACATGTTAAACCTAGGAGCCTGCATACTCCTATTGTATAGAGGATGCATATACTGCCTGGCTCCAGAAGTATGTACCTTCCCTTGATGAGGACCATGAGCATACCTTTTCCCAACATTTTGAGGCTGTTGGTGAGCAACCTGCTTAGGTTTAGGATTATGTCTCTTTTTGTTATGTTGAGACATATCCTTTTTGGTTCTAGAAATACTAGCTTCACCAGAGACCTTCTCCTCAACAACAAATCCTAAGCCAGACTTGTCTCCTGCTACCTTTTCAGCCTGAAGAATCTTATCAAGAGTATCAAACCCACTGTTCAACATTCTGATAGACTTGGTCATTTGATCAAGTTGAGATTTAACTAACAAGACTTCATTTTCAAGATCAGCTTTAACAGTCTCAAGCTGGACTATTCTTTTCTTTTATTTCTCACTTTCTTGACAAACCTCTGCACTCCTCAGGCATAACTCTTGATAGGACGCTGCTAACTCCTCAGAAGTCAATTCCTCATCACTAGATTCTCCATCAGAAATTCATGTTCCTGTCAATGCCCTAACATGCTTGGCAGACTCTTCTTCACTTTCACTGTCAGTATCAGACCAGGAAACAACCAAGCCCTTTTTCTGCTTCTTTAGGAATGTAGGACATTCTTTCTTGACATGACCATAGCCTTCACATTCAAAGCATTGAACTCCTTTGTCTTGACCATTCTTCTCTTCATCCTTCTCTTTTGACTTGTTGATGTCAGAGGAGATGTTCTTAACATTAGGTTTGTAGTTTTTATTCATCCTCTTAAACACCTTGTTAAACTGTCTTCCCATCAGAACAATAGCTTGAGACAGCTCCTCCTGAGACTCAGCACCATTACCTTTCTCCTCTTCTTGAGTATTAGATACCAAAGCTATACTCTTGGTCTTCTTTTCAGGTTCCTATTCACTCAACCCTAACTCAAAAGTTTGAAGAGATCCAATAAGCTCATCAACCCTCATTTTGATGATGTCTTGAGCTTCTTCAATTGCAGTCACCTTCATCTTATACCTCTTGGGGAGGGATCTAAGGATTTTACTCACCAACTTTTCTTCAGTCATCTTCTCTCCAAGAGCACTAGAGGCATTAGACAGCTCAAGAATACTCATATGAAAGTCATGAATAGTTTCATCTTCCTTCATCTTTAGACTTTCAAACTTTGATGTCAGAAGTTGAAGTCTTGACATCTTAACCTTTGAAGTTCCTTCATGAGTAGTCTTCAAGATGTCCCAAGCTTCCTTAGCAACTTCACAGGTATTGATCAACCTGAATATGTTCTTATCAACTCCATTGAAAATAGCATTTAAAGCTTTGGAATTACCAAGGGCAAGCTCATCTTCTTCCTTGGTCCATTCTTCTTCAGGTTTCAGTTTTGAGCTGCCTTCTTTTTCTTTCCCAGCATCATCTTTCTCAACAACAACAGGTGCTTTCCATTCTTTTATGATAGCCTTCCAAGCCCTGCTGTCCAAGGATTTCAAAAAGGTAATCATCCTTGGTTTCCAATAATCATAATTAGAGCCATCCAAAATATGGGGTCTATTCACAAATCCACCAACTTCCTTGTCCATCTTTACCAGAAAGTATCAGCCCTAGATCTCACCCAGATGCAGAGCAGGATGCCTGCTCTGATACCAATTGAAAATCTGGTACCAGATATGTGATGTTACGTGTGATGTCACAACAACACACTCTGCAATGGACAATATAAAACAACAGAAGAGTACACAAAGAATTGTTCACCCAGTTCGGTCTAACTACCTACGTCTGGGGGCTACCAAGCCAGGGAGGAATTCCACTATTAGTAGTATTAATTTATAGACTCAACAATCCCAGTTGACATCTACTAAACTTAATCACTACCCAATGAACCTTCTATCTAAGAAACCACTTAGATATGAGAAACCACTCACTCCCTAATTCACCACAGTGATACAATCCAATGATTACACACTAATCACCCAACTTGACTCTGCTTAACAGCTTTGATCAAGACCACCACACTCTTGCTTAAAAGCTTTAGAGTAAATACACTATTACAACTCAAAATAGTAACACCAATTCACACACGAATGGTTTACAAAAACACACACGAAGACACAAACGACACTCAGTCTTTAGCTCTTTTTCTTCGTTACTTTTCCTTCAGGATTGATACGCTTTATATAGCTATTTGATTTGGGCTTGGACCGGATACAATATCTGACCTGATTTGTTATTTAAAACTGAATCTTCAAAACAGATTTTCTCTCAAAATCTTCTTAAATCTTCAGCCTTTAAACACTCCTACAAATCTGCATCAAATCTGTTTGCAACAGAAAATATCTCCTCCAAGATATTCGCATCCAATAACTCTAACAACTCTCCCAAAATCCAGCTAATACGCTTAACCCTAAAAATATCTCAAACCTGATGTTTTAATGATCTGCATATCTGATGTCATGACATCGCATGTGACATCAGACTTCAAAAATTCAACAACTTAAACACTTAACATTATCCAATGTTAAGACTCAATGTTAAGACATCACCCATGTGGCATCAACATTGAACAACTTTGTTTTACCAAAATTCTAGCCAATCCAAGAACTAACAGTTTCAATATTGCTTGATGATGAAGATTGAAGAAGACTATGATGAATTCGTGTAGTGAGAGAGAGAGAGAGAGAGAGAGAGAGAGAGAGAGAGAGAGAGAGAGTTTAGAGAAAATTTCAGAGCTCTGGTTTGTGAAATGTGAAGAGTGAGAAAATTGAATCCAAATTCTGTTGGGATAAAGCTTATATACTCATGGTTAAATTCTAACCAGTGTAGTTGATGGTTAGAACTCAAGTTAGAATGAGTCAGTTAACTGAGTTGTGAGTTAACTGACTGAGTTAGGTTGTTATTGGCACGGGTTGGGCTTTTGTTCATGTGTGGAGGAGCTCATGAGATGGTATGATGAGGATGCTGAAGTATGGTGATGATGATGTTGCAACACTACAACATGCCTTGTAGTGTAAGCTTCTGGTTTTTGCAACATTTCTACATCCATGTATGGTGCCTTATGCGCATGTATGAATGCAAGAAGGTGTTGGTCCAAAAGAGGCAATGTCTAGTGTGTGAAATATGCATCATGCGTGTGAATCAAACAATCACCAACCATGCCATACATCCTACTCTTGGCAGCATGATACCAATGAAAATATTGAAATTGGGAGAAAGAATTCTTCATACATGGTGCATGAAATGATGAGATTTTGGTGGCTATGGAAAGAGGAAATGTAATAGAACAAGTTTGTGTTCAATACAAGTGGAATTGGAACCTCTAATGTAGTAGAAAAAGACAATGAAATCACTTAATCAAGACTGAAGTATTGGTCGTGTCAAGTTTCCCACATGCATGGCCATGGGCCTATGAGAATTCAGTGTGAGACCCTTGTGTTTGAACCCTCATATCTCTTCATACATTGATCAGATGAAAAATTTCCCAACATCAAAGTTGTAGAGGAGATCAAGAGGAACACCTTTGATGTTCAAAAATTTTTCATTTGAAGCTTTCTTGAGGGAGAAAAATGGCTTGACATTTGGCATACCACCTGTTTGATGAAATTATGGCCGGGCGCCTTGGAATTACCTTGTCATGACCTGATTCTTGCCTTGATTTTGTCAAACTTTGATTGATCATAACTCCCTCAATTTTGATCCAATGGAAGAGTTCATTATATGGATTTGAAGCTTAAGATATGATCTTTAATTGGCTCAACTTAGGCCTGAAGTTTGAAGCTTTTATCATGGAGAAAGAATGCCTTGAAGTAGAGTGCAAAATGCTCCAAAACTTTCCATTTTTAGAAACCCTAAGTTTCTAAATTTGGCAACTTTGTACAATTCTTGATTTTTGATGAATCTCTTGACATTTCTTGATCAAATATTGTCCAATGAACATATGTGACTTGAATTTCATGAATTTGACCTTAAAAAGTCAGGAGTTGACTTTTTCCTTTGTACAACTGACTTTTCCCCAAATTTCCTGATTCTCAATCAATTGGTCAATGGAAACCCTTCCAAATCAAATTGATGAACCATTCTTCATCCTTAGACCCTTGAGGACATGTAGAATACCATGAGATCAAGTCTTGCCCAAAAAATCAGAAATAAACTGATTTTATGGTAAAACCCTAGTTTTAAACCCCCAGTCTAGGAGAAATCAGCACATCCTTCAAATCCCAATTCCTCTGAATATGATGTATATCCTTTCTAACAAAGATGAGATATGACATTTGGAGGTGATAAAAGCTCAAAGATCTTTCCCATTGGGACATTATACTCAAGAATTCCAAACTCCTAGTTTTGCACTAGTTAGGATGATGTGATCCCCTTGCATTCTCTTGTCAAGCTTGGTTTGGTTTAGAAACCCTGATCCCATGCCAATGAACCAATGAAATGCAGATAATGATTATGCCAAAATGCAATAAAACATAAGCCAGTAAAAGCTAAGAGCAAGAGGGTAAATTTTGAGGTGTTACAAGATGATGTCGACCCAACCCAATATAGAAGACTTATTGGGTCACTTCGATACCTTTGTCGCACAAGGCCCGACTTAGCATACAGTGTGGGTATGGTAAGTAGATTCATACAGAAACCAAAGGTATCACACCTAGTAGCAACGAAGAGGATACCGAGGTATCTGAAAGGAACTCTCGAATACGGCATTCTGTTTCATGCAGCTGATGAAGGAAAAGAATGCAAGTTAGTGAGATACACTGACTCAAATTGGTGTAGTGAAGCTAAGGATAGAAAATCTACCGTTGGATATGTGTTTATGTTAGGTGGTGCACCCATTTCTTGGAGTTCGAGAAAGAAGCCAGTAATGGCATTGTCTTCATGCGAAGCAGAATACATAGATGTTTCTCTTTGTGCGTATCAAGCAACATGGATGGTGAACCTGGTCAAAGAGATTACAGGGAAGAGTCATGGAGCAATTATTGTAACACCCCATTTTATTTTAAATTATTTTTCGTAATTTAATTATGTGAAGTTGGGGTACCATGCGGTAGAGGGTAGTGACCTTAATGTTGATGAACTTAAGGGTGACGGGTGTGTGGCTAATTTTGTAGAAATCGGTGGTGTGGTGAGAATGATTAATAAGTATTATTAGTAATAATTGAGTAATATTATTAATTTAAATCATTAAGAGATAATGTTATTATTATTTAAGTTGTAAAATTTATTAGTAATAATAATATTGAAATTATAATAATATAAAAATATTAAGGTGAAAATAAGAAGGAGGGGCAGAATTGGTAATTGGGAGAATATTGAGGATATAATAGAGAGTTAGAGGAGTAGGTGATGGCATAAGAGGAAAACCATAGACAGGGTCCTAGGGTTAAAGAAGTAAAGCAAGGAAATAGATTTCATTCGGTACGACTGTGACTTTTGAGAAGAACGGAAGAAAGGCTAGGGTTGAAGGAGAAGAGGGATCCACCATTTGTGAAGGTTTAAGAAGCTCAATTACAAGGTAAGGGTGGGGTTATGATCTTCTAAGGGTTAGTATGTTGAATAGTGGGTAAAATTTAGGTTCTTACCTTATGGGTTGCGTGTTGTGAAGTAATTGATGATGAAATTGTTAAATTGATTGTTGAAGTAATTGATGATGAAATTGTTTAATTGGTATGTGGTGAATGATGATTTGTTAATTGGTATGTGATGAATTTTGTTGCCTATATGTGTGGTGTTTCTGTTTTGGAATTGTTGAAAAGTTCCTCCATTGTTGAGTTTTGAAGTTTCGAGTCGTAAGTTTGAAATTGATGATGATATGATGTTAATCCATGAGTAAAACATGATATGATTGAGTTTTAGGATGTTATTTTAGTATAAAATTGAGTCTATGATGATGGGTTTTCGTAGCATAGGCTCTGGTATGAAAATCTGGTGTGAAAGCGATTTTAGAAAAAGTGATTTTTGAGGTTTGGAACAACATGTGTCGACCTCCAGGGTCTTCTGGGTTGACCTGATGCTTCCCGAATCAAATATTGTGAAAATTGAAACAGTAGGCGTCGATGCACAAGCATTTGCGTCGACCTGTATACCCTGCGCGTCGACAAATAGGTAGAAAAATGCCAGAAACGGTTTCGATCATAACTTTTTAACCGTTTATCCAAATGACAACCCGTTTGAAGCGTTGGAAAGCAAATGAGTAGAAATTTAAAATGATATAATTAGATGAAACATTTTTCCAATATTTTTATGTTTAATATGCAGAGGAATATGACTATTAACTGTTACGTATGTTAAGAAATCCTGTTGTAAGTGACGAAACTTAAATGTTGTTATAAGGAGGTTGTTGTGGTGTTATTGGTAGAATATGAGCATGTTTAATGATGTTGTTGTGATTGCATAATATATATATATATATATATATATATATATATATATATATATATATATATATATATATATATATACACACATATATATCCATACTATATGAAATATATTTTTATGCTAGTTAGCCAATTTGGCCGGTGTACAATAACCATGGTGATGGGTTATTGTACATGATGATGTTGATGTTGTTGTTGTTGTTGTATGCATAAATAGTTGCATTGCATACATTTGTGGACAAATGGTATGTTGTTGGTGAGCCTAAAATCCCATTGTGTGGATTGGGTCGGTAGCTGATTCTGAGGTGATGGATAAGTGAGTGGTTCTAATCCTAGGAGGTGGAAATCAGAACGGTGAACTTGAGTGTTCACAAAAATTGGTACCACATGCATAAGCATTGATTCAGGTGTGAGTCTCATTGCATTATATATTACCCATGTTGCTATGTCGATAAATTTGTGGTGTTGTGTGATTAATCAATTTGCTATCGTGTTATTTCCTGTTGGTTGATGAATAATTTATGATGATATTGTTGGGTGATTGATATGAGATGTTCAGTTGAATTGTTGTTGTGTTAACTTAATGCATGCCGTTTAACATGCTTTCCTTTATAATATCATGATATCTCACCCTTCTGTTTGAATTTTGTCTCCACGTGGGCAATGTGCAGATACTCCGTAGTAGGACTCAGATATGAGTTGAAGAAGGAGTCTCCTTACCTTTTCTTTATAGTTGGCGTCTGCTCAGATTGTAACACTGGGTAGTCGTGGGAACTCATTTTTATAATTATATTTCTTTGAGATTTGTGGACATATCCCTTATTATGTTTAGTTGTTGTTTGATGAATTACGTGATTCTAAGATAAATGATTTTTTTTATTATTCCGCTGCAATAAAAGTAACATTCAGACATGTTCATGTTTTCATGATTTTGCAAAATTATAAGTGTTATATAGTCAGTCTGATGAGCAGGTTTTGTATGTTGATTGTCACATCCTAAGATGCGTGTGTTTGAATTAATTACTCTAATGTTTTATTTAAAAATATAATGGGGGGAAATTTAGGCTTGTTAGCCAATTTGGGCGGTGTACAATAACCATGGTGATGAGTTATTGTACATGATGATGTTGTTGTTGTTGTATGCATAAATAGTTGCATTGCATACATTTGTGGACAAATGGTCTGTTGTTGGTGAGCCTTAAATCCCATTGTGTGGATTGGGTCGGTAGCTGATTCGGAGGTGTTGGATCAGTGAGTGGCTCTAATCCTAGGAGGTGGAAATCAGAACAGTGAACTTGAGTGTTCACAAAAATTGGTACCACATGCATAAGCATTGATTCAGATGTGAGTCTCATTGCATTATATATTATCCATGTTGCTATGTCGATAAATATGTGGTGTTGTGTGATTAATCAATTTGTTATCGTGTTATTTCCTGTTGGTTGATGAATAATTTATGATGATATTGTTGGGTGATTGATATGAGATGTTCAGTTGAATTGTTGTTGTGTTAACTTAATGCATGACGTTTAACATGCTTTCCTTTATAATATCATGATATCTCACCCTTCTGTTTGAATTTTGCCTCCACGTGGGCAATGTGCAGATACTCCGCAGTAGGACTCAGATATGAGTTGAAGATGAAGTCTCCTTACCTTTTCTTTGTAGTTGGCGCCTGCTCAGATTGTAACACTGGGGAGTCGTGGGAACTCATTTTTATAATTATATTTCTTTGAGATTTGTGGACATCTCCCTTATTATGTTTAGTTGTTGTTTGATGAATTACGTGATTCTAAGATAAATGATTTTTTTTATTATTCCGCTACAATAAAAGTAACATTCAGACATCTTCATGTTTTCATGATTTTGCAAAATTATAAGTGTTATATAGTCAGTCTGATGAGCAGGTTTTGTATGTTGATCGTAACATCCTAAGATGCGTGTGTTTGAATTAATTACTCTAATGTTTTATTTAAAAATATAATGGGAGGAGATTTAGGGTGTTACATAGTGCTATCGGAGTAGGTTGGTCTGTCCGGCCAAATTGTTGAGTCGTTGTTGTGTGATAGTTGACTACTTTCGATGTCGTTTCCTTAACCATTGTGTACTATTGTTGATACGTAACAGAAAATGGCTGGAAGGAATGATGCCGCTATTGCTGCTGCATTACAGGCTGTTGCTCAGGCTATGCAGAATCAGCCTAATGCCGGTGAGAATGACGAGTTTCGGAAGAACAAACCGCCTAACTTCAAGGGAAGATACGATCCAGATGAAGCACAGACTTGGCTCTAAGAGATAGAGAGAATCTTCCGGGTTATAAATTGTCCTGAGGCACAGAAGGTGCGGTTAGTTACTCACATGTTAGAAGAGGAGGCCAATGACTGGTGGGTTAGCACCCGTCAATTGTTGGAAGCTACATGAGAAGTTATCACTTGGGCTGTGTTCAGTAGGGAATTCCTGAGGAGATACTTTCCTGAAGATGTACGAGGTAAGAAGGAGATTAGGTTTTTGGAGTTGATGCAGGGTAATATGTCGGCCACGAAATATGCTGTGAGATTCATGGAACTTGCTAAGTTCTACCCTCACTACAGTGAGGCAACTGCTGAGTTCTCGAAGTGTGTCAAATTTGAGAACGGGTTGAGGCGTGCGATCAAACAGGCGATCGAGTACCAATGAATTAGGAGATTTCCAGATTTGGTGGATTGTTGTAGAATCTATGAGGAAGATAACAAGGCTCGATCGGCTCACTATAAGGGGCTGGCCGAGAGGAAAGGAAAACAACAGATGAACCATGGAAAGCCTTATGCAGCTCCAGCTGATAAAAGTAGACCGAGATATGCTGATGGCAAGAAGCCAAGTGGGGGAGGTCCTTCTATGATTCCTAAGTGCCATAGATGTGGTGAGATGGGTCATCGCGTCAATGAGTGTAAGAACGATGTGAAGAAGTGCTACAAGTGTGGTAAGACAAGACATATGGTCGATAATTGCACTGAGAGGGTAGTGACTTGCTTTAATTGTGGAGAACCTAGTCACATCAGTACTCATTGCCAGAAACCAAAGCAAGCTACAACTGGAGGTGAGGTGTTCGCTCTGTCAGAAAATCAGACTTCCAATGAGGACAGGTTGATCAAAGGTACATGTTATATTAATAATACGCCTTTGATTGCTATTATTGATACTGGTGTTACTCATTCCTTTATTTTTGATGATTGTGTGAAAAGGCTAGGCCTTTATGTATCTGTGATGAAGAGAGAAATGGTTATCGAATCTCCTGCTAAGGGATCGGTGGCTACTTCTCTTGTTTGCTTGAATTGTTCTTTGAGAATCTTTGATAGGGATTTTGGTGTGGATCTCATTTGCTTGCCGCTGAGGAATCTCGATGTTATCTTGGGAATGAACTGGTTGATGTTTAATCATGTTCAGATCAATTGTTTTAATCAATCGGTGTGGTTTCCTACTCCTGGTGATGAGGAGGGGGCTAATTTCTTATCTATGGATGAGTTGAAGGATATTTTAGAAGATGACACTCAGGTGTTTGCGATGATCACATCGCTATCTGTTGACAGCCAAGTTGTGATCGATGAAGTGCAGGTGGTACTAGAGTTTCAAGAAGTATTTTTGGAGGATATTTCAGATGTAACTCCAGAAAGAGAAGTGGAGTTTACTATTGATCTTGTCCCTGGTACCAGACAAATTTCTATGGTACCATACAGGATGTCAGCTTTAGAATTAGCGGAGTTGAAAAAACAACTGGAAGACTTGTTGGAAAAGAAGTTTTTAAGACCAAGTGTGTCGCCTTGGGGAGCTCCGGTATTGTTGGTAAAGAAGAAAGATAGTAGTATGAGATTGTGTATAGATTACCAGAAGTTGAACAAAGTGACGGTTAAGAACAAGTATCCACTTCCCAGACTAGATGACCTGATGGATCAACTGATAGATGCTAGGGTGTTTAGCAAGATAGACTCGAGGTCGGGTTATCATCAAATAAAAGTAAAAGATGAAGATGTTCAAAAGATAGCTTTCAGGACTCGTTATGGACATTATGAATACTTGGTGATGTCTTTTGGTGTTTCTAATGCACCCGATGTATTTTTGGAGTATATGAACTAGATTTTTCATAACTACTTAGATTAGTTTGTTGTAGTGTTCATTGATGACATTCTGATCTATTCTAAGTCAGAAGAAGAGCATGAGAAGCATTTGAGGATTGTATTACAGGTTCTGAAGGAGAAGAAGCTTTATGCTAAGTTATCAAAGTGTGAGTTCTGGTTGAAGGAGGTTAATGTCCCTGGTCATGTTATTTCAGGTAATGGTATTACAGTGGATCCTTCCAAGGTAGATGCAGTTCTACAATGGGAAACTCCGAAGTTAGTTACTGAAATTCGAAGCTTTTTTGGGGTTGGCTGATTACTACCGCAGATTCATTGAAGGTTTTTCCAAGTTAGCACTTCCGCTAACTCAGCTGACCTGCAAGGGTAAGCCGTTCGTATGGGATATTCATTATGAGAAGAGCTTCGTAGAGTTGAAGAAGAGGTTGACTACAACTCCTGTTTTGGTTTTTCCTGAACTAAATGAACCTTTTGTGTATACTACGATGCGTCGTTGATGGGTCTAGGAGGCGTGTTGATGCAAGATGGAAAAGTTGTGGCTTATGCTTCCCGACAGTTGAGGATTCATGAGAGGAACTATCCTACTCATGACTTAGAGTTAGTTGCAGTAGTGTTTGTATTGAAAATCTGGAGAGATTATTTGTATGGTTCGAGGTTCGAAGTGTTTAGTGACCATAAAAGTCTGGGGTAGTTGTTTGATCAGAAGGAATTAAACATGTGGCAGCGTAGATAGTTGGAATTCTTGAAAGACTATGATTTTGGCTTGAACTATCATCCTGATAAAGCGAATGTTGTGGCTGATGCTTTAAGTCAGAAGTTGTTGCACATGTCATCAATGATGGTTAGAGAGTTGGAGCTTGTGGAGCAGTTCAGAGACATGATTTTAGTCTGTGTATAAACACATCAGAGTGTGAAGTTAGGGATGCTAACAATCAACAATGATTTTATTACTAGGATTAAAGATAATCAGAAACTGTATGTGAAATTGGTGGACTTGATGGCTGGAGATGATCAAGCTACCGAGAACGATTTCAAAGTAGACGAACAAGGTGTGTTGAGATTCAGGAATAGAATTTGTATTCCCAATAATGCGGAACTAAAGAAGATGATTTTAGAAGAAGTTCATCGGAGTAGCTTAAGTATCCATACTGGAGCTACTAACATGTACCAAGATCTAAAGAAGATATTCTGGTGGTAAGGAATAAAGTGCGATGTTGCGCAGTTTGTTTATGCTTGTCTGACTTTCTAGAAGTCGAAGGTTGAGCATCAGAGACTTGCAGGGTTGATGCAACCATTGGATATTCTAGAATGGAAATGGGACAACATTTCTATGGATTTTGTGACGGGATTGCCAAATACTCCGAGAAGGCATGACGCTATTTGGGTGGTAGTAGATAGGCTGACGAAGTCGGCCCAATTTATTCTGATTAACATCATTTTTTATATGCAGAAGTTGGAGGAGATCTACATCCATTGTAATTGTTAAGTTGCATGGAATTTTGTTGAGCATCGTGTCAAATAGAGATCTGAGGTTCACTTCCAGATTTTGGGAGAGTTTGCAAGAGGCGTTGGGTACTAAGCTGAGGTTGAGTTCGCCTTATCATCCACAGATGAATGGTCAGACGGGGAGAACTATTCAGTCATTAGAAGATCTGTTGAGGGCTTGCGTTCTAGAACAAGAAGGCGCTTGGGATAGTCACTTGTCGTTGATTGAATTCACTTATAACAACAGTTTTCATTATAGTATTGGGATCCCACCTTTTGAAGCGCTGTATAGTCGGAGATGTAGGACGCCTTTGTGTTTGCATGAATCTGGTGAAAGTGTGGTGCTTGGACCTGAATTATTCCAACAGACTACGGAGAAAGTGAAACTAATTCGAGAGTAGATGAAAACTTCTCAGAGTAGACAAAAAAGATATCATGACAAGAGGAGAAAGGATCTTGAGTTCCAGGAAGAGGATCATGTATTTTTTAGAGTCACTCCAGTGACCGGTGTTGGTGGTGCCTTGTAATCGGAGAAGCTCACTCCTCGGTTTATCGATCCATATCAGATATCCGGGCGGGTATGAGCTATTGCTTATAGAGTGGTGTTGCCACCAAGTTTGTCCAATTTACATGATGTATTTCATGTTTCGCAATTGCGGAAGTTTATTCCAGATCTGTCGCATGTGATTTCGATGGACGATGTGCAAGTAAGGGATAACCTTACTGTAGAGGCCTTACCTGTGAGAATTGATGGTCATGAGGTGAAACAGCTGCGAGGCAAGGAGATTGCTCTCGTGAAGGTCGTGTGGGGAGGCGTCGCCAGAGGAAATGTAAATTGGGAGTTGGAGAGCAAGATACAAGAATCGTATCCTGAGTTGTTTGCGTCAGATAATTTTCGAGGACGAAAATATTCTAAGTGGGAGAGAGTTGTAATGCCCCGCTTTATTTTAAATTATTTTTTGTAATTTAATTATGTGAAGTTGTGTGTTTATATGTGATTATGTGTGTTTTGTTGTGATTGGGGTACCCTGCGGTAAGGGGTAGTGACCTTAATGTTGATGACCTTAAGGGTGAGGGGTGTGTGGCTAATTTTGTAGAAATGGGTGGTGTGGTGAGAATGATTAATAAGTATTATTAGTAATAATTGAGTAATATTATTAATTTAAATCATTAAGAGATAGTGTTATTATTATTTAAGTTGTAAAATTTATTAGTAATAATAATATTGAAATTATAATAATATAAAAATATTAAGGTGAAAATAAGAAGGAGGGGCATAATTGGTAATTGGGAGAATATTGAGGACATAATAGAGAGTTATAGGAGTAGGTGAGGGCATAAGAGGCAAACTATAGAAAGGGTTCTAGGGTTAAAGAAGTAAAACAAGGAAACATATTTCATTTGGTACGACCGTGACTTTTGAGAAGAACGGAAGAAAGGCTAGGGTTGAAGGAGAAGAGGGAGCCACCATTTGTGAAGGTTTAGGAAGCTCAATTACAAGGTAAGGGTGGGGTTCTGATCTTCTAAGGGTTAGTATGTTGAATAGTGGGTAAAAATTAGGTTCTTACCTTATGGGTTGCGTGTTGTTCTATGATATGATTGTTGTGAACTATTTGATGATGAAATTGTTTAATTTGTATGTGGTGAATGATGATTTGTTAATTGGTATGTGATGAATTTTGTTTCCTATATGTGTGGTGTTTCTGTTTTGGAATTGTTGAAAAGTTCCTCCATTGTTAAGTTTTGAAGTTTCGAGTCGTAAGTATGAAATTGATGATGATATGATGTTAATCCATGAGTAAAACATCGTATGATTGAGTTTTAGGATGTTATTTTAGTATAAAATTGAGACTATGATGATGAGATTTCGTAGCATAGGCTCTGGTAGGAAAAGCTGGTGCGAAAGCGCTTTTAAAAAAAGTGATTTTTGAGGTTCGGAACAGCATGCGTCAACCTCCAGGGTCTTCTGGGTCGATCCGATGCTTCCCAAATCAAATATTGTGAACAACATGTGTCAACGCACAAGCCTTCGCGTCAACCTGTATACCTTTCGAGTCGACCCTTGCGTTGTCACATAGGCAGAAAAATGTCAGAAACGGTTTTGATCATAACCTTTTAATCGTTTATCCAAATGATGAACCGTTCGAAGCGTTGGAAAGCTAATAGATGAAATATTTTTCCAATATTTGTATGTTTAATATGTTAAGTAATGTGACTATTAATTGTCGCGTATGTTAAAAAATCCTATTGTAAGTGACGAAACTTGAATGTTGTTATAAGGAGGTTGTTGTGGTGTTATTGGTGGAATATGAGCATGTTTAATGATGTTGTTGTGATTGCATTATATATATATATATATATATATATATATATATATACTATATGAAATATATTTTTGGAGGTGATGGATCAGTGAGTGGTTCTAATCCTAGGAGGTGGGGATCAGAACGGTGAACCTGAGAGTTCATGAAAATTGGTACCACATGCATAAACATTGATTCAGGTGTGAGTCTCATTACATTATATATTATCCACATTTCTATGTCGATAAATATTTGGTGTTGTGTGATTAATCGATTTTCTATCGCGTGATTTCCTGTTGGTTGGTGAATAATTGATGATGATATCGTTGGGTGATTGATGTGAGATGTTTAGTTGAATTGTTATTGTGTTAACTTAATGCATGTCGTTTAACATGCTTTCCTTTATAATATCATAATATCTCACACCTTCTATTTGAATATTGCCTTCACGTGGGCAATGTGCAGATACTCCGCAGTAGGACTCAGATGTGCGTTGAAGATGAAGTCTCCTTACCTTTTCTTGGTAGTTGGTGTCTGCTCTGATTGTAACACTGGGGAGTCGTGGGAACTCGTTTTTAGAATTATATTTCTTTTAGATTTGTGGACATCTCCCTTATTATGTTTAGTTGTTGTTTGATGAATTACGTGATTCTAAGATGAATGATTTTTTTTTATTCCGCTGCAATAAAAGTAACATTCAGACATGTTTATGTTTTCATGATTTTGAAAAATTTTAAGTGTTACATAGTCAGTCTGATGAGCAGGTTTTGTATGTTGACCGTAACATCCTAAGTTGCGTGTGTTTGAAATAATTACTCTGATGTTTTATTTAATAATATTACGAGGTAAATTTAGGGTTTACAATTACCATGAAGATCGACAGCATGCCAGCTATCAACCTGGCGAAGAATCCAATAGCGCATGGATGAAGCAAGCACATCGAAATGAGGTTCCATTATATTCGAGAGCAGGTAGCAGAAGGGAAGATGAGTTTGAAACACTGCAGAACTGAGAATCAGATTTCAGACATCATGACAAAGGGGATGCAGGTCGAAGTGTTCAAGAAGCTAAGGCCTATGATGAATGTAGATAACTTAGACATAATAAATTAGGTGATGTGTTGAGTTGTAATTCCTTGTGTCAAAGCAGTGTAACTCGACCGAAGCAAGAATTAGTCGAATTAGCCTAATGTGTGTGTGTCGAAGTGTCGAATTATGCGGTTGTTCTCACGGAACTATGCGGGGCTTTATTATTATCAAATTAAAAAGTAATGTAGATTTAACGATACAAGAATTTATAACCAATGTAGCCTCTTTTATAATGAGTGAATTCATTCTTTTATTTTGTTAACAAAATCTATACATAAATGTTGTTACCGTTAGAAATCAAATTCTCATTAGCTAGGAAATCTTATATATCTTTCATTAATTATTTCAACTAAAATTAAATTAGTTTATTTTTGATAAAAATATTTACTTTTTTTAGACAGGTTAAAAAGGTTGTTAAAATATTTACAATACTAGGAGATCTTGTAAATTAATTCTTTGCCAGATCATCGACAACAATTAATGGGAAAAAATCTTTTGATCAAGTACCTTCATAAGATTTTTTTATTTTGTTTATTTTTAGATTTACATATTAGCTCATAATTACTATTATTTGATTTCAATTTAATATCTCTAACTCATGATATCTTAAAATCATACAACATGTAATTTGGTTTATTTTGAGAGTTTTTTTTTTTAATGTGTTTATTTTAAATTGTCAATATCATTTTTCCCTGTTATATGGGACGAATTGGAAAAACGCATGTATAAAATAACATAGATTTTTACTCTTTGGACTTTCTAGATTCTCATATTTTGACCTCTGACTGAATTTGGTCGGGAGAATCTTTGAGGTGTCGCCACCCTGTTGGCTTTTTTATTTTATTTGTTGAGCGAAATCTTTTTTAGATCTTAGACGGTCAAAGCCACCATCGACAAAACAAAGGAATTACTAGGAACACCAAAAAACCATTGAACCTTCTAGAGTATGTCAGAACTCTTAATCCGCTATTGAAGAAGACACATGATAAAGTTCTAAAGCTGATACAAAAATTAGGATGAATTCAATGTTACCATGCAAAGAAACCAATTCCAAACAAAAAAAAAACTCTTATCCACCACCTCTTTCGTGTTTGTTGACAAACTTAAAAACAACTTATCATTATGCATTGACTAGATGGTCCACACCACTGCATTCCAAATCATGGCAAAACCTCCCATGGACTTACCCTTAACTCCTAAAGAGAGAAAAAACTTAAGAAGAATCCTCGGCTTCCTAGGAAGAGTCATATGAACCCCTAATCACCTAAAAATTCTATATCAGATCCTTGAAGTTAGGTTTCAAGCAATAAACAAATGAGAGGAAGATTATATCCATTCCCCACAAAAGATACACGAGATATCCTCAGAATAAAAAATGAACTTTTGCTTGAACAAGTTTTCTCTATAATGGAACTTGTCCTGTAAAAGCTTTCAGGAAAAGACCACCATCTTAGAGCAAGTCCAATTATCCAATATAAGAGCAAAAGTTGAATTATCCCTTGCTAATTGAGCCTCAGAGGGAGGGAAATGTCTATTTGGATTTGATAAGCATACACCTAAGAGAAAATACAATATTTAGAATGCCTCAAGGAACAAAAAGAAAGAAGAGATCAGAGGTTCTTTATAGACAAAGAACGGTCTCCTCCGTCTAAGATCTCTAGAAATACTCTCATCTTCCCACCTCCTAATGTCTCCCACATTCCATATTGGGAGATAGTAAAGAGCCTATGAAACCTAATCCCAAAAGGTGTACTCCCTAACCAAAGGTCTTCTTAAAAAGAAGTCTGGAGATTGTCCCTACTTTCTTAATAAATCCTACCACAAACCAATTTGGAGGATCAACCTTTTTGGATCCAAGAAGTGACACTCCCTTCTATAAGGAGGAAGCAGAACGGCGCCAAAATACCTCTTCCCCCAAACAAGGAGGTGACAAGCGAGTTATTGTACTTGGCAGAAAGGATATCAAAGTAAAAGCCAGAAGCACCTGACACCCGTCTCCATCTCCATTTGAATAAGAGAGCTAGCTTGACTATTCGAATATCTCTAACACCTAAATCCACATTCTTATTAAACTTACAAAAATAATACCACCTAACCCAAGATATCATATAATCCCCTTTCAAATTTCCCCAAAGGAATCTCCTTTGATTCCTGACTAACTTCTTCTACACTTTCACAAGCAATTTTAAGAATGAAAGAACACAAGAATAACATTGAGGAAATAATTAAGGAGAATAACTCTTCCTCCTAAGTTGACATATATATGGTTCCAAGAATGAAGTCTTTTCTAAATCAAGTAAATATAGGATCCCAAGTAGTTTTCGATTGAATGTTAGCTCCTACTGGCAACACTATTTACCTAAAAGGAAGATACTCAATCTTGAAATGGATAAAATTCTTTATTAAAATTAAGAAGGAAGAGTCAACATTAATCCAAATCAAGCTACTCTTATGAAAATTAACAGAAATATATGAAGTTAACTCATACCTTCTTATGACTGCTTTAATAGTCCACAAATTCTTAATCGAAAGGTCACCCAATATTAAGGTATCATCGGCATATTGAAGGTCAGAAACCTCCAAATTAGAGGAGCCTACTTTAAACCATGAAAAAAGATTAAACTTAGTTGCCCTATTGATCAACTCACACTACTACGCAAAACACATATAATAATGCTTGTGTTACTACAAATATTCAATCAACCGTTATAATATGTGATATTTAGACGCATGTATTTTATTTTATTTTATTTAGCCACCTATAACCACGGTTGATTTAATACCAGTGGTGAAAAGTGGTGTATGGTCATGGGTTCAAATCCCATCACCAACATTTTTGGTTATTTACTTATTTTTAAGAAATGCTAATAGACCTTTCACCATGAGTATTTAAATCAACTGTGGTTATAGGTGGCACCTTCTTTTTTAAAGATGTATATAACGCTCTTAGGTCATTCACTTTTTCCCTAGACGTACTTAGACATACTTGATCTTCTGCCTCCAAACTTCTTCCATTTACAAACATTATTCATTCACTAAACCAAACTTGAAAACATCATTTCTTCCACAAACGAAACTCAAAAACATTGCTTCCATTAACATGTTACAATTTGTTCCTGTCTAATGATTCTACAGGTAAAATGTTATTATTTAATGATTCTATTTATTTATTTATTTATTTATTGTTGTTTGTATTATTTTTGTTGTTGTTGTTCTTGCTTTTGTTGTTGTTCTTGTTGTTTTTATTGTTGTTGTTGTTGTTGTTGTTGTTGTTGTTGTTGTTGTTGTTGTTGTTGTTGTTGTTGTTGTTGTTGTTGTTGTTGTTGTTGTTGTTGTTGTTGTTGTTGTTGTTGTTGTTGTTGTTGTTGTTGTTGTTTTTATTATTCTTATTGCTCTTGTTGTTCTTGTTGTTGCTCTTGTTGTTATTCTTATTTTTGTTCTTGTGGTTGTTTTTGTTGTTGTTTTTGTTGTTATTTTTCTTATTATTGTTCTTGTTGTTCTTGTTGTTATTTTTGTTATTTTTGTTGTTGTTATTGTTGTTATTGTTCTTGTTATTCTTGTTGTTCTTGTTGTTGCTCTTGTTGTTCTTTTTGTTATTCTTATTTTTGATCTTGTTGTTGATCTTGTTGTTGTTATTGCTCTTATTGTTCTTGTTCTTGTTCTTGTTCTTGTTGTTCTTGTCATTCTTGTTGTTGTTTTTGTTGTTCTTGGTGTTCTTGATGTTGTTATTGTTATTGTTATTGTTGTTGTTCTTATTCTTCTTATTTTTCTTCTTGTTATTGTTCTTATTATTCTTGTTAATCTTGTTGTTCTTGATGTTGTTGTGTTAAAATATTTAATATTGTATATTGTGATGAAAGTTATAAATGTAGTCAGGCAAAACATGTGGCAAAAATAAATAAAAAATGCTGACAGACCTTCACAACGGGTATTTAAAATAACTGTGAATATAGGTAGCGCGATTTTCAGTTTTCTACCACGGGCCTTAGACCTTAATTGTAAATACCCCACATACAACCACGCGCTACATAACAACAGTCGGTCCTACATGATAATATATCTTTTCCAACCGTTGTTGTATGTGTTTTCCGTAGTAGTGTCACTAAATGCTTTTTCTACTAGGAGGAAGATAAAAGGCGTCAGAGGGCCCCCATACTTCAACCCCCTTTGGACAATAATCTTTTGGGTTGGGGAGCCATTAACCAAAATGACCAGGTTGCGAGAAAACACATAAGCTCTAATCTAGGATCTCCACTTATCGTTAGAGATGAATTTGGCAAGTGATGTTGGGTGATCAAAAGTAACTATTTTTGTTATCGTATCCATAGGGACTGGTGCGATATTAATGTCTTTCGACAATTAATACAGTTTTAAGGAGAGAATTGTAAAGTGTTTGATTGTAAAAAGTAACTGAATGTAAAAACGGTAATTGATAAAGTTTCAGAGATATGACAACTTGTTGGGATTAGGTTTCATCCACTGATTGTGTACGTAGTTTACTAATTAGTTATACATAACCTAGATATTAATCAATATCATCATGTATCGCTCACAAACAGTGTTTATGTCTAAACTCCTGATGAGAGTTTGACCGTATTGTTTAATAGAAAATTGCTCAATCTATTAAACAATAAGGTAGCATTAAAAATTGATATTTGCTATGAATGTTAAACCCTAAATATATGCCAAAAATTTAGAGTTTTTACAGATGGTTATCTTAGATCAAGATTTGAAGCGTATTTCACAATAAAAATTCTAATTTATAAGGTTATTAGTAAAATAAAGATAAAATCTATAATTTTGAATAAATAGATTATATATAATATTAGGATCAATAAACATACATACGGTTACAATGACCTACATCTAATCCCAACAAGAGAGAATAGTTAGCTACTTATTGTCATGGTAGCTTGATACAAAAGACAAGAATAAAGATGAATGAGTATCTATGTGATTTCTCGACGCTTGATGTGTATCCAACTTGTTCTTCAAGTTTCACTCTTCCTCTATTTCTATCTCTACGACCTTTGTTAAATTTCACTATCTCCCTTTTTGTTTCTCACTGAAGCCTATTTATAGATTTTTGTCATGCTGATCTCACCTGGCAAGCTGTAGCCTTGCCTAGCGAGCAACGTTTCTTCATCATGAAGTTTCTGCCACATCACCCTCTAAACCACCTTGCCTCACTTGGAGAGAATTTGGCTCGCTTGGAGAGCTTCCTCGCTGCAACCTCGCTAGGTGAGAATGCTGAATTTTCAACTTTGAAACTTTATGCCTGGCCGCACAGATGCCCGCTGATGACTTCGGTGTGCGAGAAGGATCGCTTGGTGCTCTCCTGGAGAGAATGTTGATTTATATTTCTGGAAAAATTATGTCTCTCCTTGCGTATTCTTCATTTTTGGCTCATTGGACGAGAAGGCTCACATGGAAAAGAGACGTTGAGATGTTTCACCAAACTGTCAGGTTAGGTGAAAACTAGTTTGAAAAACCTATACTACAAAAGGAATTAGCAATTGTATCCTAACAGACTCTAAAGAAGATAAAGCTTAGGTATTCACGTGACAAAGTGTGTTCAAAGATGAACAATGACTTATCAGCATCACCTTAGTCCTTTCACTATGAATGGTTCAGGTTTTGATTACCATAAGCATACTTTTCCAACGTCTGTTATTCAGAGGCCGACTCCTTTAGACTTGATCTTTGGATGTTGACCTCTTTAGAAGATCACTTCTTAGAGTCTAGTCTTTAGCTTCTGATCCATCAGAATTTGATCTTCACGATTCTCTTTGAATGTTCAATGTCAGAATGAATACTTGGGTTTTACATTAAATTAAATTCTATGGTCCTGCACAGTTGAACAAACATTAGTATACCCAATTGTTCTTTAAATACTTTGTTATCATCAAAACCAAAGGGATATGGAACAAACTAATTTTGTTTCAACAATCTCCCCCTTTTTTATAATGACAAGCATGAGTATTTAAGAACAATGGTTGATAATGGAATTAACTAGTTGATTGTAGTGTCTGAGGTTTGTAAGCTCCCCTGAGTCTAGTAGTCCATAAGGTTAGGTTTGTAAGCTCCCCCTAAGTCATATCCAGGTTAATTAAATTTAAACATTTAAGACATATATAAAATCCTTCAGAATTTAAGCAAGATAATAACAGACATGTTTAAGGGGCTTAAATACTTCTATATCTACTGCCCCCTTTTGTCAACAACAAAAAAAATAATGAAAGGAAGTAGAAAAGATACTGAAGTAAAATATTAGAAAAACAAAAATAAATGTTTGGGATGAAATCAGAACTGGATAAAAAATAGTTTAAAACATATTTGATTTTCCCCCTTCGTTTTTTTATAAAAAAATTGAGATTAGAACGATTGGTAAAATACTTCTGCACTTCTCAAGATGGTCAAGACAGGTTCTTTCAAATATGCTTTGATAGGAATAGGGAAGTCAAGTCTGGGGAGAAGTGTATGAAGATAATAAATTTATTACTCTGCAACGACCATTGGTGTGCAGTATCCAAAACCGATTTCTCTTTAACAAAAACTCTCTATAAAAGCATGGTTTTCGTACAAGCAAGATCGTATTATTCCATTTTAACTCTGCAAGCTTCTTCTCAAAACAGAAATCATGAGAAATTCTTCTAAAAGCTCCAGAGAGAGTACTTCAAACAAAATAGACAAGGTTGTCAAGGAAGACAAAGACATAAAGCTTTAGAGGAAGTCCAAAAAGACTGGGTGTACGAGGAAAGAGACTAGTTTATCAACAAGAGCATCAAAAGTGAGGAGATCATCAGTGGCAAAGAAGAGGAACTTCCAAAATGTCCGGATCCATCCTCTGACTATGGTTCAGATCCTGATGAGTATGACTTTAGCTGGTCAAACTTGCTCAATCATCGCGCTTATTTCAAAGAAGAACTTGGATAAGATTAGGCAATGTAATTCATTTTGATCTATGAGGAAATTAGTCTTGTACCCCCCCCCCCCCCCCTTTTAAATAATATAATGCCTTTTTCTTTTCTTCTTGCATCTAATACTTTTAATAACTTGTGTCCTTGCCATTTTAGCCACCAAGAAGAATGAATTTAAAGAAGTTTTTCCAACCATGCCAACCAATATTGAGTTGTGAGTTTAAGAAATATTTGAGAGTTTAAACAAAATTTTAATCACACAACTATAAAATAAACCATTAAAGGCAAAACAAAATAGAATTTAATTTTATCCAGAATATTGATTCCCAAAGGTAACACAACCATTTTTGTTAAGACAAGAACCACTTATGACAGAAGCCATATTCATTTGCTTAAACAAACAAGATTGGTTAGATCCATTAATAAGACTAAAGGAACAGAAGACAAAAAATTCTCAGAAGAATTCTGACTTAGGACCTTCTGAACCAAAGGATTATTTCACATAGTGAACTAACTGGTTCAGAGTCAGATTATGAGAGTCATATATAAAGCTGAAGGAAAAGATACACTAGATAAAAGCACAAATTAATGACAATTGGGAGAGATACATAGTATCAAAAACACGTACATCATTAACCACTAGTTATTATCTAACAGTTTATAAACCAAGTGTCAGAAAACCTTTCAGATTCATGACACATAAGTGGAGAGATGTCAAGCGTCAAATTACCAACTTATATGCTATTAGAGACAACAAATCAAATTATGAGTATTAGAGTTTGAGTTGCTCAGATGCTACTATTCATCATAAGCTTATTCAGAGCTTTTGAACATAGTAGCTTCTGATCATCATCAAACGTTGATCCTCCATTTAGAAGCAAGCATTATTCTTTAACAAAATGCATGTTTAGTTTCTTTTTAATAAAATTATGTCTTTAAATAGTAAGAGGTTTGGTAAATAGATCAACCCATAGATGATATGTATCAATGAATTGTATATCTATTACACCCTTATGAACATAGTCTCTAGTAAAATGATGTTTTATTTTTATGTGCTTAGTTCTAAAATATTAAATAGGATTCTTTGTCAAACGGACAACAACAGTATTATCACAGAAGATTGGAATACTGCTTCCACTTAATAGTCTTCCAAGTGATATTTCATCCAGAGTAGTTATGTGCAACAAATTACAGCTGAGATGTATTCTTCTTTTCCTGTAGACAAAGCAATTGTTGAAGGCTCTAATATTTGACTAAATTTTGGTAAAACATGATGTTGAACAAGATGTCCTAACATGAAGAAATCTATAAAGGACAACATGTCAGACAAGATGTCCTATCTTGAGGACTTGACATCTTGGTCTAATACAACAGGTTTATTGCAGATCTATTCCAAGATTTAAGGCACAATCAAAACATGGATCAAGGAATGATTGGACAGAGATTTCGAAGCCCATGGACAGCCGAAGATTATAAAATGAAGACCAAGACCTAGGGAAAATTACTAGTCCTTGTTAAGACTTTTTTAAAGCAAAGATAAGGGTTTAGGGTTTTGAGAGTCGCGTGCTTTCTTGTATTGTAAGTCACCCTATACATTGTGGTAGACATAGTTTTACATATTCATAAACTGTAGGTAATTAATTGTATATTGTTCTTGGATGAAGATTTTAAGCAAATTCAAGTATTAGTGTTAGTCAAGAGTATTGACTGAATATTGTGTTGAAAGGGTTGTCTTTCAATTGAATAGTTTGATACAGTCACTAGAGGTTGTGACTGTTAGATATCACTAAGGTGATTTAGGAATTGAGATGGGTTTCTCTTATCTAGATGGATTTCTAGGTAGAATTGCACTGGGTAGGGAATTAAGTGATAAGTTACCGGAGGTTGTATACTTAGAATTAATACTACTGAGAGTGAATTCATTCCTGGTTTGGTAGCCTCCAGATGTAGGTGTTTTTGTACACCGAATTGGGTCATCATATCTTGGTGTTTTTTTATCATTGTACTATGTATAATTTAGTCTATTCTTATGCTCTAAAATATATGTCTTAACAGATGTTGAAACATCTGTCATGACACTGGTATGACTTTGAGATATTAGAATGTTCTTGTTCTGTCCTTGTTTAGTAAAGCAGAGATCAATGTCTTGACATCTCTTAGGACATCTAAGATCAGCTTACCAGAATTTTAATTGGTATCAGAGCAGGCATCATGTTCTATTTCTGGATGAGTTCTAGGGAAGATACTTTCTGGTTTTTTGAACAAGGAAGGAGATTGTATGATCAGACCATCCATTGTTGTAGTGTTCATGGGGATTGGAAGCTAGGATGATAGCTTTTTGAATCCATCCTGACAAATACTGATGGTTGACTAATACTTTGTGAAGATTCTATTGCTGCTGCTGATAATGATGCTATTGTTACGCATGGTGCCTTATAAGATGTTTTGACATCTTACCTGGTGCTTGTTGAAGATGGGGTCAGCCTCTATAGATGTTCAGGCCATCACTAGCTGGGAGTAATATAAAGGGGAGAGCATTGTGATTTGGCTTCCACTAAAGGATCTTCCTATGTTGCTTGGGAGATAGTTTCAACCAGGTAACATGAAGGGTAATAGGAGGATATGGTTTTCCTAGTATGAACACCAAAGAGAACACTGAACTGTCAAAAGTTTGTGTATCAAGAAGTAAGTTGATTCATGGATGTTAACCTTAATGTCTCAACATTGTAATCATCATCAGGATTCTCTAGCTAAAAGGGAGTCTAATGACATTTGGTGACTGAAGAATACATAATTGGGATTTAAAATCAATTGCTTTTTATGGCCTTAGCAAGTATTTAACTGATTATCCTTTTGCTTGGTGTTCAAGAAAGATGATGTCAAAATGTCACACCAGAAGGTGCAGCTTCAGACAGTTGCAAGAACTCAAGAACCTATTCTATGTATCTGATGTGTCTTGAAGAATGGATACAGTCAGTATCATCTCTGAAGGTCTCAAAAGGTCCTTATCTTGTCCTTAAATGTAATCAAGGCGTGTAATTCTAGAAATGGCTTTAGAACCAATTTCAATGATTTGTTCAATGGAAAAGGAACTAATGTTCAACCAGATGTTGAAACATCATTCCAGAAGAGTGTGTGCAGATTCTTGTTTATCCAAGGAGTGAACTTCTTGGACAAAGGAGTGTTGTGGCATATGCTCTAGTGTTAGACGTCAATCATGATATATTTGAGTATGAATTATTTGGCATTTTTCATGACTTTTCATGTGGAATAGGTTGATTTTAGTGTGAATTGATGTTGTTGTGCATTATTTGAAATATACTTGTGGTGCTTGTAATTTGTGTGCTAAATGTGCAGAAATAGGAGTGAAAAGATCAAAGTTTGAAGACCCAAAGAAATAGTGCAAGCTGCCAAAGAATTGAAATCAACAACAGTATTCGCTAGGCGAGTGTTGGCGAAGGTGCCAGCGAAGGTTCACCTAGCGAACGTCAGCGAGGATGCCAGCGAGATGGTGGCAGAAAGTGTGCAAAACTTGCAGTAGGAAAACTGGGTAAATTCGCTGGGCGAGTAGGCCAGCGAATGCTCGCTGATGTGCTCGCGGGGCGAATGTGCCAGCGAAGGGTGGCAGAAACTTTCCATTTTGAAAACACCCAAGCTTCGCTGGGGCGAAGGTTGCAGCGAATGCTCGCGAAGCGAATGTTTTGGTTCGCCTAGCGAACCCACGATAATTCTGAGGGGCGGTTTAAGTCTGAGGCACTTAAATGTGCCATATTTTTGGTCATTCGCTAGGCGAATGAATGCCTTCGCTGGGCGAAGGGTGCTGTTAGGAAAAGTGTATAAATAGAATTGTTACTTTTTGGAATGAATATCTTGCTCATTTTACATTAGAATTAAGGGTTTACAGTATTTTGTTCAGAAAAGCTTGTATTTTCATTGGAGAAGCTGATTTTGCATCCATTCTCGATTATTCGTTGTGGATGCTCATTCATCTCCTCTCTTTACTTGTCATCCAAGCTACCATGAGAAGTGGTAGCTAATCACTCAATGTTGAGGTTAGAGGTAGTTGATTCTGTTTTTATGTATTGATATTGATCTCTTGTATATGAACAAATTCTTTGATCAATATAGATGATGTTGTTTTCTCTTAATGATCCATTTGTGAATTGTTTTGCTCTAGACATAGACTTTACAACTCTTGACCTAACAATTTCATCTCTTAAAAACCAAACTCTAGTCATAGATTTGGGATTTGCTATTCGCATTGTATTGATCTTAATGATCGTTGCTTAGATTGTTAGCGTGAGACATCATCTAACGGTCTAAACAACGGTACTCACGATTCCGCTTTAGACATAAACGTAGTCGGGAGGATACGCGGTTATATTGGTCGGAAACCGAGTTCATATGCTTGATTAATTGTTTATACATGAATAGGATTGATGAAACCTAACCTTAACATGCTTTTACAAAAATCTTTGTGACCTAATTAATCTTTGCTACAAGTGAATGATAACAACAAGTGAAACTTTTGAAAACCTTAACTTAGAATATCACAACTATTGAACGGCAAGCATCAAATATCCGACAATCCCTGTGGATACGATAACAAAAACCCACACTGATACTATTCTAACAAATTGGTGCCGTTGCCGGGGATTGTTAGTTGATATTGCAAGCATTGCGATAGTTGAGTTATTGTAAGCCGTTACCGCTTTATCTTGAACTTGTTAATCTGTTTGTTTAGTGTGCAGACTTAGTTTATGCGAGGAAAACTACCGGCGGACCAACTTCTTTTCGATCCAGAGATTGAAAGAACCGCTCGTAGAATCAATAGCCGAACTAGAAGAAGGAGGCAGCTAGCGAAACAAAGGCGAGAACAAGAGGAAAGTACATCTGCACCACCACTATTTCCACAAATACTTCCAATTATGGAGGGAGATCCACCACCACCACCACCTGCTTCTAGGCCTTGTACAAATAGTCCGAGGCATAATGCTCAGTTCGCCCGTCATGCAAACAATGGTCGTCATGCTGAGATGAAGACCGAAATCCTCCAACTGTTATACCAAAGTCCCTTTACGGGTATGGATCATGAAGATCCTTTCACCCATTTGACAAAATTTTATGAAATCGCTGGAGCGACGGGTGCACCGGAAGCAGAAGAGGAGTCTCTGTTCAAGAGACTATTCCCGCATTCCCTCATTGGGAAGGCCAAGGAATGGTACCTTGATCAGTCAACTGCCGTCATGACTGATTGGAATGCTTTGGAAGAAAATTTTTTGGAAAGATTCTTTCCGCACACTCGGTTCATGGAAGCGAAGACCGCTATAGCGGTATTCACACAAGGAGCTAACGAATCTCTCAACGAAGCTTGGGAGAGGTTCAAATCAATGTTACGAAAGTGCAAAGGCCATGGTTTCGATGAATTGTCACGAATTCATATATTCAGAAATGGGCTGCAGCTAGTACACAAAACCTTGTTGGATGCCACCGCGGGTGGTTCTTTGTTAAGCAAAACTGCTGCGGAAGCCACTGCTATCATTGATAAAATGGCCTTGAACGATCATCAAGGTAGTCACAATCGTGGACCTGCTCAACGAACGCCGGGTGTGTTGGAATTAGGAATAAGTGACGTTATCCTTGCACAAAACAAATTGTTATCACAACAGGTTGAGCTGTTATCGAAGCAAATGTCTAAGCTGCCTCAACAATTCAAGGAGATGCATGAATCTTCAAGTAAAAAGGTGCAAGTGTTAGTGTGTGAGTTATGCAGAGGTGACCATTTGACCGGTTATTGTCCTCCGGTTGTGGAGGAAGCAAACTATGCGGGAAATCAAGGTTACCAACCCCGTCCTCCGTATCAACAAGGCAACCAAGGTTACCAACAACGTGGTAACCAAGGTTATCAACAACCATGGAGACCGCAAGAAGCCGGGCCATCAAACCGTCAACCTTACCAAAATTACACCCAACCTCCGCAAGCTCCGGTTGGAAATACAAAGATGGAAGATACTCTAACACAATTTATGCAAATATCCATGTCTAATCAAAAGAATACAGATGCTGTGATAAGGAACCTCGAAACACAAGTCGGGCAATTATCTAAACAATTGGCCGATCAACAAAAAGGTCCCTTTACGGCAACCACTCTTCCAAATCCGAAAGATTGTAAAGCGATTATTACAAGAAGTGGACGTGAGATTGACATGAATGTGGGTAAAAGAGTAATGGAGGAGGAGGTTGTGGTTGAAAAAGAACATGTGAGTGAGGAATTAGAAGTAGAAAAGAATGTTGAGGGTGTTGTAGTTGAAAAAGAGATAGAAAAAAATGAGAGAGAAAAAAAGGAGAATGAGAGAAAAATTGATAATGAGGAAAGAGTGAAAAGAACGAAAAAAGGAAAAGAGCCGGTGAGTAATATTCCGATACAACACTTACCTTATCCGCATGCTCCTACAAGGAAAGATATTGCAAGGCATTATACTCGGTTTATGGATATTTTTAAACAGTTACAAATAAATATCCCATTTTCCGAGGCCTTGGAACAAATGCCCAAATACGCTAAATTCATGAAGGACATCCTTACGAAGAAGAAAATATACACTGATCAAGAAACTATTATGATGGATGCAAGTTGTAGCGCAATCATTCAACGGACTCTCCCTCGGAAAGAATGTGATCCGGGAAGAGTTACATTGCCGGTTACGATAGGAAACATGTATGTGGGCAATGGGTTGATTGATTTGGGTTCTAGCATCAACTTGATACCATTATCGATTGTGAGACGGTTAGGCCATATGGAATTAAGGTCCACTCAAATGACTTTGCAACTCGCAGATAAATCCACTACCCGTCCTCACGGTGTAGCGGAAGATGTGTTGGTCAAAGTGGACAAATTTTGGTTTCCAATTGATTTTGTTGTCATTGAAATGGATGAGGATGAGGATGCACCTTTGATTCTTGGAAGGCCTTTCATGAAAACTGCCCGTATGACAATTGACATGGACGATGGTCTCATGAAAGTGAGAGTCCAAGATGAAGAGGTTTGTTTCAATCTTTATGATGCCATGAAGCACAAAAAAGATAAGGGTGATTGTTTTCGAATTGATGTAACGGAAGAGGCAAGTTCGGGGGTGACAAATCAAATTCATGTCATTGAACCGTTACAAAGAGCTTTAGATGAGTCCTTGGAAATATTCTCGGTTGAAGAAGAACAAGCTTTAGAAGAGTGTTTATTAGAACTTGAAGCTTTGGATGAAATGCAACCATGGGAATATGAAGAGGAGATTCTAAAAAAATTAGTTAATGATGATGAACCACCCAAAATTGAATTGAAAATGTTACCTTCCAACTTGAAGTATGCTTTCCTTGATGACGGAGGGAATAAACCGGTGATCATAAGTAATATTTTGTCTGAAAATGAGGAGAACCGATTAATTCAAGTACTGAAAAAGAATCAAGATGCAATGGGATGGACATTGTCCGATCTCAAAGGCATTAGTCCGTCATATTGCATGCACCGTATTTTTATGGAGGAGGATTTTAAACCGGTTGCTCAACCTCAACGCCGCCTTAATCGAATCATGAAAGAAGTGGTAAGAAAAGAAGTGGTGAAAATGTTGGACGCCAGAATGATTTACCCTATTTCCGACAGCCCGTGGGTTAGTCCGGTGCATGTGGTGCCAAAAAAAAGTAGAATGACGGTGGTCCGAAATGACAAAAATGAGCTGATTCCAACAAAGACTGTTACCGGGTGGAGGATGTGTATCGACTACCGTAGGTTGAACAAAGCTACGAGAAAAGATCATTTTCCTTTACCTTTTATGGATCAAATGCTCGAACGTCTCTCCGGTCAAGAATTTTATTGTTTTTTGGATGGTTATTCGGGTTATAACCAAATCATTGTTAACCCGGATGATCACGAAAAAACTGCTTTTACATGTCCGTTCGGAATCTTTGCTTATAGGAGGATGCCGTTTGGATTATGTAATGCACCGGCTACTTTTCAGTGGTGTATGCAAGCTATCTTCGCGGACTTGATCGAAAAGACAATCGAGGTCTTTATGGATGATTTCTCAGTTATTGGGCAATCGTTTGATTTGTGCTTGAAAAATCTGGATACGGTGTTGGAGCGGTGCGTGGAAACTAATCTGGTCCTTAACTGGGAAAAATACAACTTCATGGTTAAAGAGGGAATTGTGCTCGGGCACAAAGTGTCTTCAAAAGGCCTGGAAGTTGATAAAGCTAAAGTGGACTTAATCGAGAAATTACCACCGCCGATGAATGTCAAAGGAATACGGAGCTTTCTTGGACATGCCGGATTCTACCGGAGATTCATCAAGGACTTCGCAAAGGTCGCGAAGCCGTTGAGCAACTTGCTTGTCCAAGGTAAGGTTTTTGACTTTGACGAGTCATGTCTTTTTGCTTTTAATTTTTTGAAAAACAGTTTAACAACTTCACCGATAATCGTTGCACCAAACTGGAAAATGGATTTTGAATTAATGTGCGATGCTAGCGATTATGCGGTGGGGGCTGTTTTGGGACAAAGAAAAACGAAGGTTTTCCACGCTATACATTATGCGAGCAAGGTGCTAAATGAGGCTCAAATTAACTATGCGACAACTGAAAAAGAGTTGCTCGCCATAGTGTATGCGTTGGAGAAGTTTCGTTCTTATTTGATTGGTGCGAAAGTCATCGTTTACACTGACCATACCGCTATAAGGTATCTGCTTACCAAACCTGATTCTAAGCAGCGGCTTATTAGGTGGATCCTTTTGTTACAGGAATTTGATCTTGAAATTCGTGACAAAAAGGGATCCGAAAATTTGGTAGCAGATCACTTATCTCGTTTGGTAAACGTTGAGGTGACCAAGAATGAATTTGAGGTAAAAGAGGAGTTCCCTGATGAAAAACTTTTTAGAGTGCAAGTTAGACCGTGGTTCGCCGACATGGCTAACCACAAAGCCACCGGATTGATACCGGACGGTCTAACGCACCACCAAAAACGGAAATTTTTGTCTGATGCCAAGTCATTTGTATGGGATGAACCCCATTTATTTAAACTTGGTGTCGACAACCTCCTCAGAAGGTGTGTGTCAGTAGAGGAAGCCACGAGTATTCTGTGGCACTGTCATAACTCTCCTTACGGAGGACACTTTAATGGGTTGAGAACGGCCACTAAAGTCCTACAATCGGGCTTTTATTGGTCGTCCTTATGCAAAGATGCGCATGCGCATGCCCTTAGTTGTGACAAGTGCCAGAGAAGCGGCGGTATTTCACAGCGGCAAGAAATGCCATTACAAAATATGTTAGAAATCGAAGTTTTTGACTGTTGGGGGATCGACTTTGTCGGTCCATTCCCATCTTCATTTTCTAATGAATATATTTTGGTCGCTGTGGATTACGTTTCCAAGTGGGTAGAGGCGATAGCTTGCGCTAAAGCCGATGGAAAAACAGTGGTAAAATTTTTGAAGAAAAATATTTTTGCACGTTTTGGTACTCCTCGAGTGTTAATAAGTGATGGAGGATCTCACTTTTGTAACACTCAGCTTGACAAAGCTTTGGAGCAGTATGGTGTGAAGCACAAGGTTGCTACACCATATCATCCACAAGCTAACGGTCAAGCAGAGGTATCCAATCGTGAGATTAAGCGTATTTTGGAGAAAACTGTTTCTGCCTCGAGAAAGGATTGGGCGAACAAACTTGATGACGCGTTGTGGGCGTATCGGACCGCTTTTAAGGCTCCGATCGGTCTCACACCGTTTAAAATGGTCTATGGTAAGAATTGTCACTTGCCGGTAGAGTTGGAGCACAAGGCGTTTTGGGCCTTAAAACTTTTGAATTTTGATCCAACTCTAAGCAGGGAAAATAGAAAAGTACAATTGCACGAGTTGGATGAATTGCGCCTTCAGGCGTACGATTCCAATAAATTGTATAAGGATCGTGTCAAGTCTTACCATGACAAAAGAATTGTCATCAAACATTTTGAGGTCGGACAGCTGGTCTTATTGTTCAATTCTCGATTAAAATTGTTTCCCGAAAAATTAAGATCTAAATGGTCCGGACCTTTTCGGATTGTGGAAATCAAACCTTATGTTGCAATCGTAATTGAGGACACAAAGTCAAAGGAAAGTTGGACTGTCAATGGATAGAGGCTGAAAGGTTATCTTGGAGGAGATTTCGAGCGGAATCCCGCCATTGTTCCCTTCCGCGATCCGTGAGATTGCGGTGGACCGTCGAGCTTAGCCGACGTTAAACAAGCGCTGGTTGGGAGGCACCCCAACATTGTAAGTATTACTGTTATTTCTGTTTTGAGAATGTTTAGATATCACTATGATGCTTAAAAAGTGTGGCACATTTTGGAAAATTTTTGAAAATTCTGGTCTTGTTCGCTGGTGTTCGCCTAGCGAGCTGGGGCGAGCATTCGCTGGCATTCGCTCCGCGAACCCAGCGAGGCAGACCAACCCAAGTTTCTGCCACATCAGAAAAAAATGGATTGTGGGTGGGCCACCAAATTGGGCCCAAGACCCACTTTGAAATCAGAATAGAGGGGGGAAAAACCCTAGCCTCTTGACCTCTTCATCATTTCCCTCCGTGTCATTCTTTTCCTTTCATTTCCTCTTGTACACTTCAACACTCATCTCCTTCTACTTTCCAATTGCCCTAATCCACCATTAACAGTGCGAAATTCAGGTTTGTTTACTCTTTACAATTTATTTCTGTAAGCATTGTTTATGTTCTTAAGTGATCAATATGGGTTTTGTGAAAAATTGGTATACTCTGTCATGTTACTTTTGTCTTGCATGTTAGAAACTACATAAGAAATATGACTAGAGTAGTATTTGAAATTAGGAGATGGGAGAGGGACTGTTTGTAACTGTGTTTTTCTGAAGAATCGTGCCTTCGCTGGTTCGTTTGCCTCGCGAGTCTGCGCGAGCATTCGCCAGACTTCGCCTAGCGAGTCTGGCGCGAACAGAGGCAGATTTTTAATTTTTTTTTACTTGTCAATGCAGAGCTCTGGCTGGTTGTTTTTAGTTGCTAATGCGTTTGTTGCCCTTGTTTGGTTTCATTGTTTGTTATGTGCAGATGGCACCAAAAATGGCGATTCACGCGGCTAAGAAGCGAAAGGGTTCAACCTCCAGACAAGTGCCCGTGCGATTTGACGAAGAACGATTCAGGGGAGCTAAGCAGGCTGCCAGGTACGAGACCCTTGAAAGAAAGAGCATCCTGCCGGAGAAAAGATTCCTTCTTAGTGATCGAGGAAGTTACCGAACAATTGATGCACTTTTTGTGGCAAAGAAGTGGGATCGTCTAATGATGCCGCTGGATGGGTACAACATTGAAATTGTTCGGGAATTTTTTGCGAATGCATTACCGGATGATGGTGAAAGATTCAGTTGGGCCTCTTGGGTTAGAGGTACTATTGTGAGGTTTGATCGTAGGACGATCAACACTGTTTTGGGAGATCCTTTACCGTTGGTTGGGACTGAGCTGGATGCCTATCATCGAGACTTGCATCTTCATCGTGAGATTGAGAAGATGACTCGGGATTTACTTCTTGAAGGTAAGGAAGTTGAGCGGAATACCTCCGGGGTGCCGATTAGGTTCAGAAGGGTGGACATGCTGCCCTTGGTTCAGGTTATTTTGTTGTTTGTGCTCACTAACATTTGTCCCAGGTCGCATCATAGTATAGTTCCTATTGCTCTGGCTCATCTTATCCACAACATTCAGCAGAATGTTCAGATTGACGTGGCCCGCATCATTGCGGATGAAATCAAGGCTGTTGTGTTAAGTGGTTCGGGAGGTATGGAGGCGCGCAAGAATGCCCCGCTTATTTTTCCATGTCTGATCATGTCCTTGTGTGCTCACGCTGGTGTTGATATGCCAGCCCGCAGGCAGGTCACTATTCCATCTGCTATTGATGATCGGTATGTGGATAAGTTCTGTAAGGCTAGAGGGATGGTTGGAGGCTCTTCTAGTGCTGGTGCTGATGATGCTGCTGAAGCTGAGGAAGGTTCTGAGCCGGCAACGCCGGCCTATTATCCATATCAGCAGGAGATCTGCAATTATAACTGGGATTGGATGGCTGCCCAGCAGCGTGCTATGACGGATATTCATGATTCCTTGCAGGCTCTTCAGTTGCAGATCCGTGACCCTTCTTCTGAGCATCTTATGATGACTAGGGAGCAGTTCCTAGTGCATGCTGGTTGGCCTGAGGCCAGGCCAATATTTGGAGGGGGTGAGGACGATGCTGATGATGATGAGGCTACTTCTGCTGGAGGTGAGGAGGAGGACATGGACGATGATGATGAGGAGGATTGATTTTTTTTTGTGATCTTAGACTTGTGTACTTCCTTTGGTCTCCAAAGTGAAGTTTTCTTATATTATGTATTTTTCAGCTTTTACTAGTCTAGTTTATCCACATAGTGGAATATTTTGGATAATTGGTGTACTCGTACCCGTGTGGTACTTTTTGAATTATGTAGGTGTTTTATACACCAGGCACTTTATGATATTATATGTAATAATTATGGTTTGTAGTAAAATTTTTTTGTTTCGCCTTACTAATAATTGTTGGTTTTTAATTATAGTAGTAAGTGTGTTTTTGTATGTGTTATTTTGATTTTTCTTCTTTAATGGTGGAACTTTGTGGAAGTAGGTTGGACTCTTGGGATTAAAGAGAAATTCCTCCAAGATGTGAGGGCTATGATAGTACCGTAAGCATTGTGTTGCGACAAGGTATATCGTTACCTTGATTCAAGAATTTTTTATGTTTTAGAATTTTGTGTCTTGGGCAAGTGTAAATGTGTTTCATGTTACAACTTCTTTTGAATACATATGTCATTTTAGGATCTGAAACTAGTAAAGTGAGAAGCCTCAAAATTGTATTATATGTCAAGGAGTGTTGATGAATGTTGTCTTTATTTTTAATTCATGCCTTATCTTGTGACCGTGTGATTTTGTGGAAGTAGGAGAAGTGATCAAGGCAATTTTTGTTAGTGAGCACAACTATGCCCAAATATTAATTTACCTGTGAGTAGTGAGCATTCGGTAGCCCCTTTGAGCCTAAACAGTTTAGAACTCAATTGAATGATGAACTTGTTTTATGTACATAATTTGCTAGTTTGGTTCATCATTGAATTGGGTGAGTTTCTAACATTTTCTTCTTGAACCTTTGTAAATTGTTTATTTTGACTTCCTTGCCCTAAAAAGCAAGGAACATTCACTTTAGGTGGAGTTGAAAATAAGTTGGGGAGAGAATAAAAAGAAGATAGGTGCATTACTCCTAATTTTGAAAAGAAATTTTTTTTTTTCAAGCAAGCATGTCAAAAGAAGAGTGTGAATATATTGTACAAAAGAGAAAATGCTTGCTTGAACGAAAAAAATAATAGAATCAATAAGTGTGCACGGTAGTTTGTGAAGGCGGAATGACAATTTGGTGAAATGAAGTGTGTTGTGTAAACATGTACATAGTGAATGTTCTTTTGCGTCGGCAATTTCGTTTCAAAGACCTTTAGAAATGTCCCTTTTTTGTTCACCCGACCAAGCTACAACCCTTTAAGCCCTTAGTGATCTTTTACTTCCATAATTTCTGTTATGATCATTGAGATATGATATGAATTGCTTAGTATTGCATCATTTGTCAAGTGAGTTTAATTGTCCCGTGCTTGTATGCACGTTTGCCTTCAATCCTTTTTCGAAGAGGAGTGTAGAATGACATGTGTATGATAAGTTAGTTGTCTCTTGAAGCATTGTTGAAATTGTTTAAGAGTCAAGTTCTTTTACATGATTGGTTCTTGAATTGTGTAATTGATGCATTGCTGTGATCACTGTTTAGCTGAGCCATTTTCGTGTCTTGGTTGAATTTAATCCTCGAGCAAATCCTCGTGAGAGGCATACTTTGCTTGAGGACAAGCAATGAGTTAGTTGGGGAGAGTTTGTTAGATGTCAATCATGATATATTTGAGTATGAATTATTTGGCATTTTTCATGACTTTTCATGTGGAATAGGTTGATTTTAGTGTGAATTGATGTTGTTGTGCATTATTTGAAATATACTTGTGGTGCTTGTAATTTGTGTGCTAAATGTGCAGAAATAGGAGTGAAAAGATAAAAGTTTGAAGACCCAAAGAAATAGTGCAAGCTGCCAAAGAATTGAAATCAACAACAGTATTCGTTAGGCGAGTGTTGGCGAAGGTGCCAGCGAAGGTTCGCCTAGCGAACGTCAGCGAGGATGCCAGCGAGATGGTGGCAGAAAGTGTGCAAAACTTGCAGTAGGAAAACTGGGTAAATTCGCTGGGCGAGTAGGCCAGCGAATGCTCGCTGATGTGCTCGCGGGGCGAATGTGCCAGCGAAGGGTGGCAGAAACTTTCCATTTTGAAAACACCCAAGCTTCGCTGGGGCGAAGGTTGCAGCGAATGCTCGCGAAGCGAATGTTTTGGTTCGCCTAGCGAACCCACGATAATTCTGAGGGGCGGTTTAAGTCTGAGGCACTTAAATGTGCCATATTTTTGGTCATTCGCTAGGCGAATGAATGCCTTCGCTGGGCGAAGGGTGCTGTTAGGAAAAGTGTATAAATAGAATTGTTACTTTTTGGAATGAATATCTTGCTCATTTTACATTAGAATTAAGGGTTTACAGTATTTTGTTCAGAAAAGCTTGTATTTTCATTGGAGAAGCTGATTTTGCATCCATTCTCGATTATTCGTTGTGGATGCTCATTCATCTCCTCTCTTTACTTGTCATCCAAGCTACCATGAGAAGTGGTAGCTAATCACTCAATGTTGAGGTTAGAGGTAGTTGATTCTGTTTTTATGTATTGATATTGATCTCTTGTATATGAACAAATTCTTTGATCAATATAGATGATGTTGTTTTCTCTTAATGATCCATTTGTGAATTGTTTTGCTCTAGACATAGACTTTACAACTCTTGACCTAACAATTTCATCTCTTAAAAACCAAACTCTAGTCATAGATTTGGGATTTGCTATTCGCATTGTATTGATCTTAATGATCGTTGCTTAGATTGTTAGCGTGAGACATCATCTAACGGTCTAAACAACGGTACTCACGATTCCGCTTTAGACATAAACGTAGTCGGGAGGATACGCGGTTATATTGGTTGGAAACCGAGTTCATATGCTTGATTAATTGTTTATACATGAATAGGATTGATGAAACCTAACCTTAACATGCTTTTACAAAAATCTTTGTGACCTAATTAATCTTTGCTACAAGTGAATGATAACAACAAGTGAAACTTTTGAAAACCTTAACTTAGAATATCACAACTATTGAACGGCAAGCATCAAATATCCGACAATCCCCGTGGATACGATAACAAAAACCCACACTGATACTATTCTAACAATAGATGCTAAACAAATGTGTGTTGATCAAAAGTGTTGGAAATCTTCTTCAGATTAGACTTGAAGAGACATTTGGTATGCAACCTAGGAAGTCTCTATTCAAGAAACTTGTTATGGACAAGTGTGCTGGTGGAGGTGAAGATTAACACATGATCAGCTTGATGAACATTCCTTGGGTAAGTTCAATTATGATCTAAGCGCATAAGGGTGCAGAAGCTATGTTCCTTTATCTCCTATAGGAGTACGTAATCTAATTCTTAGTGGAGGACTGTTAAAGGCATCTCAACCAGACTATATGGAGGTTGTTTACTCAAACTTGAATATATGTTTCAAGTCTATGAGAACATGGAACTCTGATTGATCATCCTTGTAGGGAGTTGTGTCAAATAACCATAGTTATTTGTATGCTCAAGGGAGGTTTTACTTTTGCTTAGGGTCCAAGAAATGTGTGTCATCACATGGTTGGAACATTTGATCTTGCAAGTGATGGTGTTCTTGACTCTATGAAGATCTCTGCAAAAGGGTAGTAGACAAAAATTTTAAGGAGAAACTGTTTCTGTCCATGCCTTGGTGCATGTAGAAGAAATCCCAAGGTGCTTAAGGATGATTGACGTCTCTAACATCAGATAAATTGTTTACACATTCTGTTAGAAGCTTCATGAGATGCATGAGAATTTATTTCCCTCTGTGGTTTTCTGATTCGTGTGAAGATTAAGCCAATACAAGTGTGTATTATATTAAGTTCTTCATGTGTACCTTGACAAGGTGTAAGAATAACTATGCAAATGGTAAGTCCGGTAATTGGTGTTTCAAGAATCAAAGTACATGGCTCCTCTAATTGAGACTGATGTCCTAAATGATGTTAGAACATCATTCATGCTATTGGTTATTCTTGGAGGATGACTAAGTTTGATTTTCATTTTTGGATCTATATCTATTCATTGTGGAGTATGGTGTAGAGCTACTGGTCAAGACTATATAGATTCTGATTATCTGTGAGTCGATGATAGGTTATGCTGGAAGTATCATTAGAAAAGATTATATCAGATTGAATCTTGAGAAGGAAGCAGGATGAGGATGTATCTCTCTTCATATGGAGAAGGGGTTCGATGTCTTCCAAGCGTGAATGACATTTTGGCTAATCAAGGAGTTAAGAGAATTTGTATGTCTCTCTCGGGGATGTGAGCATTCCAGATTTGATTGGATTTATTCTCAAAGAACAAGGTTTTCTATGGCTGTAAAATTCAATATGGATTTATACAGTGTGTCGATGTGTTCAGGGGGAGAGTGATCAATGGTGTTATTTGGTCTCAATCCAAGAGTTTATTGGGTATGGTACAAGGATTGTGATCCTGGTATTTTCTCACTTATGAGCATGAAGATGTTCATGTGATTCACGTGAGGTTGAAATGCCAGACAAGATGTCTTGACATCATGGTGCGTTGGTCCTTTAGCTTAGTGAGTTCTGCTTGTGAGTTTGAATTGTTAAAGCTATTGAATTATTTCAACTATGTTCATTTTTCTTAGGAGGGACCTGAGAAATAGGATTGGATATTGTCTGGAAGAATTTATTTTTCTCTGCAGATTGAGAAAAGGTTCATGGGAGCCTTTGTTGATAAATGGGAGATGCCACAAATAATGTCTTGGCATCATAGTCAGTTTTTTTTTAATTCTGGCTGAAAGGAGTATGCTTGGAGTTCATTGGAAGGCACTGTGACTATGCTTCAGAGTTTACAAGAGGGAGTAGACAAGGTCTAAGTGGGTGTCAGGACATTGGACTCGTGTTTGTCTACAAGTGACACTATATAGACGGTGGAAAATGTGCTTTAAAGAAGGCATGCAAAACATGTTTCTTCAGTATATGCATATTCTTTGGATGATTCTCATTAAAGAAGAAACAATCAAAACTGATTCGGGCGGTGCACATTCATTTATGCTAAAGTTATCTTCCTCAATTTATGTCCTCATTGAATTGATCTTCAGTAACATCAATGGCTTGTTAATTCCTAAGGAAACTTCTCGAGTATTTAAAGGGGGTATTTTCTTCTTTTGTCTCAGGTTGTGTTTTTGCTGTGTTGTGAGTTTATGCAATTTGTCCGGGTTTGGGTGAGTACTGTTTGGGTATAGAATTGTGTTGGATATTTTTGTCAATTTTTGGCTAAAAGGGGGGAGATAGGTTGTGTGTCAATCTCAGTTGTGTGTTGTTCCTTGCAACACATGATTGATCTTTATTTGTGTCTTGAGTCCATTCTTGCAGTTGTTTTTGCAAGGATGTTGGATATGATGTTATAACATCTTGTCTGTGTCTCAGTTCTTTTTGTTCTAAGTCTTCTTTTTGTGTCTTGTGATCTGAGTTATGAACACAGTTGTGTCTTGTGTTCTAAGTTATCCGAAGTTGGGGTTTGGTCCACTGAGCCTTGATCTGGATAATGGAGGATGGTAAACTGGGCCTGGTTTTGAGGGGGATGTCATGCATCTTATTCCTCATGTACGTTAGGGAAAAGGGTACACGTTATACAAAAGGTGGTGTGTGCTATGTAAATCCTCCGAACAACTGGACAGGAAGAATGAAAGCTTCCAAGAGTCACATTATTTTCTGCTAAACTCGTCATAGGCCGACTGAAATAACTTCAGGACCTTCTACTCTTTCTACTCCCTGATTTCCTGGGTTTATTGTGCAAAAGGAGTTTTAGCCAAAATTTGTCAAAAGGGGGAGATTGAAGGCTCTAAGATTTGACTGAATTTTGGTAAAACATGATGTTGAACAAGATGTCCTAACATGAAGAAATTTGTAAAGAACAACATGTCGAACAAGATGCCATATCTTGAGGACTTGACATCTTGGTCTGATACAACAGGTTTGTTGCAGATCTGTTCCAAGATTTAAGGTGCAATCAGAACATGGATCAAGGAATGATTGGACAAAGATTTCGAAGCCCATGGAGAGCTGAAGATTATAAAAGGAAGACCAAGACGTAGGGAAAATTACTAGTCCTTGTTAAGACTTTTGTAAAGTAAAGGTAAAGGGTTTAGGGTTTTGAGAGTCATGAGCTTTCTTGTATTGTAAGTCACCCTTTGTATCGGTTTGATACATTGTGGTAGACATAGTTTTACATACTCGTAAACCTGTAGGTAATGAATTGTATATTGTTCTTGGATGAAGCTTTTAAGAAAATTCAAGTATTAGTGTTAGTCAAGAGTATTGATGGAATATTGTGTTGAAAGGATTGTCTTTCAATTGAACAATTTGATACTGTCACCGGAGGTTGTGACTATTAGATATCACTGAGGTGATTTAGGAATTGAGATGGGTTTCTCTTATCTAGATGGGTTTCTAGGTAGAATTACACCGGGTAGGGAATTAAGTGATAAGTTACCGGAGGTTATATTAGAATTAATACTACTGATAGTGAATTCATTCATGGCTTGGCCGCCTCCAGATGTAGGTGTTGTTGTACATCGAACTGGGTCATCATATCTTGGTGTTTTTTATCATTATGCTATGTATAATTCACTCTACTCTTATGCTCTAAAATATATGTCTTAACAGATGTTAAAACATCTGTCATGAAATTGGTATGACTTTGAGATATCAGAATGTTCTTGTTTTGTCCTTGTTTAGTAAAGCAGAGATCAATGTCTCGACATCTCTTAAGACATCTGAGATCTGGTTACCAGAATTTCTATTGTAGCTTATCTTTTACTTGCCCGAGATATTAGATTTTTATCTATGAATTGATAGTTTCCACTAGTGGATTTTATTTGAATTATATCCCCAGCATAGTCAGCATCAAAGAATCCAACTAGCTGATAATCTAAGGATTTTTTATAAAGCATTCATAGATTTGTTTTCCCTTCAGATATCTAAAGATCCTCTTACCAACTATTAATTGAGTCTCTTTAGGGTCTGACTGAAAAACTTGCACACAGACGACATACACTAAATAAAATATATAGTCTAGAAGCTATTAAATAAAGAAGAGAGTCAATCATACCTCTGTACAGTTTCTGGAAAACCTTGGTGTTGCTTTCTTCTTTGCTCATGTTGCAGGTTGGATGCATATGAGTGCTCATGATCTTGCAATCATAAAGCTTGAACTTCTTGAGAAGTTCCTTTGTATACTTAGTCTGATGAACATAGACTCCCTCTCTTCATTGTTTGATTTGAATTTCAAGGAAGAACCCCAGGTTTCCCAACATACTCATTTCAAATTCAGTCTACATTGTCTTAGAAAATTCTTGGTATAGAAAAGCATTAGTTGAACTAAATATGATATCATCAACATAAACTTGGAAAATTAAGATATCATTCTTAAGAGTCTTTCTAAAGAGTGTAGTGTCTACTTCCCCTTTCTGAAATCCACACTACACCAAAAATGTGTTTTCGCAGCTCAACAAAGACAACGCTTTCTGGCAGAAGCGCTGCTATATGTTTCGCTAAACACAAAAATAAAAAATGAAAGAAAAAAGCGCTGCTAAATGGGTGACATAAGACAACGCTTTTTAAAAGCGCTGCTAAAGCCCTAAGGCAGCTGAACTTTAAAAAGCGTTTTAAGAAAAGCGCTGCTAAATGTGGGACATAAGGCAGCGCTTTTAAAAACCGCTGCTAAAGGGCTTTCGTACAACATGCTTTAGCCAGTGCTTTTAGAAAGCGCTGCTAAAGGCCCTCCATTTTTCCCACATTAGAAAGTGCTTTTACTCCAAAAGTGCTGCTAAAGGATTAACATAAGAAAGCGCTTTCTAAAAGCGCTGCTAAAGGTGTTTTAAAATATTAAAATTAAAACAGATTCTGCAAACGACTAGTATTGTTTCATTATGACCGTTTCTATTTTCGCCCTAGTGACTACTGTTTCTCTTCTTCCTCCATTTTTTCTGCAAACGAACGAAACCACGCCGTCCGCCGTCGTTCTGCAAACGAAATCCGTCGTAGTTTTACCCCGTTTGTGGCTTCCCTCCTTCGTTTCTGCTTACTCATACCGTCGTCCGCCATTGTTAGTTGTTGATGTTAGGTTTTCATTTTTTGATTTGTAGGAGTTAGTTAGTGATTAATTGGAAAAGTGATTAATTAGAAAAGTGATTAATTAGTAGAAGTTAGTATAGTGATTATTGTGTAAAATGTGATTAATTTGTAGAAGTTAGTTTAATGATTAATTTGTAGAATAGTAGAAGTTAGTTTAATGTGTAAAATTTGTAGAATAGTAGAAGTTAGTTTAATGTGTAAAATTTGTAGAATAGTGATTAATTAGAAAATTCAAGGTAGTTAAGAGTGTCGTAGAAGTTAGATTGTTGAGGTTGTTATAGGGCTATTTGTAAAGTTAAAGTGAACATTTATCGAAAATTTTAGTGATGTAAGAATTTGGTTGTTATTGAAAATGATAATGAAATTAGTAGTTAAGTGAACTAGTGATTGAATTTATTTTGAGAGATGATTGAAAATGATAAATAGTGATTGAATTGTTACTTGAACTTAAGCGTTGAAGTTGTTTTTTTTACAATGTTGAGTTGAAACTATACCATGCTATTTGATTTAATGATGATGTTTACTAAATTTGTTTCTTGAAACTTTGACTTGTTATATGTGGTATACACCATCACTTACTAACTTACGTTCATTTGCTATAGGGGTTACTTGTGAAGAGTGAATTCGAATCGTTTTCAAGAATCTTACACTGTGGTTCAGTCCAGAAGTTGCTGACTTCTATATAGACAAGTACGTAGTTTTTCTTTTGTTTTTGTTTTGCTTACTTAGTAAAATCATGGATAAAAAATGGATGTCGTCCAATCGATTGTCGAAAGAGTACGAGAATGGGGTATCAGAATTCGTTAAGTTTGCTGTTGAACACGCCAAAGACCCAAGTCGAATCACATGTCCTTGCTTGAGTTGTTGTTTTGGGCGTCGGATTGACGCGGTTCAGATGGAGTCGCATTTAAAGAGGCATGGAATTGATCAAAGTTATACAAGTTGGACACTTCATGGTGTGAAAAGTAACAGGAATGTTGAACCGGGGGATAATACGACCTATGCTTCAAACGACAATGCCACAGATACATACGATTGTGATCGAGTCGAAGAGATTGCAGAAGCACTTGAAGAAGATCTTCAGGATTGTCCCAAAATGTTTAAGAGGTTAGTAAGAGATGCAGAGAAACCGTTGTATAAGGGTTGCACTAAATTCACAAGATTATCTGCGGTATTAAAGTTGTACCACTTAAAGGCGGGTAATGGATGGTCGGATAAAAGTTTCACAGAGTTATTAGCCCTTATGAAAGATATGCTTTCGGAGGATAATGTTCTTCCCAATAGAACATATGAGGCCAAAAAGATGTTGTGCTCTATTGGCATGAGCTATGATAAGATACATGCCTGTCCAAACGATTGCGTTTTGTTTCGAAATGAGTATGCATCGTTAAATGAGTGTCCTAAATGCGGTGTCTCTCGATATAAGAAAAAGTTGTCTCCAGCAAAAGTCTTGTGGTATTTTCTTATAATTCTGAGATTTAGACGCATGTTTCGTAGTGAAACCGATGCAAGAAACTTGACTTGGCATGCAGATGAAAGAATTATAGATGGAAAGTTTCGACATCTGGCAGATTCACCACAGTGGACGGAAATTGATAATGATTATCATGAATTTGGAGAAGAAGCAAGAAACCCTCGCTTGGCATTATCTACTGATGGAATGAACCCACACGGTCTTCAAAGTATCTCACATAGCACATGGCCTGTGATTATTATGATTTATAACCTACCTCCATGGCTATGTATGAAGCATAAGTACATGATGTTATCTATGTTAATTCCTGGGCCTAAACAACCAGGGAATGACATAGATGTATACTTGACACCGTTAATCGAAGATTTAAAGATTTTGTGGGAGAACGGTGTGGAGGTTTATGATGGATATAGGAAAGAAAGTTTCAACTTGAGGGCGATTTTGTTTGGCACAATTAATGATTTTCCAGCATACAGAAATCTATCAGGGTATAGCATAAAAGGTCAATGTGTGTGTCCTCTTTGTGAAGATAAAACAGATTTGACGCGATTGGAGTTTGGTCAGAAGAATGTATTTCCCAGTCATCGTAGATTCTTAAATTCTAATCATCACTACCGTGGGTGGAGAAAAGCCTTCAATGGAGAGGCAGAACAAGGTAGAGCTCCACCTATATTGACAGGTGATCAAGTTTTTGAAAAGGTGAAAGATGTGAGTACTCAGTTTGACAAGCCTTTTGCACATACCCTTGTCAAGAGTGGGTGGAAGAAGAGGTCAATTTTTTTTGAATTTCCATATTGGAAGTCTTTGTATGTAAGACATTTTCTTGATGTTGTGCATATTGAAAAAAATGTATTTGACAGTGTTATTGGTACGTTACTCAATATACCAGGAAAGTCTAAGGATGGCCTTAAAGCAAGAAAGGACTTGATATCGATGGGGTAAGAACTGAATTAGGACCGTTGAAGAAAGGAAAACAAACATATCTACCACCTGCGGCCTATACTCTATCTAGAAAGGAGAAAAAATTATTGTGTAAGTTTCTAAGTGAAGTTAAAGTTCCAGAAGGATACTCTTCAGATATTAGAAGACTTGTGTCTATGAAAGACCTCAAATTAAAGAGTTTAAAGACACATGATTGCCATGTTATAATGGAACATTTTCTACCAATAGGTATACGTTCTATTTTGCCGGAAAAAGTAAGACGCATAATAACTAAATTGTGTTTCTTCTTCAGGTTAATTTGTAGTAAGGTGATCGATCCTGCGATCTTACCAACAATGTAAAAAGAAATAGTCATTACATTGTGTGAGCTTGAAATGTTATTTCCTCCATCATTTTTTGACATAATGCTACATCTAGTTGTTCATGTTGTAAAGGAGACACAATTGTGTGGACCAGCTTATATGAGATGGATGTACCCTACTGAATGGTATATGAAAATATTAAAAGGGTATATGAAAAATCAAAGTCTACCAGAGGGTTGTATTGTTGAACGATACATTGTTGAAGAAGCGATTGAGTTTTGTACTGAATATCTTTCCAACGTTCAATCCATTGGACTTCCCAAATCTCACATCGTTGAAAAAAAAGAAAGAAAAAAGTTAATTGGAAATAAAATTGTGACCGCATCAAGGGCTGAACGGGAGCAAGTGCACTTGTATGTTCTGCACAATGACAATGAGGTTGAACCGTATGTTGAAATGCACAAGGATTTTCTCTGAGGTTTAAATCCTAATAGAAATGAAAATTGGATAGTACGAGAGCACAATCGAAGTTTCATACCATGGTTTAAGGATCACATTTATTCAAAGTTTTGTGTAGATCCCGCTTCAATATCAGAAAGGTTGATATGTTTAGCATATGGTCCAAGTTTGCATGTGTTTTCTTATAGCGCATACGCAATTAATGGATACACGTTTTATTCCAAAGAACAAGATGACAAAAGTACAATGCAAAATAGTGGTGTCACCTTGGTAGCTGAAGCAATGCACATTTCAAGTGTGAAGGACTTACACCCCACATATGCAAATATGTCGTATTTTGGGGTTATCGAGCGCATTTGGGTTTTTGATTATGAGAAGTTTTAGATTCCTATCTTTGGTTGCAAGTGGGTTGAAAATAATAGTGGCATACGAATGGATAAGTCAGAATTTTTGCAAGTGGATCTTAATAGGGTGGGGTACAAAGACGAACCTTTTATTCTAGCCTCTCAAGCTAGACAAGTGTTCTATGCCACTGACCCGAAAAGTACGAAATGGTCTATAGTGCTTTTATCTAACAAAGTAATTAATGATAACATTGGAGATCAAGGTGATATTGTTGGAGCGAATGCATCATATATTATAAGTGATCAAGATGAGACTGTTGGAGCGAGTGAATCATATATTAGAAATGATCATAATGAGGGAATTTGGATCAATCCATCCATCCGTGTTGTTAAGAGACAAGTAGATCATCTTCCTACCCGGAAAAGAAAGAGACGTTAATAAAGAGGTAATAGTAAAATTATATATTCTGTAATGTATTTTTCATATTTGAGAGTGATTATGGAGTATGGATTATAGATGATAGATTTATATGTTTGTCATGTGTTTATCATTTCATATTTGATTATGGATCATGGATTTATATATTTGTCGTGTGTTTGTCATTTCATATTTGATTATGGATTATAGTATGTTCTACTGATTATGGATTATGGATTATGGATTTATATGTGTTTTTCTTTATTATAGGTAAAATGGCTACTAATGAGGAGAACTCGCACGATACTTCCAAGAATGATCCAAAAGAATCAGTTCAAGATGCGGAAGGAGATATTTCAAGAAGAATAACAATCATGAAAGGAGTTATTCGTGCTAGAGACAAGGGAATAAAATACGACGTTCATTGGAATGAAACAGGTCAACTAAGTGAGCCTAATGGCGCAATGTTGACTAGTTACATTGGTGCACTTGTATATTCACTAGTTCCTATTACTTGTGACAATTGGCGAAATCCACAGTTGAAACCCACCAAAGATAAAATATGGAGTGAGATACATGTATTATATGTGATGTTATTTATTATGTTTGTCGATTATATTTTTAAACTAATTATACTGACACACTTTATTTGTTATTGTAAAGATCTTTTAACATTGGTGACGAGAAGCAAACATATTGTCTTCAATTAGCCGAAAAAAGACATAGAGGGTTCCGAGCATTTTTGTCCAACAAGTTTCTGAGGGATGCCCAAGGAAATTTTGTTGAAGCGGAATGCCCGAAGAAATATGCGGACTTGATTGCACCCGAAGAATTGGACACTTTTGTCGTCAAACGAAGAACAGAAAAATTCCATGTAATCTTAATTTAATTTATCATGAACATTGTCTTATATTCATGTAGTTATTACATGTGTTCTGATATGACTTATAATTGTTTATGCAGGTTGTGAGTGACGTTAATCGTCAAAGAGCCTCGAAACCCGCGTATCCATACAAGAAAGGACGTTTGGGATATGTACGCTTGGAACAAAAAATCGTAAGTATATATAATTGTTATGGTCTTTTTGTATTATTATTAATCCTAATTCTTGACTTAATGTGTAGCTTGAAGAGGAGAAAAGTGAAGAAACATCTGTTCCGGAGCATGTTTTGTGGAAGGTTGCCCGTGTGGGAAAGGATGGAGTTGTAACTGAAGGTGTTCAACAAGTTTTCGAAAATTGTGTAAGTATACAACATGTTTTGTGGAAGGTTGTCCGTGTTTAGTTAGATATAAAGTTCTTGTTTATCTAATATATTTATGCATGGCTCTAATATTGAATTTCAGGAGACTCTATCGCAGTCCTTACCTGCCACGGAAGACCCGGATTGCAGGAGCATACTGAGTCGAGTATTAAATGTTCCTGAGTATTCTGGTAGCGTGAGGGGTAAGGGATTTGGAGTCACTCCATCTACCTTCTATAAGCGTTCAAAGATAAAAAAATCCTAGCAATAGAGAGGTGATGGAAACATTGGAAGAATTGAGAGCTCAAGTTCGTGAACTGCAACAGGATAAAGAAAGATACATGTCGGAAAAGCGTGGTTCAGAATTTAAAGATGCTAGTGACAAGGCCGGCATCCATTGTCAACAAAAAATTCCGGAGGTAATTATATTTATTAAATTAGTACAGTTTTTTATATTGACATCATTGCACAATAACAATTTCGTATTATTTTTGTTTTGTTTAGGGCATTTCACCTTGTCAACTATATTTATCGACACCGACATATCGAATGGTTGGCAAGGGAAAAATGCATAACACTCCCGGAGATGTCCTTCACACTAGACCGCTCCCTGCTGGACATTTGAAGGTTTCGATTGATATTGCTTTAGAGCGAGATGTGGTACTACCTATACCTGACGAAGTGTCAGATGCAACATTGGTGGGGGACGCAATAGGGTCGTATGTTGCATGGCCGTCAAACCTCATTGTCATAGATGACTCGGTATGTTAAAAACCATTATTAACCTTTTAGTTTTCAAATGTTTTACTTGCATATAAGTTATGATATGCTTACTTTTACCTACATTTAATTTACATGACATCGTTAGACTCCTTCAAAATCCAAATCAAAAGACAAAGGGATTGTGCGGCAAACCGAGTCGGTTGCATCACCAAAAGAGGTACAATGATATATATATGCATCGAAAATGTTAATTCTGTGATCCGAATTCAAAAGCTCCATGATTACTAAGTTTATGACTTATATAATTTTCAGATTCCTACACAAGAGGTGCAACAAGGGATCAAGAACAAGAAGCCAGTAGTCGCCAAGGCAAAAAAAGCATCTATTTCTCGATTTCGCTTGTGCCTTGAAACAATTGTAGGCACAACGGATTTGATAGAAGGTGGTATCCGTAAAATACCTATGGAAGCAGGTATTTTTGGGTTTGCCTATTCAGAAACAATTTCTAAAGAAGACTTTGATCAGATATTTACGCATTCTGAATTAGACGTCGCTGTTATTAATTCATACATCAGGTAATGCATCGATTTTATTTATTTAATTGATCAATTTATTTACTCATTTCAATGAATATTAGAATGTTAATTATAATAACATATTTATTATAATCCGTTTTTATTTCAGGTTCTTGTATGAAAAATTGATGTTCTCGCGTTAATTGACTGAAAGATACTCCTTCTTGGCTCCCAACTATGTCAATGCAAATTTAATCACTCGAACTCCAGATGAGGTCAAAGATCACCTAGTGCGTGCATTTATGACCAACATTCATACAAAGAAGTTGTATCTTTTAGCGTATAATACTGGCCATGGGTAAGATTTTCATCCTAACTTCCTTTATTATAATTTTTCGCTTTTTTACGTTGTGTATAACATTTCCATCTATACTTTTGTTTTATTTTACGGTGGACACTGGTTGTTGCTTGCGATTAATCCGATAAAAGAAATTATCTATTATCTGGATTCGCTAGAGGGTGATTACACAAAATACCCGGAGATAAAGAATATGATTGATACGTAAGTGATGCAATTGTTCTAAATATTCGCGTGTGTATTTCTTTATTTATGTGAGATTGTTCTAACTATTCGTTTATAATATGTTAGATCCATAAAAATATTCCGATCACAACGACAAGCTCGGGTACCAAAGTCCAGAGCAAACAACATTATGTGGATAAGAGTGGAGGTATGATTTGATATTATAATAGTAATGCTACTTGATAAGACAATTCATCTATGATACTTATTAATACTTCTTTTTTCTATGTGTTGTGTCCTCGGCAACGTAATGGTATCGATTGTGGTTATTTTGTCATGAGATTCATGAAAGAAATTATTCTTTTGGAACACATAGAGATTCCAACCATGGTATGAATTTATTTTAAGATTTATTATCGGATATTTCATCTAATTAATTACTTTTAACTAAATCTTGCTATTATGTAAAATGTAGTATTTTGATGAATTCAAGTGTGCCACCTACACGAAAGGCAAATTGGAAGAAATAAAGGAGGATTGGTGTCAATACATGGTTGAAATGAGAATTTGTTAGATTTAGAATTTGTGTTAGGTTTATGGAAGGTGTTCTATATATAGGTGATGGATATGGTGTTTAAGGTTTCGAATTGGTGTATGGAATTGGTGTTGTGTAGTTTGTATTGAGTTATATATATATGTAATGTTTATTTTGGTGTTGTATATATAATGGTTTTTACCATTTATGTGTTGAAGTTTTATCGTATAAAGGCCTATTGTTGAATTATAATACTATAAGGTCTATGTGTTGACATATAATGGTATCAAAGGCCATGTGATGAATGGTTATGAATTCTGATAAATTATACAGGTTTAAATTATACAGGTTTGAATTATACAGGTTTAATAATTGATTTTAAAAAAAAAAAAGCTTTTAAAAAGCTTTTTAATAAAAGACAGCGCTTTCTAAAAAAAGCGCTGCCTATAGGGGTGTAATGGCGTATACATAAGACAGCGCTTTCAAAGTGCTGCTAAAGGTGGGCATACGAAAGCGCTTTTCTTTAGAAAAGCGCTGCCTAAAGTGGGACCTTTAGCAGCGCTTTATAAAGCGCTGCTAAAGGGGGACATACGAAAGCGCTTTTCTTTGGAAAAGCGCTGCCTATAGGGGGGACTACGAAAGCGCTGCCTAAAGGGGGGACTACGAAAGCGCTTTTCTGTGGAAAAGCGCTGCTATAGGGATCCTTAGGGGGACCTAAAACAATGCTTTTTAAAGGAAAAAAAAGCGTTGTCTTTACCTTTAGCAGCGCCAGCTTTGGCAGTGCTTTTAAGCGCTGCTAAAGGCAAAAAAAAAGCGCTGCTAATGGTCTTCTTTGGCGTAGTGCCATTTTCTAACATAAAATTACTTAGCCTCTCATACCAAGCTCTTGGAGCTTGTTTGAGTCTGTAAAATGATATCTTTAATTTGAAAACATAATATGGGTGGACTGAGTCCTCAAATCCAGGTGGTTGTTTGACATCCATTTCTTTAGAAATGACACCATTTAAGAATGCACTCTTAATACCCATTTGGTATAAAATAATGTCATGATTAATAGCATAAGAGAGAAGTAAAATGATTAACTCTAACCTTGCAACCGGTGTAAAGGTTTAAGAGAAATCTATACTCTTTTGATGAATGTAGGCTTGAGCTACAAGTCTAGCCTTATTTCTTACTACTTCTCCTCGCTCGTTGAACTTATTTCTGAATACCCGTTTTGTTCCAATAATGTTCTTCTGTGAAGGTTTGGGTACCATAATCTAGACATCATTCCTTTGAAACTAAATTAACTCTTCTTGGATAGCAACAAACCAACCATCATCAGAAAGTGCTTCATCAATAGAAGTAGGTTTAGTCATTGAAAGTAGTCCTAACATTGAATTCTCTTTTCTGAAGGAATGCGTTGTATTTCCAGGGCTATCTTTGTTTCTAAGAATTAACTCTTCTAGATGAGAAGACTTGTACTTGAAGGTCTTCTTGGATTTTGAGGTTTCTTAGGAGCCATATTGTGCTTCTTCAGATTCTTCATTATAAGGATGAGCTTCTGAGGTAGAATCAATTTGTGGATCATTAGATTTTAGAGTTCTGATGGTTTTTGAGCATCTAGCTTCAAATGGATTGATTTCTTTTGAACTTCTAGCTTTTTAACCTCTATTTCCTGATGTGTCTTCGGATACAGATATTTATGAAATTTTTTGAACTAGCTCTAAATTTTACTATCAGGCTCATTGTCATCAAACTTAATGTGTATTGACTCTTCAACCATATTTGTTGCAGTGTTATACACTCTGTATGCATTAGAGCGTTCAGAGTATCCCAAAAGGATACCCTTATGAGCTTTAGCATAAAATTTCTTCATAAATGCTTTGTTGTTTAGAATGTAACAAGTACATCTAAATTGATGACACTACTACAAAATACGCCTTCTGTAACACTAATTCTACTACGGTTATGCATTCCACCGGTGTAATATCGCAAACTGGATGCGCCTCATATGTTTTTCATTTTTTGAAAGTTATTTAATCACGGTTGATATAAACAACTGTGGTGATAAAGTAATAGTTACAAGCTTTGAATCCTAGCAACTACATTTTTTTCGTTTTTCCTATTACAAAAAGCGCGTGTCACTTAAGTTCAAAAATAAATAAAAAATTGAACACTATTTAACCACGGTTTTAGTCTACAATCGTTGTAATAATATCTACATTTCGTTGCGGTTGTAAATATCAACCGTGATTAAAGTTTTTCCTGATAAATTTTAAACAAAACAGATTCATTATTTACTTCATAACATGCCCTAAGCGAACTAGCGGACCAGTGAACCAGAGACGACAACAATAGCGATAGCGAAATCTTCATCTTCACAATCTTCATTTATTTGAACCTTCATTCTTGATAATCTTCACTATCTTCATTCTTGGTCTCTTCGAAGTACGGTATGTTTTGTACAAACTTCACTCTCTTCCTCATCTTCCTAATTCTTGATAATCTTCACCATCTTCATTCTTGTTTGATTTTGTGGTCTGTTTCTTGCAAAGATCATATGCTTTATCCATATGCTTAAGATTTAGAGTTGTAATATTGTAGTGAATATGCTTTATGTTTTGTTGTTGGAATTTGTGGTCTGTTTCTTGCAAAGTTCATATGCTTTATCCATATGCTTAAGATTTAGAGTTGTATTATTGTAATGAATATGCTTTAGGTTTAGATTTTGTTGTTCCATTCACAATATTGTTTTGATATAAATTTCAGAATTTATTATGGACCGTAGTTGGATGAAAGGTGATAGATTAGGTCTGGTATATGAGAAAGGAGTTCTTGAATTCCTTGAATACACTGATTAAAATCTTTCTGACAATAAAGGTATCTTTTATTGTCCTTGTGTTAATTGTGGGAATATAAAGAAAGGTACAAAGGATGAGATATTCCATCACCTATGTTGTGATGGTATATGTCAAAATTATACAATATGGACGTGGCATGGTGAGGTGGAAAAAATCGAAGCCCTGCGTCACAAAGTCACGAAGTTGATGAAGATGAATATATGGATGACCGTCTAGAAGATATGTTCCGTGATATTGGAGAATCTTCTTTTAAGAAAGCCCATATTTTTGATACTGTATGTAGTGATAAGGACACCCCTTTATATAAGGGGTGAACAAGTTTTACACGATTGTCTGCGGTTTTAAAATTGTTTAATCTGAAAGCAAAAAATGGGTGGTCGGATAAAATTGTCACGGAATTGCTTCATTTGCTAAAACAAATGCTACCAGAAGATAACAATTTTCCTGATCATTGTTATGATGCCAAGAAGATATTGTGTCCAATGGGTTTGGAGTATGTCAAAATACATGCATGCCATAATGACTGCATATTATACAGGAAAAAGTATGAAAATTTTGATCAATGTTCGAAATGTGGGGTGTCGCGTTACAAGCTGAAGGACAATAATGGTGATGGCAATGACAATGACAATGTTAGTAGAAAGATGCCTCCTGCTAAATTATTATGGTACTTTCCAATAATTTCAAGATTCAAGAGACTTTTTGCTAATGCGGATGATGCAATGAATATTATATGTCATGCATATGAAAGAAAATGTGATGGAAACATATGTCATGTAACTGATTCTTTGAAATGGAAGAAAATTGATTCGTTGTTTCTGGATTTTGGCATTGAGACAAGAAACCTTAGGCTTAGGCTTGCCACCAATGGAATAACCCCCTTTGGTAATATGAGTACTAACCATTCTTCGTGGCCTATTTTTCTCACGATTTACAACCTATCTCATTGGTTGTGCATGAAGTGTAAGTCTATGTTGTTAAGTATGATGATTTCTAGACCACGACAACCTAGGAACGACATAGATGTTTATCTAATTCCATTAATTGAAGATCTAAGACTTTGGTAGGACGAAGGTGTTGAAGTTGATGATGCATATTCTGGTGAAAAGTTTAAGATGCAGGCAATGTTATTTTGCACAATCAACGACTTTTCTGCATATGGTAATTTGGCTAGATATAGTGTCAAAGCAAATAAAGCGTGTCTTATTTGTGAATCTGATACATGCTGTCAGCAACTTGAGTTTGGGAAAAAGACTGTTTACCTTGGTGTCATACCGTAATTTTTATCCCTAAGATCCCGCATCTTTGCATCATCTGCATAGTTTATCATGCATTTCATCTCGCATAATGCCCAATTTATCAGCTGGAATAAACTTGTTGGATTTACAACCAATTTGGTCAAACTAAAAGTCAACTGTGCGTAAAATCAGTGGACGGAAAATATTTAAATTGAGCTTGCAAACGTCAGTCATATTAATTTACGTTTTGCGTATTTTAATCTGGCGTGCTTGTTTGAATTTTTAGACTACTTTTCGATCGCATTTTGATCAGTTTAAGTCTTTTAACCGGGTAAAATTTATTTCAAAATTTGACCAAACGGTGTATTTTTCTGAATCGTTTATTTCGCGCTGATCATTGTGGTGCATTCATTTCATTTTTTCGAGCAATTCGATACCAGTCCAATTATTCGTTTTTATCGATTTTATTTTCAATTTTTAATCAATAATTCCTCTTAATTAACTAATTTTTTTAAAGTTTATTTTAATAACTTCATTTTATTTTTATAATAATTTTTCATTTCTTTTAATATTTTTTTATTTTTTTTCTTTTTTTGTAAAACTTAGTTATTAAGTTTTTAAAAGTTTTCTTGGTTTTTTTTCTTTCAATTTTATGCAAACTAATGTTATTCTTATTATTTTAACACACCTGCTAGTAAAAAAAAGAAACATACACACAAAACACTTTTTTTCATCTTCATTATAAAACCATAAACAACATAAAGCTACTCACCAAACCACACCGCCACTGCGAGAAAGAGGACTGATAGAGCAAGCATTGAGGTCATGGGAAAGGAAAAAGAAGAGGAACGTGATTTTCACCACGTGTGGTAATATGAGTTTTTTTTCTTTATTAATCTCAATTTCCTTTTATTTTTTTACTATTATTAAATTAAATTAATTTGGGTTTTGTTTTGTTTGAATCTCTTTAAACCCACAGTCCATTAATCCATGATGCACCCTCGTTTAATATTTTAATTTCCTTCTTATTTTGTTATTTCCTTAGGATTTTATTTTTTATATTTATTTCCTTTAAATTCCTTTTGTTGATTTTAAATGTTAAAAAATGATAAAAATATTTGAAATATAATAAAAATGTAAAAATAGGTTGTAATTATTAATTAATTTAAATATTTTTATTTAATATTGATTTAAACTATTAGTTAATCTTATTAAATAATTCTATTTAAAGTAATTAATAATTTCTTGTTGCCCGATTTTATTTCATGATTATTTGCTTCCTCGCTTTAGGGCTTGTTTTGTTGATTAATTCTTGATGACTTTCTTTGATTAATCTGATTTCACACAATGTTTTGCTGTGATTATTTGTGGATTTTACACGATGCTTTGCCGTCACTGTTTGTGGATTTTACACGATGCTTTGCCGTGATTGTTTATGGATTTTATTTGTTATCACTTCTACATGATGCTTTTCCATGTATGCCTTGTTGATTGCATTTTATTATACACGATGCTTTGCCGTGTACCTTTGTTGATTACGTGATGTTTTCCCACATACTTTTGTTGCTTTCACATGATGTTTTCCCATGTGTATTATATATTTGTTGATGTTTCAACACGACGATTTACCGTGTATGTTTTTGGATTTTATGTTGTTGCTTTCACATGATGTTTTCCATGTGTATTGTACTTTTGTTGATGTTTATCACGATGTTTTGCCGTGTATGTTTGTTTATTCTACATGATGCTTTACCGTGTATCTTTGTCGATCTTTGTTCATGATGCTTTTCCATGTATGCCTTGTTGTTACTTGTTTATGCTATGTTGTTAATTCTCTTTGATGATTCACGTGATGATTTTCCATATACCCGTTGCGTTATTTCTATTCCTTGTTGACCTAATTCAAGGGAAGGGATTGTATATTGACATATCGTCATTGTGCACGTTTCTTGCATGTTTGTATACTTTACATGTCTTTGCTGTTGTTCTTGGTTCTTAGAACCTAACATCGTAGTTATGAACTATGATTTATCTGACTTTCTATTAAGGATACGTAGGCATAGGATTACGAAACCCTAGCGAGCTACCTTTATTTTCTTCTTTTCTACCTTTTTCTTTTTTTCCCATTTTCTCTTTACTATTGCCCATCTTTATCCTTAGCAAACAATTTTAGACAAAACACGAATATTTCAAGAGGTTCCTGTAGAGTACTACAAATACTTAGGGTGTTTGTACCTTCCCTTAGTATAACTAAGCCCCGTACCTTTGATCTGTCTTTGCTTAGATTTAGGCCTTGCTTTTCGCTTTGCATGTTTACTTAGGGTTTTTAATCGATCTTTTCTTCCTTCCCTTGGAAAAATAAAAGTTCGGTGGTGCTATCTTATTTTTGCGAGCCAAGCTAATCCCATAGCTTTGGTATCCTATTCTCATCGCGACATAAAATGGCGACTTCACTAAGGACCATTGTTCAGTGGGTTGAGCCTAACTTGTTATATTTGTGTTGCTATTATTGTTTTCTCTGTTACTTAGGTTTTTTTTTCTTCTGTTTTTTAGGTTGATCTATGTGTGTGAGATAAGTCCTAACCCGGACTTGAGCGCACATTGAGATAGGATAGTGGTATGATCAAAAGTTACATGTCCGGAGTAATCTAGAGCATGATTAACATATGATGTAACCACGCTCAATGGAGGCCCCTTTGAGGGTAGTATTTGTTGAACTAGTAGTCGTGAAAGCATTACTACTTTCGACCTGGGAGCCCGAGAAGCTGAGGAACTTTAGATCCCCATTACCCAACTTGGCCATTATGGTGTAGCGCGGTGACTATGAGGGTGTAAACCTGAATTAGTTAATACACAATGCTACAGTCAAACGAGGTTATTTGAGAATATTACTGATTCCCGAGTAGTCAGTGTGTTAGTAATATCCGAAAGATGGATTGTAGACTTTGGGAACCTTGTTAGAACCCGTTGTGCAAGTGTTTTACCCCTAGTACACACCCGTGCATGGTTCTTCACCCAGACTCCATGTTGTGATCCTGAACCTTTGATCCTGTTGCCTGTGATCTGCTTCTTGTGTTTCATGGAATTGCATATCATTTTCATCCTTTGCATGATTCTTTGCATACATCCAGTTTGACCAGCAACTCATTCCAATTGTCTTTATCTTCCAGCGTCATCTGTCAGTCGTCAAGCTGATTCCTCGTCACCGATACAGGACTAGAGCTAATTTTAGACGCAGAATGTCAGAGCAAGAACAACACAATGCAGAGATCAGAATGAAGATTGATGATCTGAGTTCAGACATGACTAAGCTTACTGAGATGCTCCAAGCCTTGATTTCCAGAGGAGAGCAACCTCAGAGAACTATTATCCAGGAAGTTTCAGGTGTTGCTACAGATCCTCAACCTGTCCATATGCCTCCTTCTACTTGGCCAGAGTTTGGTTTACCCCATAACTATTCTCCACCTTTTGCATCTACAGCTATGATTGGTCAGAATGCCAGACCAGTGTTTCAAGTTCCTATTTTCGCCGAGCCCAGGCCTGTTGTCATACCCCAAATTTTGACCACTAATATTTCCCATCATTGTGCAAATCATCATCATAATATGGATGAACCATTACTCTTCCCAAAGATGGGTGAGCATCCACTACAATCAGACTTAGGGTTTCAAGCCCTCTTAGAGCTCTTAAACAAAGGATCAATCAAGAAATGACATGATCTTCAACTTGTCTAGCCTCTCAAACATCCACAAAGGATCAAGAGGACTCCCACTTCAAGGATTAAGCACAAGGCTTCTCCCTTATAGGTGGATCAAGCCTCGAGATCGCCAGTGTCACCAAATTAGGGTTTGGTCGATCAGGGCCTCCAGATGGAAATTTTCCTCTGGGAATGAGAAAATGCTTCAAAGCATAACCTAATATACCCCATGAAACCTCATGGACCCCATCATCAAGTCAATTTAGCCTCAGGGGATGCATTCACTAAAAATCAGGAATTAGGGTTTCTTGACCTAATTCACCCCTAAGTTGACTTTTGGGACAAATCATGAGCCAAGACCTCAAGAGATGATTTGAGGGTCTCAAATACATCACATTGATCCATTTGCAACAATGGATTGATCCAAGAAGTTTGAGCAACAAGTTTCAATTTCATCTAAACCACAGTTAGGGTTTCGCGGAAAAAGTCAACTGTATCTTTGACTTTTGACCAAGACATGCTCCCAAACCTTGGGACATGATTCAATACACCTATAATACCTATGAAATCAATCCATCAAGTTTTATTTAGGTCAAGGACTTGATTTCATAGAGGATCGCACAGTTTGGAATTAATCTGACAAAAAGTCAACTGTGCACAAAAGTCAACTTTGACTTTTTGAGATTTTTCACAATTATGGTTTTTAACCCTAAAGTGATGTTAATGTGTGATTTGAATCATCATTCATCAAGAAAAATCAAGAAAAGGGGGATAACTTGAAAAAGGGGTAACCATAAAAACTTAGAAAATTTTCTAAGTTATGGAACAAAGTGGCTAGGGTACCAACTTTGGAGGACCATAACTCCTAAACCACAAGGCCATTTTCCCCATCCAAAGCTGGATTTGTAGCCCTCATGGCCCTCTACAAAAGCTTCAACTACACCTCATTCCAATTCATTATGTATTTTGAATTAGGGAATGATCAAAGTGGCTGAAAACATGAATTGCCACTTTTTCCAACACTTAGTGAAATTTTCACTAAGTCAGAATCTGCCTTCACATGTTTCCAAATGTAGGGGCATTTTTCACTTGGATCCAAAAAGTATCAAAATCAATTATGATCAAACAGTTATTGTATCATATGAGGGCTTTCCAAAATGGCCAAAAACTCCATCAAATTCCACTTGAGCCATGAGATATGACAATGGCAACATGCCTTTCTGAAAACTGTCAAGGCAAGGCAGATTTTGGAGTTTTGCTCTATTTTCCAAATTTGTGCAATTCCAAGCAACTCTATCCATCTGAACACCTCAAGGGGGACCAAGGAGGAACCAACTCTGATCCCACGCCTCCCAAGTCTTTGGAACCAAAAATAGCATGTCAAACCTAGAATTGCCTAAAAGAGGGACAAGACTCTAATTTTGGATTGGAGCATTCAATGCATACACCAAGGTGGCATGGACTGAGCCATTGCCAACTGAATTCAGTCAAGACTTATCCAAGACTAAGGGAACCAGCAGCCTGTGCCCTAACCTCTAGTCAATGGCTAGAGGAGACTTGGATTCTCATTGCTCAACATTGGCCAAACCTCTGCTGCAGTTGCCATTCACTATTGATCCCAAAACAAACTTGCTCTACTATAAATAGAGCTCATTTGTGCTCAGTTTGAGTACACCAAAGCCATCAAACAGATGCATTCCTCAAAATCACCTTCTCACTTCCAAATTTGCCTTCCAAAGCAAGTCACTATCGGGTTTTGAGTTTGAGAGCAATTCCAACCAAACCAATCACACACACACACACCTCATAAACATCATATAGAAGTGATCCAAACACTCACATAACATCTGGAACACCAAAATCATAAAATCACTAGCCAATTGCTCAAGCCTTTGACAGATTTGCAGTTGGGGTACCATCTCAAGTTCCAGATCATTTCAATCCATTCCAAGCCTCCAGACACACTCCATGGCACTTAGGGAAGCTATCCAGATCATTGGAACCTAGCTGTAACACCCCTAACCCAAAACACGATCACCAGCTGCAAGTGGTAAGCATGAGCTCTTCTAACTCTATGATCCATGCAATTTTTGCTGCACAATAATTTGGCCATATGTTCATAATCATGCATAGAGTGTTTACCCTCAATCAATTGCTTTGTATGAATCGTGTATGAAATTTCTGAACCTTCATGCAGAATTTCGGGTTCTTGAGGTTTCTCTTTGATTTCTTATTCCATGCTTAAAATAAATGAAATTAAACACCATAGACATGGCCGTGAGGTGAAAACGAGCAAATTAATATGTAGATTGCATGATATAGTCAAGTATTCAGTGAGATTGGATAGAAAATGCAAATCTGGGAAAAACAGAGCACGCGGGCAAGGCCAAGGTGTTCTTGGCGCCCTTTTTCAAATATTTGAATATTTGAATTTTTGTGATTTTATTTAATTGATTCAGAAATTAATTTCTCTCTGAGTTTTAATGATTTTGAGTTGATTATTTTTTTAATAATTCACAAAAATGTTAAAATATTTTATTTTACCAAAAAATCCCAAAAATATTATTTATTTCATATAATTGATATTTTTGCCAAGAATTAATATTTTAATTGTTTTTTACATTTAAAATATTTTTTCCTTCTTGATTTTGCAAATTTTACTAATTTCTAATCATTTTGTAGGTCAAAACATGATTTTTGAAACATTAATCCAAGATCACAATTTGTTTTCCACATGTTAAACAATTTTGATCATTTTAATTGAATTTTTTATTCAATTAAAATACATTTTGGAAACAAATTAGGGTTTTGATTAATTCAACCCTCATCAAACCTTTTAAAACTCTTTGGGCCTCTAATAGAGTGTAACACCCAATCCCTTTGTAAATACACCACTTTTTGGGCCTCAGTTATTGTATAAGTCCCACTATATTTTCAAAAACAATGGCGCGATCGTCGCCTCTTTTAAAAATCATCTGGGCCTACCCTCGTGTTATAAGCCCCATTTATTTTCTTTAAACTCTTTGGGCCTCTAGTAGAGTGTAAGACCCAATCCTTTGTAAATAAAAACCTATTTTGGGCCTCAAATGTTGTATAAGTCCCGTTGTATTTCAAAAAGTTCGGCGCGATCATCACCCGATTAAAACAAACCATCTGGGCCTCTCCTCGAGCTATAAGACCCATTCAAAATCATTTTGGGCCTCTAATAGAGTGTAAGACCCAATCCCCTTTTTGAAACCAAAAACATTTGGGCCTCAGTCATTGTATAAGACCCACGGTGTTTTCAAAACCTCGGCGCGATCGTCGCCCTTTTCAAGATTAACCATGGGCTTCTCCTTGAGCTATAAGACCCATCTTTGTTCACTTTCAATCATTTTGGGCCTCTTGAGAGAGTGTAAGACCCATACCTTTGTACAGAAAACCTTTCTTGGGCCTCAGTCACTTGTATAAGTCCCTATACAAAATGACAGTGCGATCACTGATAAAACCATGGGCCTCTCCTTAAGCTGTAAGCCCCAACAATCTTTTCAAAAGTACTTTCTCCTTTGATTATGAACATAATATTGTTATCAAAGCTTTCTTTGTTGAACAAACTAACCAAACAACATGGAAGCTCTACAACCGAGTAAGTGTTTACCCGCTTTCATTTACCGCTTTCATATGTATATAACTGTATTGTGGGGTTGTTTCACTGTAAGTCTTCTTTCATAAACTCATATCGACTGTGTAATACTAGTATAGATATTTAGAGTTTCCCCGACAACTACGTCTAGAACTAGACAAAACCTCGTCTTCTTACATTCGACGTTCTCCCGGATATTTCAACATAACCTAAACCATGAGAATTTTCTTTTACAACAATTTTAGACAACTAGATCTAAGAAATCTCCCCCTTAAACAATTCATATACAGAAGGCCAATGTTCCAAGTGAAACCCCTTCTGGAACTATTCAACAACCTCCTCTTGGGCTTAGTACAAGGACCCACAAGCTTCCTAAAAGCATCCACGCCTCCTCTTGGCCATTGTACAAGGACCCGTCGACTTCTTAGAAGTTTTCACAGCCTCCTCTTAGGTTTCGTATAATGATTCTTCCTCCGGGAAGATAGCCTCCTCTTGGGCTTCGTACAAATTGTCCCTTCGGCTTCTTAAAAGTGTTTCTCGCCTCCTCTTGGGCTTCGTACAAATTGTCCCAATGACCTCTTAATGGTATAGGAACATAAATTAGTCATCTTAATAGAGCAGTCTTTCAAAGAGTCTAGATCTTTCTACGATGAACATACTGTCTCTGGATCTCTCTTAAGCATAGTACAAAAGATAAAACTCTAGACTTGGACAGTCTAATCTCCTTGAGTCTCGAAGACATTCTCAAGTTCCTTTCAAAAATAGAAAAAAAAACACCTGTAGACTTGGGCAGTCTCAATACCCTTCGGATTCCCTGTTTCCTTAAAGAACAGGAAATAATCCCGGTCCTCAGATCAAATCCATGAGTACAACATTACCCATATAAGAACTGATTTTCTCTTTTAACCAATATACTGGACCTGTCACTCAACTGAAATAGTAACCCTAGCCTTCTCTTGGGCTTTGTACAATGATTCTCCCTAGCGGAGCTAACCTTTTTAGCCTCCATCTCGGGCTTCGTACGAGATACAAAAACACTCTCTTGTTGAGTATAAAAGACTCTCTTATTGAGTTAATCCTCTTTTAGTCTCCATCTCGGGCTTCGTACGAGATACAAATCACTCTCTTGGTGAGTATAAAAGACTCTCTTGTTGAGTCAAACCCGTTTAGCCTCCATCTCGGGCTTTGTACGAGATACAAAACACTCTCTTGTTGAGTATAAAAAGACTCTCTTGTTGAGTCGATCACCTTTAGCCTCCATCTCGGGCTTCGTACGAGATACATATCACTCTCTTGGTGAGTATAAAAGACTCTCTTATTGAGTCAAACCCGTTTAACCTCTGTCTTGGGCGTCGTGCAAGACACATATAAAAAACACTCTCTTGTTGAGTCAACCCTTTTAGCCTCTATCTCGGGCTTCGTATGAGACACAAAAGCATCCTCTTGTTGGGTCAATAGCCTCCTCTTAGGCTTTGTATAAGGAAACCCCGGTTGAGCCAATAAACCTTTTAGCATCAAAAGCTGTGCCTCGTTCACAGTATACAAACACCAACAACTCCTTTTCCCCCATCTAATTGTTGTAAGCAGCAAGCCTCTGGATTATTTTACATCCATGCCACTGTCCCTCTTTTAGCATGAGGAATTCCTAAGGAAAGATGGCATTACTCTAAACTGAGTTAAAGTCTTCTCCTTCAGGTTGAAAATCCCCTATAAAGGAAATGATGGCATTGCTGGATTCGCATATCCCAGTTAAAGTAATTCTTCTTTATAATCGGTCACCTAACAGTCGTGCCAAACAGACCCCTTTAGAGATGACAAATTCTCTCTATAGTCAACACCCTTTTAGCTTCACACTTGGGCTTCGAACAAGATACAAATAGACCCTTCAGCTTCACATCTTGGGCTTTGAACAAGATACAAACCACCTTTAGCTTCATGTCTTGGGCTTTGAACAAGACACTAAAACACCATTTCCTCCCATAGAATAGGAGGAACTATGATCGCTCTGATTTCCCTATCCCGGGAATACGTAGGCATAAGATTGAAAAAGAATCTTAGCGAGTACACTAATCGAAAAACCCCCAAAGTCCCCTACCTCCAGCCAATCTAGCCCAGTATATCAACAAATTCCCCATGAACAATCCCGGTATTTCGTTCTGAACAAAATAAGCAGAGAGAGACCCACGAACTAAAACCGCATCTGTAAACCAATAGTTTTGACTGTTTAACCTCAGTATGCAAGCAGGGTTAATTGGAGACATCTATTTCCCTTCCTTCATCAGCTTCAATAGGATAAAAAATGAATCGAACTGTAGTACAAAAGCGATAGTGATTCGAAACCACAAAAACCGCGCTACACCTGTGGTCCATACTATTGCCTAGACTGACCGAGCTCTGTATGAGAACCCTCTCTTTGACTACAATACTGCTAGTGCCCAAGGTGAATATCGTGAGGATTTTGTTGAACCAGAAGTTGTCCGTGAACAGTTTAAAACTATAGACAATAGACTCATGGCCATGGAGGGTAATGATTTCTTCAGTGTTGATGCAGACAACACATGCCTTGTTTCTGACCTTGTCATGCCGGCCAAATTTAAAAACTCTCGAGTTTTTGAAATACAAATGTCATTCTTGTCCAATAGCTCGTCTTGTTATGTACTTCAGAAAGATAACTACTTACACCAACAACCAGAAGTTGCTCATCCATTTCTTTCAAGACAGCTTGAGTGGAGCTTCTCTCAAATGGTACATGAACCTTGAGAAGAATGGTATTTAATGCTTCTAGGATCTTGCTAATGCCTTCATGAAGCAATACAAATACAACTTTGACATGGCTCCTGACCGTCGTCAACTCCAGAATATGTCTCAGAGTGAGCGAGAACCTTTTAATGAGTATGCTAAATGTTGGAGAGAGCTAGCTTCTTAAGTTGAACCCCCTCTTACAGAAAAAGAACTCACATGAATGTTCATGGACATTTGTATCCATTCTATTAGGAAACGATGATTGATAGTGTTTCCTCTAACTTCACATATTTGGTGACTATTGGCCAAAGACTCGAAGAAGGTGTTAAGAATGGTAAAGTGTCTAAAGCTGCCGAATCTTCTACTAGTTCAAAGAAATCCTACGGGAACTTCCAGAAGAAAAGAGAAGACCAAACCAATGATGTCACGACTGAAGCGAGAATGCCTCGACACTGACCACAGTATGCTAACCACCATGTTGTTGTTGGTGTTACTCCCATGGTTAATGCTCCATGTCCTGTTAAAGCTCCTCAACGTCCGTCTGTTGGACAAAACCAGAATCACAATAGGACAAAATTTGATCTTATTCCTATGACGTACACTGAACTCTACCCTTCTATGGTTCAGAAAGGCTAGATTACTAGTAGAACTCTACGTCCTCCACCAAACCCTCTTCCAGCTGGTTTCGTATCTGACCTCTATTGTGCATTCCATCAAGGTGCCGCAGGCCATGACTTGGAAAATTGCTATGCACTGAAGGCTATAGTGCGTGATTTGATCAAGGACAGAATCCTTACCTTTCATGACACCAATTCTAATTCCAGACCAATCCTCTTCCAGGGCATAACAAGTGAAGCTTCGGTCAACTTCAACCAGCATTCCTCCTCAAAAGCCAGTGTTTTAAACAAGCCAACTCACCCTTGTTGTTGATTAGTCACTAGGCCATGTTTCTTATTGTTTGCATTTTCCTTTATTTGTATTAGTTGTTTGCTTTCAATTTATATTAGTAATTTCGCGTTAATGAAATGAGCATTGCAACATTAGATTCAATTCATTTATGTCTCTTATTTACATATTTATGCTTTCTGTTTCAAAAATAAATATCTCATGTTCACTTTCTTTTGATTATGCAAAGATTAGAGGGAGGATGATGAAAACGTAGTACCCAAATTGCTGTTGGTATGCTTTCAAATCAAAACTTTGCTGACGATGTAAGGCATTATTTCAATTCCGAAACACTGGAGAAATAAGGAAGTTAATCCCTTGTCAACCCCTTCGAGCCTAGAAGTTGGAGTTTCTTTCTTTACAAAAAAACCGCAATCATAACCTTGGGATGGGTATTTCTCAGTTAACTTGGTTGTGCGTTCATGCAAGACACCTTTCATATAAAGGTTGCATTCACAAGTTTTCCTTCGCACACGACAAGCAAGTGTCGAAGATGTCTTTCAAGTCGAAAGCCAATGATGGTTCACCGTGCTCATTAAGCTTGACAGTCACTTTCTTTCTAAAAAAAATAATAAAAAAAATCAAAATAAAAAGCCCGCTAAGTCAAAACCTATGAAGGAGACTCGGGCAAAAGTTAGGGATAATAACAGAGGAGATCTTTAAATCCTCACCATGAAAGTCTTCAATGGCAAAAATAACCAAAGGTTGTAAGGAAGCAATGACTGCCATCTCAAGAGTCCCTTGACTTCTGAACCATCATTAATATCAGCAGTGCAATTTCCAACCTTTTGGGAACGTGAGTGCATAGTCTAAGTTAATTGAGCGTATGACTGAATATCATCACGAGGATTGGGTGGGTGCAAATAAGCTTTGAGCCTTTATCTTTTGTTTCATAACCGTGAACCAGACCACATTAAAATATTCAAAAGACCTAACTGAAGCAAGGTTATTTTGGAAGCATACTACAACAAGGTTGCGTAAACTGACTCCAAAAATATCATTGTTGAGCATTTGTTTTGGCACCTCGTTTTTGCTTTACTTTTCACTTTAATAGTCTTGAACCGCCGTGTTCTGACCATTGACTCATTTTTTTTTTGTATCATTCCAAAAATGATATTGTTTTCAAAAGTTGCATGAATTTTTGCGTTAAGTTTACCATGTTTGTATGAACACTTTTGTTTGCAAACTGGCTTTCCTCTCAAGGAATTTTCAAATAGTTGAGAAACTTGCCCGATGATCCTATCAGGGGAAGGTTCCTTCCAAATCCTGTTGAGAATCAGTTCAAGGTTAGTTATTCAATGCAAGTCCTTCTCATAATTGGTTTATCCAGAAGAGACTCATATAGGGGAAAGCTTTCCAAGAGTACGGTAAAGTAGTCATTTAAAGAATCAGACAAGCTAAAGCAATGATCAGTTCATCTATAACAGTCAGCTAATCTGGGGAAATTTACTTGAAGAATCCCCAAGAAGCTCTCCATCCTTCCTACAAGGATAGTCAACTTGATATAGTTTACCATTGTGGCAAAGATATGTTCAATAGTGGCATCTTTAATCCTCAAGCAGAATGACAGTGATCTCCGTATTGAGGAATCTCTCTTCCAATCTTGTCCTCTCTCCAAAAGAGTCGAGCCATGTCATCGACATCTGCATTACATTTGCATTTTATCATACATCATAACATAATTCATCTACATATGCATAGCAAGTGTGTTTCATCCTTATTTGCATTCTCCAGAGGTTGTGTCGTTGCTCACGTCTTACCTTGTGGTCAAAGTCCAACTTACTTGGCACCTACCAAAGCTGATATGTGTTTGTCTGTTCCTCTTTTGTGTCCAATGCTATTCCTGGATGTCTTTATTTCCCATCCAATGATATTCTTGGATATACCTATTTTTCTCTTCCATCCAATTCTATTCTTGGATGTTTGTGTTTGTCTTTATCTTATATCTAATGCCATTCTTGGGTATCGCTTTGTTCACTTTCATCTAGTGCCATTCCTGGATATTGTGATTCCTTTCATCCAATTCCATTCTTGGATGGTATTTTGTTCATTTTCATCAAATCTCATTCTTGGATGTCGAGACATTCGTTGAATGCCATTCTTGGACGCCTTGCTTCTGTTTGTATCCAATGTCATTCTTGGATGTCCCCATTCCACATCCAATGCCATTCTGGGATGTTGTAATCCATTTTCATTCAATGCTATTCTTGGATGTCTTGCGTCCACATCCAATGCCATTCTTGGATGTTGTCTCTCTTTTGTATCCAATGCCATTCTTGGATGTTGTAATCCCTTTACATCCAGTGTCATTCCAGGATATTGTGTTTCCTTTCATCCAATACCATTCTTGGGTCTCCCATATGTTTGTGTATCTGATGTTTTTCCAGATATTCCCTTTTGTTATGATGTCTTTCCAGAACCTATTTGATGTTTTCCAGATATTCCCTTTGATTATGATGTTTTTCCATAATCTATCTGAGGTCTTATGGGATATATTTGTCTCCTTGTTGATTTACCAGATTGAGTCTTTTGTTTTGATGCCTTTCCAGAACCTATCTGATGATTTTCCAGGTATTCCCTTTGATTCTAAGGCACTTCCAGAATTCGTTGTTTACTCCCTAGTGAGTTTCCAGATATGTTTGTCTCTCTGATGAGTTTCCAGACTGAGTCTTCTTTTTTGATGTTTTTTTCCAGAATTTATTTGTGTCTATTTGACATTCTTCCAGATAAGACATTGCTTATCAGATGTTCTTCCAGATATGATGTTGCTTATTTGATGTTCTTCCAGATATGTCTTCAAAATCTTTTCCCGTACATTTAAAGTTTTTCTATATGTTTCGGACGTAACTTCATAATCTTTGTCTTCATCTAATGATATTCTAGATGTTTTCAATTTATCCCTGACCATGGTTAACAACTGCTTCATGTCTTTAAGTCTGTTTTCATTCTTCATCCAATGCTTTTTCTGGATGTGTTTCGGGGTTTATTCCATGTTTTACTAAATATCTCTGATGTTTTCCAGAGTCCATTCAATGTTTTTCTTAATGTCTCTGATGTTTGTTTGTGTTCCAGAGTTTATTCAATGTTCTCCTGAATATCTCTGATGTTTTCCGGAGTTCATTCAATACTTTCCTGGATGGCTATGATGTTTTCATATGTTCCAGAGTCCATTCAATGCTTTCCTGGATGTCTCTAATGTTGGTTTGTGTTCCAGAGTTCATTCAATGTTTTCCTGGATACCTATGATGTTTACTTGAATGTCCCTAATATATTTCTTAAAGTTCTCCTCATCTCATGGCCTCCTGAATGTTGTGACTCTTTTCCATCCAGTTCCATTCATGGATGATGACTGTTGATGTCCCAGTAGAGCTTATTTAATGTTATCCTGAATATCTCTGATGGTTTCCTGTTTATCTTTGATGTTTGTCTATTGTTCCAAAGTTTCGTTCAATGTTCTCCTGAATGTCTTTGATGGTTTCCAGGGTTTTGTTCAATGCATTTCTGGAAAAATCTCTGATGATTGTTACCCTTTCTCTAGTAAAGTTGTTTCTTCTTTCTGGATGTTCTTGAATATTCCACACTAAAGTTAAGTGCTTTCTTGGAGGTCTATGTTGTATTCTCAGATTTGGTCTCATTCCACATCTAATGTTTTTCTAGATGTTTCTGATATACTTTCCAGAACGCGATACCTTTTGGCATCTGATGCTTTTCTAGATGTATATGCCTCTGTTCAGGGTGTGTCCCTTTCTTCCAAGTATTACTGGATACTTTTTATCACCTTAACGGATATCCATAATATCTTGTTTTCCTCAATTGTCTCTCTTTGTGATCTATTACTTATTCTTCAGTGGTTTTCACTTTGTTCTCTACTTACATTAGTTTGTCTTAGGTGGCTTCATTCCCCACGGAACTTCGTGTCTTGCATTCATAGCATATCATAAGCATCTTTGTGGTATCTTAGGGCAAAAATTTACGCATATTTGTATTTAAGTCTCTCCATTCTTGTCGAGACGAAGATTTCGATCTCCATATCTCTAGATTGAAGAAACTTAAATAGAGGCATCTGTCATACCCTAATTTTTATCCATAAGATCCCGCGTCTTTTTGCATCATCTACATAGTCTATCATGCATTTCAAATCACATAATGCCCAATTTATCAGTTGCAATAAACTTGTTGGATTTATAGTCAATTTGGTCAAACTAAAAGTCAACTGTGCGTAAAATCAGTGGACGAAAAATTTAAAACCGAGCTTTCAAACGTCAGTCATATTAATCTACGTTTTGCGTAGTTTAATCTGGCGTGCTTGTTTGAATTCTTAGACTGCTTTTCGGTCGCATTTTTATCAGTTTTTGTCATTTAACCGGGTAAAATTTATTTTGAAATTTGACCAAACACTGTATTTTTCTGAATCGTTTATTTTACATTGATCATTTTTGTGCATTCATTTCATTTTTTTCGAACACTTCGATACTGATCCAATTTTTTGTTTTTACCGATTTTATTTTCAATTTTTCATCAATAATCCCTCTTAATTAACCGTTTTTTAAAGTTTATTTTAATAACTTCATTCTATTTTATAATCATTTTTCATTTTTTTAAATATTTATTTTATTTTATTTTTTATCTTTTTTTGTAAAACTTAGTTATTAAGTTTTTAAAAATTTTCTTTTTTTTTTCTTTCTAATTTTATGCAAACTAGTGTTATTCTAATTATTTTAACACACCTGCTAGTAAAAAAATTAACATACACACAAAACACATTTTTTTCATCTTCATTACAAAACCATAAACAACGTAAAGCTACTTTCTAAACTGCACCGCCGCTGCGAGAAAGAGGACTGAGAGAGAAAGCATTGAGGTCGTGGGAAACGAAAAAGAAGAAGAACATGATTTTCATCACGTGTGGTAATATGAGTTTTTTTTCTTTATTAATCTCAATTTTCTTTTGTGTTTTTTAATATTATTAAATTAAATTAATTTTGATTTTGTTTTGTATGAATCTCTCTGAGCCCACATTCCATTAATCCATGATGCACCCTCCTTTAATATTTTCATTTCCATTTTATTTTGTTATTTTCTTAGGATTTTCTTTTTTATATTTATTTCCTTTAAATTTCTTTGGTTGATTTTAAATGTTAAAAAATAATAAAAATATTTGAAATATATCAAAAATGTAAAAATAGGTTGTAATTATTAGTTAATTTAAATATTTTTATTTAATATTGATTAATTAAATTATTAGTTTATCTTATTAAATATTTTATTTTAATTAATTAATAATTTCTTGTTGCCCGATTTTATGTCATGATTGTTTGCCTCCTTGCTTTAGGGTTTGTTTTGTTGATTAATTCTTGATGATTTTCTTTGATTAATCTGATTTCACTCGATGTTTTGCCGTGACTATTTGTGGATTTTACACAATGTTTTGCCGTGATTATTTGTGGATTTTACACGATGCTTTGCTGTGATTGTTTATGGATTTTATTTGTTATCACTTCTACATGATACTTTTTTATGTATGCCTTGTTGATTACATTTGATTATACACGATGCTTTGCCGTGTACCTCTGTTGATTATGTGATGTTTTGCCACGTACTTTTGTTGCTTTCACATGATGCTTTCCCATGTGTATTGTATATTTGTTGATGTTTCTACACGATGCTTTGCCGTGTATGTTTGTGGATTTTATGTTGCTGCTTTCGCATGATGTTTTCCATGTGTATTGTACTTTTGTTGATGTTTATCACGATGTTTTGCCGTGTATATTTGTGGATTCTACACGATGCTTTGCCGTGTATATTTGTCGATCTTTGTTCATGATGCTTTTCAATGTATGCCTTGTTGTTACTTGTTTACGCATGATAATTTTCCATGTACATTGTTAATTCTCTTTCGATGTACCTGTTGCTTTATTTCTATTCCTTGTTGACCTAATCCAAGGGAAGGGATTGTATGTTGACTTATCGCCATTGTGCACATTCCTTGCATGTTTGTATACTTTACCTGTCTTTGCTGTTGTTCTTGATTCTTAGAACATAACATTGTAGTTATGAACTGCGATTGCTCTGACTTCCTATTAAGGATACGTAGGCATAGGATTTCGAGATCCTAGCGAGCTACCTCTTTTTCTTTTCTACCTTTTTCTTTTTCCCCCTTTTCTCTTTAGTATTGCCCAACTTTATCCTTAGCAAATAATTTTAGACAAAACATAAATATTTCAAGAGGTTCCTGTAGAGTACTGCAAATACTTAGGGTGCTAGTACCTTCCTTAGTATAACCAACCCCCGTACCTTTGATCTCTCTTTGCTTAGCTTTAGGCCTTGCTTTTCGCTTTGCATGTTTACTTAGGGTTTTGTTCGATCTTTTCCCCCTTCCCTTGGAAAAATAAAAGTTCGGTGGTGATATCTTATTTCTGTGAGCCAAGTTGATCCCATAGCTTTGGTATCCGATTCTCACCACAACACTTGGGCATCGTAAATTTCTAAAACCCGACCAGTCTTATTGTAGATTACGGAAGGCTTTTAATAAAGAGTAGGAGTTTGATATCGCTCCTAAATCTTTAACCGGGGATGAAGTTTATCAATGAAAAAAATACATTAATGTTATCCTTAGAAAGAGTGTAAAAGAAAATGGAAAAGTTGTTTAGAAAAATATATGAAAGAAGGGGTATGTATTCTTTGATCTTCCATATTGGTCAAGTCTCGATGTAAGACATTGTCATGATGTGATGCATGTAGAGAAAAATGTGTGTGATAGTTTGATTGGAACATTTCTAAACATTCCAGGCAAGACTAAAGATAGTAAGAAATATCGTCTCGATATGGAGGCGATGGGTATACGAAAAAAATTGGCTCCAATAGAAAAAGGGAAAAGAACTTATCTGCCTCCGGCTTGTTACACTCTATGTGAAAAGGAAAAGAAAAGTTTTTGCGAGTTTTTGCATGGTATCAAAGTTCCTCAAGGTTACTCATCAAACATCAAGAAACTTGTATCAATGAAAGATCTCAAGTTAATTGGTTTAAAATCTCATGATTGTCATGTCTTGATGCAACAACTTCTACCAGTGGCTATCTGTGGCATCCTACCAAAAAATGTTAGAGTAACTATCACCAGATTGTGTTTGTTCTTCAATGCTATATGTAATAAGGTTCTTGATTTCAAAAAATTATATGAATTAGAAGATGAAGCTGCCATAATCTTGTGTCAATTGGAGATGTATTTTCCTCCATAATTTTTAGACATTATGATTCACTTACTTGTTCATCTAGTTAGAGAAATCAGAATTTGTGATCCAGTTTATTTAAGGTAGATGTATCCAATAGAGCGATACATGAAGATTTTTAAGGATATACGAAGAATCATCACTGACCGGAAGCTTCGATTGTTGAAAGGTACATCACAGAAGAAGCTATTGAGTTTTGTACAAACTATTTGTCGGAAGTAGAGTCTATAGGAATTCCATAGTCTCGTCATGCTGACATTGAAGGTAAAAGGTATTCAAGGTTTAAATGTTAAGTCAATGGCTCGGGATGTAGTTATTTAGGCACATTTCTATATATTGAATAATCTTGAAGAAGTTCAACCTTACGTGGCTACTCACAAAAGACTTTTGAAGAAGAAATATCCACGAATGAGTGACAAGTTGTTGTTGATAGAACATAATAAGAAATTCCTAGACTGGTTTAATAAAAGGATACCAAAAGATCATAGTGCATCCGAGACAATTAAATGGTTGTCGTTCATACCAAAATTTAATGTGATAATTTGGACTGCATATGACATTGGTCATTATACCTTTTATACAAAATCAAAAGATAATCGTAGTATAATGTAAAATAGTAGGGTTATGGTTGAGGCCAAATCCTTGTATTTCTCTAGTTCGAAAGATAAGAATCTAATATTGGCATCTAGTGTGTTTTATGGTGTCATTGAGGAGATTTGGGAGATTGATTATGTTATCTTTAGAGTACCTTTATTTAAATGCAAGTGGGTTCCCAATAATATTAATGGTGTACAAACTGATGACTTGGGATTCACCTGGGTTGACCTTGGCAAGGCAAATTATATGACCAAACCATACATCATAGCTTCACAAGCAAAACAAGTTTTCTGTGACTGACCCTTCTGACACATTAGGGAAATGGTCAATCGTTCTTCGAGGAAAAGACATTCCTAGTAGTGATGAAAGTTTTTATATTCCTTCTACTCCTTCTTACACAACAAAAGTGCCTACCACTTATGATGAAGTTGATAGAGATGATGTGCATGCTATTCGTATCGATCATAATGAAGCCATATGGAAAAATTAACAAGTAATTAGTATTTCATTATTTATTCATAATTTAATTAATGTAAGTCATTATTTCTAAGTATATTTACTACCAAGTATGATTATTTGAAATTTTAGGTCTTTAAAGTCAATACACCAAGAGACAAGACACTAAGAGACAAAGAAACCAAAACACTCTAAGATACAATTATGTGATGTTGTATAATGTTTGTAGGTTGTTTTGTGCTATTTTTCTTTTGATGTAATATATATACAATGTTTGGTTCTTAATCCAATGTATGGATTTGATGTAATACAATACAATTCTTCATTATGATACAGTTGTTGTTTCTGTTCTGATATGGTTAAAAAAAATACAGGTAAAAAGTGGAAAAATTTCAAAATGCAGAAAAATATTTTGAAATAAGCATATAATTTAACGACGATTGTAATATATAATCGTGGTTGTATAGTGAACGCAGTTCAAAATAATATATTACACCAAAAGATGCGCTGCTGAGAATTGAACTTGGGACCTTTAATATATTACAACGGTTAGTTATAGCAACAGTGATCATATATAGCGTGCTTTTAGGTTTTCTACAATGGTCATAATATTTTGATTGTAAGTAGCATATATACAACCACACCCTACGTAATAACATCAGGTCACGTGTGATGTTATCCCTTTTCCAACTGTTGTTGTATATGTTTTCTGTAGTAGTGTGAAAATAAGAGATGCTTGGCTTTCTTTCCTTGAACAACTCATATGATGTCTTATTCAAAATAGGTGTTATATAGATTCTATTATGAACATAATATGTGTAAGCCCTAATTTTTGACCCCTAAGATTCCAGATATCATTCATATTTTCATTTGCATCTTTACCACAAACAAGATCACACATTGGTTCCCTCGTCCCTCTCATCTTTGGGTTTATGCCTTACAGGGTTTACTGATCATCTGTGTGTTTTCTTATTCACTTTATTGCTTTATTTGTTTATATTTTACTAACCTTAACCAAAATCCAAAAATATTTTTGTTTTCTTTCACTAATATTTTCAGGGGAAGAACATGTCAAAAATGCCAAAATAACAGTCCCATAGCTCGAATGAATTTTTATCTGAGAAAAGTCAAAGTTGATCCGCAATAATGTCAAATTTATCTGGTCAAGGATTCCACAAGTTTTAATTAATTATTATTCAAGGAATTCCAAGGTTCATGTGTTTATTTCCATGCCTTCTTTGACAAGCAAAAGAATCGAGCCGGAACCACAACAGTGCAGCAAAATGCTCATTTCTCACAAATTTTGCACTAAGTAACCGGTTAGCAGATATGCTGTAACCAGTTACCCTCGTGGAAATTTGAAAAAATTCAGCAAATTCAAAATTCAGCAATTTGCACCAATCTCAGCCTTTGATCACATTTAGAATATTCTAGACCATCTCATTTTAATTCCCCTACATCACTTTGATCATTTCCTACCATACACCTTCACTAATCACCACTCTTTTATGAATTTCCCTCCAAATTTGAATTCCAAGCCTAATTCCAAACCACCAAATTTCCAAGTCAAAACTCTATTAATAGAGGCTTCATTTCATTCATTCTTCAAGCTTTTGAGAGCCAACAAACCTCTTGCAAATTCTCTCCCCAACCATAAATTTTACTAAAGCTCACTTTTCTTCTTTTGAAAGTTAACAAGAATTCACATTGAATCTTGTTTAACTTTGAGCTAAACCTTCATCAAAACTTGTTTTCTTCATCAATTCTCATAGATCAAGGCTTTGGTGTTTGGATCTTGAAGCAATTTGAAGGAATTTTCAGATTTGAAGTGGTAATTCATCTTTCACCATTGTTGAAGCTTCATCTTCATCTTCCATAATGTAGATCTTTGGAGATCTTTGTTACTTGATCCTTTGGATCTTGTAATTGTGTTTAATTGCTGGTTTTTGCTGTTATTTTACTTTAAATTTCGTGCAATTTCAGTCACATGATCACAAGGTGTTTGTACAAAGTTTTGAAAATGGATCATGCTGAATTTTGCACATTTTTCTGCATTCTGGTGGAGAGTAACCGATTATCAGATATGCTGTAACCGGTTACTCTGTGTTAATTTTGAAAAAACTGCACTATTTTGAACTAAGTAACCGGTTAGCAGATATGCCGTAACCGGTTACTTCGAAACATAATGCACATTTTGGCTTGTTTTTGGGACTGTTTTGGTTCCTTTTTCATTTTCTTCCCTTTTCTTTTATTCTTAGACTTAGATCACATAATTGCGTGGTTTCATTTGGCTTTCTCTTCATCTATTTCTCTTTTCTTTTGATCAATGAAAGTCTTATGGATCATAGAATTCCGTTGTTGAATTTTTTATCAAGACTAGATCGCTACCTTCTTTTCTTTTCGTGCGGTATTGCTTTCGGATGACGATCTACATATCGTTCAACTAGCATGCATTAGCACAAAGAGCTATTGACCGTCCTCATTGTAGGGTAATTACTCTGTAAATTACTCTGCGATTGCTTAACATAGCGTAACATTATGTCCCGTATCGGAAAACAACTCAATGTTGATTGATCTTTTGTATTAGGTTCAAAATCTATGAAACTTGTTGTTGTAGAGGCTTTGATTCTATCAATCTTCTAACAAGTCTTCATTAACCTCGACCTAAGTACATTATTCAATCATTATTGATCACTTACTTTAACAACTAACAACTAATCACTAACTTCTAACTTTTACTTTTACAATTCCTTTTCGCTTCCTATCTCACTTTTACTTTTATGCTCCATTATTATCATTTCATATCATGTTTTTGCTTCCGCAATTTTTCCTTTGTCCGTTGGACACATGTTTATGCTTATGCCTTTTTCTCTTTGTCCACTTGGACCAAAAACATTAATGAAGGCCAAAACCTCTAAAAAACTTGTGCTTCTGATCTTGGACTATGGTTACTATCCTTTGCAATGGACATGGAATTTTGCACCTAGACCCTGGACTTCAATGCTACTCTTGAACCCTTGGACTTAGAACTTGGACATCCAAAGCAATTCTTTGAACCTTGGACTTTGAACTAGGACCTTTTCCCTTTGCTTTGGAATTGTGGTTCGAAGACTTTGAAGACTTGTGTTTTTGCATGGTTTATGGTGAAGATAGCTACATTTGTGGTTAGATCTTTCTTAGCTTTTACTTTATGCTTTAGGATAGTCACTTCTTCTCCACCCCATTCTTCAATTTTCAAAACTCTCTCCCTTTTTCAAAACCTTCTTGATTTCAAACTTTCACCTCTTTCATAATCAAACCTTGACTTTGTCAAGTGATTTTACTCTTTTCTTTTCATTTCTTAACAAATGCTAAACTACATAAGCATATTGACACTCTTTTTCAAAAGGCTTAAAAAACATTAAACTCATCACTCTCTTTTTTGTGCCCTCGTGCACTTTTTCCTTTAACTTTTTCATAAGTTTAGACGTGATTCATTTCTTTAAGCGGAATTATTCGCTTGGAAATGACGACTTGTCTTTACATTTAAAATCAACCAAAATAAGCAAATTTCATTCTTTGTACCACGAACTACGAGGTTTTGATCCTACATTGCACATCGTGGGTACGTAGGCATGAGACGACAAGTCTCTCTAAACATAAAAATCTTAAAAAACAATTTCTCTTCTCATCTCCTCAATCACTTTTCAAACAAGCATTTTCAGACCAAAAACGTAAATATTTCAAAGGGTTCCTATAGAGTACTATAGAAGTTTTGGGTGCTAACACCTTTCCATTGCGTAACTAACCCCCCTTACCCAGACTCTATGCACTTGTTCTTGTTGTAGAGCTTGTGTAGGTTTTGTTCGCTCTTTTTCCTTTCCTTTTTGTATAAAATAAAAGTGCGGTGGCGACTCTTACTTTTCGAGTTAAGTTAATCAATAGCTTACACTCACAATTTTGCCATTACAGAAAAGTGGAGACTCTGTTGGGGACCATCCTCCCTTGAGGGGTTCAGCCTACTTTGATTTATTTACTGCTTTTTGCCTGATTTGCTTGTTACTTGGTTATTCTGTTTGGGAGTTCCTCTGTGTGCGAGATAGGTCCTATACCCGGACCAGAGTGTATTTTGAGATAGGAGGATCGTATAGTCAAGGGAGCTTTGAGGGAGTCGAATCCCAAAGAAGCAGAACTTGAGAATCCATCCGCTCGGTGGTTGCCTTTTTGGAATTACTGATGTCGATCGAGCGGTCGTGAAGGCATTACTTTTTCCATAGAAGCCTATAACACCGAGGACCGTAGTAACCCTTAACCCATCTTAACCTTTTTAGGATTGTGGTGCGGAAGCTATGAAGATGCAAATCTGACTTAGCTGTTAAGCGATGCCACACTCAGGTTAGATTCTCTTGAGGATAACTACTAACCTCCGAGCAAATCAGTGCGTTGGTGTGTCTGATAGTGGATTGTGGACCCTGGGCACTCTGTTAGAGCCGCTGTTTTTTGCAGGTACATGAAGACAAACCTTAGTACATACCTTTGGGGATTGGTTTCTTAACCTTAACTCCTTGCTCGTGACTCGAACCTTTGAACCCGTGTGCTTTGAGTGATCTTGTTTGTGGTTGTTGCATCCATGCACTCTTGCATCCATGAGCATTCATATGCATTCTTCCAAGTTGTCTCAGAAACTGATTTCAACTATCTTCTTCTTCAGTTATCTATTCACCGTCAAGTTATTTCCTCAACACAACTACGGAACCAGAGCTGCTGTCAGATTGAGAATGGAAAACCAAGAACAACACAATGCCGAAGTCAGAATGGAAATTGATGAGTTGAAGGCCGGTATGACCAAGCTCACAGAAATGCTGCAAGCTCTGATTGCTAGAGGTGAACCACATCAGAGGACTGTGATCTCTAAAATATTACCTGCTGCTGTTGACCCTCCACTGACTCTGCAACCAGCTTCTACTTGGCCAGAATTTGGGTTACCTCCGAATTACTCGCCACCCTTTGCAACTACTCATGTGTTTGTCTCGTCTATACTGCCAGTATCTTCAGCTCCATTGTTCACTGAACCTCAGCCTGTTGTGCATTCTGCTGCTCAAGCTAATCCTCTGAACCCTCATTTCATGTACCATGCTACTGGTACACAATTTGAAAGTCAGGGAGAACCTGGATACATTGAAGAAGTCAGAGAGCAATGGAAAACTCTAGACAAAAGGATAAGAGCCGTGGAAGGTAATGATGTATTTAGTGCTGCCGCAATGGACATGTGCTTGGTTTCAGATTTGGTTATGCCGGCAAAATTCAAAACTCCAGATTTTGAGAAATACAAGGGGCACACCTGTCCCAGAACCCACTTGGTGATGTATTGCCGCAAGATGGCTGGTCATGCCAAAAATGACAAACTGCTCATTCACTGTTTCCAAGACAGCTTGAGTGGGGCTTCAATGAAATGGTATATGGGACTTGAGAAGAACCGTATCCAAAGCTTGAAAGACTTGGTTGATGCTTTCTTAAAGCAGTATAAGTACAATCTGGATATGGCACCTGATCGCCGTCAATTGCAAAACATGTCTCAGAAAGAAAAAGAATCCTTTAAGGAGTACGCTCAGCGCTGGAGAAAGCTAGCTACTCAAGTGGAGCCACCCTTGGCTGAAAAAGAATGGACTGGTTTGTTCATGGACACTCTTCAGCCACTCTTTTGGGAAAAGATGATAGGCAGTGTATCATCTGGTTTTGCTGACCTAGTCACTATCGGAGAAAGGCTAGAAGAAGGTATCAAGAAAGGAAAGATTACCAATGCTGAAGCCTTTAGTGGTGCTAAAAAGTATGCTGGGAATTTTCAAAAGAAAAAGGATGGCGATACCCATGCTGTTTCAATTGAAGGGAAACCTCATCGCAGACAACAACAATATGTAGCTACAGTCGCTCCTATTGTCAATGATCAACTAGTTCAAGCTCCTCGTCAGCCTGTTAGACCAAATCAGAATCGTAATAGGGTTAACTTTGATCCTATCCTGATGTCCTACACTGAGCTATATCCATGTCTTGTAAAGAAAGGTTTGATTACAACGAGGGATCTACCTCTTCCTCCAAATCCTCTCCTAGCCAGCTATAGGGCTGATCTTCACTGTGAGTTCCATCGAGGTGGGGCAGGCCATAACTTGGAAGGTTGCTATGCATTGAAAGCTAGAGTACAAGAATTGGTGCACTCAAAGATTCTAACTTTTCGTGATGAGAATCCCAATGTTGTCAACAATCCTTTGCCAGAGTATGCCAAGTGAAGTTTGAGTCAGTTCAGATGGATCATCTACTAAAGCCAGTGTTTCAGACAGGACAACTCATCCTTGTTGCTGATTAGTCACTAGGCCTTGTTTCTTTCTGTTTGCATTTTTATTTGATTATATTGACTGTTTGCTTCCGAACTTTATATGTACTTTCATGGTAATTTTCAATGAAATGAGCATTGCAACTTTTGATTCAATTCATTTATATCCACTGTGTGCATCTTTATGCTTTCTTTTTCATAAAACAAAAATATATCTCATGTTCACTTTCTTTATCAAGCTTTTGTTTATGCAAAGATTGGAGGGAGGATGATGAAAAATGAAATACCTAAAATTGCTGAACTGTATGCTTTCAATTAAAACTTGGCTGATGATGTACAGGCATTGTTTCAACTCCCAAACACTGGAGAAATAAGGAAGTTAATCATTTGTCAACCCCTTCGAGCCTAGAAGTTGGAGTTTCTTTCTGTATAAAAGAACCCGCGATCTTAACCTGGGGATGGGTAGTTCTCAGTTAATTTGACTGTGCATGCAAGACACTTTCCAATAAAGGTTGTAATCACAAGCTTTCCTTCACACACATCAGAGAAGTGTCGAAGATGTCTTTCAAATCAAAAGCCAATGATGGTTCACTGTAATCATTAAGCCAGACAGTCACTACCTTTCAAAAATAAAGAATAAAAAAAAATCAAAAGAAAAGCCCGCTAAGTCAAAACCTATGAAGGAGACTTAGGCAAAAATTGGGGCATCTCGCTGACTGTAAACTCAAATGACACAGTTCAGGCAAAAGTTAGGGATAACAAAAGAAAATCAAGAGGTTGCCAAATTCCTCAAAGACAAAACGAGTTTACTGAGGTCCTCATCAAAAACAACAAAATGTTGTAAGAAAGAGTGACTTCCATCTCAAAAATCCCTTGGCCCTTGAGCCATCATCATAACAGTGTTGCAGTTCCAAAATCACTTGGAACCTGAATGCATAGTTTGAATTAACTGAGCATATGGCTGGAGATCATTACGAAGAATGGGTTGGGTACAAATTAACTTTGAGCCTATATCCTTTGTTTCAAAAACCATGAACCAGACCACGTTACAACATTCAAAAGACCTAATTGAAGCCAGGTTTCGTTTGAAAGCATATTACAGCAAGGTTGTGTAAACCGACTCCTATGTTTGTTTCCAATCATTTGCTTTGATGTCATACCTTTGCTTTTCTCTTTCATTATGAATGTCTAAACCGCCGTGTTTTGACAAGTGATTCATTTTGCTTTACATCAATAATATCATCCGAAAAATGATTTTTTACTTCAAAATTGCATGAGCTTTGCATTAAAATTACCATGTTTGTTTGAATAATCCTATTTGCAGACAAACTTTTCTCATCAAGAAATTTCAAACAGTTGAGAAACTTGGTCAGTGATACTATCCGGGGCATTACTTCCAAATACTGTTGTGAATTAGTTCAAGTTTTGTTGCTCAGTGCAAGTTATTCTCAGAATTGGTTAACCAGAAGATATCTTTCAAGACCCATACTGAGTTTAGCCTTCTCAACTTTCATTTCAAGAACTGAAGCCATGATCAGTTCATCCCCTGCAATAGTCAAGCTGAAGCCATGATCAGTTTATTCTCACATTCATTTCAAGAATTGAAGTCATGATCAGTCCATCTTTTCCCCTGCAGCAATCAAACTGAAGCTATGATCAGTTTATCCTCATCAGTCAATCAATCTGGGGCTATTTTCTTCAAGAATCCTCAAGATGTCTTTCCTCAAAAGACCATCAGCCTGATACAATTCATAAGTGTGACAGAGATGTGTTTAACATCTTCTCTCCAAGCAGAGTGGGCAGTGTTCCATGTGTTGAGGAATCACAATTCCATTCTTCCCTCACAAAAGAGTTTATCTCTGTTGTCCCTATCATACGCATTGCATACATAAATCATTCATATATCATTGCATAGAAAGATTTTCATAGCTCGAAGTGTGTTCGCGCTCATATGCATTTTTCTGAGGTCCTATTGTTATCAACATCTTACCTTGTGATCAAAGTCCAACTTACTTGGCACCTACCAACACATTTACCTGTCTTTTCATTCAGTGCCATTTATGAATGTTGTCATTTACCTGTCTTATTTCTTTCCAGTGCCATTCCTGGATGTTGTCGTTTCTCTGTGCATCTTGTCATATTGTTAGATCTTTGTCTTCTTCCATTCCAGTGCTATTCTTGGATCTTTGCTTTCTTTCACTCCAGTGTCATTCCTGGATGTCTGTCTCATTTGATCTCCAGTGCCATTCTTGGATATCTTGTTCCTCTTGTTTCTCCCAGTGTTATTCCTGGAAGTTTTGCCTCTGTTCTGTAATACCCATTATATACTTTCTTGGATATCTTTCAGTGTCATTCCTGAAAGTTTTATCTGTTCATTCAGTGCCATTCCTGAATGAGTTTTCTCCTTTGCATTCAGTGCCATTCCTGGATGTCTTTCTCACTATCATTCAGTGCCATTCCTGAATGTAGTGATTTATCTTTACCTTTCAGTGCCATTCCTGAAAGTCCCTGCTCACTTTATTCAATGCCAGTCTTGGATATTGTGAACTCTTTTTATCCAATGCCATTCTTGGATACTTCTAATATATTTTCCAGAACTTTTCTCACTACATTCAATGCCATTCTTGGATGTTGAGATTCTTTTGTCCAATGCCATTCTTGGATACCTTTTCCCCAACCAAGTCCAATGCTATTCTTGGATACCTCTGATGTTTAACCTTGCCATCCAATGCCATTCTTGGATGTCCCCAGTGAAGTTGTTCAAATGGAATTTTGTTTATATCCAATGCCATTCTTGGATGATTCTGATGTTTGTTGTTGCCTTATTCAATGCCATTCTTGAATGTTGTAGTTCCTTTATCCAATGCCAATCCTGGATATTTTACCCCTAATAGAGTGTTTTTTCACCTCCATCCAATGCTATTCTTGGATGACGCTGTTGTTTTTACCAAAAATTTTCTTGTTGTCCAATGCCATTCTTGGACGTCTATTGGCATACTTCTGTCTCGTAGTTTCCATCCCATGCCATTCTTGGATGTCACTACTTGTCTTCCTAGGGTCTTGTCCATCTCTTTCCAACTATTGATGGATATTTCTTGTCACCTTGTCAGATCTCCAGAAATAGCTTGTGTTCCCCGGCGTGTCTTTTCGTGCCTCACTCTCAATTTACCGTAACTCTCTTGTTTCAAGTTTCCCCGCATTTTGTTTCATCCTTTGCATTCATATCATCTTGTGGCATCTTAGGGCTAAAAAATGTAGCTTTTTGTATTTAAGTATCTTCATATCTCTCGATAGAAGAGACTTAAATAGGGGCAACTGTAAGACCCTAATTTTTGACCCCTAAGATTCCACATATCATTCATATTTTCATTTGCATCTTTACCACAAACAAGATCACACATTAGTTCCCTCATCCCTCTCATCTGTGTGTTTTCTTATTCACTTTATTGCTTTATTTGTTTATATTTTACTAACCTTAACCAAAATCCAAAAATATTTTTGTTTTCTTTCACTAACATTTTCAGGGGAAGAACAGGTCAAAAATGCCAAAATAACAGTCCCATAGCTCGAATGAATTTTTATTTGAGAAAAGTCAAAGTTGATCTGCAATCATGTCAAATTTATCTGGTCAAGGATTCCACAAGTTTTAATTGATTATTATTCAACGAATTCCAAGGTTCATGTGTTTATTTCCATGCCTTCTTTGACAAGCAAAAGAATTGAGCCGGAACAACAACAGTGCAGCAAAATGCTCATTTTTCACAAATTTTGCACTAAATAACCGGTTAGCAGATATGCTGTAACCGGTTACCCTCGTGGAAATTTGAAAAAATTCAAAAAATTCAAAATTCAGTAATTTGCACCAATCTCAACCCTTGATCACATTTAGAATATTCTAGACCATCTAATTTTAATTCCCCTACATCACTTTGATCATTTCCTACCATACACCTTCACTAATCACCACTCTTTTATGAATTTCCCTCCAAATTTGAATTCCAAGCCTAATTTTCAAATTCCAAGCCTAATTCCAAACCACCAAATTTCCAAGCCTAAACTCTATAAATAGAGGTTTCATTTCATTCATTCTTCAAGCTTTTGAGAGCCAACAAACCTCTTGCAAATTCTCTCCCCAACCATAAATTTTACTAAAGCTCACTTTTCTTCTTTTGAAAGTTAACAAGAATTCACATTGAATCTTGTTCAACTTTGAGCTAAACCTTCATCAAAACTTGTCTTCTTCATTAATTCTCATAGATCAAGGCTTTGGTGATTGGATCTTGAAGCAATTTGAAGGAATTTTCAGATTTGAAGTGGTAATTCATCTTTCACCATTGTTGAAGCTTCATCTTCATCTTCCATAATGTAGATCTTTGGATTTCTTTGTTACTTGATTCTTTGGATCTTGTAATTGTGTTTAATTGCTGCTTTTTGCTGTTATTCTACTTTAAATTTCGTGCAATTTCAGTCCCATGATCACAAGCTGTTTGTACAAAGTTTTGAAAATGGATCATGCTGAATTTTGAACATTTTTTTGCATTCTGGTGCAGAGTAACCGGTTAGCAGATATGCTGTAACCGGTTACTCTGTGTTAATTTTAAAAAAACTGCACTATTTTGAACTAAGTAACCGGTTAGCAGATATGCCGTAACCGATTACTTCGAAACAGAATGCACATTTTGGCTTGTTTTTAGGACTGTTTTGGTTTATTTTCCATTTTCTTCCCTTTCCTTTTGTTCTTAGCCTTATTTCACATAATTGTGTTGTTTAATTTGGCTTTCTCTTCATCTATTTCTCTTTTCTTTTGATCATTGAAAGTCTTATGGATCATAGAATTCCGTTGTTGAATTTTGATCAAGACTAGATCGCTACCTTCTTTTCTTTTCATGCGGTATTGCTTTCTGATGACGATCTACATATCGTTCATCTAGCATGCATTAGCACAAAGAGCTATTGACCGGCCTCATTGTAGGGTAATTACTCCGTAAATTACTCGGCAATTACTTAACATAGCGCAACATTATGTCCCGTATCGGAAAACAACTCAATGTTGATTGATCTTTTGTATTAGGTTCAAAATCTATGAAATTTGTTGTTGTAGAGGCTTTGATTCTATCAATCTTCTAACAAGTCTTCATTAGCCTCGACCTAAGTACATTATTCAATCATTATTGATCACTTACTTTAACAACTAACAACTAATCACTAACTTCTAACTTTTACTTTTACAATTCCTTTTCGCTCCATATCTCTCTTTTACTTTTATGCTCCATTATTATCATTTCATATCATATTTATGCTTCTGCAATTTTTCCTTTGTCCGCTGGACACATGTTTATGCTTATGCCTTTTTCTCTTTGTCCACTTGAACCAAAAACATTAATAAAGGCCAAAACCTCTAAAAATTTTGTGCTTCTAATCTTGGACTATGGTTACTATCCTTTGCAATGGACATAGAATTTTGCACCTAGACCTTGGACTTCAATGCTACTCTTGAATCCTTGGACTTAGAACTTGGACATTCAATGTAATTCTTGGAACCTTGGACTTAGAACTAGGACCTTTTTCCCTTTGCTTTGGAATTGTGATTCGAAGACTTGTGTTTTTGCATGGTTTATGGTGAAGATAGCTACATTTGTGGTTAGATCTTTCTTATCCTTAGCTTTTACTTTATGCTTTAGGATAGTCACTTCTTCTCCACCCCATTCTTCAATTTTCAAAACTCTCTCCCTTTTTCAAAACCTTCTTGATTTCAAACTTTCACCTCTTTCATAATCAAACCTTGACTTTGTCAAGTGATTTTACTCTTTTCTTTTCATTTCTTAACAAATGCTAAACTACATAAGCATATTGACACTCTTTTTCAAAAGGCTTAAAAAACATAAAACTCATCACTCTCTTTTTTGTTCCCTCGTGCACTTTTTCATTTAACTTTTTCATAAGTTTAGACATGATTCATTTCTTTAAGCGGAATTATTCGCTTGGAAATGATGACTTGTCTTTACATTTAAAATCAACCAAAACAAACAAATTTCATTCTTTGTACCACGAACTACGAGGTTTTGATCCTACATTGCACATCGTGGGTACGTAGGTATGAGACGACAAGTCTCTCCAAACACAAAAATCTTAAAAAACAATTTCTCTTCTCATCTCCTCAATCACTTTTCAAACAAGCATTTGTAGACCAAAAGCATAAATATTTCAAAGGGTTCCTATAGAGTACTATAGATGTTTTGGGTGCTTATACATTCCCATTGCGTAACCAACCCCCCTTACCCAGACTTTGTGCACTTGTTCTTGTTGTAGAGCTTGTGTAGGTTTTGTTCGCTCTTTTTCCTTTCCTTTTTGGATAAAATAAAAGTGCGGTGGCAACTTTTGCTTTTCGAGTTAAGTTAATCAATAGCTTACACTCACGATTTTGCCGCTACAATATGTTCTGTTTTCAACTTCTGCCCATAAGTATTTTGGTAAGTTGTTATCATGGATCATGGTTCTGGCCATTTCTTGTAAAGATCTATTCTTTCTCTCTATAACTCCATTTTGATGTGGAGTTCTAAGAGAAGAAAAATCATGGATAATTCCATGTTTTTCACAAAATAGTTCAAATGGGTCATTTTCAAATTCACCATCATGATCACTGCTTACCTTTAAAATTTAGATTCTTTTTCAGTTTGTACTTGTGTGCAGAAGATGCTGAACACATCATATGACTCATCATTGGTTCTCAAGAATTTAACCCAAATACATCTTCCATAGTCATCAACAATGACTAGACCATATTTCTTCCCATTGGTTGATGCAATACTAATAGGACCAAATAATTCAATGTGAAACATTTCTAAGGTTCTAGAGGTAGAGACAATGTTTTTAGATTTGAAAAAAGTTTTACTGATTTTTCTTACTTGGCATGCTCCACAAAGAGCATCTGAATGATAATTGAGATCTGGCGACCCTTTAACAAGTTTCAACTTGTTAAGTTTAGATATTAATCTCCAGTTAGCATGACCTAACCTTCTATTCTAGATCCACTTCACATCACTTACTGATAGAAAGCAAAGTACCTTCTAATCAACCAATTCAAACAAAAATTAATTTTATAAACATTTCCATTCCTCTTCCCTTTGAACACTATGGACTCTTTAGCGAGCGATTTTGGATGTGGTTCTTAAGCACTGTCGCTCTGGGAGGGTACTACAGGTCGATTCATTTTTTATCCTATTGAAGCTGATGAAGGAAGGGAAATAGATGTCTCTAACTAACCCTGCTTTGCAAACTGAGGTTAAACGGTCAAAACTGTTAGTTTACAGATGCGATCAATGTGGGGGGGCCTCTCTTAGGTTTATTTTGATCGAGTTTATACTTTTGGTGGGGGATACAGACTCGGATGTTTTGATGGATATGTGAGGATTTGTGGCCAGAGGTTTTTGATGTGGTGTGCTCGCTAAGATTTTTCTTTCAATCTTATGCCTACGTATTCCCGTTTACCGAAACAGGGAAATCAGAGCGATCGTAGTTCCTCCTATTCTATGGGAGGAAACTGTGTTTTGGTGTCTTGTTCAAAGCCCAAGATATGAAGCTAAAGGTGGATTGTATCTTGTTCAAAGCCCAAGATGTGAAGCTGAAGGGTCTATTTGTATCTTGTTCGAAGCCCAAGATGTGAAGCTAAAAGGGTGTTAACTTTAGAGAGAATTTGTCATCTCTAAAGGGGTCTGTTTGTCACAATTGTTGGGTGACTGATTATAAAGGGGGATTACTTTAACTGGGATATGTGAATCCAGTAATGCCATAATCTCCTTTATAGGGGATTTTCAACCTGAAGGAGAAGACTTTAACTCAATTTAGAGCAATGCCATCTTTCCTTAGGAATTTCTCATGCTAAAAGAGGGACAGTGGCGTGGATGTAAATAATCCAGAGGCTTGCCGCTTACAGCAATTAGATGGAGGGGAAATGAGCTGTTGATGTTTGTATATTATGAACGAGGCACAAGTTTGATGCTAAAAGGTTGATTGACTCAACCTGGGTTTTCTTATACAAAGCCTAAGAGGAGGCTAATGACCCAACAAGAGGATGTTTTTATATGTCTCGTACGAAGCCCGAGAGAGAGGCTGGACGGGTTGACTCAACAAGAGAGTGCTTTTGTATGTGTCTTGTACGAAGCCCAAAATGGAGGCTAAAGGTTTGACTCAACAAGAGAGTCTTTTATACTCAACAAGAGAGTGATTTCTATCTCGTACGAAGCCCGAGATGGAGGCTAAAGGTGATCGACTCAACAAGAGAGTCTTTTTATACTCAACAAGAGAATGATTTTGTATCTCGTACGAAGCCCGAGATGGAGGCTGAAAGGGTTTGACTCGACAAGAGAGTCTTTTATACTCAACAAGAGAGTGTTTTTGTATCTCGTAGGAAGCCCGAGATAGAGGCTAAAAAGGTTAGCTCCGCTGGGGAGAATCATTGTACAAAGCCCAAGAGGAGGCTAGGGTTACTGTTTCAGTTGAGTGACAGGTCCAATATGTTGGTTAAAAGAGAAAATCAGTTCTTATATGGGTAATGTTGTACTCATGGATTTGATCTGAGGACCGGGATTATTTCCTGTTCTTTAAGGAAACGGGAAATCCGAAGGGTATTGAGACTGCCCAAGTCTACGGGTCTTATCTTTTGTACTATGCTTAAGAAACAGTAGTAGTAAGATCTAGACTCTTTGAAAGACTGTTCTATTAAGATGACTAATTTCTGTTCCTATACCTCTAGGAGGTCGTCGGGACAATTTGTACGAAGCCCAAGAGGAGGCGAGAAAAATTTTAAGAAGCCGAGGGACAATTTGTACTAAGCCCAAGAGGAGGCTATCTTCCCGGAGGAAGAATCATTATACGAAGCCTAAGAGGAGGCTGTGAAAACTTCTAAGAAGCCGACGGTTCCTTGTACAATGCCCAAGAGGAGGCGGGGATGCTTTTAGGAAGCCTGTGGGTCCCCAAACCCCGAGAAGTTCAAGACATGCCATTCACAGAGAATAGATCAAGCCAGGAAAGTTCGAGAATTTGGAAGAAACTCAAGAGATGCCATTCACGGAGAAAAGTTCATTTATGAGGAGTAGAGTTTCTTTGACAATGTCTAAGGGTGATCGTCTATGAAAGGGTTCACCGAGAATGCTGCCTTTCACGTCTCCATATTGTTTAACCCCAAGAGGAGGAAAGACTGTATCTGATAATCCTATGGGGATCTAGTTTTGTTTGCATTTAAGAGTGATCAACAGGGCTTTACCTAGTGCGAGACGTAGTTGCCGGGGAAACTCTAAATATCTATACTATTATTACACAGTCGATATGAGTTTGTGAAAGAAAACTTACAGTGAAACAGCCCCACAATACAGTTATATACATATGAAAGCAGTAAATGAAAGCAGGTAAACACTTACTCGGTTGTAGAGCTTCTATGTTGTTTTGTTAGTTTGTTCAACAAAGAAAGCTTTGATAACAATATTATATTCCAAATCAAAGGAGAAAGTGCTTTGAAAAGATTGTTGGGGCTTACAGCTCAAGGAGAGGCCCATGGTTTTATCAGTAATCGCACTGTCGTTTTGTACAGGGACTTATACAAGTGACTGAGGCCCAAGAAAGGTTTTCTGTACAAAGGGGATGGGTCTTACACTCTCTCAAGAGGCCCAAAATGATTGAAAGTGAACAAAGATGGGTCTTATAGCTCACGGAGAAGCCCAATGATTAATTTTGAAAATGGCGACGATCGCGCCGAGGTTTTGAAAACACCGTGGGTTTTATACAATGACTGAGGCCCAAAAGTTTTTGGTTTCAAAAAAGGGGGGTTGGGTCTTACACTCTATTATAGACCCAAAAATGATTGAAAGAAAAAGAAATGGGGCTTATAACACGAGGGTAGGCCCATATGATTCGTTTTTTTTTGAACTGGCGATCGCGCCGAGCTTTTCTTTTAACGCATAGGGACTTATACAACATCTGAGGCCCAAAAAGGTTTTGGTTAAAAGGGGATTGGGTCTTACACTCTATTAGAGGCCCAAAATTGATTTTGAATGGGTCTTATAGCTCGAGGAGAGGCCCAGATGGTTTGTTTTAAACGGGCGATGATCGCGCCGAACTTTTGAAATACAACGGGACTTATACAACACTTGAGGCCCAAAATAGGTTTGTATTTACAAAGGATTGGGTCTTACACTCTATTAGAGGCCCAAAGTGTTTTTAAAAGGTTTGATGAGGGTTGAATTAATCAAAACCCTAATTTGTTTCCAAAATGTATTTTAATTAAATAAAAAATTAAATTAAAATGATCAAAATTGTTTAACATGTGGAAAACAAATTGTGATCTTGCATTAATGTTTCAAAAATCATGTTTTGACCTACAAAATGATTAGAAATCATAAAAATTTGCAAAATAAAGAAGGAAAAAATATTTTAAATGTCAAAAATAATTAAAATATTAATTCTTGGCAAAAATATCAATTATATGAAATAAATAATATTTTTGTGATTTTTTGGTAAAATAAAATATTTTAACATTTTTGTGAATTATTAAAAAAATAATCAACTCAAAATCATTAAAACTCAGAGAGAAAATAATTTTTGAATCAATTAAATAAAATCACAAAATTCAAATATTTGAATTTTCAAAAAGGGCGCCAAGAACAAGGGCAAGAACACGCGCCACCCTCTTTTTCTGAAGACTTGCATTTTCTATCCAATCTCACTGAATACTTGATTATATCATGCAATCTACATATCAATCTACTCGTTTCAATCTCACGATCATGTCTATGGTCTTTAATTTCATTTATTTTAAGCATGGAATAAGAAATCAAAGAGAAACCTCAAGAACCCTAAATTCTGCATGAAGGTTCAGAAATTCCATACACGATTCAAACAATGCAATTGATTGAGGGAAAACACTCCATGCATGATTATGAACATATGGCCAAATTAGTGTGTAGCAAAAATTGCATGGATCATAGAGTTAGAAGAGCTCATGCTTACCACTTGCAACTGGTGATCGTGTTTTGTGTTATAGGTGTTACAACTTGGTTCCAAGGTTATGGACAGCTTCCCTATAGTGTTATAGAGTGTGTTATAGAGTGTGTTATAGAGTGTTATAGAGTGTGTCTGGATTGAAATGATCTGGAACTTGAGATGGTACCCCAACTACAAATCTGTCAAAGGCTTGAGCAATTGGCTAGTGATTTTGTGATTTTGGTGTTCCAGATGTTATGTGAGTGTTTGGATCACTTCTATATGATGTTTATGAGGTGTGTGTGTGATTGGTTTGATTGGAATAGCTCTCAAACTCAAAACCCGATAGTGACTTGCTTTGGAAGGAAAATTTGGAAGTGAGAAGGTGATTTTGAGGAAAGCATCTGTTTGATGGCTTTGGTGTACTCAAACTGAGCACAAATGAGATCTATTTATAGTAGAGCAAGTTTGTTTTGGGATCAATAATGAATGGCAACTGCAGCAGAGGTTTGGCCATTCTTGGCAAATGAGAATCCAAGTCTCCTCTAGCCATTGACTAGAGGTGAGAGCACAGAGTTGTGGTTCCCTAGTTGTTGGATCATTCTTGATTGAATTCAGTTGCAAATGTGTCAGTCCATGCCACCTTGGTGCATCCATTACATGCTCCAATCCAAAATTGGAGTCTTGTCCCTCTTTTAGGGATTTCTAGGTTTGGCATGCTATTTTTGGTTCCAAAGACTTGGGAGGCTTGGGATCAGAGTTGGTTCCTCTTTAGTCCCCCCTTGAGATGTTCAGATAGATAGAGTTGCTTGCCCTTTGCAAAATTTGAGCAAATCGAGCAAAACTCCAAAATCTGCTTTGCCTTGGCAGTTTTCAGCAAGGCATATTGCCATGGTCATATCTCATGGCTCAAGTTGAGTTTGGTGATGTTCTTGGCCATTTTGGAAAGCCCTCATATGATACAATAATTGTTTGATCATAATTGGTTTTGATACTTTTTGGGTCCAAGTGAAAAATGCCCCTACATTTGGAAAAAAGTGAAGGCAGATTTTAACTTAGTGAAAATTTCACTAAGTGTTGGAAAAAGTGGCATTTCATGTTTTCAGCCATTTTGATCATTCCATAACTCAAAATCCATAATGAATTGGAATGAGGTGTAGTTGAAGCTTTTGTAGATGGCCATGAGAGCTACAAATCCAGCTTTGGATGGGAAAAAATGGCCTTGTGGTTTAGGAGTTATGATCCTCCAAAGTTGGTACCCTAGCCACTTTATTCCATAACTTAGAAAGTTTTCTAAGTTTTTATGGTTACCCCTTTTACAAGTTATCCCACTTTTCTTGATTTTTCTTGATGAATGATGATTCAAATCACACATTAACATCATTTTAGGGTTAAAACCCCATTTTTGTCAAAAATCTCAAAAAGTCAAAGTTGACTTTTGTGCACAGTTGACTTTCTGTCAGATGAATTCCAAACTGTGCGATCCTCTATGAAATCAAGTCCTTGACCTAAATCACACTTGATAGATTGATTTCATAGGTGTTATAGGGTGCATTGAATCATTTCCTAGGGTTTGGGAGCATGTCCTGGTCAAAAGCCAAAGGTACAGTTGACTTTTCTCGCGAAACCCTAATTGTGGTTCAGATGAAATTGAAACTTGTTGCTCAAGCTTCTTGGATTAATCCATTGTTGTAAATGGATCAATGTAGTGTGTTAGAGACCCTCAAATCCTCCCTTGAGGTCTGGGCTCATGGTTTGTCCCAAAAGTCAACTTAGGGGTGAATTAGGGTTTCGAATTAGGTCAAGAAACCCTAATTCCTGATTTTTGATGTATGCATCCCATGAGGCTAAATTGACTTGGTGATTGGGTTTATGATGTCCCTTGGAGCATCATAGGTTATGCCTTGAAGCATTGGCTCATTCCCAGAGGAGAATTTCCATCTAGAGGCCCTAGTCGACCAAAACCCTAATTTGGTGACACTGGCGATCTTGAGGCTTAATCCACTTAGAAGGGAGCAACCTTGTGCTTGATCCTTGAAGTGGGAGTCCTTTTGATCCTTTGTGGATGTTTGAGAGGCTATACAAGTTGAAGATCATGTCATTCCTTGATTGATCCTTTGTCTAAGAGCTCTGAGAGGGCTTGAAACCCTAATTCTCATGGTAGTGGATGCTCACCCATCTTTGGGGAGACTAATGGTTCATCCATATTGTGATGATAATTTACACAATGATGGGAAATCTTAGTGGTCAAAATTTGGGGTATGGCAGACTTGTCACATCCGTTCATGACCATGCAATTATTAAACATGACTTCATAACCACTGTCACAAAATTGATTAATGCTCATTAGGTTATGCTTAAGTCCATCTACAAGCCAATCATTATTAATTGAAATAGAGTAGTTACCAATACCACCCATACCAATGATCTTTCGTTTTTGGTTTCCTCAAGATCCCACAGTTCCTCTCTCTTTCAGAGTTAGGGTTTGAAACATAAGATTTTCTCCTGTCATATGTCGTGACCAGCCACTGTCCAGGTACCATGACTACTGCTTTACTTCTACCTTGAAACATATATGCAGCAAAGACGATTTGAGATTTAGGTACCCTTAATCTTATTGGTCCTTTATGGTTAGTGTTGACATGTTTCTTCTTGTTTTGTACCTTTTCTCTCATATAACAAGTTTTAGCATTATTCAATACTTTTGATTTAAAAGTTTGTTTTCTTTAATAGACCTTTGCCTTAGCTTATGCACCTTTTAGAATCTTAGCCCCTACTGTCTTAAGCTTTGGCTTCTTCAGAACCTTTGACTTTAGAGTCTTAGTTTCTGGTTTCTTCAGAACCCTTGAGTCAACAACTTTAGGTTCTAACTGATTCAGAACCTTTCCATTTTCAATAGGTACAAAAGAAGAGTCAAGCCCTTTCTTAGAAGAGCTTGAATAGGAAGGGTCTATTGGTTTACTCAAGGTTTCAAACCTTGGATTAAAAGTTTTTTTTGTGAGTAACCTATACCTTCCCCTTTGTTTCTACTTACTCCATAAATCATGGAAGCAAATTTAGTTCTATTGAATCCATTTATGAGAATTTCTTAAAGAGCCATTTCACGCTCATCAAGAGGTTTGTCAGACACTTCCTTTACTAGAGCAATATGATCTTTCTCCAGGGCTTCAATTTCATTTTAAACAGATTTTAACTCATCTTTCAAAAGATCACATTGCTTTTATACTATTTTCATGTGTCTAAATATTTCTAGACATCTTCCCATGAGCTCTTAAACAAAAGTAATTAAATTTGAACGAGATAGTTTAGAAAATACCTCATCCTCTTCCTCAGACTCTGAGCCAGAATCTGAGTCAAATTTTGCTTCTGAAGATGTAAGAGCCATCAATGCAAGGTTGATCTACTCTTAATCCTTTTCATAGTCTTCCTTTTTTGCAAGTTCATCCCATGTTTCCATGAAACTTTTCTTAAATATGTCCTTTTGCAGCTCATGATATTCAACAATGAAATGACCAGGCTTCTTACAGTTGAAGCATCCTTTTTTATCATCCTCCTTTTCTCTGGAGCCAGATCCTCTGAATCCATTACTTCTTCCAGAGAATCTCTTGTTCTTCTTGGCGAGATGCTGAAATCTTTTAATGATGAAGGCCATTTCTCATCTTCTGGGTCATCCTCAGAATCTTCTACGTGAGAAGTTTCTTCAGACTCCCGGACTTGAGGGGCCTTGGCAGCTTTAGCAACAGATTTTAGAGCAAGAGGTTTTGACTTTCTTACAGGTTCATCTCCATTTAGCTCCATCTAATGGCTCTAAAGATTACTAATAAGGCTCTCAAGGCTTAATGAGTTTAAGCCTTTAGCCTCTTGTATGGATGTCACTTTAGGTCTGTATCTGATTGGAAGACTCCTAAGAATCTTCTTGACATTATCAGACATAGTATAACTCTTGTTCAGAACCTGAAGTCTAGATACAAGAACTTGAAACCTAGAAAACATCGTTTCAATGTCTTCATCCTCCTTAATTCTGAACATCTCATAATGTTGAACCAAAACGTTAGCCTTAACTTCTTGAACTTGTCGATTCCCTTCATAAGTAGCACATAGGGAATTGAAAATGGTTTTAGAAGTAGATTTGCCAATGATTTTTATGCACTCTGAATGAGGTAGAGCATCAACCAAGATGCCTCTACTTCTATGATGTTTTCTTTAGACCTTTTTCTGAGCTGGTGTGAGATATTTTTTATCAGACATCATTCCAACTACATTGACTGGAATATCAATGACATCTTCTAGAATATGCCGCAACTCAATATCAAGGCCTGTGACATAAATATACATCTTTCTGTTCCACCATTCAAACTCAGTAGAGTCTCCACTTAAATTTAGAGGTCTATCTGTAAAGTTGTTCTTTTCTGGATGGCTTTAATCATGATTTATAGCAGCACAAGGAGTAGGAGTACCACTTTAAGGTTCAGAAACACCAGACATAGTTCAATATTTTTTTCTCACGATCTTTTCTGTACCATTGTTAAGAAAAACACAAGAATGGGGGTTGACTTATGTTGGCTTTTTCTTTCATTTTAAACTCTGAAGTCAGATTCTAAACACAAGATTATAGAGTCGGATTTAGTTAGAGATACGCAGCAGATATAAAGTTCAAGAAAGAAAAGCAACACACAGTGTTACCCGGGTGTTAGCTCCTAATTTCGACGCTGCATGATTTCAAATAGATTTGGCTTTTAAAGAAGTTATTCTTTAAAATATAAGCTAAAGGAGAAGAAGGCTTCGACCATATTTGTTGAAAGCCTGAGTCAAAGAGAATGATTTTAAGACTTCAAACATTTCTAAGTCCAAAGCGTCAATTCGACAGGGTAAAACAGCTATGGATAATGCGCTGCAGTTACAACTGGATAGTGGAGGGAAGTTCTACTATTTGAATTTGAAAAGAGGACAAGTGGTGAATATCCAGAAGTTGAAGACATGCAAAGTGCCAACTGGCGTGGTCTAAGAGTAAACCGTCAAATGGTGGTTACTTTAGAGTATTATAAATAGGTTAGTTCTAGAGTTAGAATAGGTGTGAAAAAATCGTGTTGTACAAGTAACTCTGAAATCACTCAAAGTATCCAGCGTGTAGAGAAAAGAGTGAGGCGAGAATGTATGTGATTGTAATCACCATTATATTTTATTGCAATGCCATTTTCTTTGAAGTTTCTATCTTAGATCCTTTACTTTGAAATCCTTTAATTCAGTCTTTTACTTCCAAGCATTCTACGTTATAAAGTTTTTATTTTGCAGTTTTACATTAAAAATCCTTTACCTTCAAGCATTTACATTTCTGCAGTTTAAGATCTTTATGCACTTTTTTCCAACATTTAACTCCAGTTTTTATCAAACCTTTACATTCAGTTTTTTTCCTTTGACGTGTTGTTCGACTTAAACATTTCTTTGATTTCTGTCACTTTCATTTACATTTCAAAACACGTTCTTTTATTTATATGCACTGTCAAAATGTATACTTTGCCTAATTGTGAGGTATTCTACATACACTCATAGCTCATGTCCTAGGATCAATCTGATCGATCCTGTAAGTTACTAGAACTTTGTTGTTTTAGAAGATCAGCGGTTGTTTACCAATTTTCAAGGTAAACAAATTGGCACGCCCAGTGGGACATTGCTAAACGTGTATTTGGAAGTTTATAACTTTTAAATAACTGTCAAAAGGAAGTTTAATAACTACCCTTTTTTTTGAAATTTTTTCGTTTCATTGGTCGAGATTTTGGAAAACTTTATTGTATGCACTTGAGAAGTGGAAAGGTAGCCAGTTCAAACGAATATAGACCAAAGAGAAGAAACCCGAGGAAAATGGCATCTGGCCAAGGGAATTTAAATCCCAGTTCTGCTGGGACTAATCCTCAACCAAGCAGTTCAAGCATTCAGAACAGCACCATCAATCCTCAAGAATTACCAAGAAGTACTGTGGCGCCAACTCCAGTTCCTTCGATAGGAAGGTCAACAGTGTTAACCATGGTGACAGAGCCACCGCCTTCGACAGCAGGGCCAGGGGCGACATATGTGAGGCCTTGCACTCAGCCAGTCCTGGAGTACATCGGCCCACCAGTGACAAATCCTCAGACTCCGCCAGGAGGAGGTTCGACGTATAGGCAATTTCCTCCCCCAGGATTTTCACGGCCTTTGCGTAGGAACCCAATCTATGGCATGCCAACGGCAATGATGCAAAATTTGCGGACTGCACCCCCAATATTTTCAGAGAATGTGATATCTTCCCCTTTGCAGGAGTCAGGCTCTGGAATTAACATGGGTCGAAACAGCCAGTCCATAGGTTTGGGATTTTCTGCTCAAGGACCCAACTTAACAAATGAATCTGCAGCATATTTGAGGCAACAGATGGATGAGAGCAACATGCAGATGGTACATACTTTGTCTCAGACAATGGGAGAAATTTTCCAGCCATTGATCCAGAATACTACTCAAACCAATCAAATGATCACAACCCAGATGGCGCGTATAGCAAAATTCATGGGAATGCCCGCTCCTGTTCAACACCAAAATCAAGGACTCGAGAGGAGGGAAAACGCTCAACAAGTGAATCCGGTGAATCCAGAGTTGGTCGAACCACCTAGGGAGGAGCCTCATAGGAATTAAATACCTATACATGAAGAGGAAGAACCAAGGATGGTGTTAGTAAACAGAAATCAAAATGTTGATCATGTGGTGAATCAGGTTCGACGCAATAATGACATGGGTTTTTCTAGGCCAAACTTCACTTTGCCTATAGTAGACTATATACTCCAAGCTGAATTGCCCCCCAGGACAAAAGTACCAAAGTTCACTAAGTTTTCAGGAGATACTACAGAATCTACCGTCGAACATGTGGCACGCTACCTGATCGAAGTTGGTGAGATTGAAAATGATGAGAGTCTAAGGGTGAAGTATTTCCCTAGTTCCCTCACTAAAAATGCATTTACGTGGTTCACTACGTTACCATCTGGTTCGATTTGTAATTGGACCCAGTTAGAACATTTGTTCCATGAGCAATTTTACATGGGGCAGACTAAAATCAGTTTGAAAGAATTAGCTAGTGTGAAACAAAAGTTCAATGAGCCAATAAATGATTACTTGAATAGGTTTCGACTACTCAAGGCTAGGTGCTTTACACAAGTGCCTGAGCATGAACTTGTCGAAATGGCCACTGGTGGCCTTGATTACTCTATCAGGAAAAAACTGGACACCCAATATTTAAGGGATATGGCCCAGTTAGCTTACAGAGTTCGACAGCTAGAGCGTCTCAAAGATAAGAAAGCTAGGGTGAACAAAAACAAGAAGGTAGCTTACGTCGAATACCAGCAGGGCATCGAAGAATTGTATGACGAGCCTGTTAGGTTCGACCAAAGTGAAATAGATCTTGCTGAACTTAAGCAAGGCCCTCCTTATTCTTGTAAATTATTAGTCCCTTCAAATGGGAAAAACCCTGTCGAAACCGAAAAGAATGATAGGTTCCCAAAGAAAACATACACTTTCGACATCACTAAATGTGACGAAATTTTTTATTTGTTAGTTAAGGATGGTCAAGTACTAGTGCCTCTTGGTGCTAAAATACCACCTTTAGAGCAAAGAAAAAAGAGAGGCTTTTGTAAATACCATAATTATTTGGGTCATAAAACTTCTCAATGTTTTCTTTTCAGGGATCTGGTGCAGAATGCTATTCAGGAAGGCAGACTCAAATTTGGGGAGAAAACTAAGACCCAGATGAAAATTGATACCAACCCTCTTGAAGTAGCTGAAGCAAATTACACAGAGCCCGAAGAGGTTAACATGGTCGAACTAGTTGAGGAATCTGACAGTAGCTCAGATAGTGTTAACACCAACGAAGCTCTTGGCAGAAATGCCACAGTGGTGGAGGTTACTGAAGACCTTACCAATGATGTTGTGTTTATTAGAGAAGTCAAGGAAATGGATGGCTACCAGCTTGAGCATTTGATATGTATGGCTGCTGAACACTATTTTAGGACATCTTCTGAAGTTCAAAGGTTCAACGTTGAGGCTACAGTCGAGATCCATGCTGAAGCTGAAGCATCAAAACTGCAGATGGTGACAAAAGAGACTGCTGACTGTTTCAGACAGATGGACGAGGCTGCTGAGGGCCTTGATGTCAACTTCTCCAAAATGCGCTTAAAAGATAAAGTTGACATAAACATGGTCGAAGTGACTAACGGACAAGCCATGGATATTGATGAACAGGTTCGTCAAGAAGACTGTAACAAGCTGGCTTATCCCAGAGAAGATGAAACCATTGTTGATTTTCTCCACAGGTGCCAAGGAAAGAACTCTGAAGTAATGATGTGCCCTCGATGCAGTGCTATCTTCGACAGAGAAGCTGCTCATAGCCTCCAAGCGGGGAGAGAAGCCAAATCTGGATGTGAGAAAAGAGCTGCTCAAGGGCCATGGCGTTTCGACCCAAGGAAAGCTACTCAAAAACAATATGGCCAAAGGCCACAAATGCCAAGGGCTAAGCAGGCTACTTTCAAGCCTAGCAGTGATGTACCAACTGGAAAGTGGGTCAAACTAGTTGAAGCAGCAGGGAAAGGGAAACAGAGATGGAAAAATTTCGACGTGGCTAGAGGTTCTTCAATGGAGTACCAGAAAGAATTCAAGTCCTCCAATAAAGCTGCCTATATTTCTGAGAATTACAAAGGCAAAAATCCTATGTCCAGGTCCTAGTGGAAAAGGGAACAGAGACGAAGGAAGGCTTTGAGGGAAGCTCAGGCCAAAGATCAAACTGAAACTAGTACCAACGTCCTGCATGCTAGCAATAAAGACGTTGGGACAAAAATAACAAATAAGATGCCTGTGGGGCGTAGGTTATTTACTTCTAAGAAGGAGGAAGCTGAGAGGTTTGCAGTCGAAGCAGATGAGGACAGAGATTCGACTCATAACTTTGATTCCGACTCTGATGCCTCTTTAAACATCATTGTTAATGTGGTCTCAGTAATGCCAAGAGAATATGATAGGATAACTGAAGTGGAAAACTTGGATGCCAACGCTGAGGCTGAAATGGCAGCACACCAACCTGTGTGCTACTATGTGATGAATAATGGCTGTGTCAAAGAACAAAATGCTTTCTTTGAATGACCAACTGAGGCCATGAAAGGGCACTTGAAACCTATGTACATTACAGGGAAAGTAGAGAACGTGGCTGTGAATAAAATCTTGGTGGATTGTGGGGCTACAGTTAATTTAATGCCACATTTCCTACTATGCAAGATCGGTAAATTCGACACTGATCTTAAGCCCCACAACATGGTCCTTTCTAACTATGAAGGGAAAATTGGGACCACTCTTGGTGTTCTGCAGGTTGATTTAACTGTGGGAATGGTGACAAGGCCTACCTTGTTTATGGTAGTCGAAAGCAAAGCTAACTATAACCTTCTGCTGGGAGAGAATGGATCCATGGTGTTGGAGCAGTACCTTCGTCAATGCACCAGCGGATCACAATCTGGAGGCTTGATGGTATAGTAGAAAACATTGAAGGTGATCAAGGGTACTTTAAGGTGCTTGTTAATCATGTTGATGGGGTCGAGTTTGACAAAAACTTGGCGCACATTGCGCCTTGTACTCCAGCAGAATTTGATTTCACCCCAGATGACCATGCATTCTGCTCATTACACTTGCACCCAGTGGAGGGATTTCGATGGGACAGAGAGGTCATAAGGGAAGAAGGCAATGTCCCATATTGTGGGGAGCCTATAGACCCCATAGGTTGGGGAAGTGAATTCAGTAACAATGACTGAATTCGACGCACTGCAAAGAATTTCTGCCTATGTGGCCGAATCTAAACTACAAGCGGCCTTGGAGGCTGCACACAACCACATGGCTGTCGAAGCCATAACTCAAATTTGTGAAGTAGGCCCTGGTAAGGACTTTGAGCCTGAACCACCTGATGGGTCTCAAATCAAAGACCAAAATCAAAGGCTTGATGCTATTTATGATAATGAGCCTTTGGGTTTCGAAAAGGATCCATTGTCAGACAACCTTAAAATGCTGGTGCAAGATCCTTTGGAAGAAATTGACTTGGGTGAAGGGGGAGTAAAAAGGCCTACTTATGTTAGTGCTAATCTCGACCCACAACTCAAAGTTGAAATGGTCCAACTATTGAAGGAATTCAAGGATTGCTTCGCTTGGGACTATGACGAAATGACTGGTTTGAGGAGAGAGCTTGTTGAACATAAGTTGCCAATCATACCTGGGAAAAAACCAGTCAAGTAAAATCCAAGACGGTTTGCCCCAACAATCCTTTCAAAGATCAAAGAGGAAATTGAGAGGTTACTTAGATGCAAGTTCATCCGTACAGCTAGGTATGTCGAATGGCTAGCTAATATTGTACCAGTCATTAAAAATAATGGTTCTTTAAGGGTCTGTATAGATTTTAGAGATCTAAATTCTGCAACCCCTAAGGACGAATATTCTATGCTTGTGGCAGAAATGTTGATTGATTCTGCTGCAGGACATGAATACTTGAGTATGTTGGATGGTTATTCTGATTATAACCAAATATTCATTGCTGAGGAAGATGTCCCAAAAACTGCTTTTCGATGTCCAGGGGCATTAGGCATTTATGAATGGGTAGTAATGCCTTTTGGTCTAAAAAATGCTGGGGCAACTTACCAACGAGCAATGAATTTGATCTTTCATGATTTTATTGAGACTTTTATGCAAATCTATATTGATGATATTGTTGTTAAGTCTTTTTCAGGAAAAGATCATTTAAGCCATCTTCGACATTCCTTTGAAAGGATGAGAAAGCATGGTCTTAAAATGAATCCTCTCAAATGTGCTTTTTGTGTGCAGGCAGGGGATTTCTTAGGCTTTGTGGTCCACAAGAAGGGGATCGAAATTAACCAGAATAAAACCAAAGCCATTATGGAAGCAAAAACGCCATCAACAAAATAAATTTCTTGAAGAGGTTTATATCCAACTTGAGTGGGAAAACGCAAGCCTTTTCGCCATTGCTTCGAGCTAGCAAGGATGGGTTCGACTGGGGGCAAGCTCAACAGGAAGCCTTCGACAAGATCAAAGAGTACCTGAGTCACCCCCCGATTCTCTCACCACCTTGTGGCAATAAGTGTATGAGATTGTACATAGCTGCGTCAGATAGAACTTTAGGGATCATGTTAGCTCAAGAGGACGATGATGGTGTCGAAAGGGCTGTCTATTACCTTAGTAGAGTTTTAAATGATGCAGAAACTAGATATAGCATGATTGAAAAATTATGTTTATGTTTGTATTACTCTTGTACAAAATTGAAGCATTATATAAAACCAGTTGATGTTTATGTTTCTTCTCGTTATGACGTTATTAAACATATGTTGTCCAAACCTATTTTGCATAGTCGAATTGGAAAATGGGCATTAGCATTAACTGAATATTCTTTAACTTATAAGCCTTTAAAAGCTGTTAAAGGACAAGTAGTGGCAGACTTTATAGTTGACCATTCTACAAATGAGACCCCTCTGAACCATCTTGATGTGGAACCTTGGAAGTTATATTTCGACGGGTCGAGCCACAAAGATGGGACAGGCATTGGAGTGCTTGTTATTTCTCCTAGTAAAATTCAAACACACTTAAGTATAAAATTGAAGGTCGTTGTTCTAACAACGAAGCTGAATATGAAGCTTTAATTGTAGGACTTGAAGTATTGTTGGAATTGGGGGCAACTCATGTCGAAATAATGGGAGATTCAGAACTGGTCATAAAACAAGTTACCAAGGAGTACAAGTGCATAAAAGAAAACTTGATTATGTACTTTGTAGTTGTGAATCGACTGTTGAAAAAGTTCGATGCAGTTAGTTTTCGACACATCCCTAGACTGGAAAACCAGGTAGCTAATGACTTGGCTCAGATTGCATCAGGGTATAAAGTTTCGAAAGACAAATTACAAGATGCAATCGAAGTTGAAGTCAGAGGAAGGGTGGTTTCAGTAGGATTAGCCCCATCAGATTTGGAAGAAACTAAGCTTGGATACACTGATGAAGATAATTTTGCAATTTTGGCAGTTGGTAGCATAACTGACAAGGATTGGAGAAAACCTATAGTAGATTATCTAAAAAATCCAATATCTTCGACAGAAAGGAAAATCAAGTATCAAGCTTTGAGTTATGTCTTGTTGAGTAATGAATTATTCAAAAAGACTCCTGAGGGAGTATTGCTTAAGTGCCTCAGTGAGGCAAAAGCATACTTGGCCCTTTCAACTGTCCATAGTGGGGCATGTGGGGCACATCACCATAAAATGAAATGGTTGTTGTTTCGACAAGGCATGTATTGGCCTACCATGTTAAAAGATTGTATTGAATTTGCTAAGGGTTGTCAGGAATGTCAAGTTCACGCTGGCATTCAACACGTCCCTGCAAGTGAATTGCACTCTATAGTGAAACCTTCGCCTTTTAGAGGATGGGCTTTGGATTTGGTTGGAGAAATTCGACCAGCATCATCTAAAAATCATAAGTACATTTTGGTGGGTATTGATTATTTTACCAAATGGGTCGAAGCTATCCCTTTACCAAATGTTGATCAAGAAGATGTGATTGAATTTACCCTGAAACACATCATCTATAGGTTTGGAATCCCAGAGACAATTACAGCAGACCAAGGATCAATCTTCACTGGTCGAAAAATGCAAGAGTTTTCTAAAGAAATGGGATTCAAGCTTCTAACATCCACACCTTATTATGCTCAAGCTAATGGCCAAGTCGAAGCGGCAAATAAAGTAGTTATTGAGTTGATAAAAAAGCATGTGGGAAAACGGCCAAGAAATTGGCATAAGACATTGGACCAAATACTTTGGGCATGTCGAACGTCCCCCAAAGAGGCAACTAATACTACCCCATTTCAACTGACTTTTGGTCATGATGCAGTTTTTCCTGTAGAAAATTATCTTCAGTCCATAAGGATTCAAAGGCATCATGAGATTCCATCTAAATCTTATTGGAATATGATGCTTGATGAGTTAGTGGATTTAGATGAAGAAAGACTCCATGCATTAGAGTTGCTGAAAAAGCAAAAGAAAAGGGTGGAGAAGTCTTATAATAAAAAGGTCAAGAGTAAAACTTTTTCAGCTGGGGAACTGGTGTGGAAAGTGATCTTGCCTATGGATCGAAAGACCAGATCTTTAGGGAAGTGGTCTCCTAAGTGGGAAGGTCCTTTCAAATTATTGAGGCATTCAGTAATAATGCTTACGAGGTTCAGGAGATTGAGGGTGATCTAAGAGTCTTGAGGGTAAATGGGAAATATTTGAAAAAATATAAGCCTATTTTGCAAGAGATTCATATTAAGACATAAGTTTTATTCAGATTATAAAAGCCAACATGTGAGGCCAAAATGGCATACAAAGGAAAGGAAACAAGTACAACAACATGAACCCAGGAGAAAGATCATTCATAGTCTCTCCAATTAATAGAGTTGAGGAAGACGACATAATCTTCGTCAGCTTCATCATCAGAGTTTTGTGCTTTAGAATGTCCTTTCTTGGGGAACTTCATCTTAGTTTCTCGCTTCTTGACGCGAGAGGTTGCTCCAGTTAAAGTATCATTGTAGGCAGTAGTTGTTACCTCAGCTTTCTTTGTCTCCTCAGCCACCTTCTGGATCACTGCCTTCTTTGAGGAAGTACTCATGCTTGCTTCAGTGGGTGCAAAATATGGCTCATGTGAAGAGAATTTTATAGAGGCAAAGCCTCGTAAGGATTAGCCAGTCAACAATGGAGACACGTGAAATTGCTCTTAGGAATATACCCTAGGGTTATGCTATTAATATTCCTTTATGGAACAGGAACTTGTGTCGTTGGAACACTAAGCTGTTAAAAGCTGCGTTATTTTCATGATTTCCAAGAAAAGAGGCAGAGTACTTTAATTACAAAGATTATCAAAGTTTAAGATAAAATGCGCCATGATTTTATCAAAGATTTTGCAAGTCGAAGAGTTAATAGCAAACAGAAGTATTTAGATAAACACCAGGGGGCATTGAGATTGTCTTTACATAGGGCCTCAAAAGGGCCAGCAAACATGATGATAAAAAAGGAACTACAAATAAGAAATCATAGGACAATAAAAAAGGGAGCTTCGACTTCAACTCAAGAAAGTTGACCTTGTGATTCTGAAGGCGTTTCTCACACAAAGCTTTGTTGAGCTTAGCTGCTGAAAGTTCCTTTTCAAGCGTTTGGGCCTTATCAAGGAATTCTATAGTGCGCTTTAGCTCTCTGGCCATTTCAGTATCGTCGAAGTCTTTCAGCTCAAGGTTGCACTTTTTAGCGTTAGAAATCTTGTTTTGCAGTTCTTCAATTTGCTGCTTCCAGGTATCAATATCCTTTTGGTTCGACTCTATCTCTGCCTGCCTTTTGTTTTGGTCAATCTCCAGACTTTCGACCTTAGCTTCTGATGCATGTGCTTCATCCCAAGCTGAATGTTCCAGTCCAGTTGTAATTTCAATGTTGTGTTGGATCTTGGGAAGAAGTTTGAAGTCCTTAGACATCTGATTTATTAAAGCAGTTAACTCCACAAGGAACTCAGACACATCTTTACTAAGAGTCGAAAGGTCCAGTTTTTGGAGGCTATCTTTCAGGAAGAGAGGAGCAGTTTGATCTGAAAGTAAGACATTGTGGATGTCTCCCTTGAAGAATTTGACTTTGATCTTTTGAAGGATAGGGCTGGCAAAGTCATATGGAGCTGGACCCCCAGAACTGGTCGAAGTACTAAGGCTAGTACCTGAAGAACTGTACTTCTTCCCAAGTATCATTCTGGCATACTCTCGAGGATTCGACCATTTGAGGGCAGCCAGTAGGTCTTCAGTGGGGGATCCTCCAGTAGTCGAAGTTACTGTAGGCCCAGGAGTTGGATTGTTAACAGAACCTGTTTCAACCACAGGTGAATGGGTCTGATCCTGCTCAGTCCTTTCCCTCTCTTCTTCTTGTTCTTCTTCATTTTCGACCTCCTCTTCTTCCTCTTCATTTGGTTGTCCTTCTACGTCCATGGCAATGGTCTTTGTATGGTCGAGAGGTTGTTGATTAGAAACATCATCCTCTTCATGTTCAGAGCCATCGGTTTGGGATTGTTGAGTGTTGGTCCAGGTGGGCGAGTTTTTGTTTGTTTCATCTGCTTCAGAAGGAGGAACTGTAAGAGGAATAGGTTGGTTAATTTCGCTCAATGAACTATATCCAGAACAAAGGTCAGAGATAGGGTGATAAGTTAGCTCACCTTGGCTATTCAGGTTAGTTGTTGCAAAGCTGAATGAAGTTTGTGGTGGGTTAGAACCACCTACATCAGCCTGAAGATCACAAGTAAAGAGAATAAGATTGAAAGAAATCTGAATAAGGAATGCAAATACTGAGTAAAGATAGTGTGCATACCTGTATAGTTGCGGCATCAGGACTTGAGTTTGCGCTCTCAGGATCACCGGCAGTCGTTTTCGACGCAATCTTGGAGAGTTGTTTCTTGACACCACCATCAGCATGTGTCTTCTCAAGAATTCTGGTGGCCTTTGAGGAGGATTGGGTATAGCTCTAGAAGCTTTGGTAAGCTTCCTTTTCTTTTTAACCACTACCTCCTCAGGGGATTCATCATCAGCATCTGAAGGGACAACTGTTTGAGCACATTTCTTGCCCTTTTTTGAAGGCGTTGGAGGTTTTCGAGCAGTCTAAAAGGTGATGTAAATATTAGAAGTTGGTTACACAAGAAGATGTAGGCAAGGGATATAAAATACCTTTGTGCCTTCAGTCTCTTTTTCGACTCCTGCAGCACCCTTCGATGAGCTGGTCTTCCTGGCCATAGCTGAAAGGCAGATGATTATTGCAAGATTAATAATTGAGTGGTTGGTTAAAAATCACAAATCGAGGGCCTCAAACCTTCATATATTTCGGATTTGACACGAACATCCTCGACCCCTATATGAAGGTGTCCTTTGAAACTGTCCAGTGTATGTTTAGTCACAACCACCTATTGGGCTTTCGGTTGAGACTGCTGTTGAAGGAGTTTTAGGTGCTCACCACAGACAAACCAGTCTGGAAATGAGGGGGCAAGTGCCACTCCAAAATTAGCGTTAGGAAGTCGAGGGAACTTTGGAGGAAAGAGTTCAAAAGCCACCTCATAACGTTTCTCAAGAGGAACGTTTGAAGGGATTTTCAACTGATCCATTTTTTGTAGAAATTTCTCCTTCAAAGTGACATCAGCCTCACGAACGGTTCGACTAATATCATCTGGTCGATAGACAGTTTCAAAGTACTTTTGGAAGGCCTGAATTTCTTTGACATGAATGAACTTGCTCTTTTTGGTCTTCTCCTGCACATCAAGAAAAGCTTGGTCAATTAATGAAGAGAAGTCAGCAACATCAAGAAATTGTTCACTATAGTACTTCGACCACCAGTTGTGAAATGGTTTAGTGCACAAAAATGTGGGTTGAAAGTGCACAGGGGAAAGATTTGCTTTTCTCACGTTCCACCGGTCGAAAGGGATTACAGCACCTCCTTCATCAAAACTGGCAGTATGAAGGACTACATGGCCTTTTTTCTCATACATACATTTGGGGAAGATTTGAGCCAACCCAAACTGTCGAGAGACAAGGTTTGGTTGGTAAACAATCAAGGCTGCCATATCTCTTCCAAGATTTAGCCTCTGAATGATAAATCTAGGAATAAAAAAGGCCTCCCAGATTGAAACAGACTCAGCATGGAGTTTTTTGGATGAATCAGGGAATGGCCTTGTAAACCACTCAGGTCCACATTTTCTTTCAGCAAAAGGGGCCATACTGGGTGTGAAATCATACCGCTTGGCAAACATCATAATGTAACTGGAGAAGGCTCCTTTGAGAGTTTCCCCATCATCATTGGGTGTGAGTTTCACCAGGCGAGTACCTTCGACCCTCCTTTCTTTGATTTCAACAGAGTCCTCATCGACTTGCCCTTTTCTGGGAAGGCTAGCTTCGAAAGTTGCATTAAGCCACAATTGAAGCAGCCAGAGGGGGCCATTCACGTGAACAGTGCCCTGGGCCTCCAAGTCTTTGAGTCGAGCCGCCCCTTCGCTGAGAGACTCATAAAGGTCTGCCAAAATCAACCCACTAAGGCAAACTCCTCTGTTGTTGTGAAGTTGGTTGGCCAGAGTGAGATATTTCTTGGCCACCTGCAGGGATTTTGAGCAAAATACATACCTCAACAACCAAACGGTGAGGAATGCAATGTGTTCCTTGTCAGTTATTTCTTTAGTGTCACGTTTGTGGTAGTTTATGAAGTGGGTGTATGTAAGCTTGGAGTTAGAGATCCCTATGGTATCCTCTGCATCAGCTTCAGGATCATATGAAATGCCATCTGGTCAAAGCCCTGCAATGGCAGCCAGGTCGAAGAGTGTGGGGGTAACCATTCCACAAGGAAGATGAAAATTGTAGTGGGTACTATCCCAAAAGTAGAGTGATGCTGCCAGCAGGTTCAAACAATAAGGAATATTGGTCTTCGACAGCATAAGCAGATCATAAATTCCAATGGTCTTCCAATGATCAGCTTTGACCTTTTCCATTTTGGTCATCCAGAGGTCAAAATCCTTTAACTGGTTAACAGCTCTTACTAATGTAGTACCATCATGAAGATACCTAAGATCCATCTTAGTCAAAGTGGATGTATCAGGGGAAGCTTCATCTTCTTTAGAGTTGCTCTTTTTCCCTAAAGGTCTTGATTTACGGTAAGAAGGGAAAAACTCACTAAGCTTCTCATCGGTGGGTTTAACATCAGCTAAAGGGCCACCTAAAGCATAAGGTGTATCAGAAACAATGAGAGGAATCATTACCTGAGACTCTTAAATGCTCCTCGCTTCCGTAAGAAGGGGTTCTAGCATGAATTGTTGATTCTTCACCACCTTAGGTCCTGGAATGTTTGAAAATGGCGGAAGGGTTTGCTTGATCTGTGTGGCTCTACCTTTTTGACCTTTTGTTGTTTGGGGAATGGTTTGTGAAGACGCCATTGTTGGAAGTTGAAGAAAAGTGAGAATGCGTTCTGGGTTTTTCTTGAGAGAATTTGAAGAACGAGGAAATAAGTTGCAAGAAAGTCTGAGAATGCGAAAGTTTGCAAGTTGGAAAAAAAAGGGTATTTATAGGCGTTTGGAAGATAAAGGGATTGTGAATCCACCGTTAAAATAAATACGGTAGTGGGACGCGTGTCCTCTTTTGAAATTGTTGGATGGTGGTGGTTATGATCAGACTGCAAATGTCGAGTTCCAAGAAAGGTGATGATGAAAACGGATCACAAATACGGCTGAAAAGACGTTTGAAGATTCACCATCATGACATGACGTCATAAGCATGGTGGAAAGAAACTGAATGGTTTCTAGATCGTGGGTTGGTCAGTTATGTTTTTTTTGCATAGTCGAATGAGCAGGCGTCGAAAATTGTTTTATCAAAAAATGACCTTCCTACCAACACTGGCGAAAGGACATTTTTGGGGGGCAATTTGTTAGCTCCTAATTTCGATGCTGCATGATTTCAAATAGATTTGGCTTTTAAAGAAGTTATTCTTTAAAATATAAGCTAAAGGAGAAGAAGGCTTCGACCAAGATGTATTCGACCATATTTGTTGAAAGCCTGAGTCGAAGAGAATGATTTTAAGACTTCAAACATTTCTAAGTCCAAAGCGTCAATTCGACAGGGTAAAACGGCTATGGATAATGCGCTGCAGTTACAACTGGATAGTGGAGGGAAGTTATACTATTTGAATTTGAAAAGAGGACAAGTGGCGAATATCCAGAAGTTGAAGACATGCAAAGTTCCAAGTGGCGTGTTCTAGGAGTAAACCATCAAATGGTGGTTACTTTAGAGTATTATAAATAGGTTAGTTCTAGAGTTAGAATAGGTGTGAAAAAATCGTGTTGTACAAGTAACTCTGAAATCACTCAAAGTATCCAGCGTGTAGAGAAAAGAGTGAGGCGAGAATGTACGTGATTGTAATCACCATTATCTTTTATTGCAATGCCATTTTCTTTGAAGTTTCTATCTTAGATCCTTTACTTTGAAATCCTTTAATTCAGTCTTTTACTTCCAAGCATTCTACATTATAAAGTTTTTATTTTGCAGTTTTACATTAAAAAGCCTTTACCTTCAAGCATTTACATTTCTGCAATTTAAGATCTTTATGCACTTTTCCAACATTTAACTCCAGTTTTTATCAAACCTTTACATTCAGTTTTTTTTCCTTTGATGTGTTGTTCGACTTAAACATTTCTTTGATTTCTGTCACTTTCATTTACATTTCAAAACACGTTCTTTTATTTATATGCACTGTCGAAATGTATACTTTGCCTAATTGTGAGGTATTCTAAATACACTCATAGCACATGTCCTAGGATCAATCTGATCGATCCTGTAAGTTACTAGAACTTTGTTGTTTTAGAAGATCAGCGGTTGTTTACCAATTTTTAAGGTAAACACCGGGTTCCTCTCACAACTCGAGAGTAATCGAGTCCCCTTGTACTTATAAGATATTTTCACTATAATCACACAAGATTACAATTTGCTCAAGCACACAAGCAAGAGACTTCCTTTGCTCAAACGCACAAGTAAGACACTTCCTTGCTCAAGCAGATAAGCTTGGGACTTCCTTGCTCTAGCACACAAGCTAGATACTTCCTTGCTCAAACACACAAGTATGAGACTTCCTTGCTCTAACACACAAGCTAGAGACTTCATTTCTCTAGCACACAAGCTAGAGACTTCCTTGCTCAAACACACAAGTATAAGACTTCCTTTCCCAAGCACACAAGCTTGAGACTTCATTGTTCAAAAACACAAGTATGCGACTTCCTTGCTTTAGCACACAAGCTTGAGACTTCTTTGCATAAACACACAAGTTTGAGACTTCCTTGCTTAAACACTTAGTAAGAGGCTTCTAACAATCTACCTAGCAGATAAATGATTGTTGGATGAATACACTTGATATACAATCAGAGGTGTATAAATAATACAACTCAATATTTCTCTTTAATAATTAAGGATTTCTAAGAAATACAAGGATAAGAAATCCTAAGTTTAGCTTGTGTTATTACTTTGTATAGAAGAAAGGAGTCGTTGAAGATGCAACACAATAGAGTCCTTTGAGAAACTTTAAAAAGAGACGTTGAGATGTTTCACCAAACTGTCAATTTAGATGAAACCTAATTTGAAAAACCTTTGCTATAAAAGGAATTAGCAATTGTATCCTAGCAGACTTTATGAAGAAGATAAAGCTTAGGTTTCACGTGACAAAATATGTTCAGAGATGAACAGTGACCTATCGGCGTCACCTCGGTCCTTGTGCTTTGACTGGATCAGGTTCTGAATACTAGAAGAAAACTTCTCAGAAGTCTATTCTTTAGAGGCTGACTCCTTTAGACTTTGATATTTGGATGCTGACCTCTTTAAAAGATGAGTTTTTCAGAGTCAGGTCTTCAGTTTCTAATCCATAAGAATTTGATCTTCACTCTTCTCTTTGAATGTTCAGAGTCAGAACCAATACTTTGATTTTACATGAATTAAATTTTATAGTCCTACACACTTGAACAAACATTAGTATACCTAATTGTTCTTTAAATACTTTGCTATCATCAAAACCTAAGGGATATGGAAAACACCAATCTTGTTCCAACAAAACCAGCTAAGAAACTTCTTATTCTTCTTATTTTTCTTCCTGTTATTGTTCTTATTATTCGTGTTAATCTTGTTATTCTTGATGCTATTGTGTTAAAATATTTAATATTGTATATTGTGATGAAAGTTATAAATGTAGTCAGGAAAAACATGTGGCAAAAATAAATAAAAAATGTTGACAGACCTTTCACAACGGGTATTTAAATCAACCGTGAATATAGGTATCGAACTTTTCAGTTTTCTACCACGGGCCTTGGACCTTAATTGTAAATAACCCACATACAACCACACGCTACATAACAACAGTTGGTCATGCGTGATAATATATCTTTTCCAACCGCTGTTGTATGTGTTTTCGGTAGTAGTGTCACAAAATATTTTTTCTACTTGGAGGAAGATAAAAGGCGTCAGAGGGCCCCCATACTTCAACCCCCTTTGGACAGTAATCTTTTGGGTTGGGGAGCCATTAACCAAAATGACCAGGTTGCGAGAAAACACATAAGCTCTAATCTAGGATCTCCACTTATCGTTAGAGATGAATTTGACAAGTGATGTTGGGTGATCAAAAGAAACTATTTTTGTTATCGTATGTATAGGGACTGGTGCAATATTAATTCCGTTAGACAATTAATACAGTTTTAAGGAGAGAATTGTAAAGTGTTTGATTGTAAAAAGTAACTGAATGTAAAAATGGTAATTGATAAAGTTTCGGAGATATGACAACTTGTTGGGATTAGGTTTCATCCACTGATTGCGTACGTAGTTTACTAATTAGTTATACATAGCATAGATATTAATCAATATCATCATGTATTGCTAATAAATAGTGTTTATGTCTAAACTCCTGATAAGAGTTCAACTGTATTGTTTAATCGGTGATTTCTCAGTCTGTTAAACAATAAGGTAGCATTAAAAATTGATACTTGCTATGAATGTTTAACCCTAAATCAATGTCTAGAATTTAGAGTTTTAACAGATGGTTATCTTAGATCAATATTTGAACCGTATTTTTCAATAACAATTTCAATCTATAAAGTTAACAGTAAAACAAAGATAAAATCGATAATCATGAATAAATAGATTATATATGTTGTGATTAATAAACATACATACGATTACGATGATTTACATCTGATCCCCAAAAGAGAGAAGAATTAGTTACTCATTGTCATGGTAGCTTGTTAGAAAAGAGAAGAATAAAGATGAATGAGCATCAATGATGGTTTCTCGACGGTTGATGGGTATCCAACTTGTTCTTCAAGTTTCACTCTTCCTCTGTTTCTATCTCTATGATCTTTATTAGATTTCACTATCTCCCTTTTGGTTTCTCAATTAATCCTATTTATAGATTTTTGTCCCGCTGATCTCACCTGACAAACAACATTTCTTCATCATGAAGTTTCTGCCACATCACCCTTTAAACCGCCTTACCTCGCCTGGTGAGCTTCCTCGCTGCAACCTTGCCAAACAAGGATGTTGAATTTTCATCTTTGAAACTTTCTGCCTGGCCCCGCCTGATGCTCGCTGATGACTTCGCTAGACGAGAAGGATCGCTTGGTGCTCGCCTGGCGAGAATGCTGATTTTTCTCTCTTGAAACATTTTGTTTCTCCTCGTCTGTTCCTCGTTGTTGGCTTTCTGGGCAAGAAGGCTCACTTGGTTCTCGTCTAGCAAGAATGCTGATTTTTCTTTCTAGAAACATTATGTTTTTCCTCGCCTATTCCTCAGTGTTGTCTTACTGGGCTAGGTGTCGCCTGGATCTCACTGAAGGCTCGCCAGGCAAGGATAGTTATGTTTTTTTCATGCTTGAGTGACCATATCTTCTTAAGAGCCAAAATACCTGCACAAAACAAATGAAATCTGTAGTGAAAAGGTTAAACACATTAATATCCTAACATGACCCTAATCTTATCAATAATTTGGGCTTTTTTTTCTACTAAAAACTTGCATACCATGTAAACAAGTGCCTTCTTCCAATGTATATAATTACTAACTTTTGGCACTTATCAATAAGCATATAATCTAGGAAACTCTAACTAACCGAATCAAAAGTTTTCTTAAAATTAAATTTAAAGATTAGACAAGCCTTTCTAGATTGTTTAGCCGAATCAATCAACTCATTAACAACCATAACCCCATCAACTATCATTCTTCCATTCCATAAGGCCAACTGGTTAGGAGAGATCAATTTGTCCATTATTGATATAAGTCTCATAGCCAAAACTTTGGCTACCAACTTATGCAAAGATCCAACCAGGGAAATAGGTCGAAAATCTCCCAATGAGCAAGGGTTCTTAATCATAGGAATAATGGTCACAAAATAGGAAGCAAATCTATGAGGTGAAGATGCAAAACAGTGGAACTCGGAAAACATAATTCTGGCATATTCCTTCATTAAGGTCCAGAATTTTTTAGAAACAAAAATAAAAATCATCTAGACTTTAACTCTTATTCCCATCACTCTAAGACATCACCTCATCAAGATAATCAAGAAGGTCCTGAAAGGAACCCTATCTAGCCTAGACTGATTAACAATCAGTTCTTTAAACTGTTCAAAAAAATAATTAAACACCTCTTGCTGAATATCAACCACTCTCTCAATTCAACCATCACCTACCTTAAGAGATCAAATTTCTCATCCTCCCACTTTTAATCGAAGCATGAAAGAAACCTGAATTAACATCCCCTTCATTTAGCATCCTAAACTTAACTTTTTGCACAACTGAGAGTCCTCTGTCCTAAGAAAAGCCCAAAGATATGTAATGGCTTTGGATCTAATATTCACTTCATCGCTAGAAAGAGCTCTTTTGGTCAGCCAACGAGTCTATTTATTTTGGTTGTCATTATTTTTCGTCTCCACACATCAAATTTCTTGACGTGTTAAACTTTGAATAATTTTCGGAACTACTTTGAGTTATTCTACTAATTTTTCACAACACAAACTTACACCCAGCTTTATTGTGCTTTTCCAGTGTAAACACTTACACCACCATCCCAAACTTGGAGAAGCAACAATCGAGAATCGACGGTGTCACAAGGTCAAGAAAATTTGTAAAATAGAAGGGAAGGAGATCCTTCGAAGGATCCATCTCAAAGGAAAGCAGAAATAAAATTAGAAGAAAGCAACACCAAGAACGAGTCAACAACACCAAGAGCAAGGAAAGCCAAAAACGCATAAAGAAAAAAAACATATAACTTGCAATTGTTTGATGCGTAAAATGAAATTGTTTAATGCAGAGTGTTTTATGATATGCAACAAGAATGATATGAGACTAAGAATATACACTCAAAACATATATAGAAGAAAACAATGCAAGAACCTGGATTAAGAAGATACACTTAAAACCAAAAACAAAAATGAATACATGAACACGATTCATGATTAAGGCATTGTTTGAAGTGAGATTTCAAATATCGGGGAACCTTAAATATGTATATTATTTGCTTTTGTTTTCCACATTGTTACTCTACTGGCCCATCCAAAGATATTTATCTTCTAAAAAACATGGATACAATTTATAGTCCATCCATATTTCTTAACATTAACATGCTTTTAATTTGAATATTAATATTTATTCTATTTATTGAAATGAGATAAATGTGGATGTGGCCCGATTCTCTAATTAGGCCATGAACTGGTCCCCTCTATAATCTAACAAAGTTATCCCAATCCACATTTTCTCGGGAGACATGGGAAGGAGAAGTGATTGAATTAAATGCACGAGAGATAGAGGATCATATAAATTTCAATAAGAAAAAAGTAAATAGAATTATATAATAATTAAACATATTTAAAGAAATTTATGAATTGTAATGGTACGGCACAAGGACATCATCATTTCATAACATTTACATTTACATGTATTGTATATAAATTAGTATAGAAAGTATTTTGAAGTATGTTGGTTTCACGTTCAGTTATCCTTGCTTTTGAAGGAGAGTTTCATTGACTCATTCTGTTACCGTAGTATTTTAAAATCTGGACCGTTCTGGTGAGTCGCATCGGTTAAACCGTGAATTGGAAGATAGAGCAGTTCGGAAAGGTCATCGAACCATTGTTATAATTTATCCAATAAAAACTGTGTGACTCAACATGTTCACTGGTTAAACCAATAAACTAGTAAATTTCTTGATCTGACAAGTTGATCTTTTTATATTTATTTTTTAATTTAATTATAATTTTGATCCTCCTATTTTTTATTTTTAAATTTTGGTTCCCTCATCTTAAAATTCGACTTTAATACAAAAATAAAATAAAAAATTGATTTTTTTAGCTTATTCATAATAATGTTACTAAAGAAAAATGAAATTGCATTTACCTACCATTCGAGCTGAGAATCAAGGAATTGATTTACCTACCATTCGAGCTGGTAAAATACTGAAAATGGAGGAGGCACAGCAGCTGATGGCAAATGTGAATGATAATGAGATATGGAATGCTCTGAACAGCATAGGCAATAATAAGGCTCCCGGTGTTGATGGCTATAATGCATATTTTTTTAAAGCAACCTGGCATATTATAAAAGAGGATGTCAAAGCTGCAATTTATGAGTTTTTCCAAACAGGAAATATGTATGCAGCAGTAAACTGCACCCTGATCACATTAATTCCAAAAAGGACAGATGTGACGACTATACGAGACATGCGACCAATAGCTTGCTGCAACACCATCTACAAAATTATATAAAAAATTCTTACTGTGAGGCTTGGCAAAGTAATTGACAAGGTGGTTGATGAGACTCAGTCTGCCTTTGTCCCCGGTAGGTCAATTCATGATAATGTTATTATTGCTCAAGAACTTGTCAGAGGCTATGGGATAAGGAATGTATCCCCTAGGTGTATGATTCAACTGGATATCCATAAGGCTTACGACACCGTGGATTGGCAAGCGTTGCACCAAATAATGGTTGAACTAGGTTTCCCACAGGTTTTTGTACAATGGGTCATGGCTTGTGTTAGCTTTGTTTCCTATAGGTTTTCTATTTATGGAACATCTTCTAAGCTTCTTAGCGCAAAACGAGGCTCGCGTCAGGGAGGTCCCATATCTCCCCTTCTTTTTGTAATTATCATGGAGTATCTACACAAAACCCTCCACAACTTGCATAGAATTCCTGATTTTAATTACCATCCGAAGTGCGAAAAACTGAGGATTGTTAACTTGTTTTTTGCAGATGACATTCTTTTGTTCACTAGAGGGGATGTTGGCTCGTTGAAGTTGATTTTGGAAAAAATTCAAAGCTTTTCAGATGCAACTGGGTTTTGTGTCAGTCAACCCTAAAGCAAGATCTATGTTGCAGGGGCTGATGAGGATGTCAAAGAGTACATTCAACAGCAAACTGACTTGGTTGAAGGCAAGCTACCTACTAGGTACTTGGGGGTCCCATTGGATAGTAGGAAGCTTAGTGTGCAAGCTTGCTAGCCCCTGGTCGAGAAGACGCTGAAAAGAGTTACACATTGGAGTACCCGACTGTTATCGTATGCGGGAAGGCTTCAACTCCTGAGGAGTGTTATTCTATCTATATCAAACTACTGGCTACAAATCTTTCCTCTCCCTAAACAAGTCATTGCTCAAATTGAGGCCTTATGCAGAAAATTCCTTTGGACTGGAAAGAACGAGAATAGCATAAAAGCTCTTGTTGCATGGGACCATGTATGTGGCAGTGTCTCTGAAGGAGGTATGAACATGATCTCGCTCGCAGAGTGGAATAAAGCAACACTAGGGAAGCTGTTATGGAACATTTGGAATAAGAAGGATGTTTTATGGATAAAATGGCTACATCATTATTATGTGAAAGGAGAGGATATTCAGCAATTCAAACCCGGTCAAAATTCTTCTTGGATTATTAAGGCTATTTTTAAGCACAAGGATATTATGGTTAACTCTGTTGTTTGGTAAAATTTCAATACAGCAGGAAAATACATAACAATTACCATGTATCGTACCTTGCGGGCTACTAAACCAAAAGTGGAGTGGAGGTTTCTTTTCTACGGCAACATTGTTAGGCCGTGATCAATGTTCACAATGTGGCTGGCGTGTCAAAACAGGTTGATGACAAAAGATATGGCGAAAAAATTTGGCATTTCCAATGACAGTAAGTGTGTCTTTTGTGCTGCTACTGAAAATATCCAACACCTATTTTTTGAATGTGGGCATACAAAACAAATTTGGAAGGAAGTGCTACAGAATTTTAATATCCAACATGACCCTTATGCGTGGAATGCGGAGCTCAAATGGATAACTCGAGGTAAGGGTATGAAGGCAAAGATCGCTAAAACCATTCTTGATGAGACAATTTATCACATATGGCTGGCTAGAAACAAGTGTGTGTTCCACCCCAGGGACGAAAATGCTTTGAAGAGTCTAGATATCAAGAATGTGGTGATGACGAGGGTAGGAAAATATACCAAAATTCTAGACTACTGTAATAGAAATAACATAGTTATTTAGGTGCTTGTGTTGTTAGTTGTCTATTTGAGCCTGGATCGTCTGTGATCAGCGTTTTGTACTTGATTTGTTTTTTGGCAATATAATTTCTCATTATTCCAAAAAAAAAAAGAAATTACATTTATAAGTTTACAAAAGCTTTGGAAAAAAATCTTGTTATAAAAGAAAAATAAAATTATATTTTCATAATGAATTTTATTATTTGGAAAAAATATTATGTTACAAAAGAAAGTTGAAATTAAATTTTCATATTATTTTCGAAATATTTTTATTATTGATAGATTTTTATTTTTATAAATTTTGTTATTGATAGATTTTTATTTTTCTACCTAATCTTTTATTTTTAATTATTTATATAGAACATAAATTTATTTATCACTATATTAATTTATTAGTTTATGATAGTATTCTATCATAGAATTAATTTATTTATCATTTAAAATTGTTATTTAATTTATTTGCACAAATAAATTTATAGAATTTTTTTTTATAGATTTTATAGTTATGAAATTTATGTCAAAAAATTTATTTCATAAATAATTTTTTTTAATTTATATAAATTTGAATTAGAAGTCATGTGATCTGACTAATGACTCATTAATCTGACCATTAACCTAATAATTCAATAGTTTGATCGAATCGATGACCGGTCTGAATTTTAAAACATTATTTACCGCAACCAATCTTTCATGAAAGTATGATTTGTGGACTTTAAATCACCCCTATGTTAACTATGCAAACAAATTTTATTCATATATACTTTCTGATTTGATGTGAATTGTAAATATATGTTTGATTTTCTAAGTCTTATATATATATACTAGTAGAAGACCCGTGCGTCCGCACGGAAAAATTAATTCTTAAATTAAAAATGATACATAACCATATTTATATATATTTTTTTGAAAGAGCAAAAATGAAATAAATTGATAAGAGATGGCATAAGCAATGCCATATAATACAAAGTGTCCACTAAAATGAAAAGATAGCACAACCCAACCACCAAAAAGGAAACTGCTACAACAAACACTCTAAAACCACCAGGAACTACACCAAGCCCCTCAAAGGCACAAATCTGAAAAGGCACTAACCTAAGCCAACAAACTAAACAATTGGAAGAGAAACACACAGCTGCTTGCAGACAGAAAAATATTAACAATGCACCTAAAATCCAACTCAGACCCTGAATCTAAGCAGAATTTGTTAAATAAGAGCATTTGTTAAATATAAATAACAAAACCAAAATGAGCATAATTTTATAATATTAATTGTGAAAATATTCAACGGCTTTAAAATATATTGACAATACATAACAAAATTATAATATGTTCAACATAGAATAAAAAAAGTAATAATAAGTCTTTGATTCAAATAATACAGTAATATTTGTTTGAAGCAATTGAAGAGATTACATAACCTACAAACATGAGAAATGAAATACGAATTAGAGAAATGTTATAATTAGAAAAGAGGATGGAGTAATGTAATACCCCATATTTTTTATTTCTCCGGATAATATTTTATTGTGATCGACTGAGCCAGTGTACTCTGAGAAATTATTGGACAAAATAATTAGAGAAACTGTAGAACTTAGAATAAATCCAATTAATATTATCTGACTCTGAGGTATTTTACTAATTTGGACTTAAGAGACTTTTTGGACATTTAGTAGTATTATTCACTAATACTAGTTTACTACTTATTCCTTTTCCTCCCACTTTCCAAACAAAAGAAAAGAATAGTAAGAGAAAGAAGAAAGAAGGAAAAGAAGGAGAAAAAAGGAGAAAGTGGAAATTGAAGAAAAGTCCAAGAACTTCAAGAATCATCATCATCCATTCATCAAATCTTCAACCAATCTTCTCATCATCTTCATCTTTCTCATCTCAAGGTGGGTTCTAGTTTAGAAACCACATTTTTAGAGTCTTTGGAATGATTGAGTTTTAGGTCGATATGTTGAATCGATGTTTTTAACGGTTAAAAATCGATATAAATTATGTAGTATGATCACATTATGCATATAAACATTGTTGATGCTTGTTTGTGTTGTTTGACATTGTTTTGGGTTAAGAAATGGTGATTTTGGGGTTTGGGGCCATGGAACCCGTAAGGAGAAAATTCTGGTTCTGGTGTGATTCGCCAGGCGAATTGGGAATTTGCCAGGCGAATTAGGTCTCGCCACCTATTCGCCAGGCGAAGTGCTGGCGAAAGAGATTCGTCAGGCGTAAACCAGATTCGCCAGGCGAATTGGGAGAAACAGAAATGTGTTAGCTACTGGAACTTTTGATTTTCTGAAATTGTGGTTTCGCCACTAGATTCGCCAGGCGAAGTGCTGGCGGAAGGGAGTTTCGCCTGGCGAAGTGCTGGCGAAGGGGGATTCGCCAGGCGAAATTCAAATTCGCCAGGCGAATCTGCCTGGGATCAAATATTTTCTTTTCTTCAAAAATCCGTAACTTTTGACTCGTTTATCCGATTTAAGAGTTCTTTATATCGTTGTGGAGCTAAGGAAATATTGTTTTCATTAGAAGTGAAAAATGTTAATTTTACCGACCGACTAAATAATCGGGAAAGTTCAAAAGTGTTTTAATTATGTTGTAATTGTTATAAATTATTCTATTATGAAATTGTGAGATGCCTTGCCTATCCTATTATTGTTTAACATGATTGTAATTGAATATGCATGTTAATGTGGAAAAAGAAATAGGAAGAGTGAGGAAGACCCCCTTATGAACTATAGGAGAATTTAGAAGTTGGAAACACTAGTATGGAACATGTGGTTAACCTTTGTGGGTTTGAGCTGGCAAGAGAGGCCGGGAGGCATTATAGCCTTGTGATTGTCGAACACAATCGTATTTGTTGTATGTGATCATGTAATCATAACCGGTTTATATTGAGTGTAGTTTCATGAGTCTCGGACTCCTCTGAAATGGATGCACAACTACTTGGCAGGTTTGATTCCCCGTGCTATACGAAAGGCACCCACGGAGCGTATGCTTGTGATGGTAAAAGGCCCGTGTGAAGTGACGATTCATAACGGTAAAAGGCCCGTAGAACCCGAATCCATTCGTATGTCAAGTAGGTTACAAGGATCTATGACACGGGACGCCTTCTAGACGTAGAAGCGGATGGGAACAAGAGGTACCTTGGTATGGTTATGGATTAGTGGTACTTTTGAGTTGATGAACTCATGGCATGTTTCCATATAGTGTGAGAATTGAAAAGTGTGATCTCAAGAGTCCTTTCCCTTTTCCCCGGACTTGAGTTAGGATTGTTAGAACCTTGTTAATCCGAGAGAACCCATAAGATAGGGAATTCACTGAGATTTGATGTATCTCACCCCACGTTGTTGATGTATTTCAGGTGCCCCTGGTTCCGAGGAGGGTAAGGATAAGGTCGTGTGATCTTTCCTTGCTTGTTGATGGCTAGCTTCCGTAGCGGAGTTTATTTTGAGATCATTGTTGATCTAGTTCTTAGTTTTTATCTTTTGAACATCTTGTGTATAATATGCCTTAGGTTTTTTGTACTTGTACTTTAGGGCATTTATTTGTATACAATGTGTTAACTAGGAGCTTATGTGTTTCAGTACCAAACACTTGGATCTATATATAATATTTATGCTTTGATGTATGAGTTTTATATATGGGTGTTACAAGTAACATCAGATAGTGGTAATCTAATATTGGGGGTTGTGGCGTTTGTTTCAGCGGATTTGTAGTTCTGATTAGTACGGTCAACTGGTGGGTGATATTCAGACAATCTGATTCGTTTTGAATGTTTGGCTTTAAGAAGACTAAGTCTCCTCATTCTAGCTCTCTCGGCGGTAATCTTACGCATAATATAATCATCAACCTTTATTACTGGATGTGTAATTGGCCTAAAATAGTACAAATTTTATCAAGATTTGGAATGTAATAGAAGAGTTTAAACAGAAAGATTCAAATTCAGTAAGAACTATACCTTATTTTAAGATGTTTGTAATCGTCTTTATCCATATTTCTGAACCTATAAAAAACAGATCATAACATAGCTTCTGATTCCAGCCAATTATTGAATGCAACCATAGTAACTAATATAACAATCATCTCACAAATATCAAATACCAATTAACAATGTACAAAGAGCAATAGAAACTAATTAATGATTCAAACCACATCTTGTACAGAACATAAATGACACTACATATGAAATATAAAGGTCATACCTAATATTATAGTAAGCATACTTAAAAATAGTCTTAAAAAACAGTAGAATTAGCAAGATTAGTAAATGTCAAACCAAAATAACAAAAACTGATATGGTTGTTAATTTGATATTATTGTTATAACTATATTGACATAGCACAGAGAGACTAAAGCCATGCTTTCCACTAAGGTACTTATATTATTGTTATATGGTTGTTAATCTCATTCTATAGTAACATAGAGACTAAAGCCATGCTTGCCACTAAGGTACTGGTATTATTGTTATATTGTTGTTAATCTCATTCTATAGTTACATGGAGACTAAAGCCATGCTTGCCACTTGTCATACCCCAAATTTTGACCACTAAGATTTCCCATCATTGTGCAAATCATCATCACAATATGGAGGAACCATCATACTTCATCAGTCTCCCCAAAGATGGGTGAGCATCCACTACAATCAAAATTAGGGTTTCAAGCCCTCTCTGAGTGCTTAGACAAAGGATCAATCAAGGAATGACATGATTTTCAACTTGTCTAACCTCTCAAACATCTACAAAGGATCAAAAGGACTCCCACCTCAAGGATTAAGCACAAGGCTGCTCCCTTCTAGGTGAATCAAGTCTCAAGATTGACAGTGTCACCAAATTAGGGTTTTGGTCGACCAGGGCCTCCAGATGGAAATTTTTCATCTGGGAACAAGCCAAAGGTCCAAAGCACAACCTAATATACTCCATGGAACCTCATGGACCCATTCATCAAGTCAATTTTGCCTCAGGGGATGCATTCATCAAAAATCAGGAATTGGGGTTTCTTGACCTAATTCACCCCTAAGTTGGCTTTTGGGACAAATCATGAGCCAAGACCTCAAGAGAGGGTTTGAGGGTCTCTAATGAACTATATTGATCCATTTGGAATAATGGATTAATCCAAGAAGCTTGAGTAACAAGTCTCAATTTCATCTGCACCACAATTAGGGTTTTATGAGAAAAGTCAACTGTAACTTTGACTTTTGACCAGGACAAGCTCCCAAGCCCTAAGACATTCATCAATATACCCTATGACACCCATGGAACATGTCCATCAAGTTTGATTTATGTCAAGGACATGATTTCCTGAAGAATTGCACAGTTTGGAATTCATCTGATAAAAAGTCAACTGTGCACAAAAGTCAACTTTGACTTTTTGAGATTTTTCACCAAAATGGATTTTTAACCCTAAAATGATGTTAATGTATGATTTGAATCATCATTCGTCAAGAAAAATCAAGAAAAGTTGGATAACTTGTAAAAGGGGTAACCATAAAACTTAGAAATTTTTCTAAGTCATGAAAAAGTGCCACTAATGCACCAACTTTGGATGACCATAACTCCTAAACCACAAGGCCATTGTGCCCCATTCAAAGCTTGATTTTTAGATCTCATTGCCCTCTATAAAAGCTTCATACTGACCTATGTCCAAACTCCTCATGGATTTTGAGTTATGGAGTGATCAAAATCAAGAGAAAACACTTTGTTCCAACACTTAGTGAAAATTTCACTAAGTCAGATTTTGCCTTACTTTTTGCCAAATGTAGGGGGATTTTTCACTTGGACTCAAAAGAGATCAAAACCAAACATGTTCAAATAGTTGTTGTATCATGTAAGGGCTTTCCAAAATGGTCAAGAACATTACCAAATTCAACTTACACCATGAGATATGACATTGGCAAGTTGCCTTGCTGAAATCTGTCAAAGGCAAGGCAGAATTTGCAATTTTGCTCGATTTGCCAAAATCAGCCAAATTCAAATGCTCCTATCCACTTGGACACATCTAAGGATTGAATCTAAAGGGGACAATCACTGAGCCAAGCCTCCAAAGTCCATGGAACAAGAAATAGCATGTTGAACCTAGAATGGGCAAAATAGGGACAAGACTCCAAATTTGGATTGAAGCATTCAATGGAAGCATCAAGGTGGCATGGACTGAGCCATTCTCATCTGAAATCATTCAAGACTTATCCAAGACCAAGGGAACCAAAGCTCTGTGCCCTAACCTCTAGTCAATGGCTAGAGGAAACTTGCATTTCCATTGGCCAACATTGAACAAACACCTGCTGCAGTTCCCATTCACTATTCCTTGCAAAACAAACCTGCTCTACTATAAATAGAGCTCAATTGTGTTTAGTTTAAGTACACCAAAGCCATCTAACAGATGCTTTCCTCAAAATCTCTTCTTTCACTCCAACTTTGCCTTCTAAGGCAAGTCACTATCGGGTTTTGAGCTAGAGGGAAATTCCACTCAAACCAATCACTCACACACCTCACATACATCATATAGAAGTGATCCAAACACTCACATAACATCTGGAACACAGATTTCACAAAGTCACCAGCCAATTTCTCAAGTTCTTGACAGTTTTGCAATTGAGGTGTCATCTTCAACTCCAAACCATTTCAATCCATTCCAAGCATTCATACACACTCCATGGCACCTAGGGAAGCTATCCAGATCATTAGAACCTAGCTGTAACACCTCCAACACAAATCACGATCACCAGCTGCAAGTGGTAAGCATGAGCTCTTCTAACTCTATGATCCATGCAATTTTTGCTGCACAATAATTTGGCCATATGTTCATAATCATGCATGGAATGTTTCCCCTCAATTAATTGCTTTGTTTGAATCGTGTATCAAAAATACTAGCCTTCATGCAGAAATTAGGGTTCTTGAGGATTTTTCATGATTTCTTGTTATATGTTTAATTTAAATGAAATTAATTGACATAGACATGATCGTGAGGTTGAGATGAGCATAATGATATGTGGATTGCATGTTATAATCAAGTATTCAGTGAGATTGGAGAGAAAATACAAATCTGGCCAAGCCCAGAACACGCGCGTGTTCTTGGTGTGTTCTTGGCGCCATTTCTTTCAAATTCAAATATTTGAATTTTGTGATTTTATTTAATTTATTCAAAAATTAATTTCTCTCTGAGTTTTAATGATTTTGAGTTGATTCTTTTTTTAATTATTCACAAAAATGTTAAAATATTTTATTTTCCTAAAAAATCCCAAAAATATTATCTATTTTATATGATTGATATTTTTGCAAAGAATTAATGTTTTAATTGTTTTTAACATTTAAAATATTTTTTCCACCTTGATTTTGCAATTTTTAATGCTTTCTAATTATTTTGTAGGTCAATACTTAATTTTTGAAGCATTAATCCAAGATCACAATTTGTTTTTCATATGTTAAACAATTTTGATCATTTTAATTGAATTTTTATTCAATTAAATACATTTTTGAAAACAAATTAGGGTTTTTGGATTAATTCAACCCTCATAAATCATTTTCAAAACACTTTGGGCCTCTAATAGAGTGTAAGACCCAATCCTTTTTTGACCAAATCATTTTTGGGCCTCAGTGTATTGTATAAGTCCCGATACCGTCAAAAACAAACGGCGCGATCGTCGCCTTTTAAAAAATAATCTTTTGGGCCTCTCCTCGAGCTATAAGACCTATTCAAAACTTTTGGGCCTCTAATAGAGTGTAAGACCCAACCCCCTTTTAACCAAAAACATTTTGGGCCTCACTTATTGTATAAGTCCCTCTGCGTTAAAAGAAAACCTCGGCGCGATCGCCATTTTTAATGAAAAATCATCTGGGCCTACCCTCGTGTTATAAGCCTCACTCTTTTTATTTAAACCTTTTGGGCCTCTTGAGAGAGTGTAAGACCCATCCCTTTGGACAGAAACCATTTTGGGCCACAGTCACTTGTATAAGCCCCTCTGTACAAATTCAAACAGTGCGCTCACTGATAAAACCCTGGGCCTCTTCTTGAGCTGTAAGCCCCAAATCTTTCTTTTTCAAAGCACTTTCTCCTTTGATTTTGAATATACTGTTGTTTTCAATCTTTCTTTGTTGAACAACTAACCAAACAGCATGGAAGCTCTACAACCGAGTAAGTGGTTATCGCTTTCATTTACTGCTTTCATATACATATAACTGTATTGTGGGGCTATTTCGCTGTAAGTCTTCTTTCATAAACTCATACCAAACACAGTCTTCCCTCCTATTGGGGTTAAACAATATGGAGATATGAAAGGCAGCATTCTCTGTGAACCCTTTCATAGACTGTCACTCATAGAAGTTGTCAAAGAAACTCTATTCCCCAGAGGTGATCTTTTCTCCGTGAATGGCATCTCTTGAGTTTCTTCCAAATTCTCAGACTTTCCTGGCTTGATCTATTCTCGGTGAATGGCATGTCTTGAATTTCTCGGGGTTTGGGGACCCACAGGCTCCTTAAAAGCACTTGTCAAGAAGCTCTACTCCCCTGAGATGATCTTTTCTCCGCGAATGGTATCTCTTGAGTTTCTTCCAAATTCTCGAACTTTCATGACTTGATCTATTCCTTGTGGATAGCTTGCCTTGAATTTCTCGGGGTTTGGGGACCCACAGGCTTCCTAAAAGCAACCCAGCCCCCTCTTGGGCTTAGTACAAGGACCCGCCGGCTTCTTAGAAGTATTCACAGCCTCCTCTTAGGCTTCGTATAAGGATCTCTTCCTCCGGGAATGATAGCCTCCTCTTGGGCTTAGTACAAGGACCCATCGGCTTCTTAAAAGTTTCCAGCCTCCTCTTGGGCTTCGTACAAATTGTCCCGACGACCTCCTAGAGGTATAGGAACAGAACTTAATCATCTTAATAGAACAGTCCTTTCATAGAGTCTACTACTGTTTCTCAAAGCACAGTACAAAAGATGACACTCTAGACTTGGACAGTCTAATCTCCTTGAGTCTCAAAGACATTCTCAAGTGACTCCTTCATTAAATAGGAAGAAAACCCGTAGACTCAGACAGTCTCAATACCCTTCGGACTTCCCGCTTCCTTTAAGAACAGGAATAACCTGGATCCTTGAATCAAATCCATGAGTACAGTGTTGCTCATATAAGAACTGATTTTGTCTTTAAATCAGCATACTGGACCTGTCACTTAACTGAAACAGTAACCATAGCCTCCTCTTAGGCTTTGTATAATGATCCTTCTCCAGTGAAGTTAGCCTCCTCTTGGGCTTTGTACAAATGATTCTCCCCAGCGGAGTCAAACAACGTTTAGCCTTTCTCTCGGGCTTTGTACGAGACACATAAGAGACTCCTTCATTGAGTCAATCACCCTTTTAGCCTCCATCTCGGGCTTCGTATGAGATACAAAAAATTTCTTGTTGAGTCAAATAGCCTCCATCTCGGGCTTTATACGAGATACCAAAAGATTCCCTCGTTGAGTCAAAACCTTTTAGCCTCTCTCTCGGGCTTTGTACGAGACACATACTAGCCTCCTCTTAGGCTTTGTATAAGAAAACTACTAGTTAATCCAATTAACCTTTTAGCATCAAAGTTGTGCCTCGTTCACAATACACAAACATCAACAACTCCTTCCCCTTCATCTAATTGCTGTAAGCGGCAAGCCTCTGGATCATCTACATCCATGCCACTGCCCCTCTTTTAGCATGAGAAATTCCTAAGGAAAGATGGCATTACTCTACACTGAGTTAAAGTCTTCTCCTTCAGGTTGAAATCCCCTATAAAGGAAATTATGGCATTGCCGGATTCACAAATCCCGGTTAAAGTAATCCTCCCTTTATAACCAGTCACCCAACAGTTGTGACAAACGGACCCTCTTTAGAGATGACAAATTCTCTCTAAGGTCAACACTTTTAGCTTCATATCTTGGGATTTGAACAAGATACAAATAAACTCTTCAGCTTCACATCTTGAGCTTTGAACAAGATACAAACTACCTTTCGCTTCACGTCTTGGGCTTTGAACAAGACACAAAAACAACCATTTCCTCCCATAGAATAGGAGGAACTACGAACGCTCTGATTTCCCTATTTTGGTAAACGGGAATACGTAGGCATAAGATTGAAAGAAAAATCTTAGTGAGCACACTAAACAAAAACCCAAAATCCCATACTCTCATGTATCTATCAAAAGCATCGGTCCTAACATCCTAATCCTTGTTCCCCGCCAGAAACATTCTGCCAAGATAAAAAAGAAAGAAACCGTATTGGCGAAAATACAAATAACCAGTACAAAGGCCCCCCCACATTGATCGCATCCGTAACCTAACAGACCGCTGTTTAAACTCAGTATGCAAAGCAGGTTTAATTGGAGACATCTATTTCCCTTCCTTCATCAGCTTTAATAGGATAAAAAATGAATCGACCTGTAGTAAACTCAACCGTAGAGAGCGACCAGCGCTTAAGAACCGCGTCCAAAATCGCTCGCTACAGAAAAATGGCGCCCACCGTGGGGCCGATCTCTTTGGTTTCTTTTCTTTTTTTTCTTCTCTTGTGTGTATACCACAGATTGGGGCTTCCGCCGGGGAACCCATTTTCTGTCAGGAACTTAGGATTCATAGCTTTAAAGGTCTAGGATGATTAGGACAAATATATATACTGCTTTTCCTAATTGCTATACGTGTTTATTTTTCTGCTAATGGGAATGCGTGTGATGCCGCATGTGGAAAGATTGAGTATACACTTAAGATAAGTGATGGCGACGAGGTCGACCATCAACCTCAGTGGAGGCTGACCAATACAACCCATTCTCTCACCTAGACAATGGGCCGATTGTTAAGTCTGAGAAGCTGAGGAGCCAAACCCTTTCGTAGTGCGGAAACTATCGAGAATAGTTGTTACGCGATACTACCCTCATTTGAGGCTGGTGATCTATTCTCGGTGAATGGCACTTACTCTAAGATTGCTCTACAACTCGCTGGCGATCCGCTTATTGTTTTGCTTTCCTGGGAGGAGCTTATGATAATGAGTACAGGTACAAAAATCACCTTAGTATAAACCTTTGGGGATGGGTAGAGCCTTGACTTCATGACAACGACCCTTTGACCCCATGTTTTTTCTATGTTTTTGTGTGCTGCATTCATGCATTCATTTAAAAAACATTAAAACATTCAAAAAACTTCTCTTCTAGTCTATCTGTTTTTTCAAAATAAACTAAGACTGTGATTGCAAATATCAGAGAAAAGGATTGCACTAATGGATTTTGGTAGAAGGAGAACTCACAGGTATACCTTCAAGGTTCCAAAGTTAGAGGATTTGAGAAGGTTAGCGAGGATGATCACTAACCCAGAGGCTTTCAGAGCCAAGAACGGAGGTCTGCTACCACTGTTAAGAGTCCATGTGATTGAGGGAATCATGGATGTGCTCATTTAGTTTTATGATCTAGTTTATCACTGTTTCACATTCCCGGATTACCAGTTAGCACCAACGCTGGAGGAGTATTCTCATCTGATCGATTTACATATCACAGATCGAGCTCCATTTTCTGGACTGGAAGAAATTCCAAAGAATCATACCATTGCAAGAGCAATACATTTGGACGAGTCTGAGGTTAGGACTCACCTAACTACCAAGGGTGGCATCCAAGGTTTGCCAGCCCAATTCTTGACAAAGAAGGCCCTGTATTTTGCCAATATAGGAAACATCACTGCTTTTGAAAGAGTCTTTGTCTTGCTCACCTACGGGTTATTTTTGTTTCCCAACATCAATAACTTTGTAGATATCAACTCCATTAAGGTTTTTCTCATTGGAAACCCTATACCGACTTTGCTCGCAGATGCGTATCACTCTGTACACTTGGGAAATTTGTACAGCGGAGGGGAGATCACATGCTGTGTACCTTTGTTTTACAAATGGTTTATCTCCCACTTGCCCAAGTCTGCTGCTTTTTGGGATTGCAAGAGTGCCTTACGTTGGTCGCAGAAGATCATGTCCCTTACCAACTCTGATATAGATTGGTGTAATAGGATCTATGATGGAATCAGGATCATTGATCATTGTGGAAACTTCCCCAACGTACCCCTTATAGGAACTAAGGGAGGAATCAACTACCATCCAGTTCTCGTTTATCGTCAATTTGGATACCCGATGAGGCACATCCCACAGGGTGTTCATCTGGAAGGTCTTTTCTCCAAAGAAGGAGAAAATGACAGAGCACTAAAAACGGAAATAGTGCAGGCCTGGAAGCACGTTCATAAGAAAGGATGGGAGTCTCTAGGAAAACCGGATTGTGTCTCGATTGAGCCTTACCTCCATTGGGTACAAACTAGAGCTCTCAAGCTAAAAATGCCTTATCCTCATTACGGAATTCTTCCGCCAAGGGAATCTGTTATGTACTTCATGACGGAAACTGAAAAGTTTTAGGTTACTCTCAACAAAGTTCAACAGGAGAGAAGGTCTTGGAAGAACAAGTACCGCACCCTCAACGTAGAGTGCATCAAAATACATTAATTACTAAAAGAGAAAAACGCTCTGATTGAGATTTTAGAGCAACATGCTGTAGAAAATCAAGATGACCAAAGGAATTTGCTCGCTCCTTTCACCTGGCAAAGGAATGACAACCCGACAACGGCCCAAGAGCCCCGGTCAAAGAAAAGGAAGATACCAGAATCAGCACCCGATTTCTCTTCAGAGAGGACTCGGGACCCGTTAGCTTAGGTTTCTGTTTCTGCACCTTGTAATCTACTGTATTTCCATTTTTGTAATCCTTTGAATTCAATAAAAAGGGGTTTCCCCACCGTTTGATATTTGCAATCTAATTGTCGAAGTTTATTTTGATTAAACCAAATACACAATTAATATAATCATTGCATTCATCATTCTCACATCGCGTATTCTTCTTACCTACGAATCTCACGTTTGTGTCTCGGTTCTAGAGTCAAACTGTCTCATTCATATAATACTCGGGCCAATCGTCAGAAAAAGATGGATGATCTTGAGGAAGAAAATAGAGAGTTGAAAGAAGAGATTGACGCTCTGAGAGAGGATATGAGAAAGCTTCGTAACGACATGCAAGCTATGGCAGAAGCTCAGCTACAAAGAACTGTGATCTCAGAGATCACCTCAACGCCCATCGTGGAGAAGTATGATCCTAGGTATCAAATGCCTAAAGATCGCCCTTGGGGCATGCCTGTTAACTATATCCCAGAAGGATATGTTCCGCCGATCACTGAAGATTAGGGAATCACAACAGAAGCCGTTGGGCCTGAAGGTTACAAACTTCAGGAAAACGAAGATGCCAGGAGCATACTGAAGACTCCTGAAGGTTACAAACTTCGGGAGATGCCAAAACTCACTACCGTAGTCACGGTCCCACCCCCTGTGGTGCACACTGTCCCGGAAGGACAGATTCCACAGACACCTTCTGGTAAGAAGGGAACTATGTTTGACAGAATGGAGGAATTCCAGGAGCAGTTCTTGGAAATGCAGAAGGAACTGCAAGCCATTCGCGGTCAGGATCTATTTGGAAAGGACGCTGCAGATCTCTGCTTGGTCCCAAATGTGAAAGTCCCGCACAAATCTCAAGTGCCCGACTTTGAAAAGTACAAGGGTAACTCTTTCCCTCAAAGCCATCTGGTGATGTACGCTCGGCGGATGTCAGCTCAGACGGAGAATCAAGACCTACTGATTCACTACTTTCAGGATAGTTTAACCGGTGCCGCATTAAAATGGTACATGGGTTTAAACCGTACTACGATCAGTACATTCAAAGATCTTGGTACTGCCTTCGTCCAACAATACAAATACAATTTGGAAATGGCACCCGACAGAGATCAACTCAGATCGATGTCGCAAAAGGACAAGAAAACCTTTAAGGAGTATGCTCAAAGGTGGCGTGAAATTGCCGCTCAAATTTGTCCACCTCTTGAGGAAAAAGAGATGACAAAGATCTTCTTAAAGACCTTAAGCTCATTTTACTATGACAGAATGGTTGCCAGTGCGCCCAGTAATTTCACCGAAATGGTTGGCATGGGCGTACGTCTTGAGGAAGCCATCCGAGAAGGACGTTTGGTAAAAGACACTGGATCGACGAGCGGTACTAAAAAATACGGTAGTGCTCTCCCTAAGAAAAAAGAGCAAGATATTGGGAATATCTCTCTCGGAAAGCAAAGGCGACGTTATCAACTGGTAGCAACTGTGACTCCTGCTATCAACCCTGCGTCTATTCCTACGTATCAACCTCAGGTTGCGCAGAGCCAACCTGATCAGCAAAGGACACAACAACCTCTTCAGCAGGCTCGTCCTCCATATAACAACAACTGTACAACACGGCCACCAGGATTTGATCCTATACCCGTATTGTACGCAGAGCTGTTTCCATTACTACTGGCTAAGGGGCACATTCAGACTAAGTCTCCTCTTACAGTACCGGAAAATCCGCCTTTTTGGTTCAAGGTGGATCAGACTTGCCCTTACCATCAAGGAGGATCAGGGCATAACATAGAGACTTGTCTCAATTTCAAGTTTGATGTGCAAAAACTTGTTAGGAGCGGGGTCTTATCCTTCAAGGATACAAATCCTAATGTTCTCACGAACCCGCTGCCTCAACATGAGAAAGCTGCAGTCAATTTGATAGAAGGAGAGACTAACGATGTCTATCAAATTCACGATGTACTCTTGTTGAAGACCAATCTAGTCAAGATGCATTGTAGACAGAGTGGATATGGCCATGTGCCACCTCATAATTATCACCAGTGTGATATCTGCTCTAAAGACAACCAGGGATGTTCTATGGTGCAAGCAGCTTTACAGGAACAAATGGATCTCGGATGGATCCAAGAGCACCGAGTTCGTGGAGTTAACATGGTTTACACGAATTCTAACGTCATTCAGAACCACGATATCCGTGCGATGAATGTCAACTTGGTGGCGATGCACTCAAGGCAAAGCCAGTATCATAATCTGCCGCGGTACGATTACAGTTCCTGTCTGACTTGCTCAGTAAACAAACAGGGATGCTCTTTCATACAAGAGGCCCTCCAGCGTCAGATCGATCTTGGATGGATCCAAGACTACCATGATAGGAACCCCTATCAGATCAATATGGTTCAAATCTTTGACATTCGCGTGATGAATACCAACCTGGTAGAGTTACATGCTGAGCAGGTCCGACTCAGATTCTTAATATCACACGACTATCAAAGTTGTAAAGCGGGTTGCGAGAACGATCGAGGTTGTACCCTTGTTCAGGAGGCACTTCAGTACTCGTTAAATCACTGGTGGATGCCAATCTATATGGATGAAGATACTCAGCAGATTAGTATCAGTAACAGGAACCCTACTCGACATCAGAGTCAGGATGTCCGATCAGTGGAAGCTAACGTAGTGAGGTTACATTGTATTCAAAGTGGGCATTGTAACGCCCCGATTCCAATTATTCCCATTTTGTTGAGTCTTTTATTTAAATTGAGTGATAAATTATTTTATTTGTGAAATTGGTGTGTTAATATGCTATTTTGACATGTTATGAGATTTTACCGTTTTTGAGAGTTTTCGGGGAAATTAGAATGGAGGGTATTTTGGACATTTCTCAATCAATAATAATTTAGAAATTTAGTGGAAATAGAATTATGTGAGAAAATGAATTAATTGAATTTGAGTAGAAAATAAGAAATAGAAAGAAAAAGAGATAAGAAGAAGAAATAGGAGAGAAAGAGAAAGAAAAAGAGAAATAGAGAGAAAAAGGAGAGAAAGAAAGAGGAAGAAGAGAAAAGAGAAGAAAACTTGGAAAAACCTAAAAACCCATCAAGAACAATCATCTAGCAGGCTTGGAATCCAGGTAAGGGTGTGAAATATTATTATCTCATCAATGTATGTCATTATGTATGATTATGTATGTGTTGGTTTGTTGTTTTGTTGGATTGTATGAGAAATAGAACAAAACCCATTTGTGTAGAAAGTGTTAGAATTCGATTAATTCGTGTTGGAAATGATGTTTTCGTGTTCCTTGATGTTGATACATGATTGATATATGTTGTTGTACATCAAATTGGTATTTTTCTGAGTTTAGATGATGAATTTGGGTGTGGTTGGATGAAAAACGCAGAACCAAGTTCTGCAGAATTTTTCTGCATTTGCCCTGGCCGTACGCGTAAGGGGCATGTTCATACGCGTATGAGCCTAGGCCTTACACGTATCATTGGCTTGTTTTGGGCCATTACGCGTATGGAATGTGACTTTTCCCGGCCATCTGGTGATACGCGTATGGTGTTGGGCATACGCGTATGGACTTTTAAACGTGAATTTTGGGGGAAAAATGACTTCTGCCCATACGCGTAGGGGTCCTGGCAATACGCGTATGGGAATGGCAAGGAATCAGGGTTGTACGCGTATGAGAATGGTGATACGCGTATGGTCAGGCCAATTGTAAAAATGGGACTTTTTCAAATATAGTTTTCGTTTTTCTTTCGTAACTTGAGTTCCGTTTACCCGATTTTTACATTCTTGGTATCGTTGGATAGATATTGAGCTGTAGTTTCTTATGGTGAGGAGTTTGGGGCTGTTAGCCGATTAAATAAGTCGGAAAGTCAGGAATAGTGTTATTTAGCGACTTTTACCGTTTTGAATGTGTGTTTTGGATGTGAATCATACAATAGTGCATTGATGTGAATGTATATAGATTGTATGTGATTGTATGAGATGAATGCATGATTATATTGTGAATATGTATACATTTCAAGAATGCCTTGAGTCATTTTGTATGTGAAGCATAATGATGTACATTCTTGTGTTGAGTGATTCTAATGAGAATCTGTTGTAACGTCGTGTGCCTATGTGAGGTGTGAGCAATCGGATTGTGTGCCTAGGTGAGGTGTGAGCAATCGGATTGTGTGCCTATGTGAGGTGTGAGCAATCCATAAACATTGTGTGCCTATGTGAGGTGTGAGCAATGGGTGAACATCGTAGGCCTGACGGGGAGTTACTTTGGTAACGAGCGATGGTTCCAATAAGTTCCTGAGTAAACTTGAGATGATTGAGTCGGTACCGCATTACATTTGCATAGAGTCGGGAGTCGGTCTCTATGATTTGTATTTATCATCTTTATAATTGTGCATTGATGAATAAACATGAATATGTATGTTTATGGGGAATGATATGAATTGGGAAAGTATGCGTGATGAATATGCTTGGTTTGAATATATATACATTGTAATGTATATGAGTGTGTTGTGATGAATTGTGGTGAGAATGTAGCATATGTGTATTTTCATGCTAAGATATATAATTATATGCACTGTTATTATGATAATATTTCTCACCCTTCTGCTGTTTTATGATGCTCTATGAGGCATTGCAGAGTAGGTATGTTGGTGGTCTTTTTGTGGAGCGTGTCTTCATTCTTTTGGTCGGTCGGCTCTGATATGTAGCACCGGGTAGCTAGGATGTATATGATTCTTTTGTGATACATTTGTACATGTATCTGGTTGATGAATGTTTATGTAAACATGAATTATGTTGGTGGATAATACTTGATGATACATATATGTATATATGTTATATATTATTCAATGTTTAGATTTTCCGCTTTTATTCTAAATATTGAGATGTGGGTGTAAGGACTAAGTTCCTCTGTTGCAAAGTTACCCCACTGTTGCATATCAATTGTTGAGCAGGTGTTGAATGTTTTAATTTCATGTATAATGTGACATACCTCTTTTATACTATGTTTATAATTATACTCTGACGGAATTTTTAATATGTGCCTAAATGATTATGTGATTATTTGGGGGTATAGAAAGGGGGTGTTACATTAAGTGGTATCAGAGCCAGTGTTGAGTCAGTTGTGTCTGTCTTGTTGTTGTGTTGATTGAACTGTTGTTTAACCTTGTTGTCATTTTTGGGAATGATTAGAATATGGCTGGTAGAAACGACAATGCGATGGCTCCTACTTTGGAAGCAATGGCTAGGGCGGTGCAAGGTGCGCCAAACGTGAATGCTAATGACGAGTTCAGGAAGAATCAACCACCGGTCTTCAAAGGAAGATTTGATCCCGATGGTGCTCAAATTTGGTTGAAAGAGATTGAAAGGATCTTCAGAGTCATGGGGTGTGCGGAGGAGAATAAGGTGAGGCTTGGGTCTCACATGCTGAAGGAAGAAGCCGACGATTGGTGGGTCGGTATGCGTCAAGTTCTTGAGGTGGATGATGAAGAGATAACTTGGGATTTATTTCGTACCGAGTTCTTGAGGAAGTATTACCCTGAAAGTGTGAAAGGGAAGAAGGAGATGGAGTTCGTTGAACTGAAACAAGGTAGTATGTCCGTGGTGGACTATACTGCTAAGTTTGTGGAGTTGGTTCAATTCCATCCTCACTATGCTGCAATTACTGCTGAGTTCTCAAAGTGTATTAAGTATGAGAATGGTTTGCGTCCCGAGATTAAGAAAGCTGTGGGATATCAAAGGATAAGAAGGTTTACGGATTTGACGGAATGTTGCAGAATCTTCGAGGAAGATAGCAAGGCTCGTTCTACACATTACAAAAGTTTGAATGAGAGGAAGGGAAAGCAACAAGCTAGAAGTGGACCTTATGTGACACCCATTGATAAGGGCAAGCATAGGGGAAACTTTGATAAGAGATCTGGAGGAGGAGGTTTCGGTTCCGTTAAGTGTTACAAGTGTGGTGAAATGGGACATAAATCATTTGAGTGTGGGAAGACCGTGGTGAAATGTTCTAACTGTGGAGGCCTTAGGCATGCTACTACCGATTGTAGAAGGAATATGGTGAAGTGCTATAATTGTGGAGAAGTGGGTCACATTAGTACTAAGTGTACTAAGCCGAAACAAGCTCAAGCGGGCGAAAGGTGTTTGCATTAGCGGGGACGGACACTACTAGTGCAGACCGTTTGATTAAAAGTACATGCTTTATTAATAGTATGCCTTTAGTTGCTATTATTGATACGGGAGCGACTCATTCATTCATTTCTCATGAGTGCGCTAAGCGTTTGAATTTGTTTATGACTTCTTGGGGTGGTGAGATGGTTATTGAGACTCCTGCTTCAGGGTCGGTAACTACGTCTTTGGTGTGTGTAAGTTGTCCTTTGAGCATGTATGGTAAAGACTTCATTATGGATTTAGTGTGTTTGTCGTTGGAGGGATTAGACGTAATCTTGGGTATGAACTGGTTGCAATTTAATCGAGTTCATATAGATTGTTATCACAAGTTAGTGAGGTTTCCTTCTTTGGAAAATGATGAAGATGAGAGTTTCCTATCCACTAAAGAGTTGAAGAAACTTTTAGCGGACGAAGCTCAATTGTTCGGTTTGTTTGCATCATTGTCGGTGGAGAGTAAAGTTGAGCTCGATGTGTTCCCAGTGGTGTGTGATTTTCCAGAAGTGTTTCCGGAGGATATTACGGATGTACCGCCGGAAAGAGAAGTTGAGTTTTCTATTGATCTAGTTCCGGGTACTCGACCGGTTTCGATGGCACCGTATCGTATGTCGGCATCGGAGTTGGTAGAATTGAAGAAGCAATTGAATGACTTGTTGGACAAGAGATTTGTAAGACCAAGTGTTTCTCCTTGGGGTGCTCCGGTATTGTTGGTAAAGAAGAAGGATGGGAGTATGCGGTTATGCATTGATTATCGACAATTGAACAAGGTGACAATTAAGAACCAGTATCCGCTTCCAAGGATCGATGATTTGATGGACCAATTAGTTGGTGCGCGTGTTTTTAGCAAGATTGATTTGAGATCGAGATATCACCAGATTCGTGTGAAAGGAGAGGATATTCAAAAGACGGCCTTTAGGACACGGTATGGCCATTACGAATATTCCGTGATGCCATTCGGGGTTTCTAATGCGCCGGGTGTGTTTATGGAATACATGAATCGTATTTTTCATGAACAGTTAGATCGTTTTGTGGTTGTGTTCATCGACGATATTTTGATTTACTCTAAGTCTCAAGAGGAGCATGAAGAGCATTTGAGGATTGTGTTACAAATTTTGAAAGAGAAGCAATTGTATGCTAAGTTGACGAAATGTGAATTTTGGTTGTCAGAAGTAAGTTTTCTTGGACATGTTATTTCCGGTAGTGGTATTAGTGTTGATCCATCCAAGATTGATGCGGTGATGCAATGGGAGGCTCCTAGATCGGTTACGGAGATTCGAAGCTTTTTAGGCTTGACGGGTTATTATCGAAGGTTTATTGAGGGATTTTCAAAGTTGGAACTTCCGTTAACGCAATTGACTTGTAAAGGAAAGGCTTTCATTTGGGATATTCATTGTGAAGAGAGTTTCAATGAGCTAAAAAGAAGGTTGACAACGACTCCGATCTTGATTTTACCAAATCCGACGGAACCATTTGTTGTGTATTGTGATGCTTCATTGGTTGGTTTAGGTGGTGTTTTAATGCAAGATGGAAAAGTTGTGGCTTATGCTTCAAGACAATTGAGAATGCATGAAAGGAATTATCCTACACATGACTTGGAGTTAGCGGTCGTGGTGTTTGTTTTGAAAATTTGGAGGCACTATCTTTATGGTGCAAGATTTGAAGTTTTTAGTGATCATAAGAGCTTGAAATATTTATTTGATCAAAAAGAATTGAACATGAGACAAAGAAGGTGGTTAGAGCTTTTGAAGGATTATGATTTTGGTTTGAATTACCATCCGGGTAAGGCAAACGTGGTGGCCGATGCTTTGAGTCGGAAGTCGTTACATATGTCCGCATTGATGATGAGAGAATGGGAACTTTTGGAGAATTTTAGAGACTTGAGTTGGGTTTGTGAAATGACGCCGAGAAGTGTGAGACTTGGTATGCTACATGTTACGAATTATTTTCTTTCAGCCATATGTGAAAAACAAAAGTTGGATTTGAAGTTCGTTGATTTGATGATGAATGAGAATGAGGATTTCAAGGTTGATAATTTTGGAGTTTTGAGATTCCGTGGTCGTATTTGTATTCCCGATGATGCAGAGTTGAAAAAGATGATATTGGAAGAAGGACACCGAAGTAACTTAAGTATTCATCCGGGAGCGAATAAAATGTATCAAGATTTGAAGAAAATCTTTTGGTGGTCCGAATTAAAGAGGGATGTGGCTCAATTTGTGTATGCGTGCTTAACTTGTCAAAAGTCTAAGGTGGAACATCAAAAGCCTAGTGGATTGATGCAACCGTTGGACATTCCGGAGTGGAAATGGGATAGTATATCAATGGATTTTGTTACGGGATTGCCGAATACGCAAAGAGGTCATAATGCTATTTGGGTAATCGTTGATAGGCTTACTAAATCTGCTCACTTCATTCCAATTGATATTAGTTATCCTTTGGAGAAGTTAGCCGAGATTTATGTCCTTGTGGTTGTGAAGTTACATGGAGTTCCTAAGAGTATTGTATCGGATAGAGATCCTAGATTCACATCGAGGTTTTGGGAGAGTTTACAAAAGGCTTCGGGTTCTAAGCTAAGATTGAGTTCGGCTTATCATCCGCAAACGGATGGTCAAACCGAGAGGACAATTCAATCGTTGGAGGATTTATTGCGTGCTTGTGTGCTCGAGCAAGGTGGTGCTTGGGATAGTTATTTGGCATTGATTGAGTTCACCTACAATAATAGTTTTCATTCAAGTATAAGTATGGCACCATTTGAGGCTTTGTATGGTCGGAGATGTCGAACACCTTTGTGTTGGCATGAAACCGGTGAGAGGACGCTGGTTGGACCGGAGATGGTACAACAAACGACGGAGAAAGTGAAGTTTATTTGTGAGAAGATGAAAGCTTCTCAAAGTAGACAAAAGAGCTATCATGACAAGAGAAGGAAAGATCTTGAGTTTTAAGAAGGCGACCATGTGTTTTTGAGAGTTACACTGGTTACGGGTGTGGGTCGTGCTTTGAAGTCGAAGAAGTTGACTTCTCGTTTTATTGGTTCGTATCAGATTTCTACACGAGTTGGTGTTGTGGCTTACCATGTGGCGTTGCCTCCGAATCTTTCGAATTTGCATGATGTATTCCATGTTTCGCAACTTCAGAAATATGTTCCGGATCCGTCACATGTTATTCCTATGGACGAGGTTGAAGTGAGAGATAACCTTACGGTTGAAGCTTTACCGATTAGGATTTTGGACCGTGAAGTTAAGAAGCTAAGAAGCAAGGATATTGCGCTTGTGAAAGTAGCGTGGGGAGGCGCTGCGGAAGGCAATATGACTTGGGAACTAGAGAGTGGGATGCGAGAGTCGTATCCGGAGTTGTTTGAATCAGGTAATATTTTCGAGGACAAAAATTTCTAAAGTGGGGGAGAGTTGTAATGCCCCGATTCCAATTATTCCCATTTTGTTGAGTCTTTTATTTAAATTGAGTGATAAATTATTTTATTTGTGAAATTGATGTGTTAATATGCTATGTTGACATGTTATGATATTTTACCGTTTTTGATAGTTTTTGGGGAAATTAGAATGGAGGGTATTTTGGACATTTCTCAATCAATAATAATTTAGAAATTTAGTGGAAATAGAATTATGTGAGAAAATGAATTAATTGAATTTGAGTGGAAAATAAGAAATAGAAAGAAAAAGAGATAAGAAGAAGAAATAGGAGAGAAAGAGAAAGAAAAAGAGAAATAGAGAGAAAAAGGAGAGAAAGAAAGAGGAAGAAGAGAAAAGAGAAGAAAACTTGGAAAAACCTAGAAAACCATCAAGAACAATCATCTAGCAAGCTTGGAATCCGGGGTAAGGGTGTGAAATCTTATTATCTCATCAATGTATGTCATTATGTATGATTATGTATGTGTTGGTTTGTTGTTTTGTTGGATTGTATGAGAAATAGAACAAAACCCATTTGTGTAGAAAGTGTTAGAATTCGATTAATTCGTGTTGGAAATGATGTTTTCGTGTTCCTTGTTGTTGATACATGATTGATATATGTTGTTGTACATCAAATTGGTATTTTTCTGAGTTTAGATGATGAATTTGGGTGTGGTTGGATGAAAAACGCAGAACCAAGTTCTGCAGAATTTTTCTGCATTTACCCTGGCCGTACGCGTAAGGGGCATGTTCATATGCGTATGAGCCTAGGCGTTACGCCTATCATTGGCTTATTTTGGGCCATTACGCGTATGGAATGTGACTTTTCCCGGCCTTCTGGTGATACGCGTATGGTGTTGGGCATACGCGTATGGACTTTTAAACGTGAATTTTGGGGGAAAATGACTTCTGCCCATACGCGTAGGGGTCCTGGCAATACGCATATGGGAATGGCGAGGAATCAGGGTTATACGCGTATGAGAATGGTGATATGCGTATGGTCAGGCCAATTGTAAAAATGGGACTTTTTCAAATATAGTTTTCGTTTTTCTTTCGTAACTTGAGTTCCGTTTACCCGATTTTTACATTCTTGGTATCGTTGGATAGATATTGAGCTGTAGTTTCTTATGGTGAGGAGTTTGGGGCTGTTAGCCGATTAAATAAGTCGGAAAGTCAGGAATAGTGTTATTTAGCGACTTTTACCGTTTTGAATGTGTGTTTTGGATGTGAATCATACAATAGTGCATTGATGTGAATGTATATAGATTGTATGTGATTGTATGAGATGAATGCATGATTATATTGTGAATATGTATGCATTTCAAGAATGTCTTGAGTCATTTTGTATGTGAAGCATAATGATGTATATTCTTGTGTTGAGTGATTCTAATGAGAATCTGTTGTAACGTCGTGTGCCTATGTGAGGTGTGAGCAATCAGATTGTGTGCCTAGGTGATGTGTGAGCAATCGGATTGTGTGCCTATGTGAGGTGTGAGCAATCCATAAACATTGTGTGCCTATGTGAGGTGTGAGCAATGGGTGAACATCGTAGGCCTGACGGGGAGTTACTTTGGTAACGAGCGATGGTTCCAATAAGTTCCTGAGTGAACTTGAGATGATTGAGTCGGTACCGCATTACATTTGCATAGAGTCGGGAGTAGGTCTCTATGATTTGTATTTATCATCTTTATAATTGTGCATTGATGAATAAACATGAATATGTATGTTTATGGGGAATGATATGAATTGGGAAAGTATGCGTGATGAATATGCTTGGTTTGAATATATATACATTGTAATGTATATGAGTGTGTTGTGATGAATTGTGGTGAGAATGTAGCATATGTGTATTTTCATGCTAAGATATATAATTATATGCACTGTTATTATGATAATATTTCTCACCCTTCTGCTGTTTTATGATGCTCTATGAGGCATTGCAGAGTAGGTATGTTGGTGGTCTTTTTGTGGAGCGTGTCTTCATTCTTTTGGTCGGTCGGCTCTGATATGTAGCACCGGGTAGCTAGGATGTATATGATTCTTTTGTGATACATTTGTACATGTATCTGGTTGATGAATGTTTATGTAAACATGAATTATGTTGGTGGATAATACTTGATGATACATATATGTATATATGTTAGATGTTATTCAATGTTTAGATTTTCCGCTTTTATTCTAAATATTGAGATGTGGGTGTAAGGACTAAGTTCCTCTGTTGCAAAGTTACCCCACTGTTGCATATCAATTGTTGAGCAGGTGTTGAATATTTTAATTTCATGTATAATGTGACATACCTCTTTTATACTATGTTTATAATTATACTCTGACGAAATTTTTAATATGTGCCTAAATGATTATGTGATTATTTGGGGGTATAGAAAGGGGGTGTTACAAGTGTGGCCAGGTGCCACTACACAACTATGAACGTTGTAATGTCTGTTCAGAAAGTAACCAATGGTGCTACCTTGTGCGAGCAGCTCTTCAGGGTTAGGTGGATCCTGGAGAAATTCGTCCATATCCAGGTTCCATACCCATCAACTAGTCGCCGAACTACCTTGCCGATCAAGTTGAGGATGTTGTCACAATCTCTGGTCATCACAAGACTAGGGATGTTTTTGTCATCATCCCTCTACTTGACGAATCTAAGGTTCCCAATCGGGAACGGATAGAGATTAATTATGATGGTCAGAAAAATCAGAAGGTTCCCGTAGTCATCTATCTGCCGGGACCATTACCGTATGAATCAACTAAGGTTATCCCTTACAAATATGGTGCAATGACAGTTGAAAATGGAAAGGAAAGTCCATTACCCTCCGTTGTGAATATTACAGACATCAGTCGTGTAACACGGAGTGGTAGAATCTTCAACCGTGGGGTTGGGGAACTTAACAAGGAAAAGGAACTTCAGACGGAAACTCCTGATCTACCAGTCGGTCAATCCAGTAATCCCGACCTTTCGAAAAACAATGATGAGATGCTGAAGCTCATCCAAAGGAGTGAATATAACATTGTTGATCAGTTGTTACAGACTCCTTCAAAGATCTCGGTATTATCACTGTTACTCAGTTCAGAAGCCCACAGGGAGGCTCTACAGAAAGTCTTGGAGCAGGCCTTTGTGGAACAGGATGTAACAATCAGACAGTTCGATAGCATTGTCTCTAACATCACTTCCTGCAATAATTTGGGATTTAGTGATGAGGAATTACCCGAAGAGGGTCGCCGTCATAACATGGCGCTCAATATCACAGTTAACTGCCAGAATGATGCTTTAGCCAACGTACTGGTAGACACAGGGTCAGCCCTGAATGTTATGCCGAAGTCCACTTTGATGCAATTATCATTCAAAGGCCCTCCGATGAGAATCAGCTAGGTCGTCGTCAAAGCGTTCGACGGATCCAGAAAAACAGTTATCGGCGAAGTTGATCTTCCCATAACTATCGGTCCTCACACTTTCCAAGTCACTTTCCAGGTCATGGACATCCGGGCAACATAGAGTTGTTTATTAGGAAGACCTTGGATACATCAGGCTGGAGCGGTTACTTCGACCCTCCACCAAAAGCTAAAGTTCGTCAAGAACGATCAACTTGTCATAGTCTGTGGGGAACAAGCCTCGCTTGTAAGTAGCTTGTCATCATCTACTGGTATAGAACCCGAGGAGGTTATTGAAACTTAGTTCCAAGCACTGTCGGTAAGCAAGAACAATGAGTTCAAAGAAGGAACTTCGATTTCTTCATACAAAGATGCTATCAAAGCAGTAGAGAGTACCGATACGACAGGATGGGGACAGCTTGTCGTTCCTATTGACAATAAAACAAAGAAGGTCTTGGTTTTTCTGCAACTTGTACCCAGACAGCTGCCAACGATGAAAGTCTTCATCCCCTTCAAAACTTCTTCCACAGTGGAGGTTTTCTTCACCCAGTGTCTCAAGCAGTATATGCTATCAACGAGGAAGATCCCTCTGACACGGATGAAGAATGGAAGTCCTACCTTAACGAGGACAGTTATATGTCTCAGGAAGAGGTGCCTACGCCATTTTTCTATCCCACACAGAGTCTGAGATTTATACCAAGGTCAGACGTCGAAATGATCTATGGAGATTGTGATCCGGAAGGATACCGTGCTCCGCCAAACTCATTAGAGGAGGACACTCTAATGAAAGACAATTTTGACTACACCTACTATGGCCCAATGGATGGTCTGCCAATGAGGCAACCTTACCCAGGAAACTTGGGGCAAGAAAGTCAGTCGAACAATGAAAATCAGCTGACCGTCATTGAACAGAATACTTGTGTCCCCACCATGTCATGGGATCAACACTCAGGTCATTCGGAAACTACTCAACATGAAGATGAATTTGCAACGTTCGCAGGACTTGAATTCATCAACTATGTTTTTCCCGAGGTCAACGTCATCGAGAAAGATGACTCCTCCAGTTCGAAAGAAGTGTGGGACACCTTGGGACAACCGAGTAGAAAGTACAACTATATGGTCAAATACACCGCTCCCGAAAGTTCTCGTATCAGGCTCGAAGATATCCAGCCTACTGGATGGGGAGATACAGCTGAGAGCACAAATGCTATGCAAAATGCAACTGAGGAATTCTCCTACGACAATTCTGCCTGGGAGACAGATTCCAATGATCCTGCTCCACCAGAAATCAGCGTTATTTCTGAAGACAAATCAAGGAAGGTGCCAGACTTTATGATTCACCGAGGAGTTCGCCGCCAATGGGTTGCCGTCGAGGTTCCGAAGATCGGTCATCAGTCAAACTAATTGCCATCTTTAACCTTTCACCCTGCCCAGGTGAAACAGATGTTTTGATAGGGCTCGCTTTCTGTAAATTTCCCTCTTCGCTTTGCCCAAAGTGACAGAGTTCTGTTTTATAGGGCTGTAGTTTCAAGAATTGACTTGTTCATTAATAAAATAACGTCGTTCTGTAATTTCCACATTAATTGCTGTTTTCTCTTTTTGCTTTTTCAGAAAATGGTAATCCTAAAAAAAAAACAATTCAAATAAAAATAAGCAGTAAAATAAAAACACTGCACACACTTGCATTTTCTCTATCTCTTCTAAACACGAATCATCACGTCATGCAGATTGCTTGTTTTAAACCCCGTTGAAATATACGATCCGATGCCTTCTCCCAACTTTGAGTTCCCGGTATTCGAGGCTGAAGAAGAAAATGACGACAAAATTCCAGAAGAGATCTCCCGACTACTCAGATAGGAGGAAAGGTCCATTGAACCTCACAAAGAGCCATTGGAAACGGTAAACTTGGGTTCAGAAAAAGAGAGAAAAGAAATCAGGATTGGGGCACTGCTCAGTCCAACTGCCAGAGAGGGTTTGATAAAGCTTCTCAAAGAATTTCCCGATGTATTCGCTTGGTCCTATCAGGATATGCCAGGGTTGGATACCAGCATCGTAGAACATCACTTACCGTTAAGATCGGAATGTCCGCCAGTAAAGCAGAGGTTGAGACGGACTCACCCGGACATGGCCATCAAAATCAAAGAGGAGGTACAGAAACAGATCGACGCGGGTTTCCTTGCTACATCTGAATATCCTCAATGGTTAGCCAACATCGTACCCGTTCCCAAAAAGGACGGAAAGGTCAGAATGTATGTTGATTACAGGTATCTGAATAAGGTAAGTCCAAAGGACGACTTTCCTTTACCACACATTGACATGCTGGTAGACAGCACAACAAAGTTCAAAGTATTCTCCTTCATGGGTGGATTCTCGGGCTATAATCAAATCAAAATGGTGCCGAAAGACATGGAGAAAACTTCGTTCATTACCCCATGGGGTACCTTTTGTTACAAGGTAATGTTGTTCGGTTTGAAGAACGCCGGGGCAACCTATCAAAGGGCCATGACTACTCTTTTTCACGACATGATACACAAAGAAATCGAAGTGTATGTCGATGATATGATTGTAAGATCTAAAACAGAGAGTGAGCACGTTGAACATCTGTCAAAATTGTTCGAATGTTTAAGAAAATTCAAGCACCGCTTGAATCCCAACAAGTGCACCTTCGGTGTCCGTTCAGGGAAACTACTAGGGTTCATCGTCAGCCAGAAAGGAATTGAGGTTGATCCTGACAAGGTCAGGCCATTCAAGGAATTGAGGTTGATTCCTGAGACGTTTAAACTACATCTCCAGGGTCATATTCCTCATGACCGCGACATGCGCTCCAATCTTCAAATTACTTAAAAAGAATCAGGATTGCATTTGGTCAGAAATTTCCAAACCGCCTTCGACAGTATTAAGGAATATCTGTTGAATCCTCTGATTCTATCACCTCCAGTGGAAGGAAGACCACTGATCATTTACCTCACAGTCCTAGAGGACTCAATGGGATGTGTACTTGGCCAACAAGACGAAACCAAAAGGAAAGAGTCTGCCATTTACTATTTAAGCAAGAAATTCACCGACTGCGAAACTCGGTACACGATGCTTGAGAAAACTTGCTGCGCTTTGGCTTGGGCAGCCAAACGTCTTCTCCAATACATGATTCGTCATACTACTTGGTTAATCTTTGAAATAGATCCAATCAAGTACGTCTTCGAAAAACCTGCTCTCACGGGAAGGATTGCCCGTTGGAAGATGCTGTTATCAGAATATGACATAGAGTACCACGCTCAGAAAGCCGTTAAGGGGAGTATTTTAGCCGATCATTTGGCTCATCAACCGATTGACGATCAAGAATCAATCGGGTATGACTTCCCGGACGAAGATGTCATGTATCTAAAAATGAAAGATTGCGATGAACCGTTACCCAATGAAGGGCCAGAACCAGGTTCCCAATGGGGACTAATATTTGATGGAGCAGTTAATCATTATGGAAACGGAATTGGGGCAATCATTGTTACCCCTCAGGGTATCCACATTCCTTTCACTTCCAGACTTACGTTCAAATGTACGAACAACGAGGCCGAATACGAAGCTTGTATTATGGGTCTCGAAGAAGCAATTGATTTAAGGATCAAAAACTTGGACGTATACGGTGACTCAGCCCTGGTTATCAATCAGATAAAAGGAGATTGGAACACATACCAATCAGGATTGATTCCTTACAAAGACTATGCAAGAAGATTGTTACCCTTCTTCGACAGAGTCGAGTTTCATCACATCCCTCGTGAGGAGAATCACATGGCTGATCCATTAGCTAATATCTCTTCCATGATTAGTGTAGGTTAATGGAACGACCTATCTAAGATCGACATAATGCGCCTTAAACGGCCCACTTACGTCTTCGCAATTGAAGCAGTCATAGATGGCAAACCTTGGTATCATGATATCAAATGCTTCCTTCAGAAACAAGAGTACCCACCTGGGGCACTCAGAAAAGACAGAAAAACCCTCAGAAGATTGGCTGGAAACTTCTTCCTGAGCGGTGACACTCTCTATAAGAGAAATTTTGACATGGTCTTACTCCGATGCGTAGACAGACCAGAAGCAGACATGCTTATGAAATAAATTCATGAAGGATCCTTTGGAACTCATGCCAACAGACACACAATGGCGAGAAAAATTCTAAGAGCAGGGTACTATTGGTTGACCATAGAATCCGACTGCTACAAGTACATGAGGAGGTGTCACAAATGTCAGATATACTCCGACAAAATTCATGTACCGCCATCACATCTCAAAGTTCTCTCTTCCCCATGGCCTTTTTCCATATGGGGAATCGACATGATTGGCTTGATTGAACCTAAGGCTTCAAACGGACATCAGTTTATCCTGGTAGCCATTGACTATTTCACCAAGTGGGTCAAAGCAGCGTCGTACGCTAACGTAACCCGACAAGTGGTGGTCCGATTTATCAAAAACAATATCATCTGCCGTTATGGTGTTCCAAGCGAGATCATTACTGATAATGGATCTAACTTGAACAACAAGATGATGAATGAGTTGTGCACAGAGTTCAAGATTGAACACCATAACTCATCTCCCTACCGACCAAAGATGAACAGAGCGGTGGAAGAGGCTAACAAGAACATCAAGAAGATTATTCAGAAGATGGTTGTAACCTACAAAGATTGGCATGAGATGCTACCCTTTTCTCTTCACGGTTATCGCACATCTGTCCGCACTTCAACAGAGGCAACCCCTTTTTCTCTAGTGTCTGGCATGGAAGCAGTGCTCCCCATAGAAGTAGAGATCCCGTTAATTCGAGTATTGATGGAAGCTAAGCTCACCGAAGCTGAATGGTGTCAAAGTCGACACGACGAACTGAATCTGATCGAAGAAAAGAGAATCACGGCACTATGCCACGGTCAGTTGTATCAACAGAGAATGAAGAGGGCGTTCGACAAAAAGGTCCGACCTCGTGTTTTCAGAAAAGGAGACCTTGTGCTCAAAAAGATAAAATCATTTCTCACTGAATCGCGAGGCAAGTGGACTCCGAATTATTATGGCCCTTATGTGGTCACGAAAGCTTTCTCAGGCGGAGCCTTGAGGCTTGCAACCATTGACGGAGAGGAATTTGCCTACCCCACGAATGTTTTTGTAGTCAAGAAATACTTCGCCTAAAAAAAAAGAGAAAAAATGTCTCGGTGGATTGAAAACCCGAAAGGGCGGTCCAGGCAAAAGTTAGAGACATGGAAAAAATCATCCCGATGGATTGGAAACATCATAGTACAATCCAGGCAAGAATTAGGGATAATGGCAAGTAATTATGTTCAACAGAGGCAGGTCCCTCAGCAGCAGTTACATCATCTGTCAGAAAACTCCAGTCAAGGTCATCTTCGACAGAAGCTCAGGATGCCCTGAATTCAAAGTTGGTAGAAGGATAGTGGTCGTTATGTTTCAACGTAGCACTTTTCCCTGTAAATTACCATTTTCAAACTTTGTATATACTCTTTGGAATCACGCGTTTGGCTGATCTCCATCTCATCAATAAAATTTGAGCCCTTGTGCTTTTGTTTGTAATTCTTATTTGTTTTAGCTTTACAGAACGACATTTTAATATGATTAACGATTCTTGAAATAAAACAAAAATGAATTTACTTGTTAAAACTTTTTCTGCTTTTAAAATAAAGACGGCAATTTCTTTTGACTGTTGAACATCAAAGGAACATCAACCGCTTCTTCAGAAGTAAGCAAACTTCAAAGTGCTGAATCAAAGTACTCCTTCTAACCCAGTACGCCTGAATGAAGGGATCAACTGTGTCAGGGACCTTATTTCATCTGACACGCCTCGGCCGAGTTTTTATCTCCTAAGCCTGACCAACGCTAGCTCCCAACAGGGACTATCTCTCCTAAGCAAGGTGGAATTGCTATTCTGAATCAACGGTACTTCTTTGCCCCGCGATGGTCGAGTATCCAATCGTGTTCGCCTGTCAATTTGTATGTTGCGTCAGTTTTGTCAGCATAAACATACATACATCATGCATTATTGATTTGCATTCACATTTCATATTGCATCGCTATCACTCTAGTCGGTCTTGTCCCCTAGTGATAAAAGTCCTCTCAATCGAGTCGTCAGTTCTTGCCTCGTCAGGAAACGCTGCGTCCGAACATTCTCTCTCCTCCAGTTTTATTTCCGGATTAAAGTTGGCCCTTGACCACTTTGATAACTTGAACCTCTGAAAATCCAGAGAAGCCCTCAGTTAACATCACTCTTCGCCATTGAAGATGATATCTTCACTTTCCCGGATTAAGGAAAATCTCCATAGGAAGCCTCTTAAGCAGAGATTCGGCAATACAACCGTTTTTCTCCGAAAAGACCACTGATGAAAAGGTCATCGGCACCTCAAAATTGGATCACATCATATGGCATTTCTCCGAGAAGATCTACGAGAAAAGTATGATGTAAAGACCCTAAACGAATGCAGTCTCTCAAGGGACTCGCATTCCCCGAGCAGAGTCAACAAATGACGTCTCCAACAGAGAAGTTTGTGCAACTCTACAACTCAGACGGTTGGGTTAACCAGCAAGTCTGACATCAAAACTGTTTCCGTCAAATGGCATCTCCCCAGGAAAATTCGGCGAGAAGTTTGAGGGAAACCGCTACGCATAGCGTCCCTTGTCAATTAAGTTTATTGACAAAAGAAACTAAGACCAGTTCCTGTGTAGGAAACCAGGATCGAGGTGAAGTTTACAAAGGAAACTAAGACCAGTTCCTTGGTAGGAAACCAGGATCGAGGGGAAGTTTATTTCAGAAACTAAGACCAGTTCCTTGGTAGGAAACCAGGATCGAGGGGAGGTTTATTTCAAAAGAAAACTGAGACCAGCTCCTTGGCTGAAGACCAGGATCGAGGGGAAGTTTACCTTTTCTAAGCATCATTGCTTAGCAAAAGAAGATGAATGCATAAGCTATCATTCATAACCACCGTCAAAATTTCGGGTATTCCGATATTTAATCCTCTTGCACCCCGAATGCCCGAATACCTTCGTCATTCACACCTTCGTGTCCAAGAAGATTAAATAGGGGCATATGTCATACCCCAAATTTTGACCACTAATATTTCCCATTATTGTGCAAATCATTATCACAATATGGAGGAACCATCATACTTCATCAGTCTCCCCAAAGATGGGTGAGCATCCACTACAATCAAAATTAGGGTTTCAAGCCCTCTCTGAGTGCTTAGACAAAGGTTCAATCAAGGAATGACATGATCTTCAACTTGTCTAACCTCTCAAACATCTAAAAAGGATCAAAAGGACTCCCACTTCAAGGATAAGCACAAGGCTGCTCCCTTCTAGGTGGATCAAGTCTCAAGATTAACAGTGTCACCAAATTAGGGTTTTGGTCGACCAGGGCCTCCAGATGGAAATTTTTCATCTGGGAACAAGCCAAAGGTCCAAAGCACAACCTAATATACTCCATGGAACCTCATGGATCCATTCATCAAGTCAATTTTGCCTCAGGGGATGCATTCATCAAAAATCAGGAATTAGGGTTTCTTGACCTAATTCACCCCTAAGTTGGCTTTTGGGACAAATCATGAGCCAAGACCTCAAGAGAGGGTTTGAGGGTCTCTAATGAACTATATTGATCCATTTGGAATAATGGATTAATCCAAGAAGCTTGAGAAACAAGTCTCAATTTCATCTGCACCACAATTAGGGTTTTATGAGAAAAGTCAACTGTAACTTTGACTTTTGACCAGGACAAGCTCCCAAGCCCTAAGACATGCATCAATATACCCTATGACACCCATGGAACATGTCCATCAAATTTTCTTTAGGTCAAGGACATGATTTCCTGAAGAATTGCATAGTTTGGAATTCATCTGATAAAAAATCAACTGTGCACAAAAGTCAACTTTGACTTTTTGAGATTTTTCACCAAAATGGATTTTTAACCATAAAATGATGTTAATGTATGATTTGAATCATCATTCATCAAGAAAAATCAAGAAAAGTTGGATAACTTGTAAAAGGGGTAACGATAAAACTTAGAAATTTTTCTAAGTCATGAAAAAGTGCCACTAATGCACCAACTTTAGAGGACCATAACTCCTAAACCACAAGGCCATTGTGCCCGATTCAAAGCTTGATTTGTAGATCTCATGGCCCTCTACAAAGGCTTCATACTGACCTATGTCCAAATTCCTCATGGATTTTGAGTTATGGAGTGATCAAAATCAAGAGAAAACACTTTGTTTCAACACTTAGTGAAAATTTCACTAAGTCAGATTTTGCCTTACTTTTTGCCAAATGTAGGGGGATTTTTCACTTGGATTCAAAAGAGATCAAAACCAAACATGTTCAAACAGTTTTTGTATCATGTAAGGGCTTTCAAAAATGGTCAAGAACATTACCAAATTCAACTTACACCATGAGATATGACATTGGCAAGTTGCCTTGCTGAAATCTGTTAAAGGCAAGGCAAAATTTGCAATTTTGCTCGATTTACCAAAATCAACCAAATTCAAATGCTCCTATCCACTTGGATACATCTGAGGATTGAATCTAAAGGGGACAATCACTGAGCCAAGCCTCCAAAGTCCATGGAACAAGAAATAGCATGTTGAACCTAGAATGGCCAAAATAGGGACAAGACTCCAAATTTGGATTGAAGCATTCAATGGAAGCATCAAGGTGGCATGGATTGAGCCATTCTCATCTGAAATCAGTCAAGACTTATCCAAGACCAAGGGAACCAAAGCTCTGGCCCTAACCTCTAGTCAATAGCTAGAGGAGACTTGCATTTCCATTGGCCAACATTGAAAAAACACCTGTTCCAATTGCCATTCACTATTCCTTGCAAAACAAACTTGCTCTACTATAAATAGAGCTCAATTATGTTCAGTTTAAGTACACCAAAGCCATCTAACAGATGCTTTCCTCAAAATCTCTTCTTTCACTCCAATTTTGCCTTCTAAGGCAAGTCACTATCGGGTTTTGAGCTAGAGGGCAATTCCACTCAAACCAATCACTCACACACCTCACATACATCATATAGAAGTGATCCAAACACTCACATAACATCTGAAACACAGATTTCACAAAGTCACCAGCCAATTGCTCAAGTTCTTGACAGTTTTACAGTTGAGGTGCCATCTTCAACTCCAAACCATTTAAATCCATTCCAAGGATTCATACACACTCCATGGCACCTAGGGAAGCTATCCAGATCATTGGAACCTAGCTATAACACCTCCAACACAAATCATGATCACCAGCTGCAAGTGGTAAGCATGAGCTCTTCTAACTCTATGATCCATGCAATTTTTGCTGCACAATAATTTGGTCATATGTTCATAATCATGCATGGAATGTTTCCCCTTAATTAATTGCTTTGTTTGAATCATGTATCAAAAATCCTAGCCTTCATGCAGGAATTAGGGTTCTTGAGGATTTTTCATGATTTCTTGTTATATGTTTAATTTAAATGAAATTAATTGACATAGACATGATCGTGAGGTTGAGACGAGCATAATGATATGCGGATTGCATGTTATAATCAAGTATTCAGTGAGATTGGAGAGAAAATGCAAATCTGGCCAAGCCCAGAACACGCGCGTGTTCTTGGTGTGTTCTTGGCGCCATTTCTTTCAAATTCAAATATTTGAATTTTGTGATTTTATTTAATTGATTCAAAAATTAATTTCTCTCTGAGTTTTAATGATTTTGAGTTGATTCTTTTTTTAATAATTCACAAAAATGTTAAAATATTTTATTTTCCCAAAAAATCCCAAAAATATTATCTATTTTATATGATTGATATTTTTGCAAAGAATTAATGTTTTAATTATTTTTAACATTTAAAATATTTTTTCCACCTTGATTTTGCAATTTTTAATGCTTTCTAATTATTTTGTAGGTCAATACTTAATTTTTGAAGCATTAATCCAAGATCACAATTTGTTTTTCATATGTTAAACAATTTTGATCATTTTAATTGAATTTTTATTCAATTAAATACATTTTTGAAAACAAATTAGGGTTTTTGGATTAATTCAACCCTCATAAATCATTTTCAAAACACTTTGGGCCTCTAATAGAGTGTAAGACCTAATCCTTTTTTGACCAAATCATGTTTGGGCCTCAGTGTATTGTATAAGTCCTGATACCGTCAAAAACAAACGGCGCGATCGTCGCTTTTTAAAAAGTAACCTTTTGGGCCTTTCCCGAGCTATAAGACCCATTCAAAACTTTTGGGCCTCTAATAGAGTGTAAGACCCAACCCCCTTTTAACCAAAAACATTTTGGGCCTCACTTATTGTATAAGTCCCTCTGCGTTAAAAGAAAACCTCGGCGCGATCGCCATTTTTAATGAAAAATCATCTGGGCCTACCCTCGTGTTATAAGCCCCACTCTTTTTATTTAAACCTTTTGGGCCTCTTGAGAGAGTGTAAGACCCATCCCTTTGGACAGAAACCATTTTGAGCCACAGTCACTTGTATAAGTCCCTCTGTACAAATTCAAACAGCGCACTCACTGATAAAACCCGGGCCTCTCCTTGAGCTGTAAACCCCAAATCTTTCTTTTTCAAAGCACTTTCGCCTTTGATTTTGAATATACTGTTGTTTTTAAACTTTCTTTGTTGAACAACTAACCAAACAGCATGGAAGCTCTATAACCGAGTAAGTGGTTATTGCTTTCATTTACTGCTTTCATATACATATAACTGTATTGTGGGGCTGTTTCACTGTAAGTCTTCTTTCATAAACTCATATCAACCGTGTAATAATAGTATAGATATTTAGAGTTTCCCCGATAACTACGTCTAGCATTAAACCTGTTGATCGCTCTTAGAAATAGTCTAAACTAGATCCCCATAGGATTACCAGACACAGTCTTCCCTCCTCTTGGGGTTAAACAATATGGAGACATAAAAGACATCATTCTCTGTGAACCCTTTCATAGACTGTCACTCATAGAAGTTGTCAAAGAAACTCTATTCCCCAGAGATGATCTTTTCTCCGTGAATGGCATCTCTTGAGTTTCTTCCAAATTCTCGGACTTTCCTGGCTTGATCTATTCTCGGTGAATGGCATGTCTTGAATTTCTCAGGGTTTGGGGACCCACAGGCTTCTTAAAAGCACTTGTCAAGAAGCTCTACTCCCCAGAGATGATCTTTTCTTCGTGAATGGCATCTCTTGAGTTTCTTCCAAATTCTCGAACTTTCCTGACTTGATCTATTCCTTGTGGATAGCTTGCCTTGAATTTCTCGGGGTTTGGGGACCCACGGGCTTCCTAAAAGCAACCCAGCCCCCTCTTGGGCTTAGTACAAGGACCCGCCGGCTTCTTAGAAGTATTCACAGCATCCTCTTAGGCTTCGTATAAGGATTTCTTCCTCCGGGAATGATAGCCCCCTCTTGGGCTTAGTACAAGGACCCGTCGGCTTCTTAAAAGTTTCCAGCCTCCTCTTGGGCTTCGTACAAATTGTCCCGACGACCTTCTAGAGGTATAGGAACTGAACTTAATCATCTTAATAGAACCGTCCTTTCATAGAGTCTACTACTGTTTCTAAAAACACAGTACAAAAGATGACACTCTAGACTTGGACAGTCTAATCTCCTTGAGTCTCAAAGACATTCTCAAGTGACCCCTTCGTTAAATAGGAAGAAAACCCGTAGACTCGGACAGTCTCAATACCCTTCAGACTTCCCGCTTCCTTAAAGAATAGGAATAACCCGGATCCTTGAATCAAATCCATGAGTACAGTGTTCCTCATATAAGAACAGATTTTCTCTTTAAATCAGCATACTGGACCTGTCACTTAACTGAAACAGTAACCATAGCCTCCTCTTAGGCTTTGTATAATGATCCTTCTCCAGTGAAGTTAGCCTCCTCTTGGGCTTTGTACAAATGATTCTCCCCAGCGGAGTCAAACAACGTTTAGCCTTTCTCTCGGGCTTTGTACGAGACACATAAGAGACTCCTTCATTGAGTCAATCACCCTTTTAGCCTCCATCTCGGGCTTCGTACGAGATACAAAAACTCTCTTGTTGAGTCAAATAGCCTCCATCTCGGGCTTTATACGAGATACCAAAAGATTCCCTCGTTGAGTCAAAACCTTTTAGCCTCTCTCTCGGGCTTTGTACGAGACACATACTAGCCTCCTCTTAGGCTTTGTATAAGAAAACTACTAGTTAATCCAATTAACCTTTTAGCATCAAAGTTGTGCCTCGTTCACAGTACACAAACATCAACAACTCCTTCCCCTTCATCTAATTGCTGTAAGCGGCAAGCCTCTGGATCATCTACATCCATGCCACTGCCCCTCTTTTAGCATGAGAAATTCCTAAGGAAAGATGGCATTACTCTACACTGAGTTAAAGTCTTCTCCTTCAGGTTGAAATCCCCTATAAAGGAAATTATGGCATTGCCGGATTCACAAATCCCGGTTAAAGTAATCCTCCCTTTATAACCAGTCACCCAACAGTTGTGACAAACGGACCCTCTTTAGAGATGACAAATTCTCTCTAAGGTCAACACTTTTAGCTTCATATCTTGGGCTTTGAACAAGATACAAATAAACTCTTCAGCTTCACATCTTGGGCTTTGAACAAGATACAAACTACCTTTCGCTTCACGTCTTGGGCTTTGAACAAGACACAAAAACAACCATTTCCTCCCATAGAATAGGTGGAACTACGAACGCTCTGATTTCCCTATTTCGGTAAACGGGAATACGTAGGCATAAGATTGAAAGAAAAATCTTAGCGAGCACACTAAACAAAAACCCAAAATCCCATACTCTCATGTATCTATCAAAAGCATCAGTCCTAACATCCTAATCCTTGTTCCCCGCCAGAAACATTCTGCCAAGATAAAAAAGAAAGAAACCGTATTGGCGAAAATACAAATAACCAGTACAAAGGCCCCCCCACATTGATCGCATCCGTAACCTAACAGACCGATGTTTAAACTCAGTATGCAAAGCAGGGTTAATTGGAGACATCTATTTCCCTTCCTTCATCAGCTTTAATAGGATAAAAAATGAATCGACCTGTAGTAAACTCAACCGCAGAGAGCGACCAGCGCTTAAGAACCGCGTCCAAAATCGCTCGCTACACCACTAAGGTGAAACTAATCTAAAATAATAACACTATTTGAAGTTCTCAAATTTTGATAGAAAAGTTTGCATGCCACTAAAGTTCACAATGGATTTCACGTTAGACAAGAAAGAAGATATGGGGAAAATCACTACAAGTTTCTTATATCAAATTAAATTAGCAAGCCAACAGAGTAATATTGGTAAATGACTACCATATTCTAAACAAAGTTTCTATTATTAATATACGTTAAAAACTCCAGCAGCTTAATCCCATATTAGTAAATGACTACCATATTCTAAACAATTTTTTTATAATTAATATAAGTTAAAAACTGCAGCAGCTTAATCCCATATTGGTAAATGACTACCAAATTCTAAACAAAGCTTCTATTATTAATATAAGTTAAAAACTGCAGCAGCTTAATCCCATATTGGTAAATGACTACCATATTCTAAACAAATTTCTTATAATTAATATAAGTTAAAAACTGTAGGAGCTTAATCCCATATTGGTAAATGACTACCAAATTCTAAACAAAGTTTCTGTGATTAATATAAGTTAAAAACTGCAGCAGCTTAATCCCATATTGGTAAATGACTACCAAATTCTAAACAAAGTTTATGTGATTAATATAAGTTAAAAACTGCAGTAGCTTAATCCCATATTGGTAAATGACTACCATCTTCTAAACAAAGTTTCTATAATTAATATAAGTTAAAAAATGCAGTAGCTTAATCCCATAATTAATATAAGTTAAAAACTACAGCAACTTAATCCCACAATTTTAAAATTGAAGCTTAATCCTATAATTAATCAAACTAAATTGAAGTTTGCAAAGAGCAGATTAATATAAATTAACTCTAACAATTCCTTGAAAAGAAAAACAGCCTAGTTTGCATGCATGGTATGAAAGTAGCAGTTGTTAACACATAAAAGGAGACCAAATATCATGAGAAAGAGATTGAACAATAAGAGTGCAGGTGATAATATGCTTCTTGGATGGTTGTAAGGAAAAAATTAAATTACCTTAAAGTGGGAATGGCTGCATTGAATCTATGCTACATGGATGAAGCTTAACAATTTTGTGTTGATGTTCTAACAGTCAATCAAAGGGAGTAGTCGACTTTTCTGGTGGCTAAAAAAAGTCAATATCAAATATGCTCCAATTTTGAATTGATTTTCCCCTAAAAGTTTTGAACTGCATACAAACCAAATTAGTTGTAAATGAATTGGTAGTCCGCAAGTATCAATTTCGATGGAACTGGCTGGTTTGCTTTTGCAGATGTTGCAGGGTCCCTAGACAGTCATGAGTTGAAACACGCATAAGATTACTATGTATTTTTGTCTTATGCAGAAGTGTAGTATAAATTAGTGCATTAAAACCTGCAAGATTAAGATTAACTTTTTCATGTAGCTTAAAAAGGCAATGAGTCAACGAAAAAAAACATGGCTTGATATGAGTGCAGTGTAAAGATGCTGATAAAATTGTACTAATATGTTAAAACCAACGGTCCACTATTTACACAGTTTTGCATTACTTATTTCAAAATTCACAACTAAGCTATCATGACCTACACATTAAAAAACTAAGAGGAAGTACTAAGAAATACACAGCCCTCAGACTATGGCTTTCATAGGTAAACACAATACTTTATATGTCAGAAAATACAGCTAAAGCAATTGTGCCAAGTAAGTACATTAGTACAGGTTTTGCAGAATTGTGAAAAAGTAAGCAGACAACATTGGGATTCACAAAAGGCAAGCACATTTTAATACAACTAATACCAATCCTAGTTGTGATACAAAAATTAACCGCAGGGTGTAATTACATTGATTAGCATCAGTTATCAACTATTTCTTTATTGTAAATATTATTGTTCTATGGCCATGTCTAGTGGAAACTCTAGTGTGTCCACAAAATGTCAAAGCTATGGCTCTAAGGAAGATTTGTAAGTTTTGAAGATTTTGATGGATCAAAGAAAAGGAAGAGAAAATAATCGAACCGAGAATTGGCGAGAAGACCGAGAATGAGGAAGCAGAAGCACATGGATGATTTAATTGTTGAAGTTGAAAGACTAAGAAATAAAAATTGAGGCTGAGAATTGTGTTCTAATAGCTTAAATGTGTGAAATTAATCAAAGGCTACAATCATTGAATGATGTCATCAATATGATGAATGCAACAACAACTATTTATGAAGTTAATTATAATAATAATGATTGTTTTTTTAATAGTTACAGATAATTGCTTCATGAATCAAATCAACATGTCATATCTTAACCAATAACCAATTATGGCATCTGCAGATATGTTTATGTGGTGAATTGTTGAACCTCAAAAAAAGGAGAAAAAAATATTTAAGTTAAATCCAATATTTTGAGGAACTTAATTGGAAAAAAAATATGATTAATAGGTTGCTTTAGTACTACTCAACATTGTTCGCTATTTTGGGGAAAGATAAAAAAAGATGTTGTGGAAGTGCTCGTTCTGCTTTTCTATATCAGTAGTAAGGTGTCTATAACATATGTTAACTGCTTGGAGATACATGCCAAGTTTCCCCATTAAATTTACTAATGTTTATAACATGAAAAACACAGGACCATGAAATTTGATTGAGTATGCTTTAGCTATTAGAGAAAGATATACCATTAAATAACCATGACATGCTTTCATAATATAAGTTCATAATTGATTCAGTTAAACTTGATAATAGAGTCATAGGAACAACATGATGTTACAAAAAAGTTAATCAGCATAAGCTTAACATATTCAAAAGGGAAGGAATAAGACATGTTGAGCATTGTTTGTCAACAACATTAGGATACAAAAAATCATATTCAAATGACCAAAAGTAGTAAGAGAAGGAACTTGTAACAGCATAACAACACTTTGTTGTACCAAAATAACTCGAGTTGAAGGCAAGGGCTCATTCCTTCTTGGCATGCTTCACACTCTTGGTTGCAAATTTTTTGTGTGACAACATAGTTGAAGTTCCTAGGTCCTCAATAGAATGTTCTTGGGACAACCTCTTAGAGGGGGTATTGCTTGAATAGGCTTCGTCGCTCCAGTTTTGTGAAGCAGACATGGTTGGCTGGAAGTTGGAAATGGAAGCTATGAGTTCTTAGTGTAATAAACTTTTTAAGATAATAAAAAATTAAGACAAATATAACTTAGAAACAAACTTACTGTATGAAGGGAAGTAGGAGTCACCGCTTCATTGCCGAGTATGTGATGGCTAAGAACGGATTCTTTTCCTTTCATAGTCGGGGCATTCATGATGTTTTTAGAAGTCAACTACACGAGAATATATTGTAGGGTCAGTATACATGTGTTACACATGAAGAATGTAATTGAATTTCTCAGCCTCAATGCACTATAAACCTCATTTAGATGAACGACATCTTTGAACATTTGGATTACTTCTTTGTCCTCAGTAAGCTTGACAACAGATGCCTGCTTAAAGTTCGGCTGAAACTTCACGCGAAAAAAAAACTCCTTTTCTAATAGTTTGTCCAAGTTTTCAGGATAGATTTGTGGATGATCTTCACTGGACTACGGATGTATAAAAGGTAAACATTACATAGTAACATTAATGATTTACATACATGTTTTTCAAAAGAAATGAAATAGTAGCGTGAATAACGATAGACCGACAAAACAGAACTGATATATGTATGAGATAGCATGACATAATCTGTACTAAGTATATGAGGTATTAGCATTAATTAGTACATACAATTTTAATGGAAGGCAATGATAAATTCCAAGGCTAGCATAAGTTAATTAGAATAAGTGAAGCAGTACAGACAATTTTAATCATGCTACATTGAAAAACAAAATTTTACATTCCTGGTGTAATACAAAAATTCATGACAGAAAAGTAGAAGCTAACTAACAGCACAACTAAATCATGATAAATCATAGTTAAAACAATTATTTTTCCAATACAATTTGAAACGGACAGGATATAGCTAATAAATATGGCACATCAGTTCTGATATAGTTGGAAACTAAAATTTATATTGCTTATCCAATTCAAACATACATGATCTAGCTAATTAAAATTTCGTACAGTGGTTATGTGCATATATTCAATGTATTAAGCAGACGTTAAAATACATAATATTTACGCACATTTTTCATGATTTCTCTTAAATCATGTGCTGACATTCCAACATATTGAATACACTCCTTGTCCCAAAACACAAAACAACCGGTTGTGCCATCATTTTCGACCTCAATTTCGATTTTATACCTAAGGAAATGGTTGAAATATAATTAAATTCACCAAAAGGTTTATATAAGGTTCTTAGATAATTTATATAGTAACTAAGAAAGATGTGCTTACTTGGTGAGTGGTGGAGGTATATTTTCACAACATGTGCATATGAATGGCTGCCCAGGAGATTTATTAGTCCTGTTACATGCTGGACACTGCTCATAGTACCAACCAAACCTACTTGACTTGAACCTCTTAGTGGTTCCAAAAGTGTTGCAAAACGTTTGTTGTAAATATACATGACATGTTATATTATTGGATAGTTGCAATTGAGTAAAAATGAAGGAAACATCATTAAAAATGGATATGATTGGTCGTGATAAAAATTGGAGCATAGGAACTAAGAAGCTTACATCATGAAGAATAATGATGTCAGCAATGGTTTTGACATCATTGGTGTAGGAGAAAGATCGGTCCACAAACGATCCCTGTGATGCAGAAGGTTTGGAGAGTGACTGTGAAAGAACTTGTGAACTCACATTGTCTCCCAACCTAAAGAAAATTGAAACATTATATATAGTGGAGTACATAAAAGGGATCTGACTATAAGGCATTGAATGGTATTTCCTTACTTAGATTTGAATGTTGTGACTTGTGGATGAACAAAATCAAGAAGCAATTTGGATCCATTCCAAGCATTTGATATGTACAATTTTCCGGTGGCTGAAAAAAAACAGTGTCATAACAGTTAGAGTAATATAAGAAGCCAATCACAAATGAAAGGAATAAAAGTGAAATAACATTTTCAAGCATTACTTGAACTTTTCTGGCACATAGCATGGGTGATTATGATTATAGTCTGGCCATGTGCGGTATGCTCAGTCGAGTAATCCATGAATTGCTTGGCATATGTTTCCCAAAGTGTAATATCTATTTCAGAACCACTAATAAAAAAGAGAGATAAGTAGTTAATATAAAATAAAAACGCAGTACCAAAATAGATTAGATAATGTATATACATTTCATCAGATAAGATAATGTTGACAAAAGCCTTCTTCCCGCCTCCTGCAACTTGAGACCTGACTACTTGGTGGAGTACACCAATGACATCTGTTTGATAGTAAGGCCAAATGGTTAGTCTATTGACTTTCACAAACATGTAATGATGCAGATCATGTTCAAGCAAATTTCAAATACCATATAAGTGGTTGACTTGGAAATCTCTGTGTAAGAAATCGACGATGGGTTTGAAATGAAATTGATGCGGTGGTATTTCAGGTATGTTTACCACGGTTACAATGGTCCCACTATTGAAAAAAAGCTTCAAGGGGTTGTCACAGATTTTCAAAGGAAGATCATTGTTTAACGGATCACCATTATAAACCATATAAGTCTTATGTTCTTGTAACCTCTATTTCCACATATCAAAATCTCTGTTGTGGGTAACGACGTGTGTTTTATCACACTATGAATAAAATAAATAGTTAGTACATCTTTTAAGTTATTTAAAAGTTAGATAACATATTTACAACAATAATGCATACCTTGCTATCTTGGATAACACATTCAAAATGATGTTGTCCATTACGCTCAGTTACAGTCCATAGATCAACGACACAGATGACGAGCTTCCATACATTGTTTCCTAGCTTCAAATCAGCAATCATAATGGGTGCTATAGACATGCTGATCTGAAAAGTAACAACAACCAAATAAACAGTTTAACCACACAAACATTATGTCTAAACAAAATCTAATATGTATTATAGTATGTGTTTTTCTTGTACTAATATATTTATTAGTACTGTTATAGTATGTGAAGAAACTATTATCAAATAGAGTTTACATAAATTTTCAGAGATGAATAGCAACAACCAAATGAACATAAATTTCCAGCAAAGCTTGTAGCTTTCATATCAGAAAAAAATATGAATACAAACCAACATTCATCTCAAACTTTCTCAGAACACACATATTTTACACGCGGTAAAACTGATTCAAAACAACATCATGATAATCGAACCCACATTCATTGTAAACCCACTATCACGAACATTAAAGAAATCGAGTTGAAAAGAATGAAGAAAGAATAAAAACCTTGACTCTTGGTTTGTTAAACAAAAAACCATGAACAAGAAAAAAGAACGATGTGCAAACTATGATGTGCAGGGAGAGAGATGATGAAGGTAGAAGCGTGTACCTTCTTTTTTTCTGCTCGCAAGCAAGAATGACGAGGATGGGAGATAATGAAGTTCTGCTCTGATCTATGATGTGTGCAGGGAAAATAGACCGAAGAAGAGAGAGATATAGACGAGCTTGAAAAGATGTGAAAAGAGAGGGAAAATGATATAAACATTGGGACCAATTGTATGCTGACATGTGGATGAAAGTAATGATCTTAGCAAGTCTAAGATAGTTGAATTTGTTGATTACGGAATTATCCCTGTTTTATGCCAGACGTAATTTTGGTTAAAGGATATATTGGTAAGAATGGTGGCATTGAATAGTAATGGGTAGGTAGTTGATATATATATATATATATATATATATGGGAAATGCTAACACACACCCAAAAGTGGTGGGTTCCACAAAAAAATACACTACTTCTATTTTCTTTCTATTTTTTTTCTTCATCTTTCTAATGTGGGTCCCACCCAAAATTGGTGGGCCTCACTCAAAAATACACTAAGGTGTATGTTGCTAATGCACACCTACATGGGTGAGTATTAGCATGACCCTATATATATATATATATATATATATATATATATCATTTGTATTATCCTCCCGATTACTTTTTTCCAATAAGTAAGAGATAATCATTAAAGAGCACAAGGGTATTCACATGGAATACAAAAATGAGATATGTCAGTCCAACTAAAACTAGGACAAACAACTTAACGGAGCTACATAAAAGTCATGGAAATTAAAGTTAGAATTAGACACATCTAAGAGAAGAGTACCTCAAACTAGTATATTTTATAGACCAAATCAAATTGTTCACATTACCTTTCTTTACTTTCAAATCCCCCAAAGATCAGCCCACCAGAAAATTCATTCTCTATTCTTCTTTACCTTTCTTCACCTTTTCTAAGAGAGAGCACATCCCCATGAAGCTAGAGACAATATCGTCCCCACCGAAAACGTCAAGGCCAAGCCAGATGAGAATAAACTTACAAACTTGGTGGGCCACTTCGCAAGACATGAACAAGTGCTAAAAAATTTCTTAAGATTTGAAACATAACACACAAGGTGAATTATGGGTGAAACTCAAAATACCTCTATTAAACAACTGATCCTTACTTGCCAATCTTTTCAAGAGGACTCTCCATCTGAAGACCTTAACTTTCATTGGGTAAACACCTGACCAAAGAAGAGTGAAAGCCCTAGAACTATGGGAACCAGGGAGAAAATTCAGGTTAGTTTCAACAATTGCCTCGTAACAAGAACTTACAGAGCACTATTTTGAAACCTCCTTGCTAAAAATAATCTCATCCGTCTTTCCTTTTACAATCTGCTGCCTTTCCAACAAAGGCAACAAAGCACTGAAACAGTCTGCCAAGCAATCCTGATCCACCTTTAACATTCCCAGATCACCCCAGGTCTAAGAATCAACAAACCATGTGCCCATCGAACTCACACTACTAGAAATATTCTGTTTACCTGCGGATTTTGACAAAATTTCTGCAGGAAACGTATTACCTGCGATTCTTCCTGCTATTTTCGGTTCTCAGCTAAAACCTTCGTGGGTAATTAATTTAGCAGGTAAAGTCGCAGAAAAATGTCGCAGGAAAAAGTCACAAGAAAGAATCGCAGGTAAAACAGTTAATTCGCAGATACTACCGCAGCTTATTGAAAGTTTCGCAGAAAAAATCGCAGCAAATTGAAAATCCGCAGATAAATTCCCAGCAAATTTCTCTCTCATATTTTTAATTTTTATTATTTATTGTGCTTAATTCATATTTAAAATATTATAATAAATGTTAAATATCAATGTAACAATAATATAAAATTAAAATTTTAATTTGAATAAGTCAATGCAACACTAATCACATTCAAATTTGTAAAGCAATCAAACATTACTATAAAGTCAATAACAAGTATTTGAGTTACATTACTAAAAATGACACAATCAAGTTACTAATAATCACTTTTCAACCAAATTAATTAAAAAAAACAATGCAAATTTCAAACTAGTTAACAAGAAAAAACAATCCAAATCAAAATTCACTACTAATATGTTCACTAGTGTTGTCATCTGATTCATCAACATCATCTTCACTTGGATTATCAGTTTCATTATTGGCTTGAGGTGGATGGGAAGAAGATGCAGCATATCCAAATGATTGCACACAAATACTATAGCTTGTTAATAATAGAGGCTATAGTTACTTAGAGTACCATAAAATCATATAAAATTACCAAATTCAAACTTTTAACAATAAACTATTGAGGTATGGGAAAGAACCTGGCACATGCTTTGCATAGGAGTTGACCACTAGGATTCAAATCCTTTCTTTTCTTTGACATTGAAAGGAACGTCCAATCCACATTCTGCAATATGATGAAAATTACAGGACTAGTACTCTTATGTCTCAATTTGTGCAATATAATGAAAATTATATAACCTAACTAGTTGTACTTATTTTGTCATGTGACAATAATGATACTGATTAATGATAAGTATGTTATCATTACAAAGTACAAACATTGGAATTGTTATCAGGCCTGGCCCAACCCAAGGCAAGTGGGCTATGAAAAGGCTATAAAAAAGGTCTCCAAATATAAATTCAACAACATATTATCTTAAAAGCAAGTATAAATTTGAAGATATCATTGCCTCAGTGGATGTCGAAACTAGCTAATGTTGATAGGGGGCCTGGATCTATTCTTACTTGTATCATTTTTCATCTAATTTTCTGTAGTTATTATAATCATTATTATTATTATTATTATTATTATTATTATTATTATTATTATTATTATTATGGCTTTATAAATTGGTCCAACAGTGATTTATCAATATACTTATGTCAATTAATAAATTATTTTTATAATAATATGATTATTATCATTTTAATAAAAAAATACTAAAGCATAAACCAAACATTAAAAGGGATGTTGAATGAGTACTCACACGACTCAAAATTCTGCCAGAAGGAGTGGTATCAAAGAATGACATTGGTGCATGAAGGATACTTTGAAGTTTGAAGCATTCCAATGAAGAAGCTTTGAGATGTCTTTAAACCCAAATATCTACATGTCAATAACTAATTGTTTTTCTCAAAATTGAAAATAAACATATATAAATTTTAATTGTGACCGCCTATAAATATTTACAAAATTATAAAATATGGAATTTTAATTAAATTTTATAATATTTAGTTTAGTACCCCGGCCCCGTGTATCAACAAATGATGATAGGTAAAAATATTCTACAATAATTTATATGCCATTGTCTACCCCTCCATTTAATTCTATTTATTCATTTTAGTCATTCAAAGTATGGGAGAAAATTTATTTTCATCCTCTATTTCTTTTCCAGTGCACTAAAATTGTATGGCAACATTTAGTTTAGTACCCTGGCCCCGTGTATCAACAAATGATGATAGGTAAAAATATTCTGCAATAATTAATATGTCATTGTCTACCCCTCAATTTAATTCTATTTATTCATTTTAGTCATTCAAAGTATGGGAGAAAATTTATTTTCATCCTCAATTTCTTTTCCAGTGATTCCCCCATTTCCCTCCCAACTCCCAAATATATCAATAAAATTCTGTTTTTAAATTTATTAGAATACCATGATCCTCATTCCTAGGTTTACAACTGACAGAATTTTGACAATCCATTACCTGCAGTGTCAATGACTCCTTTAAACGATTGAATCATGCATGTTTTAATAAAGAGATGTAATTAAGAACATTTTGTATAGGCCTCATAGAAAACAGCAACAATAGATTAAAAAGAGAAATAAACAAATGAATATTACAATGGAAAAGTTTTCCCACCAGGATATAAGCAAGGAGCTTACATTGAAACTGGAGCAGGCTGCACAAAAACATGGTGAGCCTCCATACAGATGCAAAATATAAATGATTTGTATTAAAAAAACAAATTGATCATAAATTATACTATCAATTATTAAAATATACGATTTTGTTTTGTAAGAATATGCAACCAAAATTATTCGCAATTGTTGTACTATTTGGTATTGGTTTTAGTCTACAGATATTTAAAATTTTCTATCTATTAGTATGTCGATGTCCATTATCTAAAATGTTCAAACATTATATACTAATAAGTAATAACATAAACTATATTAAAGAATATCATGACTTCTAGAATATTTGAAAATTTTATATTATTGAAAAAACATAAAAATGTCTGGTGGTCCAAGACATGAAAAAGATATGCGATATACTAAGGGGGTAGATAGTCAATTTCACAATACCTCCCCTTTAGAGCCAGCAGGTTTATCGTACGTCGATTCCCCTATCACGCTGCTTCAGTCTTGTGGGCAGTCCAAGCATCTAGTTGATCATTAGCGACATAATGGCATTTAATTTACCTATCATCATTTTTCTTTTCATCTGCAAATGTCAAAGACAATAAAACAGTTACTATTGTGGGCACTAACTTGCAATTATGCCAACAAGAGAGATATGCAGATGCCTACCAATTTTATAAGCAGCTAAAGGAGCTACAGGGGAAATCAAGATGTCATTTTGATTCAGTGCCTCTTTAAAGTTATTCCTTATAATCACCTGCCACCCCTGCTGAGATATGAAAGCCGTAGCTTCCTGCAATAACATTCCTCAAGCCAACCTTCTGTGTTAGCCATCATTGTCCCTGAGCATTACATGGTATCACTGTCATCTTTCAGAGACTTTGTTAGTGGAGACGTAAATCGACTATATCATCATCTATCAAACAACTAACATAATTTAAATTCAAGCCTACAATTGTTTCCAACACTAAACAACTTATAACATTCCAACTTATAATTAATACTAATGAATGTAAACACTAAAATCAAGAGTATTGTCCCTATTTTCTTAACAAACTCCTCCAGCTGAGAATGCATTACAATGAGTCATATATTATTCATCACCGCAAGTTCTATATCAACAATCCAGAGTTGAAGTAACTCCGTTGGTAGTTCTCAAATGAAAACACTTGGCTCTTATTAAATATATGTATCGATCATGGTTGTACTTCTGATCATATATTCTTCATCGTAACTATAATTGTGACTGCATTTTACCGCAACAGTAGGTTCATCAAGCAATAACAAACTCGGATTAATCAACACTTAGCACTTTGAGATCTTCATATAGAATACTTTGAGGGTTTAAGTCAAAATAAGTAAAAAATAAGTTTCCTAAACAACGCACTGGCACGAGACTCCAACACAATCTGTATCAAACTGTAATAAAAAATGCAGAAAGTATGCACTAGTTCTGTTGACTAACATCCACAGAGAAATCTTAATAACAAAATAAAAACAACTCATGTAATTGTTGAGACCATAATTCCCTTGCTTTATTGAACTTCTTTTTATTGCTGTACAGAATCACTTTGTTGAAGATTCAACTTTGCCATAAGCTTGTGGATGTTCCTCCAAAATTAATTTGATTTTTAATCCTAAATGATGGCAGAATTCAACAAACTAGAAAATTGAGTAACATTATCACAAATGGTGAATATGATATGCTTCAAAGTTAGAAAGATATTACCATATGTCGACATGATTTTTGTAGCCTTTGCTTAAAAGCTAAAATGTTTCAATAATATTGCCAAAAGGGAAAATAGACTCGAGTCCAAGAAAAAACCTTCTTGATCCTGTTTGGTTCTTAAACTTGCCAAAAGGGTCATCTGAGACGAATGTTTCATTGAAATTATGCTTGAACTCTTGGAAAAGTGGCTATTTATGCAGGTGCGGACTGTCGACGGCAGCTCACATAATGATTGTTGTTGCATCATGGAGCATGTGAACATTGACAAAATCGGGCTTCTGGATTGCGTTCATGGTACCAATGTTCAAGCAACAAGACCACAGTGAAGGGCTCAACACAAGGAAAGTGGGGAAAAACCATGAATTCCTAAACCACTCTCACTACTACAAAACGGCAAAACAACAACGCCAGGTTTACAGCGGCATCCTATACACCGTTCTTATAGTGCGTACTGGATGCGCGCGCATTATTTTAATTAGAAATCTCAAGGGTATAATAACGGTTTTTATGAAAACCGTGGTGATACAATCTAGCTATCATGGGTTCGAACCTCATCTCCCTCAAATAGTTTATCCCTTTGATGTAAATGCTCCCTTTTTAAGTTTTATTAATATTTAACTAAAAACTAATAAGGATATCACGACGGATATTTATCAAAACCGTTGTTACAAATTGAAGCTTCTTTTTATGTATTTTAAACACCAAGTATATATATCAATTTATCCATTGAAACAACCCAAACACCAACGCCGTCACCATTGTCGGGAAGAAGACAACAACAACAACAACAACAACAAAGTGTTCTACTTTAAGGTGTTGCAATGTCACATTTGAAGACAAAATCATCCAAAGGTGTTTCTACGTCTTGTTCCAGTGTAAAATCTCGATCTGGAAATTTTTGTGGTTGTGATGGTCGTATGGTTTTGTATCAATGCAAGAAGGGACAAAATAAAGGAAGGCTTTTTTGGAGATGTCCATTTTGGAGGAGCGATGAAACATGTAATTTGTTCATATGGGATGAAGACGTGGGAAAAAGAGATGGAAATGACGATGAGAGCATTATGAAGTCAGAGTTGGAAGCTGTGGGCTATCTGAAGGTTATGTATGAGGATTTAAAGAAAAAGAACAAGAGTTTGAAGAGCAAACTGAAATCAGAGATATTTTCTGGAAATATCAAGATGTTATGTTTTTTTGTCTCCTTTATGTTTAATATTTACTTTGTTATGAAATGTAATAGTTGAATTAGGGTTCGAATTACATTGTTGATGTTTAAACTGCAGATGCATTGTGAATTACATTGTTGATGTTTAAACTGCAGATGGATTAAGTTAGAAGTTAAGGCGCGCCTTTTCTTTTTTATTTATTTTAAAATTCATAAATAAAAGGGTTATCACTATGGTTCTTCTGGTTAACCGTAGTGATATATTTATAATAAATAAATACCTATGTATACGGTTTTCATTTATTTTAAAATTCACAGATAAAAGGGTTATCACTACGGTTATTCTGGTAAACCATAGTGATATATTTATAATAAATAAATACATATCTATACGGTTGTTATTGTTAACCGTTGTGAAATAGTTTACCCATATATAAGCGAAATAACTATCACTTAATTGACAGTAACGCTGTTGCCTTCAAAGTGAAACCCTAGAACCCATTTTTTCTCTTCGTTTTCACCATTAGCCGTGAATCTTGTGCTTCATACATTAAGTTATTCTTCCTCTTCCATCTATTGTTATATATTTCCCATTATCTCGTTTGTTGCATGTTGTTTTTGTTGATTGTTCTCATTTTTTCAGATTCGTTTTCACTACCTTAACAAAGACCATACTTTGGAAACTTCATAATGTTTGTGTTGCTATGGAAAAATGTATAAGAAGCATGAAGCTATGATGGAAACTTCATCCACCTTGTACCTTTTCTTCATAGCATCACGAACAAGATGTTAGTAAATGAAGAAACAATAGTGTAAGCAAACTTTATCTAGTTTTAGAAGCAATGAAAAGAAGTATAAGAAGTATGAAGCTTTTGTGTAAGCTTCTTTGTAATACCCGTAAATTATTTTACTTCGGATAACATTAGTTGTGATCAACTGAGTCCCAGTGTGCTCTGTTAAATTATCTGCAGAGATAATTAGGGTAACTATTGGACTTAGAGTAAATCCAATTAATATTATCTGACTCTGAGATATTTTAAATATTTGGACTTTAGAGACTTTTTGGACAATTAGTAGTGTTGGTAATTGATGATGTTTTACTATATCTTTTTCTTTTCCTTCATTTTCCTCTTTAGAACCAAAGAAAGGAAAAGATAGAAAGAAAAGGGAGAGAAAGGAAAGGAAAGAAGAGAAGAAGCTCAAGAACACCAAATCCTCAACCATCATCCAATCTTCATCGAATCAACTCATCTTCTTCATCATCATCCTCTGTATAAGGTGGGTTTTAGATAGATGCTCTAGATGTAGAATTCCATGTGATTTAGAGTTAGGTTGAAATTGTGAGAAAATGAGTAATTCTGTTAAAATCATGAATTTAACAGATGAAATGCGAGATAATCGTTGTTAAATGCTTGCTGTTATGATAATACCATGTTTTGATGACTATTAGGAGGTTTGGATGTGTTATGATTGGAAAATATTTGGTTTTGGGTTCAAGAACAGCGTTGTGGAGAAGTGGGATTTTCCAGGCTTCGCCTAGCGAACCTGGGGCGAGTCCCAGCGAACGGATTTTCGAGGGTTCGCCTAGCGAACCCGCCAGCGAAGGTCAGCGAGTGTTCGCCAGGGACGTTCGCCTAGTGAACTTTGGGTGTTTTCAGTGTTGTTTGCTACTGCCTTGCTTCGCTGAGTTGTTCGCTAGGCGAAGGGATAGGCGAGTGTTCACCAGAGTGTTCGCGAAGCAAATTTTATGTCAGTTTTTATTCTGTTTGTGCATTCGCCAGGAGATACGCCTAGCGAAGGCTCGCTAGGACGTTCGCCTAGCGAACATGGCTGTGTATGAAATTCCGTTTCCTTCGTAACTTTTGCATCGTTTATCCGTTTTGCGTATTCTTGATATCGATGTGGAACTGTGAACAACCTCTATTTAATAGAAGGGATAAATACTGGTTTTGATGCTCGATTAAATAAATCGGAGGGAACCGTTAATCGGCGTAATATGTGATATGTGGAATTATGTGTTTTAATTGTGTGATTGATGAATAATTGCCTATGTTCCTATTGTTATGCATGTTAAATTATGAAATAGGTAGAGTGAGGAATATCACCGTGAACAATTGTCGGATAGTGTGGAATAACATTGTGACAACGCTCGTGCAGAAGAGGCCGAGGCGTGTGTCTAGAAAAAATAACCGGTTTATCTTGCGGTGTAGTTTCATGAGACTCGAGCACCTCCTCTGAAACGTATGCATAATTACTTGGCAGGTTTAATTCCCGCGTATAGTACGATTGGAGCCTACGGGTAAAGAGACTTGTGACGGTGTACGGTCCGTGTGAAGTGACGGATCACGGTGTACGGGTCGATGATCCCGAATCCAATTCGTATGCCAAGTAAATACAAGGATCCATGACTCGGGTCGTCTTCTAGACATAGAAGCGGACGGGAATAGTTGATACCTTGGTACGATTATTGATTTGTGAGATTCTAGAGTAACAGGTTCAGAACTTACTTTGGTACTATTGTGAGTCAACAGGTTCACGAGTGTGAATGTATTTATATCGTGTGTGTACTCAAAGTCACTTTCCCTTCCCTTTGACTTGAGTTAGGCTTATTAGAACCTTGTAAAGCCGAGAGGACTATAAGATAGCGAACTCACTGAGATTTGATGTATCTCATCCCACTGTTGTTGTTTACATCACAGGTTCTACAGGTTCGGCGAAGGGCAAGGACAAAGTGGTTTGACTTTTCCTTACGAATCGTAGCTTTTGAGATTTCATGGCTTCCGCTATGGCATTTTATTTTGAGATCATTGCATTGATCTAGTTCTTAGTGCTTTTTTTGGGACATCTTATATACGTTATGCTGTAGGCTCTAGAACTTTGTATTAAGGGAATTTAATGTATACAATGTGTTAACTAGGAACTTGTACATATATATTTCAGTACCAAACGTATTATTCATGTATGATATATGCTTTGATGTATGTATGTATATGTGGGCTTTACAGTTGGTATCAGAGCAGGTCGTATCCTCGACCTAGCCATGAAATAGTATAAGTGTTTCTTTCCGTTTCATAGGTGTTGTGTCGCCATTGGTCTTATGTTTTATATTTATGGTATTGAGCCTGATCAACTTAATCCTATCTGTATGACATTTAGGAACATGGCCGACCGACGCAGAAACAACCGTGGTAGACCGAGAACTACTCCAGCAGGGACAAATCTGCCAGGGGACGAAGGGAATCCCCCTTTGTATCAATTTATGCAACAGATGCAGCAGCAGCAGAATCAGTTTGTGCAACAGATGGTCCAACAAATGGCTGGGGGCATGCATCCTCCAGTGGTTGTGCCAGAAGCTGCAGGGGAAACCTTTAGGGATTTTATTCGTATGAATCCTCCGGAGTTTCTGGGAGGGTTAGATCCAGTAAAGGCACATGAATGGATATTCGGTATGGAACGGATTTTCTTGATTGTTCAGTGTAGTGAAGAAAATAAGGTTGTTTTTGCTTCTCACTTGTTAAAGGGTCCTGCCATGAGATGGTGGGAAAGCGCTTCAGCATTAATGACAATTCAAGAGGTACCGAAAGTGTGGGAGCAGTTTAAGATAATTTTTATGGAGAAGTATTTTCCAAGTTCCTTGAGGTCTCAGAAGGAATTCGAATTTTAGCAGCTGAGACAAGGTAACTTGACAGTGGCTTCTTATGCAGAAAAGTTCGAGGTTATGGCTGCTTATTCTAGACAAGCCATGTATGCTCCTGATGAAAGATGGAAGATCGATCAGTTTCTTTTTGGGTTAAGGGCTGAAATTTCACATAGTGTGTCCCAGAGAGAATTTACTAGCTATGCTGAATTGTTACGAAAGTGTTATGTGACGGAGCATAGTTTGAAAAAGGTACAAGCAGAAGGAGAGTTAAGTAGAGTGAATCAAAGTGATCGTGGGCAATCGAATCAATAATTTAGACCGAGACAACAACCTTTCAAAGGGAAACAAGTTCAGAGTTCTAAGTCTAGTACGCCTCCGGTATGCCGTACTTGTGGTAGGAATCATTTTGGGAGGTGCAATTGGGAAGCAATAAGATGTTATCAGTGTAACAAGGTGGGTCATTTATCGAGGGATTGTCCTCAGAAGAGGAATCAGATGTAAGAAAATAATACTGGACGAGTGTATACCTTGGATGCAAGGAAGACAAAGGGTGATAACTCCTTGATTGCGGGTACGTGTTTTGTGAATGGAAATCCTTGTTTTGTTTTATTTGATTATGGGGCAATGCATTCTTTTATGTCCACGCGATGCGTGAAGCGACTTGGGTTGCAAGCTGTTCCTTTGTCTCCACCCATGGTGGTTACTACTGCCATGGATGAAATTGTTGAAACACCGTTGATGTGTGAAAATTGTGTATTGTCGGTGAATGAAAGAGTCTTCCAGATTGATCTTATTTGTTTGCCGCTTAAGAAAGTGGATGTGGTTCTGGGAATGGATTGGCTTTCAGCTAATTCGGTGTTTATTGGGTGTGAAGAAAAACTAATCATTATTCCATCTACTGAAGCTACTCTGAAGGAAGTGTTAACGACTATTTTAGAAGGTACGGTTGGAATGATTAATTTCTTATTTGAAGAGGAAAAGTCTGTTCTTATGATTCTTATTAAGGAGGGGAGTAGTAACCTTCAAGTTTCGAGTATTCCGGTAATTTGCGACTTTCCTGAAGTTTTCCCAGAGGATATCACTTCTCTTCCTCCGGAACGGGAGGTGGAATTCTCTATTGACCTGATACCAGGAACAGCTCCAAAATCCGTTTCTCCGTATCGGATGGCACCACTTGAATTAAGAGAATTAAAGGACCAATTGGAAGAGTTGTTGGCCAAGCATTTTGTTCGACCCAGTGTTTCACCCTGGGGAGCTCCAGTGTTGTTGGTAAAGAAAAAGGATGGTGGAATGCGGTTGTGTATTGATTACCGTCGATTGAATAAGGTCACCATCAAGAACAAATACCCATTACCAAGGATAGACGACCTGTTAGATCAATTGAAAGGAGTTTATGTGTTCTTGAAGATTGATTTACGGTCGGGTTATCATCAGATTCGGGTGAAGAGTTCAGAGGTACTAAAGACTGCATTTAGAACCCGTTATGGTCATTATGAATTTTTACTGATGCCTTTCGGTGTGACGAATGCTCTGGCAGTTTTCATGGATTACATGAATCGGATATTTCAACCTTACTTGGACCAATTTGTGGTGATTTTCATTGATGATATTCTTATCTATTCTCGTGACCCTCAAGAGCACGGAGAACACCTAAGAATCGTTTTATCCATTTTGCAAGAGAGACAACTTTTTGCCAAGCTAAGTAAGTGTGAATTTTGGATGTCGGAGGTGAATTTCCTTGGACATGTCATATCTCAAGGGGGTGTAGCGGTTGATCCATCCAAAGTTGAAGCAGTGATAAATTAGGAGAGACCGAAGAATGTATCTGAAGTTAGAAGCTTTTTGGGACTAGCAGGGTATTATAGAAGGTTTATTAAAGGCTTTTCCCAACTGGCTTTACCGATGACGAGACTTACCCGGAAGGATTGTTCTTATGAATGGGATTCGGCTTGTGAGCAAAGTTTTATGAATTTGAAGGAAAGGTTGACGACCGCTCCTGTTTTGGTTATTCCTGATCCTAGCAAGTCGTATGAGGTATATTGTGATGCGTCGAAGATGGGATTAGGAGGGGTTCTAATGCAAGATGGACACGTGGTGGCTTATGCTTCACGACAGTTGAAAGTCCATGAAGAGAATTATCCAACGCATGATTTAGAATTGGCGGCAGTTGTATTTACCTTGAAAGTGTGACGTCACTATTTGTATGGTGTACGTTTTGAGATGTTTAGCGACCACAAGAGCTTACAGTACCTCTTTGATCAGAAGGAGTTGAACATGCGTCAAAGGAGGTGGATGGAATATTTAAAAGATTATGACTTGAAACTAAGATATCATCCGGGTAAAGCGAATAAGGTGGCGGATGCTTTAAGCAGGAAAGTGTTGCATAGTGCCGACTTGATGATGCTAGAGTATACTTTATTGGAAAAATTTCGAGATCTAAATCTTCAATTAATTGGACTCCTAATTGTGTGATCTTGGGGAATTTGGATATCAATTCTACTCTTAGGGAAGAAATCCAACGAGAGCAAGGGTTAGATGAGAAGTTACAAGAAGTGTTATTGCAACCGGGTTTTGTACGAGCTACCGATGGAGTTATTGTGTTAAACCAAAGGATTTGTGTTCCGGATAACACGGAGTTAAAAAGGAGGATTTTAGATGAAGCGCATAAGGATGCTTTTACTATATATCCGGGATCTTCAAAGATGTACCAAGACCTAAAGAGGGACTATTGGTGGTCTGGGATGAAAAGGGATATTGCGGTGTATGTGTCGGAATGTGCGGTGTGCCAACAAGTAAAGATCGAACACCAAAGGCCGGGTGGCTTGTTGCAACCTTTAGAAATTCTGGTGTGGAAATGGGATAGTATTTCGATGGATTTTGTAATGCCCCGGTTTTCTTAGATTTATTTAATAGAGTAGATTTAATTGGTTTTGGTTTTATATTATTTTATTATTGACGTTTATTTGACAAAATGTTATTTTTCACCGTTATTTTGTTTTATCGCGTTTTGAGAGCGTTTACGAGATAATTGAGTGTAAGGGTATTTTGGTCATTTTGCGGGGTTAGATATTTTGAATAAATAGAAAGTGGAGAGAAAAAGAGAGGAAAGAAAAAGAAAAGAAAAAGAAGAGAAGAGAAAGGAGAAGAAAGAAAGAGAGAAGAAGAGAAAAGAGGAAAATCGAGAGATACTCCGTTTCGAGCGAGAATAATCGGGTAAGGGTGAGAAGTTTCGATTATATCTTGCTTGTATATGTATATGTGTATGTTTTCCTAATTGTTTTGGTTATTTTCTCTAGTTTCCAATTCTAGGTCGAAATGAGAAAAATGAATAGAAAGCGATGTTTTCACGGACGAAAGTCGGAATAAATCGCGTAGCAGAGTCGTGTGATGTTGGGTCGTGATTTAGAGTGATCGTTTGATTGAATCGAGTCGAATTCGTAACTGTTGAGTTTTTGATATATATTGATGTTTTTGTGCAATTGATGTTGTGATCGAGTAAAAGTGTTTGGATATGTCTGGTAATGTGGGTATAGGTTTGGGTTTAATCGGGAATGGGGGTTTGCGTGTTTTCTCGCGGTTTCGATTGAGTTCGGATTTAGAATTCAATGATAAAACTATGTTTCAAAATATTTCAACGACGGAAAATGTGTTGGATGGCCTTTAAATGATGAAAATATTGTAGTACGTTGAATTCTGAGTTCGCAGCTTTTTACGGAATCGAAAACGGATGTCCGGAAGTCTAAAAACGATGTTTTTAAGGATGGACTTACAGCAGATTTCGCGCTCAGCGCGCAGGTCTGGGCGCTCAGCGCGCAGGTCTGGACAGATGAAAAATTTAAGAAACTTCGAAAATTCGTAACTTTTGAATCGTAAGTCCGTTTTGGTCCCCGTTCGAAGCGTTAGAAAGCTTATGAAATGTTCTTGCTTTTAAAAATGGGTTGGAGGTCAGTAGATGATTTATTTAGGTCGTGGTTTTGGAAAAGTGTTGGGTTGTCGGATTTTTACCGTCGTATTGATGTGCGATCGATGTATTATTATGCTATATGCTTTTAATATGTATCGTATGGCTTGTGTGCTGGTATATGATGTGAATATATATGATAAGTGTTGGTGATGATGGTTTGTGGTGTTATGGAGGAATAAATGTGTGTTTTGGGTTTTGATTTCAACGTGCGATAATGAGGTGCTGTGAGTAGCATTTGATATGTGAATCCCTTGTGTGAGGAACTATGATGTGTATTATGCTATGTGCTGTTGTGTGATGAAAATGCTTGCGATGATATGTGTGGTGATGAATTGTGGCCGAAAGGCAAATAAATGCAATGTGTTGTATTTTGTTATATATGCATGTTTGTGACTGCATATATGTGGGAAGATGCATTAATTGTCATGAGTTCTTGTTTGTCAAGCATCATGATATGCATTGTTATGACGTCCTGAGAGACAGTTCGATTCCAGAGGGAATCTTCTATAACGTCGTGTGCCCCGGTGGGGACCTAAAGCGATGGTTATAGACGATCGTGTGCCCAGGCGGGGACTTAAAGCGATCGGGTTGTGTGCCCAGGCGGGGACCTAAAGCAATCCATAAACGTCGTGTGCTCATGAGGAGACCTAAAGCGACGGGTGAACATCGTAGGCCCGACGGGGAGTTACAGTGATGTAACGAGCGATGGTTCCAGCAGAGTTCCTGAGTGAACTAGTGATGGGATATGAAATCCAGGAGTCGGTACCGCATGGCATTTGCATAGAGTCGTTGTGTCGGTCTCTGTGCATTTGCATAAATCATGAATTAATTGGCATGGAAATGTGATTGTGATTGATGAGATGAAATATGTTCAATTGTATTGAATGGTATATGTTTGATTGGAATATGTGATTATGTGTGAGAATTGTGAATGGATGCATTACGTGTGGAAAATCATGATTTGATTGATTATGTGTGGAAATTGTGCATTGATTTGTTATGTGTTGAGATTGTGATAGCATTGGTAATTTGATGTGCATATGTGATAAATGCTATGACTTGGTATGCCTTACGTACAAATACGTGATTATGTTGGATAATTGATACAGGTTATGTAATTGTGACATGCTATATGTATGGGTGTGTGATAAATGTGGTGAGAATAACTATGCGCATGAATTGTTATGTTTTTGCATATTATTATGCAATCTTGGTTTAGTTGTTATTTCTCACCCTTCTGCTGGAATATGCTTTTTATGGCATAGTGCAGATTGTCGGCTTTAGAGGCTTGGAGGCTTTTGTGGAGATTAGTCCTCCGTTCCATTGTCGGTCTTGGTGTCTGCTCTGATACGTAGCACGGGAGTCGGGGAACGATTATGTTATATATGTATATAATTGTTGAATATATTTTGTATTTATATTTTGATGTTCTAAAAACCATTTATTTGTAAAACAAGTCTGTTATGGATCTTTCCGCTTTATTCCATAATTGACATTTCCTTTATTGTGGAAAAAGTTTCCCCTTTGAGGGTATTCTATTTTATGCTATGTATCAAATTTATGAGCAGGGATTGTGTTCTATTTCTTTAAGTGTGGCATCCCTGTTTCTGTCGGAAAAATAAATTTTTATTTACTCTGATTTTATTTATGTACGATGTATTCGCGATGGGAATTGGGGTGTTACAGATTTCGCCGTGGGATTACCCCGTGCCCAAGGTGGTTATGATTCAATTTGGGTGATTGTGGATCGGTTGACGAAGTCTGCTCATTTCTTGGCCGTAAAGACTACTTATAAGGCGAGTCATCTCGCAAGGTTGTTCATTTCGGAGATAGTGAGGTTGCATGGTATTCCTACTAGTATTGTTTCGGATAGAGATCCGAAGTTTACTTCGAGATTTTTGAGAGCTTTTCAACAAGCGATGGGAGCGAAGTTGTGTTTGAGTACGTCGAATCAACCGCAAACGGATGGTCAGACGGAACGGACGATACAAACCATGGAAGGCATGTTAAGAGCTTGTGTCCTTGAAAGTGGAGGAAATTGGATAGAACTCTTACCGTTGATTGAATTCTCCTATAATAACAGTTATCATGCAAGTATTGGTATGGCACCTTATGAAGCATTATATGGAAGGAAGTGTAGGACACCTCTGTGTTGGGCAGAAGTGGGTGAAGATAGTATGTTGGGACCCGAGATTATTCACGAAACTACGGAGAAAATTAAGATGATCCGTGATATGATCACACACGCCCAAGATCGTCAGAAGAGTTATGCGGATAACCGTAGAAGACCTTTAGAATTTGAAGAAGACGATCACGTGTTTTTGAAAGTTACTCCGAGATTGCGGTTGAAAGGACCGTTTCGATCACGGAAGTTAAGTCCGAGATACATAGGACCGTATCAAATTTTGGAAAGAATTGGTGAAGTAGCCTACAGATTTGCCTTACCGCCTTCTCTGTCCGAGATGCACGATGTTTTTCATGTGTCACAACTTCGGAAATTTGTCACAGATCCTCTTCAGCCAATTTTACCAGATACAATTGAGATAGAAGCAGATTTGACATTTGAGCCTCAACCGAGTCGTATCACCGGAAGAGAAACTAAAGTGTTAAGAAATAAAGAGATTCCTCTTGTCAAAGTCCAGTGGGATGAGACGCATCCGGGCGATACAACTTTGGAGTTGGAATTGGAAATGCGGGAGGTCTATCCTCATCTTTTCAGGTAATTGTTTTAAATTCATGGGCGAATTTCTATTTAAGGGGGGGGGGGGGAGGATGTAATAACCCGTAAATTATTTTACTTCGGATAACATTAGTTGTGATCAACTGAGTCCCAGTATGCTCTGTTAAATTATCTGTAGAGATAATTAGGGTAACTGTTGGACTTAGAGTAAATCCAATTAATATTATCTGACTCTGAGATATTTTAAATATTTGGACTTTAGAGACTTTTTGGACAATTAGTAGTGTTGGTAATTTATGATGTTTTACTATATCTTTTTCTTTTCCTTCATTTTCCTCTTTAGAACCAAAGAAAGGAAAAGATAGAAAGAAAAGGGAGAGAAAGGAAAGGAAAGAAGAGAAGAAGCTCAAGAACACCAAATCCTCAACCATCATCCAATCTTCATCGAATCAACTCATCTTCTTCATCATCATCCTCTGTATAAGGTGGGTTCTAGATAGATGCTCTAGATGTAGAATTCCATGTGATTTAGAGTTAGGTTGAAATTGTGAGAAAATGAGTAATTATGTTAAAATCATGAATTTTACGGATGAAATGAGAGATAATCGTTGTTAAATGCTTGCTGTTATGATTATACCATGTTTTGATGACTATTAGGAGGTTTGGATGTGTTATGATTGGAAAATATTTTGTTTTGGGTTCAAGAACGGCGCTGTGGAGAAGTGGGATTTTCCAGGCTTCGCCTAGCGAACCTGGGGCGAGTCCCAGCGAACGGATTTTCGAGGGTTCGCCTAGCGAACCCGCCAGCGAAGGTCAGCGAGTGTTCGCCAGGGACGTTCGCCTAGCAAACTTTGGGTGTTTTCAGTGTTGTTTGCTACTGCCTTGCTTTGCTGAGTTGTTCGTTAGGCGAAGGAAGAGGCGAGTGTTCGCCAGAGTGTTCGCGAAGCGAACTTTATGTCTGTTTTTATTCTGTTTGTGCATTCGCCAGGAGATTCGCCTAGCGAAGGCTGGATGGAAGGCTCGCTGGGAAGTTCGCCTAGCGAACATGGCTGTGTATGAAATTTCGTTTCCTTCGTAACTTTTGCATCGTTTATCCGTTTTGTGTATTCTTGATATCGATGTGGAACTGTGAATAACCTCTATTTAATATAAGGGAGAAATACTGGTTTTGATGCCCGATTAAATAAATCGGAGGGAACCGTTAATCGGCGTAATATGCGATATGTGGAATTATGTGTTTTAATTGTGTGATTGATGAATAATTGTCTATGTTCCTATTGTTGTGCATGTTAAAATATGAAATAGGTAGAGTGAGGAATATCACTGTGAACAATTGTCGGATAGTGTGGAATAACATTGTGACAATGCTCGTGCAGAAGAGGCCGAGGCGTGTGTCTAGAAAAAATAACCGGTTTATCTTGCGGTGTAGTTTCATGAGACTCGAGCACCTCCTCTGAATCGTATGTACAATTACTTGGCAGGTTTGATTCCCGCGTATAGTACGATTGGAGCCTACGGGTAAAGAGACTTGTGACGGTGTACGGGCCATGTGAAGTGACGGATCACGGTGTACGGGCCGATGATCCCGAATCCAATTCGTATGCCAAGTAAATACAAGGATCCATGACTCGGGTCGTCTTCTAGACGTATAAGAGGACGGGAATAGGGGATACCTTGGTACGATTATTGATTTGTGAGATTCTGGAGTAACAGGCTCAAACTTACTTTGGTACTATTGTGAGTCAACAGGCTCACGAGTGTGAATGTATTTATATCGTGTGTGTACTCAAAGTCACTTTCCCTTCCCTTTGACTTGAGTTAGGCTTATTAGAACCTTGTAAAGCCGAGAGGACTATAAGATAGCGAACTCACTGAGATTTGATGTATCTCACCCCACTGTTGTTGTTTACATCACAGGTTCTGCAGGTTCGGCGAAGGGTAAGGACAAAGTGGTTTGACTTTTCCTTACGGATCGTAGCTTTTGAGATGGCATGGCTTCTGCTATGGCGTTTTATTTTGAGATCATTGCATTGATCTAGTTCTTAGTCCTTTTTTTGGGACATCTTGTATATGTTATGTCGTAGGCTCTAGAACTTTGTATTTAGGGCATTTAATGTATACAATGTGTTAACTAGGAACTTGTACATATATATTTCAGTACCAAACGTATTATTCATGTATGATATATGCTTTGATGTATGTATGTATATGTGGGCTTTACATTCTTCCTCCTTATATTTCTTTTTCATGGCTTCCCAAACTAGTTCAACATCATAATTGATTCCTGTTCCACGATTAGTTTCATTAAAAGGTGCGTTATTCCTGTTCCTTTCTTTACTCATCACTGGATTATGGTTTTAGGGTTTGTTTTCAACTGAGGATGCTCATTTTTTAAGTTTGCTTTGTTTCCTTTCAGGTTAAGGAGATGATACAGGGTGATGATGCTGGTGGAAGCAAGCGTATTATATTAGTTTATAATTTCTGGATCTGGTATAGAATGTTGTTTGAGTTTATCATATTCTATTTACATTGTTTGTTTAACTAACCCTCACTTAAAGTTTGCTGGTGGTAGCAAGCGTATTATATGAGTTTATAATATCTGGATCTGGTATAGAATTTTGTTTGAGTTTATTAAATTCTATGTAGATTGTTTGTTTCACTAACCCTCACTTAAAATACATTCAGTTAATTTGACATAGATACTTATAATCTGCAAATTAAGTTGTATTTGAAAACCAACTTAAACAAATCAATGTTGTTTTCTGATTGCATGCCTCTCATCATTTATCTCACGTTCTTTTATATATAGATTATGGTATAATGATCTCGCTCCTTAGATGCATCGCCATCTTCCAATATAGTTAAATCAAAGATGAGGCAAATTATCCAATGTCTTGTTTATCTTATGGAAATTTAACTATAATCGAAGATAGCGATATATCAAAGGAGTCAGATCAATAAACCACAATATATGTAAAAGAGCGTGAAATGCACGATGAGACGAATGCAATCAGAAAACAACATTGGTTTGTTTAAGTTGGTTTTCAAGAACAGTTTAATTTGCAGATTATAGACATCTTCATCAAATTTAATCCATGTATATTTATTTAGTGAGGTGTTTGGAAAACAAGCAATCTACATTTAATATAATAAACTTAGGGTACTTACAACAACGGTTATATATTGTAACCGATATCATAAGTAATTTATGTTTTATATAAATTCGCTACTGATGGGTTTCGAACCCAGAACTTAAGTGTATGTATCGCAACGATTTATTATCATAACCGTTGTGATATATGGCGCGCGTCCTGCCTTTCAACAACGGTTTCCAGACCGTTGTAGAAACAACGAACTTACAACGACAATCTACATAACAACACATTCGCCTGCGTCATTATATGTCATTCCCAACCGTTGTTAAATGGGTTTTTCGTAGTAGTGTCTCTATTCAGATGTTTAGGGAAGACTCCACGGGGCTGGCAATTGAATTTCCTGAAGGTTTCACAAAAGAAGTTTGTTCAGAGTTCATGCAAATCTATTGAAGTCCAAAAGAAGATTCATGCTAAAATCAAGATTGTATTGAACTGGGAAAAATGAAATCTTCCATTTCGTATGACTTGCTGCAGTAGAGGAATGATACATATAATAGCATCATCGAAGCTTGCAAAGATTTTAGCCCTTCACCATCATGGATACCGTGACGAAGCTCGGAGTGCCAACAGGTTTGCCCATATTGCCTGCAAACAAAGCCTATCTGAAGTTCGTATCAACCTACTTGAAAAAAAAAACATACCTAAAAATTCAACTTACGAAAGCCAAAGGTCCATGCTGCTACATAAAACGGCATCACATACTCCATACATCATCAGATGCAAAAAGATACAACAACTTTGGCAAATGAGGCTTAGAAATCTAGAAAAAGAGAAAGATCATGGTCATAAGGTAATCAAAACATGGCAGGTTGCAAAATTTGCGAGATCGGACACTAATGAAGTTTCGGATAAGCGAGATTCCGGTAATGGATAAAGCGTAACAGTGTCTCTCGCATCATTATTCGCTGCAGCATAATCAGCATACACTCCGGCTTTATTCGCAGTAGTGTCTCTCGCATCCGTCGCTTTCTCTGTACCATAATCTGAACTTTCCCTCACTTTTTCATGAGGTTCGTTACTCTTACCTACAACAGCTTCTTTCGCTGCTTTAAACATTTAACCAATAACACATGGTTTCTTCTCTTCTTGTGCATTGAATTCACTCTCTTTTGCTCGGTTAACGTCTTCGAGATCCTTAGCAGCGAGTTTCGCAGCTGCTTCAGCTCGTGCTTGTTTGAACTGTGCTTCAGACCGAAGATTGTAACCTTGTTCTCTTTCATTTGTTCTGTTAACATCGCCAATGTCTTTTGCTGCTAGCTTTGCAGCAGCTTCGGCTCTGTCTTCCTTGAATTCTTTACTTGATGCCATTGATCTTATGCTTTGAATATGATAACAACCAAGAAATCTTATACTTTGAATATGATAATGATAATAACCAAGAAGATTGTAGTGAGTTAGAATGCTATGAATTTTGATGTGTATATATATGTGAAGGAAAGAGAGTCAGTGTAGAGTATTACGTGGAGGAAATGGTTTAATGGGAATGCTGGCCGGGTTCAACTGATTTTATGTACCTTGCTCAGGTTCAACTGATTTAGCATGAGAGCACTTCCTCACATAGTTTTCTTGCAATGGCTTAAGTATTTGAAATGAGAACCGCGAAAGAGTTACACCATCTATCATGTACTCTGGATGTTCCGCCAAGAACCTAAAAACACAATCACCGTGAGCGAAATAAAAGAAAAACAAAAGCCAGTAATTAATAATACTTATGACGATAATTCAATTAAGACAACTTGTAAATGGCATAGATAGTAAAGTAGAAGGAACATACTTCTGGACCTCGACCATTGAGCGCAATCTCTTGCCTGATGGTGCTACATAGTATCTGAAACATTAAAAGATGACAACATTGACAAATGAAGCTTTGTTTCAGTTGTGCATTTCATCAAACAGCTGAGAGTCATAAAACTACTGCATCAATCAATCGATCATAACAATAACACAAATCAACAAAAAAGTTAGATTCAAAAATCAACAAACACCTTACCTAACACTTCAAAAGCTGAGAATCAAAAGTAATTAGTCACGATAAGCACTTCGAAAGCTAGGAATCATAATAATCACGTCGAAAAAAAATCTAAAATAGACAATCGGAGGAAGCTTACAGCGGTGGAGATAAAGAGTTTCGGTGGTGAGTTGTTCAAAACCCAAAATCAAGCTTACAACGAGAGAGATAGTATGTTTAGGGTTCCGATAAGAAATCTTGAGTTGAAGAGTAAGAAATAGTATAGTTTAGAGTTCTGATAAGAAAAAAAGCTTACCGAGAGAGAAATGGCAGCGTGAGTTGAAGAGTTGTGACGTCGATCGTTTAGATTTAGTGTTTCACGGAATTCCAACCGAATGTGAGGTGGTGGTGTGCTACCATGTTTCCAAACAACAAATTTGCAAGAATTAATTTTTTTATTTTTTAAAATTTATTTTTTCAACTTGTTACTAATAATATAACCTTCTATATTAAATAAAACTAATATTTTCGTTAAAAAATTAAGATTGAAATTAAAATAAAAAAACTAAAAAAAACGCCTTAAAAATAATTAATAAAGTAGAAAACATAATATTACAAATTTCAGTCTAATTTTTAAATATCAACAATTATGAAAACAATAAAAATATATTAAAATGAGAATAATATGTACAAAAATTATTTTTAAAAAAATAAGTTTGAATTCTAAACTAAAAAATAAGTAAAAAATATTTTTTGGTAAAATTTAAACAAGATATTATTATTTTTAAAAAACATTTCTTTATGGTTTCGCTAAATATTTTTTTCTGATAAGTTTTCGCTAAGTTATCTAATAAGCAAACAAAAGTTGTTGTGAAAAATTATTTTAAAATAAGTTTGTTTCCTAAACATAAGAACATTAGTTTCTAACTATACGGTCAATGGATATGCTAGACAAAAGTTAGTCTCTTTAAACTAAGTGAATTCGAATTACTAAACCTAATCTATTTGGGTATGGTTTTATGAAGCAACCTACCTCCGTAGTCTTGAAAATATACATCTTGACAATTTACATATCTAATCATACTCCACCTTTTAAAAAAATTTTAGTTTTTCTAATTTTCACAACAGTAAAAAAAACTATTAAATAAATAAATTTTCTTTAAAAAATAACAAAAGAAATTAGTACAATTTTTAATGAGAAAAAAGGAAATGCACTGACTGTGTAAAATATTTTACACTGTCAATCAATCACAACCATGTATCAGAATAAAACATATTTTTATTTTAAAAATACTGATATTACATAGCAATTGTAAAAAATTTGATTGGTTGCATGTGTAAAACTGTCTTACACTGACAGTGCACTACTATTTAACCCATTTTTAATATGTCAATTATGTTTTATTATTTTATTTATTAAGAGTAAAAATATATTTTAAAAAATTAAAAAAAAAAAAAACTAGTACTAAAAGTCGCAGTAGTAAAGTTCTCAGCAAAATCCGCAGCAAACTTCGCAGCAATTCCTGCAACTTTTCCAGACTTTTGAGGTTTTAATGGATAATCAATTTCTGCGAAATAAATCACAGTTAAATCCGCATGAACATTGATACATTATTTAAAAATCATAAATCGCAGGTAAGGTCTCAGGAATTCCTGCGAAATTTGCTGCAACTTGTTTTTTCGCAGAAAATAATGTTTCACAATATAAATTCGCAGGTAAAAGGGCAAGTAAACCTGCGGATAGTTTTCCCCAGCAAAATTCGCAGGTAATTCGTTTATTTCTAGAAGTGTCACCATCTCACATGGTGATTGTTTCTCCTTTGTTGCTTTTTCTAACCCGCGTTTTGTCATTTTGTGCTCTCTTTCATCCAAAAGGAATAGGAATGAAATACAAATCATTTTGAAAATATTACTTACTTTGTAAAGCATGGCACACAAGTTCGGTGCTGTATAATTTCTCTAAATTATAAGTTAAAATTTTGTCTTATACATGCAGTGCTAAATTCTATTTTCATTTCTACCCTAGGCTTCTAGTACAACCTATACATAGTTAAGTGAGCGAATTCAATCTTCATAAGGATTATAAGAAGTGTTCTATAGGATAAGATCAATGTTATTGAGTGACGATTGTGTTTAGAGCAGTCAAAATGGACTAACTCACGTGGGTCGGTCTGTCAGGTCCGAAAAGTTATAAGATTTAGGTCTTAAAATTAGAGTTCATATTTTTCAGGGTCTTTTTAGCTCAGCCCTAAAAAATCCGCTACCTATTAGGAGTAGCCCATATGGGTCGTGGGTAGTCCATTAGGCCCATATTGCTATAGATTTTAAAAAATTTATATTAATACTTATATTATCTTACTCCAAAATAACACATTTATTTTTCTAACCTCACAAAATTTTATATTTATTCTATTCAATCTTTCTCTTTTAAATATTATGCATTAATATAATCAAACATTTTTTTTCGTATTCTATTAGTTTCTTTTATGTTAAATATTTGAGTATTATTTTATACAATTTAGACATGTAAATTATTTAAAAATATATTATAATATTGATAAAAGATAATATAGTACTGAAAAATATATTATATTTAAAATAATATAATTTTTTATTTTATTTATAATAAATATTATGAAATTTTAATTTTAATTTTTTATTAAAAAATGTCTGTTTAAGGCCGGATAACCCAAAGTCCATCTAGAACCGGACTCGAGTATTAATTTTCGAAATCATATTTAAAATGAACTTTTTTAATCCAACCCTAAAAAGCCCAAGCCCATCAGAACCGGTCATTTAGGGTCGAGTAGCCAATATCTTGGAAATTTATCTGAGTTGTGTCCAATCACAAGAGAGAGAAAATATTGCGGAGATCTGTATGTTTTTGTCATAGTTGGTTAATGTCTCTTCATTGGTGATCCATTATTACAAAGTGATCATGATCAATTTGAAATTATTATTGAAGTTTTAACATAACGGAAATTGTTGTATGTTCCATTGCCGAGTTTGAATAGGCTTAGGTGCGAATATACAATTCTCTTCTACCAAATTTATGAGATTAAGTAGAAGTTATTAAATTAAAAATCATGTAAATAATATTAATTAAAATATATAATTAAGTAAAATTATATTGAAAATTGAAAATTCACACATTTTTAAATGTTTTATTAGGTAAGTCATTCAATTTAAAAGAGGAGAGTATCTATTTATAGTTACTATATATAGTACGAAAATTGAAAATGTTGGGAAATAACCTTCCATAATTTCCCTCCTCCGTGAACTCAAAAATAGGCACTTGCGGAAACGTGAAAAATTAAGCAAAAATGACACAAAAAGATTTTAGCGTGGAAAACCTTCTCAATGTGAGAAAGGGAAAAACCACGGGACCCTTAGGCCTCTTAAAACATCCACTATAATAAAAATGGGAATACAACAACTTCACCCTTAGGTGGAACTCTCTACAAAGTATCTCTCAATTTGTAAGGAACACTCTCACAAATTGGCTCACTATTTCTCTCACAAGGAAAAACTCTCTAAAACAATTTTCTCTCTTGAGCAAGGCTCTATTTCTCTTGCTTCTTGTTTCTCCTGTGGTTGTATTTTGAATGCTTGCTCTTGGTCCTATTTATAGGAGAAGCAAGCCAAAAGGTCTTACATGCATGAAGACACTTGTTCTTTGCCTTTCATGCAAGACACCAAGTGTCCTTTTCCTTTCATGCAAAACACCAAATGGCTGGACCCCACATTTCTCCCCCTCCAGCCATAGGGGAATGTTCTGGGTTAGTTTGGAGTTGCTGCTAATCCAGCAACTTGTTTGCAGAGCTCTATCTTCTCTTTTGGAAGAGGTTTTGTCATTATGTCTGCCTCATTCTCATTGGTATGAATTTTCTCTACTTTCAACAATTTACTCTCCAACACATCGCGGATCCAGTGATACCTTACGTCAATGTGTTTTGACCTTGAATGGTATGTTGAGTTCTTGCTGAGATGGATTGCGCTCTGATTGTCACAATAGAGAACATAAGTTTCTTGATTCTGACCTAACTCTTGCATGAACTTCTTCATCCACATGATCTCCTTACAGCCTTCAGTAATTGCTATGTATTCAGCTTCTGTGGTACTCAAAGCAATGCACTTTTGTAATCGTGATTGCCATGAGATAGCTCCCCCTGCAAAAGTAATCAAATACCCAGAAATAGATTTTCTTGAATCTACATCCCCTGCCATGTCTGCATCTACATACCCAGTGAGTAATTGCTTTTCATTGCCAAAGCACAAACACTGTTTGGCAGTTCCTCTTAGATACCTCAGTATCCATTTCACAGCATTCCAATGCTCCTTTCCTGGATTTGACAGGAATCTACTTACTACTCCAACAGCATAAGCAATGTCTGGTCTTGTGCAAACCATTGCATACATAAGGCTACCCACAGCTGAAGAATAGGGCACCTTGCTCATTTCTTCTTTTTCTTCTTCATTGCTTGGACACTGTGTCTTACTGAGTTTCAGATGACCAGGTAGTGGGACATGTACAGGTTTAGCATTATGCATGTTGAACTTCTCAAGGACTTTCTTGATATAATCTTCTTGTGACATCCACAACATTCTTTTGGGACGATCTCGAATGATTTTCATTCCAAGAATCTTCTTTACTGCACCCAAATCTTTCATGGCAAAAGATTTGCTCAGTGCATTCTTTAGAGCATCTATCTTTGTCTTGTCTTTCCCAACAATAAGCATATCATCAACATACAACAAAAGTATGATGGATTCACCATTATCATATTTCTTCACAAACACACAGTGGTCTGCAGAAGTCTTTTCAAATTTATGTTGGGTCATGAAGAGTTCAAACTTTTTGTACCATTGCCTTGGAGCTTGCTTCAACCCATATAGACTTTTCTTCAAGCGACACACAAGATGTTCTTTGCCTGGTTCTGCAAATCCTTCGGGTTGCTCCATGTATATCTCTTCCTCCAAGTCTCCATGTAAGAATGCTGTTTTAACATCAAGTTGCTATATCTCCAAGTCTAGTGTTGCAGCTAGACCAAGGATTGCTCTTATGGATGTCATCTTCACCACTGGTGAGAATATCTCTTCAAAGTCTATGCCTTTCTTCTGATGGCACCCCTTCACGACAATTCGTGCTTTGTATCTGGGGTTTGGGTTGTTCTCTTCAGACTTGAGTTTGAACACCCACTTATTTTTCAAAGCCCTTCTTCCCTTTGGTAATTTCACCAAGTCATATGTCTGGTTCTCATTCAGTGACTGTAATTCTTCTTGCATGGCTTGCATCCATTTGTCTTTGTCATCCGTCTCAATGGCTTCTATGAAGTTTTGAGGTTCTCCTTCATCGGTGAGAGTGACATACTCATCTGGGGAATATCTTCTTGATGGTTGTCTTACTCGCACGGATCTTCTCACTTGAGGTTCTTGGTCTCTCTGATCAGTATCTATCATTTGTTCTTCCTGCATTTCCTGATCTTCTTCTGTTTGGTCAGGTTGCTCCATATGATGGGGTTGTGCTGTCTGATCAGGTTCAATATCTCGTTGAGGAATCTCTCCCCCTGAGTTTTGTACCACAATGGTCTTTGACTTATTAGATTGAATATCATTGATTGTTTGATCTTCATAAAATACCACATCTCTGCTTCGAACAATCTTCTTGTTTGCAGGATCCCACAGTCTAAAGCCAAGTTCATCTCTTGGAGAACCAAGGTATATACACTCCTTCGTCTTGGCATCGAGTTTTGCTCTTTCATCTTTAGGAATATGAACAAATGCCTTACACCCGAATACTTTCAATTGACCGTAAGAGGCTTTCTTTCCATACCATACTTCATTCGGTATCTCTCCATTTAACGGTCTTGAAGGAGACAAGTTTATTAGATCAATGGCAGTTCTCACTGCTTCACCCCAAAATGATTTGGGAAGTTTTGCATGAGAAAGCATGCTTCTGACTTTCTCTGCAATCGTTCTGTTCATTCTTTCAGCTACTCCATTCATTTGGGGAGTCTTCGGAGGTGTCCTCTCATGCCTTATCCCATGAGCTTTACAATATGCTTCAAATGGACCTAGGTATTCACCTCCATTGTCACTTCTTAAGCATTTCAACTTTCTTCCAGATGCTCGCTCTACAGAGGCGTGAAACTCCTTGAAAGCTTGTAGAACTTGATCTTTCTTCTTCAATGGATACACCCACACCTTTCTAGAGTGATCATCAATGAAGGTAACAAAGTATTGTGCGCCACCAAGAGACCTTTCAGATGTGGAGCAGACATCTGAGTGAACAAGATCTAGGATTTTCTTTCGTCTTCTTGCATCATCTGATCTTTGAAAAGATACTCTGTGTTGTTTGCCTGCTAGACAGTCTTCACATGATTCAAGTGGTTGTCCCTTGATATTTGAAAGATGATCTTTAGCAAGAATCTCTAAGCTTTTATCACTCATGTGGCCAAGTCGTTTATGCCACAATTCTTTGGTTGCATCTTGAGAAACATTAGTCTCTCCCTTGTTTATCTTTCCCTGCATGATGTACAGGGAGCCTTCCTTTTTGCCACGAGCAAGTGTCATGCTCCCTTTGCTAAGCTTCCATCTACCATCGCCGAACTGGTTTATCATCCCTAGGTTATCCAACTTTCCTGCTGATATAAGGTTTAGACGCATCTCTGGTACATGTCTTACTTCCTTCAACACAAGCTTATTTCCATTGTCTGTGATCATAGTCACTTCACCAATACCAACAATCTTGCTTGTGATGTAGTTTCCCATCTTCACCGTACCAAAATCTCCTCTTTGGTATGATGAGAATAATACTTCATGAGGTGTAACGTGGAAAGATGCTCCGGTGTCAATTATCCAAGTGCAATTATCGAATACAACATTTAGATAGTTGACATCTCCAAAAAGGAAAATATCCTCGTTGTTCGAGGCTACTGCAGTTGTGGCTCCTTCTTCCTTATTCTTCTTTGGATTTATTAAATCTGGACGGACTTTTCCAGCCTGTTGATCTCTCTTCAAGAATCTGCACTCAGGTCTTCTATGGCCCGATTTGCCACAATAATAACAGCTTACTCTTGTGCGAGACTTGGATCTAGCTTGTGATCTCCCACGACCTCCTCTTTCATGATTCTTACTCCTTCCTCTGTTATCAACAATGTTGGCTTCGAACTGGTTGTTGAAGCCTCTTTCCCTCCGTCTTGATTCTTCATTTAGCAAGGAATCTGTGACAGAATCCAAGACAAGTTTTTCGTCTGGAGCAGAGTTACTAAGAGTGACAACTAGAGTGTCCCAACTCTCAGGTAGAGAACTTAGGAGCAGAAGAGTTTGCAACTCATCATCTATCTTCATGTCAGCTTTCGTCAGCTGGTTCACGATACCTTTGAAGGTATTCAAGTGCTCGATCATATTTTGGCCATCTGAGTACTCCAATTTCACCAGTCGTCTGACAAGGTGTGCTTTATTTCTCGGTGTCTTCTTTTGAATCAAGGATTCAAGTTTGGTCCACAACTCATACGCATTTGTATAAGTTGACACATGCTCGAATAGACTCCTATCTATGTATTTTCTGATCATGGCAACTGCCTTCCGATTTTGGAGCTCCCACTCGTTATCTTTCTTCTCCGTTGGCTTATCCTTTTGAGAGATTGGCTCATGCAAATCTTTGCAATATAGGTGGTCTTCCATCATCGGCTTCCAATAGGTATAATTATCAGCGGTCAGCTTGAACATATCTCCTTCATAACTGATAGAACCATCCATTTTTGAGAACACGGGAAAATAGTTCTTTTAGCTAGGAGATTTTGTAAATAGTGTCGTACACGGGAAAAGTTACCGTGGTTTATGAATAGTGCAACTAGGAAGTTCCCAGGAAAGAGAGGTGGGTCAATATTGACGCGCTTAAATACCAAGTCTTTCCTTAGCCAGAACTTACAAAGACACACTTTCACAATACTACGATTTAATTCCAACAAGAATATTTCTTTTCTGATGTGGAAGATCAAACAATGTTGCAACCACAGAGCATACTAAGAACTTTCTTACGAGTACAACACCGTAGTTACCCAGAACTCACACAGAGCTCTGATACCACTATTGGGAAATAACCTTCCATAATTTCCCTCCTCCGTGAACTCAAAAATAGGCACTTGCGGAAACGTGAAAAATTAAGCAAAAATGACACAAAAAGATTTTAGCGTGGAAAACCTTCTCAATGTGAGAAAGGGAAAAACCACGGGACCCTTAGGCCTCTTAAAACATCCACTATAATAAAAATGGGAATACAACAACTTCACCCTTAGGTGGAACTCTCTACAAAGTATCTCTCAATTTGTAAGGAACACTCTCACAAATTGGCTCACTATTTCTCTCACAAGGAAAAACTCTCTAAAACAATTTTCTCTCTTGAGCAAGGCTCTATTTCTCTTGCTTCTTGTTTCTCCTGTGGTTGTATTTTGAATGCTTGCTCTTGGTCCTATTTATAGGAGAAGCAAGCCAAAAGGTCTTACATGCATGAAGACACTTGTTCTTTGCCTTTCATGCAAGACACCAAGTGTCCTTTTCCTTTCATGCAAAACACCAAATGGCTGGACCCCACAGAAAATTCACACGTTTTAAAATGTTTTATCAGGTAGATCATTCAATTTAAAAGAATAGTGTATACATATATAGTTTACTATATAGTACTTCTCTTTGTTAAGAAATGAGACAGGTTGGTAGATCCTCCTTATTTTTTCTTCTTTTCTCTACTACATTGTAATTAAAATATTTTATTTAGATCTCTCCACAGTTTAATAAGTCTTTTGAGGTTCAATAAATGGTTCAAATTCAAATTATCTTTTTGAGTTTTTTTCTTCGTCCTTTGATCTTTTAAATTCGTTTAAGGCGACAAATTTATTTTTCCAATTTTAGAATCTAGACATTTAAAAACACATTTTGAAAAATACAATGTATCCCATAAATTTTTTTTCTCAAATAACACATTTCTGATTCCACAATCCAATTATAATTCAAATATGCGAGAAGAGTGTTACCACTCACAAATGAGTTTGATTGTGAATTTGAAAGGTTAACCGTGTAAAGAGTGGAGGATCTAGAAATTTTAAAGAAATTTTTTATGATTGTTTTATAAAATAAACAGTTATAATAACAAAAACTAAACAAACATAGATATTTATATAAGCTATATTTCTTAGATAAAAATTTCTATATTTAAAATTGTTTAGTAATGTTTTCTTATTAAACCCTATTAATTAATAATTGTTTTTATTGATTACAACAATCACGAGCAAAATTAAAGTTAACTTCGTAAATAAATAGATTATTTAATATACAATATATTTTTAATTTTCATCAACATTATAGAAGTATTGTTGTTCTCATTTACCTTTTAAAATTAATGATCAGAGAGTAAATCTATGATATAAATTTCATCCAATTTAATAATGATAATTTTACTACCAAAATAAAACATTTAAATAGTTTTTTTTAGAATTAAAAAAAAAAATTTGCCTTAATTTTGTTCCAAACATAATATATATTACAAACAATCTATATTTGAAACTTTTTTTAATGTTGGTTGATTTTATTTTGCTAATTAAACTAAGAGATTATGATATCTATGTATTTTGAGTGTAAGCTTTTTATATATACACATTCAATTAAATTACTATTTGATTTTACTTTTGCCGCTATGCGAAAACACATAGAGTCGCCATGGGGAAGAATAAGATGGTCGAGTAACCAAGAGATGGGTTCGGAAGTCGATTATACAAGTAGAAGATATTAACACAACTTATATCCATTCCCTATAAGAAATTTGAAGGTCTAAAAATCTTTGGTAAAAGTTAAAAAAACCTACACCAAGGGACGGTTAACCTATAACAAGGGACATTTGCTTCCGTCAACGTCCCAAATGTCTTATACCAACGGTCATTTTCAAAGGTTGGACAAATTTTCGGAGCTATAACATCGGCTAGTTACACTTTTAAATAATTTTAACCAGATGTATATTTTTTACGAATGTTTTTTTCCTATTATTAATATTTTTTAATAATAAAAATTTTGACAATACTTTTTGTATGCACCACACAAAATTTAAAGGAACGTCAGGTAAAAATTAAATTATATTGTCAAAATAGCAAGTCTTACAAGTATATATCAAAATAACAAAGTAATGTCAATTATATAATAACAACCACCAAAATAGATGCTACGACAACACAAAATACAAAAACATATCTAAAATAAAAGCAGTTTCTAATCTTCCTCTCTTCCATCTTTATCAATGCATGGACTTCGAGAATTTGTTTGGTTTGGGACACTACAAGAAAATGTAGCCTATTAAAAATAAAATAAAATAAAATAAGTTACAAACTTAATTTAATAAATATTTTGATAGCATTAGTTCAAAGCTAAACTCCTCCATTTACAACTTCTCGCCTAATCACTACCTTGTGCAACTTCTACCTAAAACCCTCTAGATATGAAATCCCCCTCACTTCCTAATTAGTCACAATCCCAGTGAAAATACCTCAAAAACCCAAAAAGAAGAAGAAAATTCTTCCAACTATGATACTCGGTTTTACTTAAAAGCTTCAAACAAGAAAAATACACTCTTTCTTAAAAGCTTTAGAGTGGACAATTAAAAATACACAACTAGTCTACCTCAATGTATTAAAAGGTACAAGGGTGACATACAAAGTCACACTAAAGAGACTCTAAAAATGTAAGATTCTAAAACCTCCCCTTATTTTTACAAAAATGAAATCCATATCTTCATTAGGTTTAGGTTGCTCTTTAAATACTCTTCAGCAGTCTATGGGTTTCGAAATCTTCACTCAGAAAATACTTGATCCACACACTAAGGGTTGCATCAATTATGCAGAGAAAGTCTCCTTAAATCTTGAAACAAATCATCAAGTTTCCTAAATTGTCTTAATAATCAATTTTTAGAAAATTATACACAATTGGAGATCAAATCAAATGTTCCATATTAAATCTTCTTCACCTGCGAAAATAAGTGAGATATATCCAAACAAAATCTCACAAAATCAAATCAAATCAGTCAAAAATAAAACTGCAGCCTGTACTGACGTTCTAGTACAACATGTCACAACATCTGTCTTCAATGTTGACAGATCAACAAGTTAAAACATTTCACACAATATCTTTCTATGAACCATATTTTAGAAAAATTGCTATCAATCCTAAAATCATGAATCTAACATTTGAAATATTGTAATCAAACACTCTACATATTAAAAGAATCACTTCCAAAAATAAAATTTGCACATGCTAAAACAAAAAATGTATACCTACAAGAACTAATAATATAAAATATCTTTTCAGAGACTAAACTAGTAAAATACTATTTCAACATTGATATTTTAAAATATTATTTTGAGATATATTAGTTAAAAGCTCATTCTAAATGAGAATTTATAATAAAAAATTATAATATCAAAATATTTCAACAAAATTTTTGACTCGATAGGCACAAAGTCAATTCATAATCACACCAAAAGATTAAGATTTAAGAAGATGGCTGAATTGAGTTGTGGCAGCAAATTGAAGATGTTGAGGTCTAATAAAAGAATTAAGAGGAAAGGGAAGTCGACATCAGTACTGAAAGGGATCTCATTATCCCATCCAGTACTAAAACAATTTGGTCCGAAGGCAGTTTCACATTCTTTTATTTCAGTTCCGGCAGGGCAGCAGTATTGGTGCAATACTGTCTTTCACGATGAACAAGCGGAGAACTCGGACATAGTAAGAAACAATGGCAGATAGTGGGAATATATCGATAGCAACGTCGGGAGGAAAATTTGGAAAGTAATTGAGGCTTTGGGTGTTGTTGGCGCGGAAGGTCGGAAGGATTATGTAAGAAGGATTGAGAAATTGGAGAGAGTGGATAGAGAAAACAAAGCTATTCGGAAGGAGAACAAGAGTTGTTTATAATGATTATTGGTACCATGAATATAAGAGGGTGAGTTAATGCTCTTAAAATAAGAAGAATTAGTTCTCTTATTGTGAAGGGCAAAGCGGATGTTTTTTTGATTCAAGAAACCAAAATTTCAAATCTTCAAGACTATGTAGCCAAAAGCTTTTGGAATAATATGGCGATTGGTTATTCATTCACTAATTCGACCAGGATGTCGGGAGGTCTCTTGACGTTATGGAAGGAAGATGTTGGTGAAGTTTTAAGTAGTTTCAAGGATGATGGTTTTCTAGGCATTAAGATGCTTTGGAAATCAAATATTTATTACATTGTGAACGTTTATTCTTCTTGTGTCTTGCGCAATAAGATATTAATGAGGAGCAAGCTATTGGAATTAAAGGATAAATTTAATGATGGAGAGTGGATTATAGGTGGGGACTTCAATGTGGTCAAAAGTAGTAAAGAGAGGAAATGAAGGGTGGTAGTGGGGAGCAATGGTGAGATTCCATCTTTTGCAAAGTTCATTGAAGATAGTTTATTGGTGAATGTTCCGTGCAAAGGGAAAAAAGTTTCGTGGTATAGTGGTGACGACAAGGCTATGAGTAGGATCGATTGATTTTTATTATCAGATGTAGTTGTGAATCGGTGGGGAGTAATCGATCAACTTATAGGCTCACGAGATTTATCGGACCATTGTCCAATTTGGTTAGTTATGGATACTAATAATTCGGGACCCAAACCTTTCAAATTCAACATTGAGTGGTTTTCTTTTGATTCTTTTATTCCTTTTGTGGAAAAAGAATGGAAAGATTTCAAGATTGAAGGAAGATGAGACTTTGTGTTAAAAGAGAAGTTAAGACTTCTTAAAGAAAAACTCAAATGGTGGAATAGGGAAGTGTTTGGGAGGATAGATTTGGAGGTGGAGGAGGAAGTTGAGGTTATCAATTTAGGCGATGAAAGGATGGAATTGGAAGATGTAGTTTTGAATCCAGAGATCATCAATAATAGGAAGAGGCAACGAGTCGTTTTTGGAGGAATTTGAGAATAAAGGAAAAATATGTTTGTTCAAAAATCGAGATTGAAATGGCTAAAGGAGGGGGACTCTAATAGTGGTTTTTTCCATAAGGTGATGAAAGATAGAAGAAGACACAACCATTTAGGTCCTATTCTTACTTCAAGAGGTGTAGTAGAATCGGTAAAGGAGATAAAGGAGGAGGTGCGAAGTCATTTCTCAAACAAGTTTGTTGAATCGGAGAGGGAGAGGCCTTTAATGGAAGGATTCACTTTGATAGTATTAGTATGGAGGAAAGTTTGTTTCTTGAAAGATATTTTCAAGAGGAAGAGATAAAGGAGGCGATTTGGGGTTGTTGTGGCTCTAAAAGTCCGGGTCCGGATGGATTTTCTTTTCTCTTTATGAAAAAGTGTTGGTTTTTCCTCAAAGAAGATTTTATCCGATTTTGCAATAGTTTCCATAATGGGAATGATCTTTGTAAGGCGGTTACCTCATCCTTCTTAACTTTGGTTCCTAAGTCCCCGAATCCGGTTAGTTTGGACGATTATAGACCTATATGTTTGGTTGGTTGTTTGTACAAAGTTATTGCAAAATTGTTGGCGGGGAGATTAAAAAGGGTGTTAAATTCAATTATTTCACCGTGTCAAAGTGCCTTTGTTTCGGGAAGACAATTACTTGATGGTGTTTTGGTTGCTAATGAGGTGGTCGATTATGCTAAGAAGGAGGGTAGGAATTGCCTCCTTTTTAAGGTGGACTTTGAAAAGGCATACGACAAGGTGAGTTGGAATTTTTTGAGATATTTGTTGATAAAAATGGGCTTTGGACCATTATGGAGAAAATGGGTGGATTTATTAGTTTTTCAAAGTAAGATGTCGGTGCTTGTTAACGGAAGTCCTACCAAGGAGTTTGTGGTTGAAAGAGGGTTGAGACAAGGTGATCCTCTCTCACATTTTCTTTATGTGTTGGTGACGGAAGGATTGACAAGATTGGTTAGAAAATCTAGTGAGATTGGTGAATTTTATAATTTTATAGTAGAAGGAAAATGCATGGTGGATATTCTTCAATTTCCGGATGATACTTGGTTGGTGGGAGAAGGAAGTTGGAAATATGTTTGGGCGATAAAGAAGGTTTTGAGAGCGTGTGAACTTGTTTCGGGTCTTGGCATCAATTATCATTAAAGTAAGTTGATTGGCATTAACACCAATTCCAACATTTGAGGAAGTGTAATCGGAATCTGTCATGGTGAGGTAAACACCGAGAAGACCGACGATAAAGCTCAATGTCACTATTGAAGCCATTGTAGCTTCGAAAAAGCTCAACGAAAACATCAACGAAGAAGACTTATGAGAAATTTCCCATGAAATATGAAATAGAGAGGAGAAGAGAGAAACAAAGACGAGGGATAAAGGGCGGCGGTGTAGGGTTTTAGGGGAAAGAGAGATGAGAGAAAACGTGTGATAGAAAGAGAGTTTCAAAATGAAACCATGAGGGAAAGGAGAGGGAGAATGAGTGTGAAGTTATTTTAGTGATTCCAGGTGTCAATTTAGGATTGAGTCTAGAGTGTGTAAATTTAACACTTCGCATGATGTAATAGGATTAAGGATGAATAAATGGTAACATTTGTTGATTACATAAACACCCTTTTGATAGTGTAAAATTTAAAAATAGAAAGGGTTAATTAGGAAGGTCATGCAATTCTTTTTTGATGGGTAGATAGTAGAAGCAAACAACTTACCATTATTTAGTTTGCCAAGATACTCGTCAAGAGACTCAAATCCATGTTCTGATCCAGATTGACCATTTCCTTGGTGCACCTTCATCACCTCACTTGATGTATCATAATCATGTAACTTTGTATCATGTTTCAGTATTCCAAACTAGGAATCTAATGATCTTAGTTTCTTCTTGATAGAATTAAACTCTGATGAACAGTGAACACGTAGTTTCACGTGCTCTTGTGTAAATAATCTCTTCCAAAAACTATGCATGTGTTCTTGTAAGGTGTTTTGAAGGTTTTGTTTGGTGATAATCACATATCAAAATAAGCTTTAGATTCTCAAAAGATGCTTAGGATAGTTGTTTGATAGGAAGCCCAAACGCACTACTAAAAAGCCCATTTATTTAAATGATTATGTACTACATTAATTAATATTGTGTTCAGCATGGTTATTTCTTTCTTTGGGCCTAGCCCATTTAGTTTATATTACTGCATTGTGAGTGTATTTAAGCCACTTTGGTTTAATGAATGGTCAAGAATTAATTCATCATTTTTATCTTTTTTCTAGTTTTGTGTTGTATTCAATGGAAAACCCTAGCTTTGGTAATATTTGCTAATCCCCTTGCATCATTGGTGCTTTCATCTTTAACTCATGGTTCCTCCTAAACCAACCCAACCCACCCCTCAAGAAATTGTTGAACAAGCTGTTCAAACTTCCCATCTTCACATTGATAATGCAATCAATCAAATACATTCTGACCTAGATGAAAGATTTGACCTAGTACGCTCAGATCTAGACAAAACCCAACATAATCTCAACTTAATCAACAGAAGATTGGAGAATGAAAGGAAGATTGAGGATTCGCGTTATGAATCAGTCATGGCTACGCTCAACAAGCTTCTATCCCAAAAAGGTCCCCAATCTACAGCTACTACTGTTTCAACAGCAGCTTGCTCTTCAGGTACAGCGCAACCCCTTTCAATACCCATGGTAACTTCCCCAATTTCTGCTGTGATTTCACCCATACACGCACCATTAAGACACTCTGCTACCTTTTCCCACATTTCCGGCCAGCCTCATGTTACAACATTTTCACACACACCAACCACACATATTTCCCCACCCTACCCATTCATCCCAACCACTTATCCTATTTTCCCCCTTACAACCAGATTCCGCCTATCCCACCATTACAAACACAATATGCCAACTCCTTTTCTCACCAGACCCCATACAACCAGATCCCTAATATTCCCCCTTTACCCCCTTTCCGTACTCCAAAATTAGAACTAGCTCTCTTTGATGGATCAAACCCTTTAGAGTGGTTGTTCCAAGCAGACCAATTTTTTAGTTTTTACAATATACCACCAGAAAATATGCTGTCCATGATGTCCTTTTATATGAAAGGAGAGGGTTTAGGATGGTTCAAGTGGATGCATCATAATGAATTACTTACAGATTGGGTTTCATTTACTAAAGCATTGGAATTGAGATTTGGACCCTCTACTTTTGCGAATCACCAAGCAGAATTATTTAAACTCAAACAAACTAATTCTGTTGTGGAATACCAAGCTGCTTTTGAGAAATTGGGTAACCAAGTTGTGGGATTATCGCCTGATGCAATATTAAATTGTTTTATTTCTGGATTGATTCCTGAAATCCAGAATGAAATTGCTATTCACAAACCCACTTCAATTTCCCAAGCCATTGGGCTGTCCAAGCTTATTGAATCAAAATTAAGGGAATCCAAACCTAAGTCCCAAAAACCCTTTTCCAGCCCTTATACTAAACCCAATCCACCTTCCCAACTTTCTGTTCTGCCAACCACACCCCCCAAAACAACTCCGCCACAACAACCCCCCAAATTCCCCATCAGACGTCTGTCAAGTGCTCAACTTCAAGAGCGACCCGCGCAAGGATTATGTTTTAATTGCGATGAAAAATTCATTCTCGGTCACAAATGCTCTGCTGGAAAATTCTTGCTACTATTGGTTGATGATGAGGACTCATCAATACAAGATACCTCACAAGCAATTGAAGAATCCATTATTGAATCCGAACCGGAAGAGACCTACTTTCAACTATCTCCCCAAGCAGCTTGTGGTCAGCTGTCCCCTAAAACACTCAAATTTAGTGGAGTCATTTATGGTCTACCGGTCACAATTTTGATTGACACGGGCAGTACGCACAACTTTCTGCAGCCGTGTATTGCACACCATCTGAAACTCCCCACTACTCCAATTCCAAACTTTTCAGTCATGGTTGGCAATGGGTCTAAATTAATTTGTTTTGGCCTCTGCCCACAAGTTCCAATTACCCTCCAAAACAACTTATTTACAATTCCCTTTCACTTGCTTCCCATTGAAGGAGCTGATGTTGTTCTTGGTATGGAATGGTTGAGAACTCTTGGACCCCTCATGGCAGATTTTTCCATCCTTAAACTCTCTTTCACCTACCACAACAATGATATCACTATTACTGGTGATCCTAAAACCCTTCCTTCAGTTTCTTTCTATAACCAAATCTCTCATCTTATCCACACAGATTCCATTGCCTCTATCCACTTGTTACTTTACCAGCCCACCTCTCCACCGGAACACAACCCTCCTACCATTGAAACAAATCCAATTGAAGCCTTACCTAAATCCCTACCAAACCAGATATCCTCCATCATTAAATCCTTTGCTGCAGTCTTTCAAAAACCACATGGCTTACCACCACCACGCCCCCACGACCACCACATCCCAATTTTACCAAATATTGCACCTGTTAATGTTAAACCCTATAGATATCCTCATTCCCAAAAAGATGCTATGACAACAATCATCCAAGACATGCTTCAAGAAGGTATCATCAAACCAAGTCAAAGCCCTTATTCCTCACCGGTTCTCTTAGTTCGCAAAAAAGATGGTAGTTGGAGATTTTGCATTGATTACCGAGCACTTAACGCTGTTACTGTTCGAGACCGTTTTCCTATTCCTACCATTGATGAAATCTTTGATGAATTGGGATCAGCAACTATTTTTTCTAAGGTCGATCTTTGATATGGTTATCACCAAATCAGGGTTACGCCAGAGGATACACACAAAACTGCTTTCAGAATATTCGATGGACACTATGAGTTTTTAGTGATGCCCTTTGGGCTTACTAATGCTCCTAGTTCATTTTAATCTGCAATGAATGATCTGTTAAGGCCTTTTCTACGACGGTTCGTTTTAGTTTTTTTCGATGATATTTTAATTTACAGTTCATGCATTTCAAATCATGCTCTTCACTTGAAATTGATTTTAGAGTTTCTTTTATCTCACCAATTTTATGCCAAATTGTCCAAATGTGTCTTTGTTGTTTCTAATGTTGATTACTTAGGTCATATTATTTCAAGTGATGGTGTTACCCCATATCCTACCAAGATTCAAGCAATTATGGATTGGCCTACGCCACATTCACTCACGACTCTCAGGGGTTTTTTAGGCCTCACCGGCTTTTATAGACGCTTTGTATGTCATTACGCCTCTCTCGCCGCTCCTCTCACCGATTTACTGCGTTGCACTAAGTTTACATGGAGTACATCTGCCGAAGCAGCTTTTACAATTTTAAAACAAAAAATGACAGAAACACCAATCTTGCGCCTTCCTGATTTCTCCAAGACCTTTGTTCTGGAAACAGATGCTTCAACTCTTGCAATTGGCGCCGTTTTGTCCCAACTAGGGCATCCCTTGGCCTTCTTCAGCAAAAAGCTATGCAGCAGAATGCAAGCCTCCTCCGTGTACGTGAGGGAAATGTATGCAATCACTGAATCAGTCAAAAAATGGCGTCAGTATTTGATAGGTCGACATTTCCACATCTATACAGACCAGAAAAGCCTAAAAAATCTGCTAGTTCAGACAATCCAGACACCAGAGCAACAGAAATGGGCTGCGAAATTACAAGGTTTCCAATTTGACATATTTTACAAACCTGGCAAAATCGATCAAGTGGCCGATGCTCTTAGCCGTATTCAACAAGAAGAAGAAGCTCTCATGTTTTCAATCTCCTCTCCAATTCCTCTCCTTATTTCGCAGCTGAAAGACTACTACAAAACCACAAAAGAAGGACAGGACCTCGTGGCCAAGGTCAAATCAGAGTCAGATGCACATAATCCATTTTAGTTTAAACAGGACATTATGTATTACAAGGAAAAGATTTTCATACCTTCAGTACCCGAGCTACGCCACGCCATACTTCATGAGTACCACTCAACACCTGTGGCCGGTCATTCAGGGCTTCAACCTACGCTAGCTCGTCTCTCCACGTCCTTTATGTGGCCAGGGATCTATAAGGATGTTGAACACTTTGTTAAACATTGTCAAACCTGTCAACAAAGTAAATACATGCCAAAGAAGAAACAAGGGTTACTCCAGCCACTTAATATACCAACACAGGTCTGGGATGAACTTTCTATGGACTTTATAACTCATTTACCTTCTTCCTTTGGTCATACCACCATTTAGGTCATTTGCGACAGACTGACAAAATACGTTCATCTCTTGGCGTTACCTACAAGTTTCACTGCGCGCGATCTAGCCGGCCAGACGCTTCTCAACGGAGATCTCTCGCTTACATGGTATCCCTCGATCCATCGTGTCTGACATGGACCCCCTTTTCTTGAGCTCCTTCTGGAAAGAACTGTTCCGGGTGCAAGGTACTACCTTGAAGTTTAGCTCCGCCTATCACCCTGAAACAGACGGCCAAATGGAAGTTACGAATAGATGTTTAGAGGCATATTTAAGATGCTTTACAAGTGAAAACCCAAGTCAATGGTTTAAATACCTACATCTTGCAGAATATTGGCACAACACGACATATCATTCAGCCATAAAGATGTCGCCGTTTGAAGCACTCTACGGACGAGAGCCTCCATCTGTGCCTCAATACCGCCATGGCCTCACCTCAGTCCCATATCTAAACTTAAACCTGCAACAGAGACAAAATCTTCTTAATACATTGAAAATAAATTTAGAACGCACAAGACAACGTATGATGGATTAAGGAAATCAAAAACGAGTTCACTGTACCTTTAAGGAAGGAGATCTGGTCCTCCTTCGTCTTCAACCTTATCGCCAAATCTCTGTTCACCGTCGTGGGTCTCAAAAGCTTTCCAAACGCTACTTTGGGCCCTTTAAGGTTCTCCGCCGTATTGGACCGGTTGCTTATGATCTAGAGCTTCCACCATCTTCCAAGATCCACTCCGTTATTCACGTTTCACAGCTGAGGGCGTACCATGGTGATAAACTCTCTGACCACTGTCGTCCGAATCCACAAGCCATTGAAGCTTTGCATGTAGATGAGTTAAGAAGTTCAGACGATTTACATATTTCTGGTGAGGAAAATGGAGTGGGGAAGCCAAAAGAAAATGACTTTGAGAGAGGAGAGAAAACTGAAGATTTGAAGTTGGAAACTAGAGAAAAGGAAATAATGAAAGTGAACTCTGAAGTGTTAGAAACAAGTACTTCACTTGATGCAAGAGAAAAAAACGCACGTCCCAATGTTCCAACGTCCATACAATCCCCACCCTCCAAAACTTTGGATTCTCTTTACACCCCATCATCACCGTCCATCTGCTCTCCTAACACTCTGCTCCCTTCACGTGACACAACACTTTCCAAGGCCACTTGTTCCCTTGGGTCAGAAACACGTGCTCCACACAGTCTTCCATGCGATACAGCTTTTCCCATGCAAGCAATTCAAATACCACCTCTTCACTTAACCCTAACCCATCCGCCTCTTCCAATGCTTCCGTGGCAAATTCATCCAAATGGGCTTCAGCATTCAAACCGGCCCAAACTTCTTTCAACTCCAACCTTGAGGACAAGGTTGTTAGTGGACCCGGAAGTAGTGATAGCAAGCCCAAACGCACTACTAAAAAGCCCATTTATTTAAATGATTATGTACTACATTAATTAATATTGTGTTCAGCATGGTTATTTCTTTCTTTGGGCCTAGCCCATTTAGTTTATTTTACTGCATTGTGAGTGTATTTAAGTCACTTTGGTTTAATGAATGGTCAAGAATTAATTCATCATTTTTATCTTGTTTCTAGTTTTGTGTTGTATTAAATGGAAAACCCTAACTTTGGTAATATTTGCTAATCTCCTTGCATCATTGTTACTTAGTATTGCATTAATTGCGTAAGTTTGGTTTATACTACTTAGTACTTATCTTTTGATGTTGGTGTTGACGATGTGATCCTCAAATTCCTTTTCTACATAAGGCGGCGGGGTGGCTCCTCGAGACGGTGGCGACGACTTCTAATCTTGATACACTTGCTACAACTTCTAGAATCTTGATACACTTGCTACAACTTCTGATACTTTGTTCGCTTAGATCACTTCATGGTGAGCTTAACACCTTGTTTATGCAATAATTCTGGTATGACTCATGCGCAATATCCAGATGAATGCCTGCCCCATATTTTGACAACAATATTCATCAAGCCAAAAGACTAAATATACTCTGAGAATAAATGGATAACAATATTAAAATAACTTTCTGTTCAAGGATCATAATATATAGTCATCTATGAAGCACGGACACGATACGAGTATCCGATACGATACGTATCCGATACAGCGATACGTTACAAATTGAAAAAGACTAAATACGATACGTTTAAGATACGTAAATAAAAATAAAAATTAAATACTTAATTAAAGCATAGTCTTAATAACAGAATTTTAATACACTACTATATATTTTTGAAAAATATTAAATCTAAGATATTGGAATAGTATCAATGTCGTCTCCTCTTTCGCCATCATCGGTAAATAGAGTGGCTTCCAAACTTGGTTCATCAAGAGATAGCGAGGACGATGATCATCTTGTACCAAATTTTCAGAGTAAAATTTACTTGGAATTTTTGATGATGCTGTTGCCATTGTGTTGCTTCAGAATTTGAAATTGCCTCTTGATAAGAATGTAAAAGATGAAGAAGAAGATGAAAACAATAATATTATATTGGAAATATCTTTATACGTGAAAGATGAAATTGCCTCTTTAACGGTACTATATATTGGAAATTGGAAAGAAAATAACTTAATTTATAGTTTAATAATAGGAAATAGTTTAATAAAAGGAAATTAGAAAGACGTATTATAAATTGCAAATTGGAAATTGGAAAGAAAATATTGGAATAAAGAGATTTAAAGTTGCGGATTTTATTGGAATTAAAAAGAAATATTTGTAATTGAAAAATTATGGTTAATAAAAGGCATAGTTAATACTAATCAATTTTAAATATTGAAATTGATAAGTCAGTTTAATATAGGAAGAGAAAAAGAATCAACTTTACGAAGTCAGAGAAAAATCTTTAACTCTTTATTACTATGTAGAAATTTAAAATAATGAGACATTGAGAATTGAAAACAATTGATGGAAATTGGAATCGAGATCTTAAAAAGTGGGAATTGGTTGAAAAGAAGTAAATATGGTAAGTAATGATTGTTAAAAAATAGGATTTTAAAAAAAAATCTGAGAAAATTGAAAAGTCACGTATCGGGATGTATCGGAGGCGTATCCCCGCCGTATCGGAATTTTTTTTTTTTTTTTTTTTAAAATAATTTCCGATACTCCATCGATACGTATCGGAGCCGTATCGGAGCGTATCGGCGTATCGGTACGTATCGGATACGATTCAGTAGAGATTTTGAAGTATCCGTGCTACATAGATAGTCATATTATCAGTATGAATGCAAGAAACATTATAATTTCTCTATCTTTTTTATTCTGCACCTGCTACAGTTTTTCATTAAGCACCAGTGAAAATACTAAACCAACTAGACGTGTTATTAACATATCCTCTTCATGCTTTGATATTGACTGCTTTCATTTTCACAGTGCCACGCATATGACTAAAAGTAGAGCATTTCATAAACCATTACAATACATTCTTAGAGTAAGGCTATGGACTAACAATACTGTCACATATCTCTTAATTAGAGTAAAGTCTGATAAAAACTTATTTTCTGTTAGCATGACGGCGTTGTCGTTATCCTACTCTGTTTTACCTCAATCCAAACGTGACCTGTGGATGAAGTAAAGGAATCTCTGGTCATATTTGTTATGTTTTTCACTTTTGTTCGAAATGTACATTAGATATAGCTTTAATTGTATGCAAATCGGTGTGTTCAAAATCTGTACATAATAGAACAAAATAATGTGCATGGATCATAAGATAAGAGTTTATAAATAGTCTTCAAAATTATTACATTATTAGGATAAATATTAATCTCAGGCACACATATTAATCCCACATGAATATTATCCCTAAATGCCTTTTAAACCATGTACATGATATGCATAAACATGAATATTATCCCTAAATGCTATTTATACCATTGTCCAGGATATTCAGAAACACTACTGGTTAGTGAAATATGGAGAACGACGTATTCCATAATCATAAACACAGTTTTAATTTAAATTTGCTTAATCACAAGCAATTCAATTCAGATTAAAGAAACATAAAATCGATTAAGAAAAACAGTTAACAAGGAATAAACAAAACGACTTACCATTTTCTATTGCTCAGGTAAAAACAAAAAATCAAAGTTCTACAATCAACAATTGATAAATTTATTTCAGGATTTTGAGAAGGAGAGAAATCGAAATAGAAGAAAACGAAATATGAATTTGAAAATAAGGTTAAAAGATAGGAATTTTGTTCTCACCCAAACAATGACCAACCTATCAGCTCCACCACTAGCAAGAACCCTCCATAAAGATTACAATCCATACACATAACAGGACCATGATGATCTTAAAAAATGCCAAAATCAATAACACTATATACACTCCATAAGAATTACATAACCGACCATTAAATCGAACCTAAACTTAAACCTAATCTTATTGTACCTTCTACGGACGCACGCAATTGAGAGTGGATAAGTCCCAAACTCTGATTTAGTGGATACGGCTAGAAGAAAAGAGAAGTGAGAGATATTGGATCGAATTCTAGTGTTGTCGACGGGGATGTTGTCAGTAGGAGTAACTTTCATGTTTCGGCAGAAGACAAGCATGAAGTCGAAGTTGGTTCTCACGCTGACGTCAAAGTGTTACATGTTGTAGTCGAAGTTAATTCTAGTATGTAATGTCGAAATGGGCCTTGTGTTATGGATCAAATTGTTTAGGTTAGATTGTTGTTTAAGTTAACTTAGTAGCCTATAAATAGGCTAGATCACTCAGGATGTTAAAAGAGGCCAATTGTGTTATTTATTTGTAATCATTTGTAAACCCTAAATGAGAAAGTGAATAGAAAATAGTTTGCCCAAAAGAATCCTATTCTTCTCTCTCTCTCTCTCTCTTTCTGTTATAACCGTTTCATTGTTCACCCAAGAAATCTCGTTTTCTCAATAAAGAATTTGTTAATTGGTATCGTTTGTCATAACAAACTGGTGCGGTGAGCGTGGAGAAAGATGTCGTCAAAAAAGTTTAAAATTTAGAAGTTCACCAGAGTTAATGATTTCGATTTATGGCGCTTGAAGATGCGAGCCCTTCTTTTTCAACAAGGTTTGCTATAAGCTTTAAAGGGAGAAGAAGTCATGGATTCTGCATTGACGGAGAATGATAAGACAATGATGATTGAGAAAGCCCATAGTGCCATTATTCTGAGTCTTGGTGATAAAGTTCTCAGACAGGTTTCAAAGGAGACGGGGGCAGCTGGTGTTTGGCTAAAACTCAAAGGATTGTATATGACAAAGTCCTTGGTGAATCGTTTGTACTTGAAACAAGCTTTGTATCCATTCAAGATGAATGAAGCAAAATGTTGACGGAGCAGCTGGATACGTTCAGCAAGCTGATTCTTGATCTTGAAAATATTGATGTTACCATCAGTGACAGAGATCAAGAGTTGTTATTGTTGTGTTCTTTACCTAAGTCGCATGCTCACTTCAAAGAAACCCTCTTGTATGGAAGAGAGTCCCTGACCTTTGAAGAAGTTCAAGCAACCTTATATTCTAAGGATTTGAATGAAAGAAAGGAGCAGAAACCATCATCAATTGGCGAAGGGTTGTCTGTTAAAGGAAAATTCTCGAAAAGAGATGGTAGGTTCGAGAAGAAGAAAAGTAAAACTCAGCAGAAGTCTTATGGTGGTGATATTTCTAGTACTAAGTGTTATCACTATAAGAAGAAGGGTCACAAAAGAAAGATGTGTCCTGAGTGCCTAAATAATCATGGAGGTAAGGACAATGGCAATGCAGCTATTGTGCAAGATGATTACGAATCATCTAATGTCCTTGTGATGTCGAGCAGGAACTCTTGTAAAGAGTGGATTATGGATTCAGGATGTACTTGGCATATGACTCCAAACAAGAATGTGTTTGAAGAATTATGTGTTCAAGTTGGTGGATCAGTGTTGTTGGGAAACAATAAAGCTTGCAAGATTGCAAGTATTGGATCTGTGAGATTCAAGCTCCATGATGAGTCAATAAGGCTTTTGACTGGTGTTAGGTATGTACCTGATCTTAAGAGGAATTTGATTTCTCTTGGTGAATTCGAAAAGAAAGGATATGTCTTCAAAGGAGAGCAAGGTATCCAGAAAGTCATGAAGGGGTCGAAGGAAGTTTTGAGAGGCGTGAAGAAACAAGGCTTGTATACCCTTGAGGTTGAAGTTGTAAGTGGTTCAGCAGATTTTGCATCCATAAAACCGGTGTCGAAGACAGAATTATGGCACGTGAGATTGGGCCATGTCAGCGAAAGAGGCCTGGTCAAACTAGGGAAATAGAACCTACTAGGTGGTAATAAAGTCGAGAAGTTGGAGTTTTGTGAACCTTGTGTATTTGACAAATCCTGTAGGGTGAAGTTTAACAAAGGTAAACAAAGAACACATGGATCCTTTGATTACATTCATGCTGATCTTTAGGGGCCTGCAAGGAATCCTTCACATTGAGGTGCAAGGTATTTTTTATCCACAGTTGATGATTATTCTAGAAAGTTATGGGTATTCATTCAGAAGACTAAGGATGAAACTTTTGAGAATTTCAAAAGTTTGAAGGTTTTGTTCGAAACTCAAACTGGTAGAAAGGTCAAGAGGTTGAGAACCGATAATGGCCTTGAATTTTGCAATGAAGCTTTCGACAGCTACTGTGTCGAGTCTTGGATTGAGGGGCATAAGACTATAGCAGGTACTCTTTAACAAAATGGCTTAGCTGAGAGATTCAATCGAACAATCCTTGAAAAGGTTAGATGCATGTTGGTTAGTGCTGGATTGAAGAAGGTGTTTTGGGCAGAGACTGTTTCGACAGTAGCTTGTTTGATAAATAGATGCCCCTCGACTGCCTTGGGAATGAAGACACCTGAAAAAGTTTGGTTGGGCCAACCACCAGAAATCGACAAATTGGGAGTATTTGGTTGTTTAGCCTATGCTCACATTAGGCAAGACAAGGTCGAACCTAGAGCTCTGAGATGCAAGTTCCTTGGATATCCTGAGGGAGTCAAAGGCTATAGGTTTTGATGCCTAGAACCAGGTCAGAGAAGATGTATCATAAGTCGTGATGTAGTTTTCAATGAAGTCGAGATGGCGTTCAAGAAAACTGGTGACGCTGGTCGAAGTGCAAAAATCTCTGAAGAGGAGCTGGAACAGGTAGAGATTCATGTTGAGGTGTAGTATAGTGATGCTGAAGTGCATAACCCAGATGAAGTCGAAGAAGAAGAGCAAGATGCTGAAGAGACTGAGGAAACTGTCGATGACTACCTGTCATACCCCAAATTTTGACCACCAAGAGTTCCCATCATTGTGAAGATCATCACCACAATATGGATGTACCATCATGCCTCACCAATCTCCTCAAAGATGGTTGAGCATTCACCACAATCAAGAATTAGGGTTTTGAGCCCTCTCAGAGCACTTAGACAAAGAATCAATCAAAGAATGACATAATCTTCAACTTTTCTAACCTCTCAAACACCTATAAAGGATCAAGAAGGCTCCCACATCAAGAATCAAGCACAAGGTTGCAACATTCCAAGGGGATCAAGCCTCGAGGTCGCCAGCGTCACCAAATTAGGGTTTTTGGTCGACTGAAGCCTCCAGATGAAAATTTTCATCTGAGCATGAACCAATGTTTCAAAGCACAACCCATGATACTCCAAAGGACCTCATGGACCCAATCATCAAGTCAATTTAGCCTCAGGGGATGCATTCATAAAAAATCAGGAATTAGGGTTTCTTGACCTAATTCACCCCTAAGTAGACTTTTGGAGCAAACCATGAGCCAAGACCTCAAGACATGATTTGAGGAACTCAAATACACGACATTGATCCATTTACAACAATGGTTTGACCTAAGAAGCTTGGTTCACAAGTTTCAATTTCACTAGGACCACAATTAGGGTTTTGAGGAAAAAGTCAACTGTATCTTTGACTTTTGACCAAGACATGCTCCCAAACCTTGGGACATGATTCAATACACCCTATAACACCTATGCAATCCATCCATTAGGTTTGAATTAGGTCAAGAACTTGATTTCACAAAGGATCGCACAGTTTGGATTTCATCCGATAAAAAGTCAACTGTGCACAAAATCAAGTTTGACTTTTTGGAATTTTTCACAAATATGGTTCCCCTAAGTCAAAAATAATGTTAATGTATGGTATTGATCATCATTCATTAAGAAAAATCAAGAAAAGTGAGGTTTCTTGCAAAAGGGGCAACCATAAGAAACCAAAATTTTTCTAAGTTATGGAACAAAAGTGATTTTGGTACCAGTCCATAATATATGATGTTCAAGGATCATAACTTGAGATCCAAGCAGCCATTTTGGGTGGTCCAAAGCCTGATTTGTAGGTGTTCCTACATTCTACAAAAGCTTCAACTATAATAAACTCCAATTCTTCATGGATTTTGAGTTATGGACTAATCAAAATGACAAAAATAAAGAAAATGACATTTTTCCAACACTTACTGAAAATCTACCTAAGTTTACCAGCCTTGAACATCAATATTCATGAGGATTTTTCAGTTGGATTCAAATAGTTTCAAGACAAAATATGATCACACGTGTATTTTATCATATGAGGGATTTCTAAAAAGCACAAGAGCCTCCCATAACTCAACCTGAGCAAGGAGATATGATTCCCTCAAAATCACCATTTCCAACTGTCTTGTACAAGGAAGATTTCGGCATTTTGCTCGATTTGGAAAATTTGGACAACTCCAAACCTTGTCATCCATTTGGACACATCAGAGGATAAAATCAAAAGGGAATGATCTAATCCCCAAGCCTCTCAAGTCCAAGAATCTACACATAGCCATAACAAACCTAAAATGGCTAAAAAGTGCAAAAGACTCCAATTTTGTTTCAAAGAATTTAATGGATGCATCAAGGGGGCATGGACTGACACATTCCTAACTGAATGCGTCAAGATTCAGCTCTGAATCAAAGGATCATAGGCCTGTGTAGAGCTGGCAAAACGGGTCGGCCCTTGGGGGCCGGGCCAAAAAGCCCGTCAAAATAAAGGGCTTGAACAAGAAGATTAGGGCCCGATTATTATGCGGGCTTTTTAGCCCGACCCGTTTAAAGCCCGAAGTTTAATCGGGCTAGCCCGACCGGGTTGCGGGTAGCCCGTTTTTCTAACAATAAAAATAATTTAAAATGATAAATTATAGAATAAACTAATTAATAAATTAAAAACTATATTTATTTTAATAAAATGAAATTGATATTGGTTGGCCCAACCCAACCAATCACTCCAATTTTCTTGCCCAGCCCAATTACCACCACCAGACACTAATTCACACTAACACTAAGTCCAAAAAAAAAGAAAGAAAAAGTAACATTGCTTCAGGTTGCTTCTACGAGAGTATGAGAGAAAGCTTTCGGTAACCCTAACCTAACAATTAAATAACATCGTCGTCGCCGCTTGAAATTGCAAAACAAGCAGGAGCTTTTAGTATATGATGTAAGTTGAAAAATTTATCTTACTAATTATTTCCTTTTAGATATTTTATTTCATGTAAGGTTAATAGCTTGTTTCTAATATCCAAAAATTTCCATCGCCACACTATGTAATTTATTTCATGTATGAAAGCTTAAAAATTGGAATTTTGATAGCTTAATTGATAGATTGAAAGCTTGAATTTTTATGAATAAGAGCCTTCCTTTATATATACTTTACATATTTTTTATAAGTGAAATTTTCTTGTTAATATATTTCATGGTTAATATATCTTACTGTTTTCATGTTTATGTACATTATTTTCTCTCTAATTAATAATATATTTTATTTCCACTTTTAACTTTTAGTTTTGTTTTTCATATTGGTAATATTATTTACTCTTAGAAATTGAGTTGTCTCGATATGAATAGTTCTCGTTTTGGAAAATGTATTATTTACTCTCAGATCTCGACAAACTGAGAGTATTTGGTTGTTTAGCCTATGCTCACATTAGGCAAGACAAGGCCGAACCTAGAGCTCTGAGATGTAAGTTCCTTGGATATCCTGAGGGAGTCAAAGGATATAGGTTGTGATGCCTAGAACCAGGTCACAGAAGATGTATCATAAGTCGTGATGTAGTTTTCAATGAAGTCGAGATGGCGTTCAAGAAAACTGGTGACGCTGGTCGAAGTGCAAAAATCTCTGAAGAGGAGCTGGAACAAGTAGAGATTCATGTTGAGGTGTAGCATAGTGGTGCTGAAGTGCATAACCCAGATGAAGTCGAAGAAGAAGAGCAAGATGCTGAAGAGACTGAGGAAACTGTCGATGACTACCTGTCATACCCCAAATTTTGACCACCAAGATTTCCCATCATTGTTAAGATCATAACCACAATATGGATGTACCTTCATGCCTCACCAATCTCCTCAAAGATGGTTGAGCATTCACCATAATCAAGAATTAGGGTTTTGAGCCCTCTCAGAGCACTTAGACAAAGGATCAATCAAAGAATGACATAATCTTCAACTTGTCTAACCTCTCAAACACCTATAAAGGATTAAGAGGACTCCTACATAAAGAATCAAGCACAAGGTTGCAACATTCCAAGGGGATCAGGCCTCGAGGTCGCCAGCGTCACCAAATTAGGGTTTTTGGTCGACTGAGGCCTCCAGATGAAAATTTTCATCTGAGAATGAACCAATGCTTCAAAGCACAACCCAAGATACTCCAAGGGACCTCATGGACCCAATCATCAAGTCAATTTAGCCTCAGGGGATGCATTCATAAAAAATTAGGAATTAGGGTTTCTTGACCTAATTCACCCCTAAGTTGACTTTTGGAGCAAAGCTTTAGCCAAGACCTCAAGACATGATTTCAGGAACTCAAATACACCACATTGATCCATTTATAACAATGGTTTGACCTAAGAAGCTTGGTTCACAAGTTTCAATTTGACCAGGACCACAATTAGGGTTTTGAGGAAAAAGTCAACTGTATCTTTGACTTTTGACCAAGACATGCTCCCAAACCTTGGGACATGATTCAAGACACCCTATAACACCTATGGAATCCATCCATTAGGTTTGAATTAGGTCAAGAACTTGATTTCACAAAGGATTGCACAGTTTGGATTTCATCCGATAAAAAGTCAACTGTGCACAAAATCAAGTTTGACTTTTTGGATTTTTTCACAAATATGGTTCCCCTAAGTCAAAAATAATGTTAATGTATGGTATTGATCATCATTCATTAAGAAAAATCAAGAAAAGTGAGGTTTCTTGCAAAAGGGGCAACCATAAGAAACCAAAATTTTTCTAAGTTATGGAACAAAAGTGATTTTGGTACCAGTCCATAATATATGATGTTCAAGGATCATAACTTGAGATCCAAGCAGCCATTTTGGGTGGTCCAAAGCCTGATTTGTAGGTGTTCCTACATTCTACTAAAGCTTCAACTTTAATAAACTCCAATTCTTCATGGATTTTGAGTTATGGACTGATCAAAATGACAAAAATAAAGAAAATGACACTTTTCCAACACTTACTGAAAATCTACCTAAGTTTACCAGCCTTGAACATCAATATTCATGAGGATTTTTCAGTTGGATTCAAATAGTTTCAAGACAAAATATGATCACACGTGTATTTTATCATATGAGGGATTTCTAAAAAGCACAAGAGCCTCCCATAACTCAACCTGAGCAAGGAGATATGATCCCCTCAAAATCACCATTTCCAACTGTCTTGTACAAGGAAGATTTCGGCATTTTGCTCGATTTGGAAAATTTGGACAACTCCAAACCTTGTCATCCATTTTGACACATCAGAGGATAAAATCAAAAGGGAATGATCTAATCCCCAAGCCTCTCAAGTTCAAGAATCTACACATAGCCATAACAAACCTAAAATGGCTACAAAGTGCAAAAGACTCCAATTTTGTTTCAAAGAATTTAATGGATGCATCAAGGTGGCATGGACTGACACATTCCTAACTGAATGAGTCAAGATTCAGCTCTGAATCAAAGGATCATAGGCCTGTGTAGAGCTGGCAAAACGGGTCGGCCCTGGGGGGCCGGGCCAAAAAGCCCGTCAAAATAAAGGGCTTGAACAAGAAGATTAGGGTCCGATTATTATGCGGGCTTTTTAGCCCGACCCGTTTAAAGCCCGAAGTTTAATCGGGCTAGCCCGACCGGTTTGCGGGTAGCCCATTTTTCTAACAATAAAAATAATTTAAAATGATAAATTATAGAATAAACTAATTAATAAATTAAAAAATATATTTATTTTAATAAAATGAAATTGATATTGGTTGGCCCAACCCAACCAATCACTCCAATTTTCTTGCCCAGCCCAATTACCACCACCAGACACTAATTCACACTAACACTAAGTCCAAAAAAAAAGAAAGAAAAAGTAACATTGCTTCAGGTTGCTTCTACGAGAGTATGAGAGAAAGCTTTCGGTAACCCTAACCTAACAATTAAACAACATCGTCGTCGCCGCTTGAAATTGCAAAACAAGCATGAGCTTTTAGTATATGATGTAAGTTGAAAAATTTATCTTACTAATTATTTCCTTTTAGATATTTTATTTCATGTAAGGTTAATAGCTTGTTTCTAATATCCAAAAATTTCCATCGCCACACTATGTAATTTATTTCATGTATGATAGCTTGAAAATTGGAATTTTGATAGCTTGATTGATAGATTGAAAGCTTGACTTTTTATGAATAAGTGCCTTCCTTTGTATATACTTTACATATTTTTTATAAGTGAAATTTTCTTGTTAATATATTTCATGGTTAATATATCTTACTGTTTTCATGTTTATGTACATTATTTTCTCTCTAATTAATAATATATTTTATTTCCACTTTTAACTTTTAGTTTTGTTTTTCATATTGGTAATATTATTTACTCTTAGAAATTGAGTTGTCTCGATATGAATAGTTCTCGTTTTGGAAAATGTATTATTTACTCTCAGATCTCGACAAACTGAGAGTATTTGGTTCTTTAGCCTATGCTCACATTAGGCAAGACAAGGTCGAACCTAGAGCTCTGAGATGTAAGTTCCTTGGATATCCTGAGGGAGTCAAAGGCCATAGGTTGTGATGCCTAGAACCAGGTCACAGAAGATGTATCATAAGTCGTGATGTAGTTTTCAATGAAGTCGAGATGGCGTTCAAGAAAACTGGTGACGCTGGTCGAAGTGCAAAAATCTCTGAAGAGGAGCTGGAACAAGTAGAGATTCATGTTGAGGTGTATCATAGTGGTGCTGAAGTGCATAACCCAGATGAAGTCGAAGAAGAAGAGCAAGATGCTGAAGAGACTGAGGAAACTGTCGATGACTACCTGTCATACCCCAAATTTTGACCACCAAGATTTCCCATCATTGTTAAGATCATAACCACAATATGGATGTACCTTCATGCCTCACCAATCTCCTCAAAGATGGTTGAGCATTCACCACAATCAAGAATTAGAGTTTTGAGCCCTCTCAGAGCACTTAGACAAAGGATCAGTCAAAGAATGACATAATCTTCAACTTGTCTAACCTCTCAAACACCTATAAAGGATTAAGAGGACTCCTACATAAAGAATCAAGCACAAGGTTGCAACATTCCAAGGGGATCAGGCCTCGAGGTCGCCAGCGTCACCAAATTAGGGTTTTTGGTCGACTGAGGCCTCCAGATGAAAATTTTCATCTGAGAATGAACCAATGCTTCAAAGCACAACCCAAGATACTCCAAGGGACCTCATGGACCCAATCATCAAGTCAATTTAGCCTCAGGGGATGCATTCATAAAAAATCAGGAATTCGGGTTTCTTGACCTAATTCACCCCTAAGTTGACTTTTGGAGCAAAGCTTGAGCCAAGACCTCAAGATATGATTTCAGGAACTCAAATACACCACATTGATCCATTTACAACAATGGTTTGACCTAAGAAGCTTGGTTCACACCACAATTAGGGTTTTGAGGAAAAAGTCAACTGTATCTTTGACTTTTGACCAAGACATGCTCCCAAACCTTGGGACATGATTCAATACACCCTATAACACATATGGAATCAATCCATTAGGTTTGAATTAGGTCAAGAACTTGATTTCACAAAGGATCGCACAGTTTGGATTTCATCCGATAAAAAGTCAACTGTGCACAAAATCAAGTTTGACTTTTTGGAATTTTTCACAAATATGGTTCCCCTAAGTCAAAAATAATGTTAATGTATGGTATTGATCATCATTCATTAAGAAAAATCAAGAAAAGTGAGGTTTCTTGCAAAAGGGGCAACCATAAGAAACCAAAATTTTTCTAAGTTATGGAACAAAAGTGATTTTGGTACCAGTCCATAATATATGTTGTTCAAGGATCATAACTTGAGATCCAAGCAGCCATTTTGGGTGGTCCAAAGCCTGATTTGTAGGTGTTCCTACATTCTACAAAAGCTTCAACTATAATAAACTCCAATTCTTCATGGATTTTGAGTTATGGACTGATCAACATGACAAAAATAAAGAAAATGACACTTTTCCAACACTTACTGAAAATCTGCCTAAGTTTACCAGCCTTGAACATCAATATTCATGAGGATTTTTCAGTTGGATTCAAATAGTTTCAAGATAAAATATGATCACACGTGTATTTTATCATATGAGGGATTTCTAAAAAGCACAAGAGCCTCCCATAACTCAACCTAAGCAAGGAGATATGATCCCCTCAAAATCACCATTTCCAACTGTCTTGTACAAGGAAGATTTCGGCATTTTGCTCGATTTGGAAAATTTGGACAACTCCAAACCTTGTCATCCATTTGGACACATCAGAGGATAAAATCAAAAGGGAATTATCTAATCCCCAAGCCTCTCAAGTCCAAGAATCTACACATAGCCATAACAAACCTAAAATGGCTAAAAAGTGCAAAAGACTCCAATTTTGTTTCAAAGAATTTAATGGATGCATCAAGGTGGCATGGACTGACACATTCCTAACTGAATGAGTCAAGATTTAGCTCTGAATCAAAGGATCATAGGCCTGTGTAGAGCTGGCAAAACGGGTCATCCCTGGGGGGCCGGGCCAAAAAGCCCGTCAAAATAAAGGGCTTGAACAAGAAGATTAGGGACCGATTATTATGCGGGCTTTTTAGCCCGACCCGTTTAAAGCCCGAAGTTTAATCGGGCTAGCCCGACCGGGTTGCGGGTAGCCCGTTTTTCTAACAATAAAAATAATTTAAAATGATAAATTATAGAATAAACTAATTAATAAATTAAAAACTATATTTATTTTAATAAAATGAAATTGATATTGGTTGGCCCAACCCAACCAATCACTCCAATTTTCTTGCCCAGCCCAATTACCACCACCAGACACTAATTCACACTAACACTAAGTCCAAAAAAAGAGAAAGAAAAAGTAACATTGCTTCAGGTTGCTTCTACGAGAGTATGAGAGAAAGCTTTCGGTAACCCTAACCTAACAATTAAACAACATCGTCGTCGCCGCTTGAAATTGCAAAACAAGCATGAGCTTTTAGTATATGATGTAAGTTGAAAAATTTATCTTACTAATTATTTCCTTTTAGATATTTTATTTCATGTAAGGTTAATAGCTTGTTTCTAATATCCAAAAATTTCCATCGCCACACTATGTAATTTATTTCATGTATGATAGCTTGACAATTGGAATTTTGATAGCTTGATTGATAGATTGAAATCTTGACTTTTTATGAATAAGTGCCTTCCTTTATATATACTTTACATATTTTTTATAAGTGAAATTTTCTTGTTAATATATTTCATGCTTAATATATCTTACTGTTTTCATGTTTATGTACATTATTTTCTCTCTAATTAATAATATATTTTATTTCCACTTTTAACTTTTAGTTTTGTTTTTCATATTGGTAATATTATTTACTCTTAGAAATTGAGTTGTCTCGATATGAATAGTTCTCGTTTTGGAAAATGTATTATTTACTCTCAGATCTCGACAAACTGAGAGTATTTGGTTCTTTAGCCTATGCTCACATTAGGCAAGACAAGGTCGAACCTAGAGCTCTGAGATGTAAATTCCTTGGATATCTTGAGGGTGTCAAAGGCTATAGGTTGTGATGCCTAGAACCAGGTCACAGAAGATGTATCATAAGTCGTGATGTAGTTTTCAATGAAGTCGAGATGGCGTTCAAGAAAACTGGTGACGTTGGTCGAAGTGCAAAAATCTCTGAAGAGGAGCTGGAACAAGTAGAGATTCATGTTGAGGTGTAGCATAGTGGTGCTGAAGTGCATAACCCAGATGAAGTCGAAGAAGAATAGCAAGATGCTGAAGAGATTGAGGAAACTGTCGATGACTACCTGTCATACCCCAAATTTTGACCACCAAGATTTCCCATCATTGTTAAGATCATAACCATAATATGGATGTACCTTCATGCCTCACCAATCTCCTCAAAGATGGTTGAGCATTCACCACAATCAAGAATTAGGGTTTTGAGCCCTCTCAGAGCACTTAGACAAAGGATCAATCAAAGAATGACATAATCTTTAACTTGTATAACCTCTCAAACACCTATAAAGGATTAAGAGGACTCCTACATAAAGAATCAAGCACAAGGTTGCAACATTCCAAGGGGATCAGGCCTCGAGGTCGCCAGCGTCACCAAATTAGGGTTTTTGGTCGACTGAGGCCTCCAGATGAAAATTTTCATCTGAGAATGAACCAATGCTTCAAAGCACAACCCAAGATACTAAAAGGGACCTCATGGACCCAATCATCAAGTCAATTTAGCCTCAGGGGATGCATTCATAAAAAATCAGGAATTAGGGTTTCTTGACCTAATTCACCCCTAAGTTGACTTTTGGAGCAAAGCATGAGCCAAGACCTCAAGATATGATTTCAGGAACTCAAATACACCACATTGATCCATTTACAACAATGGTTTGACCTAAGAAGCTTGGTTCACAAGTTTCAATTTGACCAGGACCACAATTAGGGTTTTGAGGAAAAAGTCAACTGTATCTTTGACTTTTGACCAAGACATGCTCCCAAACCTTGGGACATGATTCAATACACCCTATAACACCTATGGAATCAATCCATTAGGTTTGAATTAGGTCAAGAACTTGATTTCACAAAGGATCGCACAGTTTGGATTTCATCCGATAAAAAGTCAACTGTGCACAAAATCAAGTTTGACTCTTTGGAATTTTTCACAAATATGGTTCCCCTAAGTCAAAAATAATGTTAATGTATGGTATTGATCATCATTCATTAAGAAAAATCAAGAAAAGTGAGGTTTCTTGCAAAAGGGGCAACCATAAGAAACCAAAATTTTTCTAAGTTATGGAACAAAAGTGATTTTGGTACCAGTCCATAATATATGTTGTTCAAGGATCATAACTTGAGATCCAAGCAGCCATTTTGGGTGGTCCAAAGCCTGATTTGTAGGTGTTCCTACATTCTACAAAAGCTTCAACTATAATAAACTCCAATTCTTCATGGATTTTGAGTTATGGACTGATCAACATGACAAAAATAAAGAAAATGACACTTTTCCAACACTTACTGAAAATCTGCCTAAGTTTACCAGCCTTGAACATCAATATTCATGAGGATTTTTCAGTTGGATTCAAATAGTTTCAAGACAAAATATGATCACACGTGTATTTTATCATATGAGGGATTTATAAAAAGCACAAGAGCCTCCCATAACTCAACCTAAGCAAGGAGGTATGATCCCCTCAAAATCACCATTTCCAACTATCTTGTACAAGGAAGATTTCGGCATTTTGCTCGATTTGGAAAATTTGGACAACTCCAAACCTTGTCATCCATTTGGACACATCAGAGGATAAAATCAAAAGGGAATGATCTAATCCCCAAGCCTCTCAAGTCCAAGAATCTACACATAGCCATAACAAACCTAAAATGGCTAAAAAGTGCAAAAGACTCCAATTTTGTTTCAAAGAATTTAATGGATGCATCAAGGTGGCATGGACTGACACATTCCTAACTGAATGAGTCAAGATTCAGCTCTGAATCAAAGGATCATAGGCCTGTGTAGAGCTGGCAAAACGGGTCGGCCCTGGGGGGCCGGGCCAAAAAGCCCGTCAAAATAAAGGGCTTGAACAAGAAGATTAGGGACCGATTATTATGCGGGCTTTTTAGCCCGACCCATTTAAAGCCCGAAGTTTAATCGGGCTAGCCCGACCGGGTTGCGGGTAGCCCGTTTTTCTAACAATAAAAATAATTTAAAATGATAAATTATAGAATAAACTAATTCATAAATTAAAAACTATATTTATTTTAATAAAATGAAATTGATATTGGTTGGCCCAACCCAACCAATCACTCCAATTTTCTTGCCCAGCCCAATTACCACCACCTGACACTAATTCACACTAACACTAAGTCCAAAAAAAAAGAAAGAAAAAGTAACATTGCTTCAGGTTGCTTCTACGAGAGTATGAGAGAAAGCTTTCGGTAACCCTAACCTAACAATTAAACAACATCGTCGTCGCCGCTTGAAATTGCAAAACAAGCATGAGCTTTTAGTATATGATGTAAGTTGAAAAATTTATCTTACTAATTATTTCCTTTTAGATATTTTATTTCATGTAAGGTTAATAGCTTGTTTCTAATATCCAAAAATTTCCATCGCCACACTATGTAATTTATTTCATGTATGATAGCTTGACAATTGGAATTTTGATAGCTTGATTGATAGATTGAAAGCTTGACTTTTTATGAATAAGTGCCTTCCTTTATATATACTTTACATATTTTTTATAAGTGAAATTTTCTTGTTAATATATTAAATGCTTAATATATCTTACTGTTTTCATGTTTATGTACATTATTTTCTCTCTAATTAATAATATATTTTATTTCCACTTTTAACTTTTAGTTTTGTTTTTCATATTGGTAATATTATTTACTCTTAGAAATTGAGTTGTCTCGATATGAATAGTTCTCGTTTTGGAAAATGTATTATTTACTCTCAGATCTCGACAAACTGAGAGTATTTGGTTCTTTAGCCTATGCTCACATTAGGCAAGACAAGGTCGAACCTAGAGCTCTGAGATGTAAATTCCTTGGATATCTTGAGGGTGTCAAAGGCTATAGGTTGTGATGCCTAGAACCAGGTCACAGAAGATGTATCATAAGTCGTGATGTAGTTTTCAATGAAGTCGAGATGGCGTTCAAGAAAACTGGTGACGTTGGTCGAAGTGCAAAAATCTCTGAAGAGGAGCTGGAACAAGTAGAGATTCATGTTGAGGTGTAGCATAGTGGTGCTGAAGTGCATAACCCAGATGAAGTCGAAGAAGAATAGCAAGATGCTAAAGAGACTGAGGAAACTGTCGATGACTACCTGTCATACCCCAAATTTTGACCACCAAGATTTCCCATCATTGTTAAGATCATAACCATCATATGGATGTACCTTCATGCCTCACCAATCTCCTCAAAGATGGTTGAGCATTCACCACAATCAAGAATTAGGGTTTTGAGCCCTCTCAGAGCACTTAGACAAAGGATCAATCAAAGAATGACATAATCTTTAACTTGTATAACCTCTCAAACACCTATAAAGGATTAAGAGGACTCCTACATAAAGAATCAAGCACAAGGTTGCAACATTCCAAGGGGATCAGGCCTCGAGGTCGCCAGCGTCACCAAATTAGGGTTTTTGGTCGACTGAGGCCTCCAGATGAAAATTTTCATCTGAGAATGAACCAATGCTTCAAAGCACAACCCAAGATACTAAAAGGGACCTCATGGACCCAATCATCAAGTCAATTTAGCCTCAGGGGATGCATTCATAAAAAATCAGGAATTAGGGTTTCTTGACCTAATTCACCCCTAAGTTGACTTTTGGAGCAAAGCTTGAGCCAAGACCTCAAGACATGATTTCAGGAACTCAAATACACCACATTGATCCATTTACAACAATGGTTTGACCTAAGAAGCTTGGTTCACAAGTTTCAATTTGACCAGGACCACAATTAGGGTTTTGAGGAAAAAGTCAACTGTATCTTTGACTTTTGACCAAGACATGCTCCCAAACCTTGGGACATGATTCAATACACCCTATAACACCTATGGAATCCATCCATTAGGTTTGAATTAGGTCAAGAACTTGATTTCACAAAGGATCGCACAGTTTGGATTTCATCCGATAAAAAGTCAACTGTGCACAAAATCAAGTTTGACTTTTTGGAATTTTTCACAAATATGGTTCCCCTAAGTCAAAAATAATGTTAATGTATGGTATTGATCATCATTCATTAAGAAAAATCAAGAAAAGTGAGGTTTCTTGCAAAAGGGGCAACCATAAGAAACCAAAATTTTTCTAAGTTATGGAACAAAAGTGATTTTGGTACCAGTCCATAATATATGTTGTTCAAGGATCATAACTTGAGATCCAAGCAGCCATTTTGGGTGGTCCAAAGCCTGATTTGTAGGTGTTCCTACATTCTACAAAAGCTTCAACTATAATAAACTCCAATTCTTCATGGATTTTGAGTTATGGACTGATCAACATGACAAAAATAAAGAAAATGACACTTTTCCAACACTTACTGAAAATCTGCCTAAGTTTACCAGCCTTGAACATCAATATTCATGAGGATTTTTTAGTTGGATTCAAATAGTTTCAAGACAAAATATGATCACACGTGTATTTTATCATATGAGGGATTTATAAAAAGCACAAGAGCCTCCCATAACTCAACCTAAGCAAGGAGGTATGATCCCCTCAAAATCACCATTTCCAACTATCTTGTACAAGGAAGATTTCGGCATTTTGCTCGATTTGGAAAATTTAGACAACTCCAAACCTTGTCATCCATTTGGACACATCAGAGGATAAAATCAAAAGGGAATGATCTAATCCCCAAGCCTCTCAAGTCCAAGAATCTACACATAGCCATAACAAACCTAAAATGGCTAAAAAGTGCAAAAGACTCCAATTTTGTTTCAAAGAATTTAATGGATGCATCAAGGTGGCATGGACTGACACATTCCTAACTGAATGAGTCAAGATTCAGCTCTGAATCAAAGGATCATAGGCCTGTGTAGAGCTGGCAAAACGGGTCGGCCCTGGGGGGCCGGGCCAAAAAGCCCGTCAAAATAAAGGGCTTGAACAAGAAGATTAGGGACCGATTATTATGCGGGCTTTTTAGCCCGACCCATTTAAAGCCCGAAGTTTAATCGGGCTAGCCCGACCGGGTTGCGGGTAGCCCGTTTTTCTATCAATAAAAATAATTTAAAATGATAAATTATAGAATAAACTAATTAATAAATTAAAAACTATATTTATTTTAATAAAATGAAATTGATATTGGTTGGCCCAACCCAACCAATCACTCCAATTTTCTTGCCCAGCCCAATTACCACCACCTGACACTAATTCACACTAACACTAAGTCCAAAAAAAAAGAAAGAAAAAGTAACATTGCTTCAGGTTGCTTCTACGAGAGTATGAGAGAAAGCTTTCGGTAACCCTAACCTAACAATTAAACAACATCGTCGTCGCCGCTTGAAATTGCAAAACAAGCATGAGCTTTTAGTATATGATGTAAGTTGAAAAATTTATCTTACTAATTATTTCCTTTTAGATATTTTATTTCATGTAAGGTTAATAGCTTGTTTCTAATATCCAAAAATTTCCATCGCCACACTATGTAATTTATTTCATGTATGATAGCTTGACAATTGGAATTTTGATAGCTTGATTGATAGATTGAAAGCTTGACTTTTTATGAATAAGAGCCTTCCTTTATATATACTTTACATATTTTTTATAAGTGAAATTTTCTTGTTAATATATTTCATGCTTAATATATCTTACTGTTTTCATGTTTATGTACATTATTTTCTCTCTAATTAATAATATATTTTATTTCCACTTTTAACTTTTAGTTTTGTTTTTCATATTGGTAATATTATTTACTCTTAGAAATTGAGTTGTCTCGATATGAATAGTTCTCGTTTTGGAAAATGTATTATTTACTCTCAGATCTCGACAAACTGAGAGTATTTGGTTCTTTAGCCTATGCTCACATTAGGCAAGACAAGGTCGAACCTAGAGCTCTGAGATGTAAATTCCTTGGATATCTTGAGGGTGTCAAAGGCTATAGGTTGTGATGCCTAGAACCAGGTCACAGAAGATGTATCATAAGTCGTGATGTAGTTTTCAATGAAGTCGAGATGGCGTTCAAGAAAACTGGTGACGTTGGTCGAAGTGCAAAAATCTCTGAAGAGGAGCTGGAACAAGTAGAGATTCATGTTGAGGTGTAGCATAGTGGTGCTGAAGTGCATAACCCAGATGAAGTCGAAGAAGAATAGCAAGATGCTGAAGAGACTGAGGAAACTGTCGATGACTACCTGTCATACCCCAAATTTTGACCACCAAGATTTCCCATCATTGTTAAGATCATAACCATAATATGGATGTACCTTCATGCCTCACCAATCTCCTCAAAGATGGTTGAGCATTCACCACAATCAAGAATTAGGGTTTTGAGCCCTCTCAGAGCACTTAGACAAAGGATCAATCAAAGAATGACATAATCTTTAACTTGTCTAACCTCTCAAACACCTATAAAGGATTTAGAGGACTCCTACATAAAGAATCAAGCACAAGGTTGCAAATTCCAAGGGGATCAGGCCTCGAGGTCGCCAGCGTCACCAAATTAGGGTTTTTGGTCGACTGAGGCCTCCAGATGAAAATTTTCATCTGAGAATGAACCAATGCTTCAAAGCACAACCCAAGATACTCCAAGGGACCTCATGGACCCAATCATTAAGTCAATTTAGCCTCAGGGGATGCATTCATAAAAAATCAGGAATTAGGGTTTCTTGACCTAATTCACCCCTAAGTTGACTTTTGGAGCAAAGCTTGAGCCAAGACCTCAAGATATGATTTCAGGAACTCAAATACACCACATTGATCCATTTACAACAATGGTTTGACCTAAGAAGCTTGGTTCACAAGTTTCAATTTGACCAGGACCACAATTAGGGTTTTGAGGAAAAAGTCAACTGTATCTTTGACTTTTGACCAAGACATGCTCCCAAACCTTGGGACATGATTCAATACACCCTATAACACCTATGGAATCCATCCATTAGGTTTGAATTAGGTCAAGAACTTGATTTCACAAAGGATCGCACAGTTTGGATTTCATCCGATAAAAAGTCAACTGTGCACAAAATCAGGTTTGACTTTTTGGAATTTTTCACAAATATGGTTCCCCTAAGTCAAAAATAATGTTAATGTATGGTATTGATCATCATTCATTAAGAAAAATCAAGAAAAGTGAGGTTTCTTGCAAAAGGGGCAACCATAAGAAACCAAAATTTTTCTAAGTTATGGAACAAAAGTGATTTTGGTACCAGTCCATAATATATGGTGTTCAAGGATCATAACTTGAGATCCAAGCAGCCATTTTGGGTGGTCCAAAGCCTGATTTTTAGGTGTTCCTACATTCTACAAAAGCTTCAACTATAATAAACTCCAATTCTTCATGGATTTTGAGTTATGGACTGATCAAAATGACAAAAATAAAGAAAATGACACTTTTCCAACACTTACTGAAAATCTGCCTAAGTTTACCAGCCTTGAACATCAATATTCATGAGGATTTTTCAGTTGGATTCAAATAGTTTCAAGACAAAATATGATCACACGTGTATTTTATCATATGAGGGATTTCTAAAAAGCACAAGAGCCTCCCATAACTCAACCTGAGCAAGGAGATATGATCCCCTCAAAATCACCATTTCCAACTGTCTTGTACAAGCAAGATTTCGGCATTTTGCTCGATTTGGAAAATTTGGACAACTCCAAACCTTGTCATCCATTTTGACACATCAGAGGATAAAATCAAAAGGGAATGATCTAATCCCCAAGCCTCTCAAGTCCAAGAATCTACACATAGCCATAACAAACCTAAAATGGCTAAAAAGTGCAAAAGACTCCAATTTTTTTTCAAAGAATTTAATGGATGCATCAAGGTGGCATGGACTGACACATTCCTAAATGAATGAGTCAAGATTCAGCTCTGAATCAAAGGATCATAGGCCTGTGTAGAGCTGGCAAAACGGGTCGGCCCTGGGGGGCCGGGCCAAAAAGCCCGTCAAAATAAAGGGCTTGAACAAGAAGATTAGGTTCCGATTATTATGCGGGCTTTTTAGCCCGACCCGTTTAAAGCCCGAAGTTTAATCGGGCTAGCCCGACCGGGTTGCGGGTAGCCCGTTTTTCTAACAATAAAAATAATTTAAAATGATAAATTATAGAATAAACTAATTAATAAATTAAAAACTATATTTATTTTAATAAAATGAAATTGATATTGGTTGGCCCAACCCAACCAATCACTCCAATTTTCTTGCCCAGCCCAATTACCACCACCAGACACTAATTCACACTAACAGTAAGTCCAAAAAAAAAGAAAGAAAAAGTAACATTGCTTCAGGTTGCTTCTACGAGAGTATGGGAGAAAGCTTTCGGTAACCCTAACCTAACAATTAAACAACATCGTCGTCGCCGCTTGAAATTGCAAAACAAGCATGAGCTTTTAGTATATGATGTAAGTTGAAAAATTTATCTTACTAATTATTTCCTTTTAGATATTTTATTTCATGTAAGGTTAATAGCTTGTTTCTAATATCCAAAAATTTCCATCGCCACACTATGTAATTTATTTCATGTATGATAGCTTGAAAATTGGAATTTTGATAGCTTGATTGATAGATTGAAAGCTTGACTTTTTATGAATAAGAGCCTTCCTTTGTATATACTTTACATATTTTTTATAAGTGAAATTTTCTTATTAATATATTTCATGGTTAATATATCTTACTGTTTTCATGTTTATGTACATTATTTTCTCTCTAATTAATAATATATTTTATTTCCACTTTTAACTTTTAGTTTTGTTTTTCATATTGGTAATATTATTTACTCTTAGAAATTGAGTTGTCTCGATATGAATAGTTCTCGTTTTGGAAAATGTATTATTTACTCTCAGATCTCGACAAACTGAGAGTATTTGGTTCTTTAGCCTATGCTCACATTAGGCAAGACAAGGTCGAATCTAGAGCTCTGAGATGTAAGTTCCTTGGATATCCTGAGGGAGTCAAAGGCCATAGGTTGTGATGCCTAGAACCAGGTCACAGAAGATGTATCATAAGTCGTGATGTAGTTTTCAATGAAGTCGAGATGGCGTTCAAGAAAACTGGTGACGCTGGTCGAAGTGCAAAAATCTCTGAAGAGGAGCTGGAACAAGTAGAGATTCATGTTGAGGTGTAGCATAGTGGTGCTGAAGTGCATAACCCAGATGAAGTCGAAGAAGAAGAGCAAGATGCTGAAGAGACTGAGGAAACTTTCGATGACTACCTGTCATACCCCAAATTTTGACCACCAAGATTTCCCATCATTGTTAAGATCATAAGCACAATATGGATGTACCTTCATGCCTCACTAATCTCCTCAAAGATGGTTGAGCATTCACCACAATCAAGAATTAGGGTTTTGAGCCCTCTCAGAGCACTTAGACAAACGATCAATCAAAGAATGACATAATCTTCAACTTGTCTAACCTCTCAAACACCTATAAAGGATTAAGAGGACTCCTACATAAAGAATCAAGCACAAGGTTGCAACATTCCAAGGGGATCAGGCCTCGAGGTCGCCAGCGTCACCAAATTAGGGTTTTTGGTCGACTGAGGCCTCCAGATGAAAATTTTCATCTGAGAATGAACCAATGCTTCAAAGCACAACCCAAGATACTCCAAGGGACCTCATGGACCCAATCATCAAGTCAATTTAGCCTCAGGGGATGCATTCATAAAAAATCAGGAATTCGGGTTTCTTGACCTAATTCACCCCTAAGTTGACTTTTGGAGCAAAGCTTGAGCCAAGACCTCAAGATATGATTTCAGGAACTCAAATACACCACATTGATCCATTTACAACAATGGTTTGACCTAAGAAGCTAGGTTCACAAGTTTCAATTTGACCAGGACCACAATTAGGGTTTTGAGGAAAAAGTCAACTGTATCTTTGACTTTTGACCAAGACATGCTCCCAAACCTTGGGACATGATTCAATACACCCTATAACACCTATGGAATCCATCCATTAGGTTTGAATTAGGTCAAGAACTTGATTTCACAAAGGATCGCACAGTTTGGATTTCATCCGATAAAAAGTCAACTGTGCACAAAATCAAGTTTGACTTTTTGGAATTTTTCACAAATATGGTTCCCCTAAGTCAAAAATAATGTTAATGTATGGTATTGATCATCATTCATTAAGAAAAATCAAGAAAAGTGAGGTTTCTTGCAAAAGGGGCAACCATAAGAAACCAAAATTTTTCTAAGTTATGGAACAAAAGTGATTTTGGTACCAGTCCATAATATATGTTGTTCAAGGATCATAACTTGAGATCCAAGCAGCCATTTTGGGTGGTCCAAAGCCTGATTTGTAGGTGTTCCTACATTCTACAAAAGCTTCAACTATAATAAACTCCAATTCTTCATGGATTTTGAGTTATGGACTGATCAACATGACAAAAATAAAGAAAATGACACTTTTCCAACACTTACTGAAAATCTGCCTAAGTTTACCAGCCTTGAACATCAATATTCATGAGGATTTTTCAGTTGGATTCAAATAGTTTCAAGACAAAATATGATCACACGTGTATTTTATCATATGAGGGATTTCTAAAAAGCACAAGAGCCTCCCATAACTCAACCTGAGCAAGGAGATATGATCCCCTCAAAATCACCATTTCCAACTGTCTTGTACAAGGAAGATTTCGGCATTTTGCTTGATTTGGAAAATTTAGACAACTCCAAACCTTGTCATCCATTTGGACACATCAGAGGATAAAATCAAAAGGGAATGATCTAATCCCCAAGCCTCTCAAGTCCAAGAATCTACACATAGCCATAACAAACCTAAAATGGCTAAAAAGTGCAAAAGACTCCAATTTTGTTTCAAAGAATTTAATGGATGCATCAAGGTGGCATGGACTGACACATTCCTAACTGAATGAGTCAAGATTCAGCTCTGAATCAAAGGATCATAGGCCTGTGTAGAGCTTGCAAAACGGGTCGGCCCTGGGGGGCCGGGCCAAAAAGCCCGTCAAAATAAAGGGCTTGAACAAGGAGATTAGGGCCTGATTATTATGCGGGCTTTTTAGCCCGACCCGTTTAAAGCCCGAAGTTTAATCGGCTAGACCGACCGGGTTGCGGGTAGCCCGTTTTTCTAACAATAAAAATAATTTAAAATGACAAATTATAGAATAAACTAATTAATAAATTAAAAACTATATTTATTTTAATAAAATGAAATTGATATTGGTTGGCCCAACCCAACCAATCACTGCAATTTTCTTGCCCAGCCCAATTACCACCACCTGACACTAATTCACACTAACACTAAGTCCAAAAAAAAAGAAAGAAAAAGTAACATTGCTTCAGGTTGCTTCTACGAGAGTATGAGAGAAAGCTTTCGGTAACCCTAACCTAACAATTAAACAACATCGTCGTCGCCGCTTGAAATTGCAAAACAAGCATGAGCTTTTAGTATATGATGTAAGTTGAAAAATTTATCTTACTAATTATTTCCTTTTAGATATTTTATTTCATGTAAGGTTAATAGCTTGTTTCTAATATCCAAAAATTTCCATCGCCACACTATGTAATTTATTTCATGTATGATAGCTTAAAAATTGGAATTTTGATAGCTTGATTGATAGATTGAAAGCTTGACCTTTTATGAATAAGAGCCTTCCTTTATATATACTTTACATATTTTTTATAAGTGAAATTTTCTTGTTAATATATTTCATGGTTAATATATCTTACTGTTTTCATGTTTATGTACATTATTTTCTCTCTAATTAATAATATATTTTATTTCGACTTTTAACTTTTAGTTTTGTTTTTCATATTGGTAATATTATTTACTCTTAGAAATTGAGTTGTCTCGATATGAATAGTTCTCGTTTTGGAAAATGTATTATTTACTCTCAGATCTCGACAAACTGAGAGTATTTGGTTGTTTAGCCTATGCTCACAATAGGCAAGACAAGGTCGAACCTAGAGCTCTGAGATGTAAGTTCCTTGGATATCCTGAGGGAGTCAAAGGCTATAGGTTGTGATGCCTAGAACCAGGTCACAGAAGATGTATCATAAGTCGTGATGTAGTTTTCAATGAAGTCGAGATGGCGTTCAAGAAAACTGGTGACGCTGGTCGAAGTGCAAAAATCTCTGAAGAGGAGCTGGAACAAGTAGAGATTCATGTTGAGGTGTAGCATAGTGGTGCTGAAGTGGATAACCCAGATGAAGTCGAAGAAGAAGAGCAAGATGCTGAAGAGACTGAGGAAACTTTCGATGACTACCTGTCATACCCCAAATTTTGACCACCAAGATTTCCCATCATTGTTAAGATCATAACCACAATATGGATGTACCTTCATCCCTCACTAATCTCCTCAAAGATGGTTGAGCATTCACCACAATCAAGAATTAGGGTTTTGAGCCCTCTCAGAGCACTTAGACAATGGATCAATCAAAGAATGACATAATCTTCAACTTGTCTAACCTCTCAAACACCTATAAAGGATTAAGAGGACTCCTACATAAAGAATCAAGCACAAGGTTGCAACATTCCAAGGGGATCAGGCCTCGAGATCGCCAGCGTCACCAAATTAGGGTTTTTGGTCGACTGAGGCCTCCAGATGAAAATTTTCATCTGAGAATGAACCAATGCTTCAAAGCACAACCCAAGATACTCCAAGGGACCTCATGGACCCAATCATCAAGTCAATTTAGCCTCAGGGGATGCATTCATAAAAAATCAGGAATTAGGGTTTCTTGACCTAATTCACCCCTAAGTTGACTTTTGGAGCAAAGCTTGAGCCAAGACCTCAAGATATGATTTCAGGAACTCAAATACACCACATTGATCCATTTACAACAATGGTTTGACCTAAGAAGCTAGGTTCACAAGTTTCAATTTGACCAGGACCACAATTAGGGTTTTGAGGAAAAAGTCAACTGTATCTTTGACTTTTGACCAAGACATGCTCCCAAACCTTGGGACATGATTCAATACACCCTATAACACCTATGGAATCCATCCATTAGGTTTGAATTAGGTCAAGAACTTGATTTCACAAAGGATCGCACAGTTTGGATTTCATCCGATAAAAAGTCAACTGTGCACAAAATCAAGTTTGACTTTTTGGAATTTTTCACAAATATGGTTCCCCTAAGTCAAAAATAATGTTAATGTATGGTATTGATCATCATTCATTAAGAAAAATCAAGAAAAGTGAGGTTTCTTGCAAAAGGGGCAACCATAAGAAACCAAAATTTTTCTAAGTTATGGAACAAAAGTGATTTTGGTACCAGTCCATAATATATGTTGTTCAAGGATCATAACTTGAGATCCAAGCAGCCATTTTGGGTGGTCCAAAGCCTGATTTGTAGGTGTTCCTACATTCTACAAAAGCTTCAACTATAATAAACTCCAATTCTTCATTGATTTTGAGTTATGGACTGATCAACATGACAAAAATAAAGAAAATGACACTTTTTCAACACTTACTGAAAATCTGCCTAAGTTTACCAGCCTTGAACATCAATATTCATGAGGATTTTTCAGTTGGATTCAAATAGTTTCAAGACAAAATATGATCACACGTGTATTTTATCATATGAGGGATTTCTAAAAAGCACAAGAGCCTCCCATAACTCAACCTGAGCAAGGAGATATGATCCCCTCAAAATCACCATTTCCAACTGTCTTGTACAAGGAAGATTTCGGCATTTTGCTTGATTTGGAAAATTTAGACAACTCCAAACCTTGTCATCCATTTGGACACATCAGAGGATAAAATCAAAAGGGAATGATCTAATCCCCAAGCCTCTCAAGTCCAAGAATCTACACATAGCCATAACAAACCTAAAATGGCTAAAAAGTGCAAAAGACTCCAATTTTGTTTCAAAGAATTTAATGGATGCATCAAGGTGGCATGGACTGACACATTCCTAACTGAATGAGTCAAGATTCAGCTCTGAATCAAAGGATCATAGGCCTGTGTAGAGCTTGCAAAACGGGTCGGCCCTGGGGGGCCGGGCCAAAAAGCCCGTCAAAATAAAGGGCTTGAACAAGGAGATTAGGGCCTGATTATTATGCGGGCTTTTTAGCCCGACCCGTTTAAAGCCCGAAGTTTAATCGGCTAGACCGACCGGGTTGCGGGTAGCCCGTTTTTCTAACAATAAAAATAATTTAAAATGACAAATTATAGAATAAACTAATTAATAAATTAAAAACTATATTTATTTTAATAAAATGAAATTGATATTGGTTGGCCCAACCCAACCAATCACTGCAATTTTCTTGCCCAGCCCAATTACCACCACCTGACACTAATTCACACTAACACTAAGTCCAAAAAAAAAGAAAGAAAAAGTAACATTGCTTCAGGTTGCTTCTACGAGAGTATGAGAGAAAGCTTTCGGTAACCCTAACCTAACAATTAAACAACATCGTCGTCGCCGCTTGAAATTGCAAAACAAGCATGAGCTTTTAGTATATGATGTAAGTTGAAAAATTTATCTTACTAATTATTTCCTTTTAGATATTTTATTTCATGTAAGGTTAATAGCTTGTTTCTAATATCCAAAAATTTCCATCGCCACACTATGTAATTTATTTCATGTATGATAGCTTAAAAATTGGAATTTTGATAGCTTGATTGATAGATTGAAAGCTTGACCTTTTATGAATAAGAGCCTTCCTTTATATATACTTTACATATTTTTTATAAGTGAAATTTTCTTGTTAATATATTTCATGGTTAATATATCTTACTGTTTTCATGTTTATGTACATTATTTTCTCTCTAATTAATAATATATTTTATTTCGACTTTTAACTTTTAGTTTTGTTTTTCATATTGGTAATATTATTTACTCTTAGAAATTGAGTTGTCTCGATATGAATAGTTCTCGTTTTGGAAAATGTATTATTTACTCTCAGATCTCGACAAACTGAGAGTATTTGGTTGTTTAGCCTATGCTCACAATAGGCAAGACAAGGTCGAACCTAGAGCTCTGAGATGTAAGTTCCTTGGATATCCTGAGGGAGTCAAAGGCTATAGGTTGTGATGCCTAGAACCAGGTCACAGAAGATGTATCATAAGTCGTGATGTAGTTTTCAATGAAGTCGAGATGGCGTTCAAGAAAACTGGTGACGCTGGTCGAAGTGCAAAAATCTCTGAAGAGGAGCTGGAACAAGTAGAGATTCATGTTGAGGTGTAGCATAGTGGTGCTGAAGTGGATAACCCAGATGAAGTCGAAGAAGAAGAGCAAGATGCTGAAGAGACTGAGGAAACTTTCGATGACTACCTGTCATACCCCAAATTTTGACCACCAAGATTTCCCATCATTGTTAAGATCATAACCACAATATGGATGTACCTTCATCCCTCACTAATCTCCTCAAAGATGGTTGAGCATTCACCACAATCAAGAATTAGGGTTTTGAGCCCTCTCAGAGCACTTAGACAATGGATCAATCAAAGAATGACATAATCTTCAACTTGTCTAACCTCTCAAACACCTATAAAGGATTAAGAGGACTCCTACATAAAGAATCAAGCACAAGGTTGCAACATTCCAAGGGGATCAGGCCTCGAGATCGCCAGCGTCACCAAATTAGGGTTTTTGGTCGACTGAGGCCTCCAGATGAAAATTTTCATCTGAGAATGAACCAATGCTTCAAAGCACAACCCAAGATACTCCAAGGGACCTCATGGACCCAATCATCAAGTCAATTTAGCCTCAGGGGATGCATTCATAAAAAATCAGGAATTAGGGTTTCTTGACCTAATTCACCCCTAAGTTGACTTTTGGAGCAAAGCTTGAGCCAAGACCTCAAGATATGATTTCAGGAACTCAAATACACCACATTGATCCATTTACAACAATGGTTTGACCTAAGAAGCTAGGTTCACAAGTTTCAATTTGACCAGGACCACAATTAGGGTTTTGAGGAAAAAGTCAACTGTATCTTTGACTTTTGACCAAGACATGCTCCCAAACCTTGGGACATGATTCAATACACCCTATAACACCTATGGAATCCATCCATTAGGTTTGAATTAGGTCAAGAACTTGATTTCACAAAGGATCGCACAGTTTGGATTTCATCCGATAAAAAGTCAACTGTGCACAAAATCAAGTTTGACTTTTTGGAATTTTTCACAAATATGGTTCCCCTAAGTCAAAAATAATGTTAATGTATGGTATTGATCATCATTCATTAAGAAAAATCAAGAAAAGTGAGGTTTCTTGCAAAAGGGGCAACCATAAGAAACCAAAATTTTTCTAAGTTATGGAACAAAAGTGATTTTGGTACCAGTCCATAATATATGTTGTTCAAGGATCATAACTTGAGATCCAAGCAGCCATTTTGGGTGGTCCAAAGCCTGATTTGTAGGTGTTCCTACATTCTACAAAAGCTTCAACTATAATAAACTCCAATTCTTCATTGATTTTGAGTTATGGACTGATCAACATGACAAAAATAAAGAAAATGACACTTTTTCAACACTTACTGAAAATCTGCCTAAGTTTACCAGCCTTGAACATCAATATTCATGAGGATTTTTCAGTTGGATTCAAATAGTTTCAAGACAAAATATGATCACACGTGTATTTTATCATATGAGGGATTTCTAAAAAGCACAAGAGCCTCCCATAACTCAACCTGAGCAAGGAGATATGATCCCCTCAAAATCACCATTTCCAACTGTCTTGTACAAGGAAGATTTCGGCATTTTGCTTGATTTGGAAAATTTAGACAACTCCAAACCTTGTCATCCATTTGGACACATCAGAGGATAAAATCAAAAGGGAATGATCTAATCCCCAAGCCTCTCAAGTCCAAGAATCTACACATAGCCATAACAAACCTAAAATGGCTAAAAAGTGCAAAAGACTCCAATTTTGTTTCAAAGAATTTAATGGATGCATCAAGGTGGCATGGACTGACACATTCCTAACTGAATGAGTCAAGATTCAGCTCTGAATCAAAGGATCATAGGCCTGTGTAGAGCTTGCAAAACGGGTCGGCCCTGGGGGGCCGGGCCAAAAAGCCCGTCAAAATAAAGGGCTTGAACAAGGAGATTAGGGCCTGATTATTATGCGGGCTTTTTAGCCCGACCCGTTTAAAGCCCGAAGTTTAATCGGCTAGACCGACCGGGTTGCGGGTAGCCCGTTTTTCTAACAATAAAAATAATTTAAAATGACAAATTATAGAATAAACTAATTAATAAATTAAAAACTATATTTATTTTAATAAAATGAAATTGATATTGGTTGGCCCAACCCAACCAATCACTGCAATTTTCTTGCCCAGCCCAATTACCACCACCTGACACTAATTCACACTAACACTAAGTCCAAAAAAAAAAGAAAGAAAAAGTAACATTGCTTCAGGTTGCTTCTACGAGAGTATGAGAGAAAGCTTTCGGTAACCCTAACCTAACAATTAAACAACATCGTCGTCGCCGCTTGAAATTGCAAAACAAGCATGAGCTTTTAGTATATGATGTAAGTTGAAAAATTTATCTTACTAATTATTTCCTTTTAGATATTTTATTTCATGTAAGGTTAATAGCTTGTTTCTAATATCCAAAAATTTCCATCGCCACACTATGTAATTTATTTCATGTATGATAGCTTAAAAATTGGAATTTTGATAGCTTGATTGATAGATTGAAAGCTTGACCTTTTATGAATAAGAGCCTTCCTTTATATATACTTTACATATTTTTTATAAGTGAAATTTTCTTGTTAATATATTTCATGGTTAATATATCTTACTGTTTTCATGTTTATGTACATTATTTTCTCTCTAATTAATAATATATTTTATTTCTACTTTTAACTTTTAGTTTTGTTTTTCATATTGGTAATATTATTTACTCTTAGAAATTGAGTTGTCTCGATATGAATAGTTCTCGTTTTGGAAAATGTATTATTTACTCTCAGATCTCGACAAACTGAGAGTATTTGGTTGTTTAGCCTATGCTCACAATAGGCAAGACAAGGTCGAACCTAGAGCTCTGAGATGTAAGTTCCTTGGATATCCTGAGGGAGTCAAAGGCTATAGGTTGTGATGCCTAGAACCAGGTCACAGAAGATGTATCAGAAGTCGTGATGTAGTTTTCAATGAAGTCGAGATGGCGTTCAAGAAAACTGGTGACGCTGGTCGAAGTGCAAAAATCTCTGAAGAGGCGCTGGAACAAGTAGAGATTCATGTTGAGGTGTAGCATAGTGGTGCTGAAGTGCATAACCCAGATGAAGTCGAAGAAAAAGAGCAAGATGCTGAAGAGACTGAGGAAACTGTCGATGACTACCTGTCATACCCCAAATTTTGACCACCAAGATTTCCCATCATTGTTAAGATCATCACCACAATATGGATGTACCTTCATGCCTCACCAATCTCCTCAAAGATGGTTGAGCATTCAACTCAATCAAGAATTAGGGTTTTGAGCCCTCTCAGAGCACTTAGACAAAGGATCAATCAAAGAATGACATAATCTTCAACTTGTCTAACCTCTCAACCACCTATAAAGGATTAAGAGGACTCCTACATAAAGAATCAAGCACAAGGTTGCAACATTCCAAGGGGATCAGGCCTCGAGGTCGCCAGCGTCACCAAATTAGGGTTTTTGGTCGACTGAGGCCTCCAGATGAAAATTTTCATCTGAGAATGAACCAATGCTTCAAAGCACAACCCAAGATACTCCAAGGGACCTCATGGACCCAATCATCAAGTCAATTTAGCCTCAGGGGTTGCATTCATAAAAAATCAGGAATTAGGGTTTCTTGACCTAATTCACCCCTAAGTTGACTTTTGGAGCAAAGCTTGAGCCAAGACCTCAAGACATGATTTCAGGAACTCAAATACACCACATTGATCCATTTACAACAATGGTTTGACCTAAGAAGCTTGGTTCACAAGTTTTAATTTGACCAGGACCACAATTAGGGTTTTGAGGAAAAAGTCAACTGTATCTTTGACTTTTGACCAAGACATGCTCCCAAACCTTGGGACATGATTCAATACACCCTATAACACCTATGGAATCCATCCATTAGGTTTGAATTAGGTCAAGAACTTGATTTCACAAAGGATCGCACAGTTTGGAATTAATCCGATAAAAAGTCAACTGTGCACAAAATCAAGTTTGACTTTTTAGAATTTTTCACAAATATGGTTCCCCTAAGTCAAAAATAATGTTAATGTATGGTATTGATCATCATTCATTAAGAAAAATCAAGAAAAGTGAGGTTTCTTGCAAAAGGGGCAACCATAAGAAACCAAAATTTTTCTAAGTTATGGAACAAAAGTGATTTTGGTACCAGTCCATAATATATGATGTTCAAGGATCATAACTTGAGATCCAAGCAGCCATTTTGGGTGGTCCAAAGCCTGATTTGTAGGTGTTCCTACATTCTACAAAAGCTTCAACTATAATAAACTCCAATACTTCATGGATTTTGAGTTATGGACTAATCAAAATGACAAAAATAAAGAAAATGACACTTTTCCAACACTTACTGAAAATCTGCATAAGTTTACCAGCCTTGAACATCAATATTCATGAGGATTTTTCAGTTGGATTCAAATAGTTTCAAGACAAAATATGATCACACGTGTATTTTATCATATGAGGGATTTCTAAAAAGCACAAGAGCCTCCCATAACTCAACCTGAGCAAAGAGATATGATCCCCTCAAAATCACCATTTCCAACTGTCTTGTACAAGGAAGATTTCGGCATTTTGCTCGATTTGGAAAATTTGGAGAACTCCAAACCTTGTCATCCATTTGGACACATCAGAGGATAAAATCAAAAGGGAATGATCTAATCCCCAAGCCTCTCAAGTCCAAGAATCTACACATAGCCATAACAAACCTAAAATGGCTAAAAAGTGCAAAAGACTCCAATTTTGTTTCAAAGAATTTAATGGATGCATCAAGGTGGCATGGACTGACACATTCCTAACTGAATGAGCCAAGATTCAGCTCTGAATCAAAGGACCATAGGCCTGTGTAGAGCTGGCAAAATGGGTCGGGCCTGGCGGGCCAGGCCAAAAAGCCCGTCAAAATAAAGGTCTTGAACAAGAAGATTAGGGCCCGATTATTATGCGGGCTTTTTAGCCAGACCCGTTAAAAGCCCGAACTTTAATCGGGCTAGCCCGACCGAGTTGCGGGTAGCCCGTTTTTTTAACAATAAAAATAATTTAATATGATAAATTATAGAACAAACTAATTAATAAATTAAAAACTATATTTATTTTAATAAAATGAAATTGATATTGGTTGGCCCAACCCAACCAATCACTCCAATTTTCTTGCCCAGCCCAATTCCCACCACCAGACACTAATTCACACTAACACTAAGTCCAAAAAAAAAAAAGAAAAAGTAACATTGCTTCAGGTTGCTTCTACTAGAGTATGAGAGAAAGCTTTCGGTAACCCTAACCTATCAATTAAACAACATCGTCGTCGCCGCTTGAAATTGCAAAACAAGCATGAGCTTTTAGTATATGATGTAAGTTGAAAAATTTATCTTACTAATTATTTCCTTTTAGATATTTTATTTCATGTAAGGTTAATAGCTTGTTTCTAATATCCAAAAATTTCCATCGCCACACTATGTAATTTATTTCATGTATGATAGCTTGAAAATTGGAATTTTGATAGCTTGATTGATAGATTGAAAGCTTGACTTTTTATGAATAAGAGCCTTCCTTTATATATATTTAACATATTTTTTATAAGTGAAATTTTCTTGTTAATATATTTCATGGTTAATATATCTTACTGTTTTCATGTTTATGTACATTATTTTCTCTCTAATTAATAATATATTTTATTTCCACTTTTAACTTTTAGTTTTGTTTTTCATATTGGTAATATTATTTACTCTTAGAAATTGAGTTGTCTCGATATGAATAGTTCTCGTTTTGGAAAATGTATTATTTACTCTCAGATCTCGACAAACTGAGAGTATTTGGTTGTTTAGCCTATGCTCACATTAAGCAAGACAAGGTCGAACCTAGAGCTCTGAGATGTAAGTTCCTTGGATATCCTGAGGGAGTCAAAGGCTATAGGTTGTGATGCCTAGAACCAGGTCACAGAAGATGTATCATAAGTCGTGATGTAGTTTTCAATGAAGTCGAGATGGCATTCAAGAAAACTGGTGACGCTGGTCGAAGTGCAAAAATCTCTGAAGAGGAGCTGGAACAAGTAGAGATTCATGTTGAGGTGTAGCATAGTGGTACTGAAGTGCATAACCCAGATGAAGTCGAAGAAGAAGAGCAAGATGCTGAAGAGACTGAGGAAACTGTCGATGACTACCTGTCATACCCCAAATTTTGACCACCAAGATTTCCCATCATTTTTAAGATCATCACTACAATATGGATGTACCTTCATGCCTCACCAATCTCCTCAAAGATGGTTGAGCATTCACCACAATCAAGAATTAGGGTTTTGACCCCTCTCAGAGCACTTAGACAAAGGATCAATCAAAGAATGACATAATCTTCAACTTGTCTAACCTCTCAAACACCTATAAAGGATTAATTGGACTCCTACATAAAGAATCAAGCACAAGGTTGCAACATTCCAAGGGGATCAGGCCTCGAGGTCGCCAGCGTCACCAAATTAGGGTTTTTGGTCAACTGAGGCCTCCAGATGAAAAATTTCATCTGAGAATGAACCAATGCTTCAAAGGACAACCCAAGATACTCCAAGGGACCTCATGGACCCAATCATCAAGTCAATTTAGCCTTAGGGGATGCATTCATAAAAAATCAGGAATTAGGGTTTCTTGACCTAATTCACCCCTAAGTTGACTTTTGGAGCAAAGCTTGAGCCAAGACCTCAAGACATGATTTCAGGAACTCAAATACACCACATTGATCCATTTACAACAATGGTTTGACCTAAGAAGCTTGGTTCACAAGTTTCAATTTGACCAGGACCACAATTAGGGTTTTGAGGAAAAAGTCAACTGTATCTTTGACTTTTGACCAAGACATGCTCCCAAACCTTGGGACATGATTCAATACACCCTATAACACCTATGGAATCCATCCATTAGGTTTGAATTAGGTCAAGAACTTGATTTCACAAAGGATCGCACAGTTTGGATTTCATCCGATAAAAAGTCAACTGTGCACAAAATCAAGTTTGACTTTTTGGAATTTTTCACAAATATGGTTCCCCTAAGTCAAAAATAATGTTAATGTATGGTATTGATCATCATTCATTAAGAAAAATCAAGAAAAGTGAGGTTTCTTGCAAAAGGGGCAACCATAAGAAACCAAAATTTTTCTAAGTTATGGAACAAAAGTGATTTTGGTACCAGTCCATAATATATGATGTTCAAGGATCATAACTTGAGATCCAAGCAGCCATTTTGGGTGGTCCAAAGTCTGATTTGTAGGTGTTCCTACATTCTACAAAAGCTTCAACTATAATAAACTCCAATTCTTCATGGATTTTGAGTTATGGACTGATCAAAATGACAAAAATAAAGAAAATGACACTTTTCCAACACTTACTGAAAATCTGCCTAAGTTTACCAGCCTTGAACATCAATATTCATGAGGATTTTTCAGTTGGATTCAAATAGTTTCAAGACAAAATATGATCACACGTGTATTTTATCATATGAGGGATTTCTAAAAAGCACAAGATCCTCCCATAACTCAACCTGAGCAAGGAGATATGATCCCCTCAAAATTACCATTTCCAACTGTCTTGTACAAGGAAGATTTCAGCATTTTGCTCGATTTGGAAAATTTGGACAACTCCAAACCTTGTCATCCATTTGGACACATCAGAGGATAAAATCAAAAGGGAATGATATAATCCCCAAGCCTCTCAAGTCCAAGAATCTACACATAGCCATAACAAACCTAAAATGGCTAAAAAGTGCAAAAGACTCCAATTTTGTTTCAAAGAATTTAATGGATGCATCAAGGTGGCATGGACTGACACATTCCTAACTGAATGAGTCAAGATTCAGCTCTGAATCAAAGGATCATAGGCCTGTGTAAAGCTGGCAAAATGGGTCGGCCCTGGGGGGCCGGACCAAAAAGCCCGTCAAAATAAAGGGCTTGAACAAGAAGATTAGGGCCCGATTATTATGCGGGCTTTTTAGCCCGATCCGTTTAAAGCCCGAAGTTTAATCGGACTAGCCCGACCGGGTTGCGGGTAGCCCATTTTTCTAACAATAAAAATAATTTAAAATGACACATTATAGAATAAACTAATTAATAAATTAAAAACTATATTTATTTTAATAAAATGAAATTGATATTGGTTGGCCCAACCCAACCAATCACTCCAATTTTCTTGCCCAGCCCAATTACCACCACCAGACACTAATTCACACTAACACTAAGTCCAATAAACAAGAAAGAAAAAGTAACATTGCTTCAGGTTGCTTCTACGAGAGTGTGAGAGAAAGCTTTCGGTAACCCTAACCTAACAATTAAACAACATCGTCGTCGCCGCTTGAAATTGCAAAACAAGCATGAGCTTTTAGTATATGATGTAAGTTGAAAAATTTATCTTACTAATTATTTCCTTTTAGATATTTTATTTCATGTAAGGTTTATAGCTTGTTTCTAATATCCAAAAATTTCCATCGCCACACTATGTAATTTATTTCATGTATGATAGCTTGAAAATTGGAATTTGGATAGCTTGATTGATAGATTGAAAGCTTGACTTTTTATGAATAAGAGCCTTCCTTTATATATATTTAACATATTTTTTATAAGTGAAATTTTCTTGTTAATATATTTCATGGTTAATATATCTTACTGTTTTCATGTTTATGTACATTATTTTCTCTCTAATTAATAATATATTTTATTTCCACTTTTAACTTTTAGTTTTGTTTTTCATATTGGTAATATTATTTACTCTTAGAAATTGAGTTGTCTCGATATGAATAGTTCTCGTTTTGGAAAATGTATTATTTACTCTCAGATCTCGACAAACTGAGAGTATTTGGTTGTTTAGCCTATGCTCACATTAAGCAAGACAAGGTCGAACCTAGAGCTCTGAGATGTAAGTTCCTTGGATATCCTGAGGGAGTCCAAGGCTATAGGTTGTGATGCCTAGAACCAGGTCACAGAAGATGTATCATAAGTCGTGATGTAGTTTTCAATGAAGTCGAGATGGCGTTCAAGAAAACTGGTGACGCTGGTCGAAGTGCAAAAATCTCTGAAGAGGAGCTGGAACAAGTAGAGATTCATGTTGAGGTGTAGCATAGTGGTGCTGAAGTGCATAACCCAGATGAAGTCGAAGAAGAAGAGCAAGATGCTGAAGAGACTGAGGAAACTGTCGATGACTACCTGTCATACCCCAAATTTTGACCACCAAGATTTCCCATCATTGTTAAGATCATCACCACAATATGGATGTACCTTCATGCCTCACCAATCTCCTCAAAGATGGTTGAGCATTCACCACAATCAAGGATTAGGGTTTTGAGCCCTCTCAGAGCACTTAGACAAAGGATCAATCAAAGAATGACATAATCTTCAACTTGTCTAACCTCTCAAACACCTATAAAGGATTAATAGGACTCCTACATAAAGAATCAAGCACAAGGTTGCAACATTCCAAGGGGATCAGGCCTCGAGGTCCCAGCGTCACCAAATTAGGGTTTTTGGTCGACTGAGGCCTCCAGATGAAAATTTTCATCTGAGAATGAACCAATGCTTCAAAGCACAACCCAAGATACTCCAAGGGACCTCATGGACCCAATCATCAAGTCAATTTAGCCTTAGGGGATGCATTCATAAAAAATCAGGAATTAGGGTTTCTTGACCTAATTCACCCCTAAGTTGACTTTTGGAGCAAAGCTTGAGCCAAGACCTCAAGACATGATTTCAGGAACTCAAATACACCACATTGATCCATTTACAACAATGGTTTGACCTAAGAAGCTTGGTTCACAAGTTTTAATTTGACCAGGACCACAATTAGGGTTTTGAGGAAAAAGTCAACTGTATCTTTGACTTTTGACCAAGACATGCTCCCAAACCTTGGGACATGATTCAATACACCCTATAACACCTATGGAATCCATCCATTAGGTTTGAATTAGGTCAAGAACTTGATTTCACAAAGGATCGCACAGTTTGGATTTCATCCGATAAAAAGTCAACTGTGCACAAAATCAAGTTTGACTTTTTGGAATTTTTCACAAATATGGTTCCCCTAAGTCAAAAATAATGTTAATGTATGGTATTGATCATCATTCATTAAGAAAAATCAAGAAAAGTGAGGTTTCTTGCAAAAGGGGCAACCATAAGAAACCAAAATTTTTCTAAGTTATGGAACAAAAGTGATTTTGGTACCAGTCCATAATATATGTTGTTCAAGGATCATAACTTGAGATCCAAGCAGCCATTTTGGGTGGTCCAAAGCCTGATTTGTAGGTGTTCCTACATTCTACAAAAGCTTCAACTATAATAAACTCCAATTCTTCATGGATTTTGAGTTATGGACTGATCAACATGACAAAAATAAAGAAAATGACACTTTTCCAACACTTACTGAAAATCTGCCTAAGTTTACCAGCCTTGAACATCAATATTCATGAGGATTTTTCAGTTGGATTCAAATAGTTTCAAGACAAAATATGATCACACGTGTATTTTATCATATGAGGGATTTCTAAAAAGCACAAGAGCCTCCCATAACTCAACCTGAGCAAGGAGATATGATCCCCTCAAAATCACCATTTCCAACTGTCTTGTACAAGGAAGATTTCGGCATTTTGCTTGATTTGGAAAATTTAGACAACTCCAAACCTTGTCATCCATTTGGACACATCAGAGGATAAAATCAAAAGGGAATGATCTAATCCCCAAGCCTCTCAAGTCCAAGAATCTACACATAGCCATAACAAACCTAAAATGGCTAAAAAGTGCAAAAGACTCCAATTTTGTTTCAAAGAATTTAATGGATGCATCAAGGTGGCATGGACTGACACATTCCTAACTGAATGAGTCAAGATTCAGCTCTGAATCAAAGGATCATAGGCCTGTGTAGAGCTTGCAAAACGGGTCGGCCCTGGGGGGCCGGGCCAAAAAGCCCGTCAAAATAAAGGGCTTGAACAAGGAGATTAGGGCCTGATTATTATGCGGGCTTTTTAGCCCGACCCGTTTAAAGCCCGAAGTTTAATCGGCTAGACCGACCGGGTTGCGGGTAGCCCGTTTTTCTAACAATAAAAATAATTTAAAATGACAAATTATAGAATAAACTAATTAATAAATTAAAAACTATATTTATTTTAATAAAATGAAATTGATATTGGTTGGCCCAACCCAACCAATCACTGCAATTTTCTTGCCCAGCCCAATTACCACCACCTGACACTAATTCACACTAACACTAAGTCCAAAAAAAAAGAAAGAAAAAGTAACATTGCTTCAGGTTGCTTCTACGAGAGTATGAGAGAAAGCTTTCGGTAACCCTAACCTAACAATTAAACAACATCGTCGTCGCCGCTTGAAATTGCAAAACAAGCATGAGCTTTTAGTATATGATGTAAGTTGAAAAATTTATCTTACTAATTATTTCCTTTTAGATATTTTATTTCATGTAAGGTTAATAGCTTGTTTCTAATATCCAAAAATTTCCATCGCCACACTATGTAATTTATTTCATGTATGATAGCTTAAAAATTGGAATTTTGATAGCTTGATTGATAGATTGAAAGCTTGACCTTTTATGAATAAGAGCCTTCCTTTATATATACTTTACATATTTTTTATAAGTGAAATTTTCTTGTTAATATATTTCATGGTTAATATATCTTACTGTTTTCATGTTTATGTACATTATTTTCTCTCTAATTAATAATATATTTTATTTCTACTTTTAACTTTTAGTTTTGTTTTTCATATTGGTAATATTATTTTCTCTTAGAAATTGAGTTGTCTCGATATGAATAGTTCTCGTTTTGGAAAATGTATTATTTACTCTCAGATCTCGACAAACTGAGAGTATTTGGTTGTTTAGCCTATGCTCACAATAGGCAAGACAAGGTCGAACCTAGAGCTCTGAGATGTAAGTTCCTTGGATATCCTGAGGGAGTCAAAGGCTATAGGTTGTGATGCCTAGAACCAGGTCACAGAAGATGTATCATAAGTCGTGATGTAGTTTTCAATGAAGTCGAGATGGCGTTCAAGAAAACTGGTGACGCTGGTCGAAGTGCAAAAATCTCTGAAGAGGCGCTGGAACAAGTAGAGATTCATGTTGAGGTGTAGCATAGTGGTGCTGAAGTGCATAACCCAGATGAAGTCGAAGAAAAAGAGCAAGATGCTGAAGAGACTGAGGAAACTGTCGATGACTACCTGTCATACCCCAAATTTTGACCACCAAGATTTCCCATCATTGTTAAGATCATCACCACAATATGGATGTACCTTCATGCCTCACCAATCTCCTCAAAGATGGTTGAGCATTCAACTCAATCAAGAATTAGGGTTTTGAGCCCTCTCAGAGCACTTAGACAAAGGATCAATCAAAGAATGACATAATCTTCAACTTGTCTAACCTCTCAACCACCTATAAAGGATTAAGAGGACTCCTACATAAAGAATCAAGCACAAGGTTGCAACATTCCAAGGGGATCAGACCTCGAGGTCGCCAGCGTCACCAAATTAGGGTTTTTGGTCGACTGAGGCCTCCAGATGAAAATTTTCATCTGAGAATGAACCAATGCTTCAAAGCACAACCCAAGATACTCCAAGGGACCTCATGGACCCAATCATCAAGTCAATTTAGCCTCAGGGGTTGCATTCATAAAAAATCAGGAATTAGGGTTTCTTGACCTAATTCACCCCTAAGTTGACTTTTGGAGCAAAGCTTGAGCCAAGACCTCAAGACATGATTTCAGGAACTCAAATACACCACATTGATCCATTTACAACAATGGTTTGACCTAAGAAGCTTGGTTCACAAGTTTTAATTTGACCAGGACCACAATTAGGGTTTTGAGGAAAAAGTCAACTGTATCTTTGACTTTTGACCAAGACATGCTCCCAAACCTTGGGACATGATTCAATACACCCTATAACACCTATGGAATCCATCCATTAGGTTTGAATTAGGTCAAGAACTTGATTTCACAAAGGATCGCACAGTTTGGAATTAATCCGATAAAAAGTCAACTGTGCACAAAATCAAGTTTGACTTTTTAGAATTTTTCACAAATATGGTTCCCCTAAGTAAAAAATAATGTTAATGTATGGTATTGATCATCATTCATTAAGAAAAATCAAGAAAAGTGAGGTTTCTTGCAAAAGGGGCAACCATAAGAAACCAAAATTTTTCTAAGTTATGGAACAAAAGTGATTTTGGTACCAGTCCATAATATATGATGTTCAAGGATCATAACTTGAGATCCAAGCAGCCATTTTGGGTGGTCCAAAGCCTGATTTGTAGGTGTTCCTACATTCTACAAAAGCTTCAACTATAATAAACTCCAATACTTCATGGATTTTGAGTTATGGACTAATCAAAATGACAAAAATAAAGAAAATGACACTTTTCCAACACTTACTGAAAATCTGCATAAGTTTACCAGCCTTGAACATCAATATTCATGAGGATTTTTCAGTTGGATTCAAATAGTTTCAAGACAAAATATGATCACACGTGTATTTTATCATATGAGGGATTTCTAAAAAGCACAAGAGCCTCCCATAACTCATCCTGAGCAAAGAGATATGATCCCCTCAAAATCACCATTTCCAACTGTCTTGTACAAGGAAGATTTCGGCATTTTGCTCGATTTGGAAAATTTGGAGAACTCCAAACCTTGTCATCCATTTGGACACATCAGAGGATAAAATCAAAAGGGAATGATCTAATCCCCAAGCCTCTCAAGTCCAAGAATCTACACATAGCCATAACAAACCTAAAATGGCTAAAAAGTGCAAAAGACTCCAATTTTGTTTCAAAGAATTTAATGGATGCATCAAGGTGGCATGGACTGACACATTCCTAACTGAATGAGCCAAGATTCAGCTCTGAATCAAAGGACCATAGGCCTGTGTAGAGCTGGCAAAATGGGTCGGGCCTGGCGGGCCAGGCCAAAAAGCCCGTCAAAATAAAGGTCTTGAACAAGAAGATTAGGGCCCGATTATTATGCGGGCTTTTTAGCCAGACCCGTTAAAAGCCCGAACTTTAATCGGGCTAGCCCGACCGAGTTGCGGGTAGCCCGTTTTTTTAACAATAAAAATAATTTAATATGATAAATTATAGAACAAACTAATTAATAAATTAAAAACTATATTTATTTTCATAAAATGAAATTGATATTGGTTGGCCCAACCCAACCAATCACTCCAATTTTCTTGCCCAACCCAATTACCACCACCAGACACTAATTCACACTAACACTAAGTCCAAAAAAAAAAAAGAAAAAGTAACATTGCTTCAGGTTGCTTCTACTAGAGTATGAGAGAAAGCTTTCGGTAACCCTAACCTATCAATTAAACAACATCGTCGTCGCCGCTTGAAATTGCAAAACAAGCATGAGCTTTTAGTATATGATGTAAGTTGAAAAATTTATCTTACTAATTATTTCCTTTTAGATATTTTATTTCATGTAAGGTTAATAGCTTGTTTCTAATATCCAAAAATTTCCATCGCCACACTATGTAATTTATTTCATGTATGATAGCTTGAAAATTGGAATTTTGATAGCTTGATTGATAGATTGAAAGCTTGACTTTTTATGAATAAGAGCCTTCCTTTATATATATTTAACATATTTTTTATAAGTGAAATTTTCTTGTTAATATATTTCATGGTTAATATATCTTACTGTTTTCATGTTTATGTACATTATTTTCTCTCTAATTAATAATATATTTTATTTCCACTTTTAACTTTTAGTTTTGTTTTTCATATTGGTAATATTATTTACTCTTAGAAATTGAGTTGTCTCGATATGAATAGTTCTCGTTTTGGAAAATGTATTATTTACTCTCAGATCTCGACAAACTGAGAGTATTTGGTTGTTTAGCCTATGCTCACATTAAGCAAGACAAGGTCGAACCTAGAGCTCTGAGATGTAAGTTCCTTGGATATCCTGAGGGAGTCAAAGGCTATAGGTTGTGATGCCTAGAACCAGGTCACAGAAGATGTATCATAAGTCGTGATGTAGTTTTCAATGAAGTCGAGATGGCATTCAAGAAAACTGGTGACGCTGGTCGAAGTGCAAAAATCTCTGAAGAGGAGCTGGAACAAGTAGAGATTCATGTTGAGGTGTAGCATAGTGGTACTGAAGTGCATAACCCAGATGAAGTCGAAGAAGAAGAGCAAGATGCTGAAGAGACTGAGGAAACTGTCGATGACTACCTGTCATACCCCAAATTTTGACCACCAAGATTTCCCATCATTTTTAAGATCATCACTACAATATGGATGTACCTTCATGCCTCACCAATCTCCTCAAAGATGGTTGAGCATTCACCACAATCAAGAATTAGGGTTTTGACCCCTCTCAGAGCACTTAGACAAAGGATCAATCAAAGAATGACATAATCTTCAACTTGTCTAACCTCTCAAACACCTATAAAGGATTAATTGGACTCCTACATAAAGAATCAAGCACAAGGTTGCAACATTCCAAGGGGATCAGGCCTCGAGGTCGCCAGCGTCACCAAATTAGGGTTTTTGGTCAACTGAGGCCTCCAGATGAAAATTTTCATCTGAGAATGAACCAATGCTTCAAAGAACAACCCAAGATACTCCAAGGGACCTCATGGACCCAATCATCAAGTCAATTTAGCCTTAGGGGATGCATTCATAAAAAATCAGGAATTAGGGTTTCTTGACCTAATTCACCCCTAAGTTGACTTTTGGAGCAAAGCTTGAGCCAAGACCTCAAGACATGATTTCAGGAACTCAAATACACCACATTGATCCATTTACAACAATGGTTTGACCTAAGAAGCTTGGTTCACAAGTTTCAATTTGACCAGGACCACAATTAGGGTTTTGAGGAAAAAGTCAACTGTATCTTTGACTTTTGACCAAGACATGCTCCCAAACCTTGGGACATGATTCAATACACCCTATAACACCTATGGAATCCATCCATTAGGTTTGAATTAGGTCAAGAACTTGATTTCACAAAGGATCGCACAGTTTGGATTTCATCCGATAAAAAGTCAACTGTGCACAAAATCAAGTTTGACTTTTTGGAATTTTTCACAAATATGGTTCCCCTAAGTCAAAAATAATGTTAATGTATGGTATTGATCATCATTCATTAAGAAAAATCAAGAAAAGTGAGGTTTCTTGCAAAAGGGGCAACCATAAGAAACCAAAATTTTTCTAAGTTATGGAACAAAAGTAATTTTGGTACCAGTCCATAATATATGATGTTCAAGGATCATAACTTGAGATCCAAGCAGCCATTTTGGGTGGTCCAAAGTCTGATTTGTAGGTGTTCCTACATTCTACAAAAGCTTCAACTATAATAAACTCCAATTCTTCATGGATTTTGAGTTATGGACTGATCAAAATGACAAAAATAAAGAAAATGACACTTTTCCAACACTTACTGAAAATCTGCCTATGTTTACCAGCCTTGAACATCAATATTCATGAGGATTTTTCAGTTGGATTCAAATAGTTTCAAGACAAAATATGATCACACGTGTATTTTATCATATGAGGGATTTCTAAAAAGCACAAGATCCTCCCATAACTCAACCTGAGCAAGGAGATATGATCCCCTCAAAATTACCATTTCCAACTGTCTTGTACAAGGAAGATTTCGGCATTTTGCTCGATTTGGAAAATTTGGACAACTCCAAACCTTGTCATCCATTTGGACACATCAGAGGATAAAATCAAAAGGGAATGATATAATCCCCAAGCCTCTCAAGTCCAAGAATCTACACATAGCCATAACAAACCTAAAATGGCTAAAAAGTGCAAAAGACTCCAATTTTGTTTCAAAGAATTTAATGGATGCATCAAGGTGGCATGGACTGACACATTCCTAACTGAATGAGTCAAGATTTAGCTCTGAATCAAAGGATCATAGGCCTGTGTAAAGCTGGCAAAATGGGTCGGCCCTGGGGGGCCGGACCAAAAAGCCCGTCAAAATAAAGGGCTTGAACAAGAAGATTAGGGCCCGATTATTATGCGGGCTTTTTAGCCCGATCCGTTTAAAGCCCGAAGTTTAATCGGACTAGCCCGACCGGGTTGCGGGTAGCCCATTTTTCTAACAATAAAAATAATTTAAAATGACACATTATAGAATAAACTAATTAATAAATTAAAAACTATATTTATTTTAATAAAATGAAATTGATATTGGTTGGCCCAACCCAACCAATCACTCCAATTTTCTTGCCCAGCCCAATTACCACCACCAGACACTAATTCACACTAACACTAAGTCCAATAAACAAGAAAGAAAAAGTAACATTGCTTCAGGTTGCTTCTACGAGAGTGTGAGAGAAAGCTTTCGGTAACCCTAACCTAACAATTAAACAACATCGTCGTCGCCGCTTGAAATTGCAAAACAAGCATGAGCTTTTAGTATATGATGTAAGTTGAAAAATTTATCTTACTAATTATTTCCTTTTAGATATTTTATTTCATGTAAGGTTAATAGCTTGTTTCTAATATCCAAAAATTTCCATCGCCACACTATGTAATTTATTTCATGTATGATAGCTTGAAAATTGGAATTTGGATAGCTTGATTGATAGATTGAAAGCTTGACTTTTTATGAATAAGAGCCTTCCTTTATATATATTTAACATATTTTTTATAAGTGAAATTTTCTTGTTAATATATTTCATGGTTAATATATCTTACTGTTTTCATGTTTATGTACATTATTTTCTCTCTAATTAATAATATATTTTATTTCCACTTTTAACTTTTAGTTTTGATTTTCATATTGGTAATATTATTTACTCTTAGAAATTGAGTTGTCTCGATATGAATAGTTCTCGTTTTGGAAAATGTATTATTTACTCTCAGATCTCGACAAACTGAGAGTATTTGGTTGTTTAGCCTATGCTCACATTAAGCAAGACAAGGTCGAACCTAGAGCTCTGAGATGTAAGTTCCTTGGATATCCTGAGGGAGTCAAAGGCTATAGGTTGTGATGCCTAGAACCAGGTCACAGAAGATGTATCATAAGTCGTGATGTAGTTTTCAATGAAGTCGAGATGGCGTTCAAGAAAACTGGTGACGCTGGTCGAAGTGCAAAAATCTCTGAAGAGGAGCTGGAACAAGTAGAGATTCATGTTGAGGTGTAGCATAGTGGTGCTGAAGTGCATAACCCAGATGAAGTCGAAGAAGAAGAGCAAGATGCTGAAGAGACTGAGGAAACTGTCGATGACTACCTGTCATACCCCAAATTTTGACCACCAAGATTTCCCATCATTGTTAAGATCATCACCACAATATGGATGTACCTTCATGCCTCACCAATCTCCTCAAAGATGGTTGAGCATTCACCACAATCAAGGATTAGGGTTTTGAGCCCTCTCAGAGCACTTAGACAAAGGATCAATCAAAGAATGACATAATCTTCAACTTGTCTAACCTCTCAAACACCTATAAAGGATTAATAGGACTCCTACATAAAGAATCAAGCACAAGGTTGCAACATTCCAAGGGGATCAGGCCTCGAGGTCCCAGCGTCACCAAATTAGGGTTTTTGGTCGACTGAGGCCTCCAGATGAAAATTTTCATCTGAGAATGAACCAATGCTTCAAAGCACAACCCAAGATACTCCAAGGGACCTCATGGACCCAATCATCAAGTCAATTTAGCCTTAGGGGATGCATTCATAAAAAATCAGGAATTAGGGTTTCTTGACCTAATTCACCCCTAAGTTGACTTTTGGAGCAAAGCTTGAGCCAAGACCTCAAGACATGATTTCAGGAACTCAAATACACCACATTGATCCATTTACAACAATGGTTTGACCTAAGAAGCTTGGTTCACAAGTTTCAATTTGACCAGGACCACAATTAGGGTTTTGAGGAAAAAGTCAACTGTATCTTTGACTTTTGACCAAGACATGCTCCCAAACCTTGGGACATGATTCAATACACCCTATAACACCTATGGAATCCATCCATTAGGTTTGAATTAGGTCAAGAACTTGATTTCACAAAGGATCGCACAGTTTGGATTTCATCCGATAAAAAGTCAACTGTGCACAAAATCAAGTTTGACTTTTTGGAATTTTTCACAAATATGGTTCCCCTAAGTCAAAAATAATGTTAATGTATGGTATTGATTATCATTCATTAAGAAAAATCAAGAAAAGTGAGGTTTCTTGCAAAAGGGGCAACCATAAGAAACCAAAATTTTTCTAAGTTATGGAACAAAAGTGATTTTGGTACCAGTCCATAATATATGATGTTCAAGGATCATAACTTGAGATCCAAGCAGCCATTTTGGGTGGTCCAAAGTCTGATTTGTAGGTGTTCCTACATTCTACAAAAGCTTCAACTATAATAAACTCCAATTCTTCATGGATTTTGAGTTATGGACTGATCAAAATGACAAAAATAAAGAAAATGACACTTTTCCAACACTTACTGAAAATCTGCCTAAGTTTACCAGCCTTGAACATCAATATTCATGAGGATTTTTCAGTTGGATTCAAATAGTTTCAAGACAAAATATGATCACACGTGTATTTTATCATATGAGGGATTTCTAAAAAGCACAAGAGCCTCCCATAACTCAACCTGAGCAAGGAGATATGATCCCCTCAAAATCACCATTTCCAACTGTCTTGTACAAGGAAGATTTCGGCATTTTGCTCGATTTGGAAAATTTGGACAACTCCAAACCTTGTCATCCATTTGGACACATCAGAGGATAAAATCAAAAGGGAATGATCTAATCCCCAAGCCTCTCAAGTCCAAGAATCTACACATAGCCATAACAAACCTAAAATGGCTAAAAAGTGCAAAAGACTCCAATTTTGTTTCAAAGAATTTAATGAATGCATCAAGGTGGCATGAACTGACACATTCCTAACTGAATGAGTCAAGATTCAGCTCTGAATCAAAGGATCATAGGCCTGTGTAAACGGGTCGGCCCTGGGGGGCCGGGCCAAAAAGCCCGTCAAAATAAAGGGCTTGAACAAGAAGATTAGGGCCCGATTATTATGCGGGCTTTTTAGCCCGATCCGTTTAAAGCCCGAAGTTTAATCGGACTAGCCCGACCGGGTTGCGGGTAGCCCATTTTTCTAACAATAAAAATAATTTAAAATGACACATTATAGAATAAACTAATTAATAAATTAAAAACTATATTTATTTTAATAAAATGAAATTGATATTGGTTGGCCCAACCCAACCAATCACTCCAATTTTCTTGCCCAGCCCAATTACCACCACCAGACACTAATTCACACTAACACTAAGTCCAATAAACAAGAAAGAAAAAGTAACATTGCTTCAGGTTGCTTCTACGAGAGTGTGAGAGAAAGCTTTCGGTAACCCTAACCTAACAATTAAACAACATCGTCGTCGCCGCTTGAAATTGCAAAACAAGCATGAGCTTTTAGTATATGATGTAAGTTGAAAAATTTATCTTACTAATTATTTCCTTTTAGATATTTTATTTCATGTAAGGTTAATAGCTTGTTTCTAATATCCAAAAATTTCCATCGCCACACTATGTAATTTATTTCATGTATGATAGCTTGAAAATTGGAATTTGGATAGCTTGATTGATAGATTGAAAGCTTGACTTTTTATGAATAAGAGCCTTCCTTTATATATATTTAACATATTTTTTATAAGTGAAATTTTCTTGTTAATATATTTCATGGTTAATATATCTTACTGTTTTCATGTTTATGTACATTATTTTCTCTCTAATTAATAATATATTTTATTTCCACTTTTAACTTTTAGTTTTGTTTTTCATATTGGTAATATTATTTACTCTTAGAAATTGAGTTGTCTCGATATGAATAGTTCTCGTTTTGGAAAATGTATTATTTACTCTCAGATCTCGACAAACTGAGAGTATTTGGTTGTTTAGCCTATGCTCACATTAAGCAAGACAAGGTCGAACCTAGAGCTCTGAGATGTAAGTTCCTTGGATATCCTGAGGGAGTCAAAGGCTATAGGTTGTGATGCCTAGAACCAGGTCACAGAAGATGTATCATAAGTCGTGATGTAGTTTTCAATGAAGTCGAGATGGCGTTCAAGAAAACTGGTGACGCTGGTCGAAGTGCAAAAATATCTGAAGAGGAGCTGGAACAAGTAGAGATTCATGTTGAGGTGTAGCATAGTGGTGCTGAAGTGCATAACCCAGATGAAGTCGAAGAAGAAGAGCAAGATGCTGAAGAGACTGAGGAAACTGTCGATGACTACCTGTCATACCCCAAATTTTGACCACCAAGATTTCCCATCATTGTTAAGATCATCACCACAATATGGATGTACCTTCATGCCTCACCAATCTCCTCAAAGATGGTTGAGCATTCACCACAATCAAGGATTAGGGTTTTGAGCCCTCTCAGAGCACTTAGACAAAGGATCAATCAAAGAATGACATAATCTTCAACTTGTCTAACCTCTCAAACACCTATAAAGGATTAATAGGACTCCTACCTAAAGAATCAAGCACAAGGTTGCAACATTCCAAGGGGATCAGGCCTCGAGGTTCCAGCGTCACCAAATTAGGGTTTTTGGTCGACTGAGGCCTCCAGATGAAACTTTTCATCTGAGAATGAACCAATGCTTCAAAGCACAACCCAAGATACTCCAAGGGACCTCATGGACCCAATCATCAAGTCAATTTAGCCTTAGGGGATGCATTCATAAAAAATCAGGAATTAGGGTTTCTTGACCTAATTCACCCCTAAGTTGACTTTTGGAGCAAAGCTTGAGCCAAGACCTCAAGACATGATTTCAGGAACTCAAATACACCACATTGATCCATTTACAACAATGGTTTGACCTAAGAAGCTTGGTTCACAAGTTTCAATTTGACCAGGACCACAATTAGGGTTTTGAGGAAAAAGTCAACTGTATCTTTGACTTTTGACCAAGACATGCTCCCAAACCTTGGGACATGATTCAATACACCCTATAACACCTATGGAATCCATCCATTAGGTTTGAATTAGGTCAAGAACTTGATTTCACAAAGGATCGCACAGTTTGGATTTCATCCGATAAAAAGTCAACTGTGCACAAAATCAAGTTTGACTTTTTGGAATTTTTCACAAATATGGTTCCCCTAAGTCAAAAATAATGTTAATGTATGGTATTGATTATCATTCATTAAGAAAAATCAAGAAAAGTGAGGTTTCTTGCAAAAGGGGCAACCATAAGAAACCAAAATTTTTCTAAGTTATGGAACAAAAGTGATTTTGGTACCAGTCCATAATATATGATGTTCAAGGATCATAACTTGAGATCCAAGCAGCCATTTTGGGTGGTCCAAAGTCTGATTTGTAGGTGTTCCTACATTCTACAAAAGCTTCAACTATAATAAACTCCAATTCTTCATGGATTTTGAGTTATGGACTGATCAAAATGACAAAAATAAAGAAAATGACACTTTTCCAACACTTACTGAAAATCTGCCTAAGTTTACCAGCCTTGAACATCAATATTCATGAGGATTTTTCAGTTGGATTCAAATAGTTTCAAGACAAAATATGATCACACGTGTATTTTATCATATGAGGGATTTCTAAAAAGCACAAGAGCCTCCCATAACTCAACCTGAGCAAGGAGATATGATCCCCTCAAAATCACCATTTCCAACTGTCTTGTACAAGGAAGATTTCGGCATTTTGCTCGATTTGGAAAATTTGGACAACTCCAAACCTTGTCATCCATTTGGACACATCAGAGGATAAAATCAAAAGGGAATGATCTAATCCCCAAGCCTCTCAAGTCCAAGAATCTACACATAGCCATAACAAACCTAAAATGGCTAAAAAGTGCAAAAGACTCCAATTTTGTTTCAAAGAATTTAATGAATGCATCAAGGTGGCATGAACTGACACATTCCTAACTGAATGAGTCAAGATTCAGCTCTGAATCAAAGGATCATAGGCCTGTGTAAACGGGTCGGCCCTGGGGGGCCGGGCCAAAAAGCCCGTCAAAATAAAGGGCTTGAACAAGAAGATTAGGGCCCGATTATTATGCGGGCTTTTTAGCCCGATCCGTTTAAAGCCCGAAGTTTAATCGGACTAGCCCGACCGGGTTGCGGGTAGCCCATTTTTCTAACAATAAAAATAATTTAAAATGACACATTATAGAATAAACTAATTAATAAATTAAAAACTATATTTATTTTAATAAAATGAAATTGATATTGGTTGGCCCAACCCAACCAATCACTCCAATTTTCTTGCCCAGCCCAATTACCACCACCAGACACTAATTCACACTAACACTAAGTCCAATAAACAAGAAAGAAAAAGTAACATTGCTTCAGGTTGCTTCTACGAGAGTGTGAGAGAAAGCTTTCGGTAACCCTAACCTAACAATTAAACAACATCGTCGTCGCCGCTTGAAATTGCAAAACAAGCATGAGCTTTTAGTATATGATGTAAGTTGAAAAATTTATCTTACTAATTATTTCCTTTTAGATATTTTATTTCATGTAAGGTTAATAGCTTGTTTCTAATATCCAAAAATTTCCATCGCCACACTATGTAATTTATTTCATGTATGATAGCTTGAAAATTGGAATTTGGATAGCTTGATTGATAGATTGAAAGCTTGACTTTTTATGAATAAGAGCCTTCCTTTATATATATTTAACATATTTTTTATAAGTGAAATTTTCTTGTTAATATATTTCATGGTTAATATATCTTACTGTTTTCATGTTTATGTACATTATTTTCTCTCTAATTAATAATATATTTTATTTCCACTTTTAACTTTTAGTTTTGTTTTTCATATTGGTAATATTATTTACTCTTAGAAATTGAGTTGTCTCGATATGAATAGTTCTCGTTTTGGAAAATGTATTATTTACTCTCAGATCTCGACAAACTGAGAGTATTTGGTTGTTTAGCCTATGCTCACATTAAGCAAGACAAGGTCGAACCTAGAGCTCTGAGATGTAAGTTCCTTGGATATCCTGAGGGAGTCAAAGGCTATAGGTTGTGATGCCTAGAACCAGGTCACAGAAGATGTATCATAAGTCGTGATGTAGTTTTCAATGAAGTCGAGATGGCGTTCAAGAAAACTGGTGACGCTGGTCGAAGTGCAAAAATCTCTGAAAAGGAGCTGGAACAAGTAGAGATTCATGTTGAGGTGTAGCATAGTGGTGCTGAAGTGCATAACCCAGATGAAGTCGAAGAAGAAGAGCAAGATGCTGAAGAGACTGAGGAAACTGTCGATGACTACCTGTCATACCCCAAATTTTGACCTCCAAGATTTCCCATCATTGTTAAGATCATCACCACAATATGGATGTACCTTCATGCCTCACCAATCTCCTCAAAGATGGTTGAGCATTCACCACAATCAAGGATTAGGGTTTTGAGCCCTCTCAGAGCACTTAGACAAAGGATCAATCAAAGAATGACATAATCTTCAACTTGTCTAACCTCTCAAACACCTATAAAGGATTAATAGGACTCCTACCTAAAGAATCAAGCACAAGGTTGCAACATTCCAAGGGGATCAGGCCTCGAGGTCCCAGCGTCACCAAATTAGGGTTTTTGGTCGACTGAGGCCTCCAGATGAAAATTTTCATCTGAGAATGAACCAATGCTTCAAAGCACAACCCAAGATACTCCAAGGGACCTCATGGACCCAATCATCAAGTCAATTTAGCCTTAGGGGATGCATTCATAAAAAATCAGGAATTAGGGTTTCTTGACCTAATTCACCCCTAAGTTGACTTTTGGAGCAAAGCTTGAGCCAAGACCTCAAGACATGATTTCAGGAACTCAAATACACCACATTGATCCATTTACAACAATGGTTTGACCTAAGAAGCTTGGTTCACAAGTTTCAATTTGACCAGGACCACAATTAGGGTTTTGAGGAAAAAGTCAACTGTATCTTTGACTTTTGACCAAGACATGCTCCCAAACCTTGGGACATGATTCAATACACCCTATAACACCTATGGAATCCATCCATTAGGTTTGAATTAGGTCAAGAACTTGATTTCACAAAGGATCGCACAGTTTGGATTTCATCCGATAAAAAGTCAACTGTGCACAAAATCAAGTTTGACTTTTTGGAATTTTTCACAAATATGGTTCCCCTAAGTCAAAAATAATGTTAATGTATGGTATTGATTATCATTCATTAAGAAAAATCAAGAAAAGTGAGGTTTCTTGCAAAAGGGGCAACCATAAGAAACCAAAATTTTTCTAAGTTATGGAACAAAAGTGATTTTGGTACCAGTCCATAATATATGATGTTCAAGGATCATAACTTGAGATCCAAGCAGCCATTTTGGGTGGTCCAAAGTCTGATTTGTAGGTGTTCCTACATTCTACAAAAGCTTCAACTATAATAAACTCCAATTCTTCATGGATTTTGAGTTATGGACTGATCAAAATGACAAAAATAAAGAAAATGACACTTTTCCAACACTTACTGAAAATCTGCCTAAGTTTACCAGCCTTGAACATCAATATTCATGAGGATTTTTCAGTTGGATTCAAATAGTTTCAAGACAAAATATGATCACACGTGTATTTTATCATATGAGGGATTTCTAAAAAGCACAAGAGCCTCCCATAACTCAACCTGAGCAAGGAGATATGATCCCCTCAAAATCACCATTTCCAACTGTCTTGTACAAGGAAGATTTCGGCATTTTGCTCGATTTGGAAAATTTGGACAACTCCAAACCTTGTCATCCATTTGGACACATCAGAGGATAAAATCAAAAGGGAATGATCTAATCCCCAAGCCTCTCAAGTCCAAGAATCTACACATAGCCATAACAAACCTAAAATGGCTAAAAAGTGCAAAAGACTCCAATTTTGTTTCAAAGAATTTAATGAATGCATCAAGGTGGCATGAACTGACACATTCCTAACTGAATGAGTCAAGATTCAGCTCTGAATCAAAGGATCATAGGCCTGTGTAGAGCTGGCCAAACGGGTCGGCCCTGGGGGGCCGGGCCAAAAAGCCCGTCAAAATAAAGGGCTTGAACAAGAAGATTAGGGCCCGATTATTATGCGGGCTTTTTAGCCCGATCCGTTTAAAGCCCGAAGTTTAATCGGGCTAGCCCGACCGGGTTGCGGGTAGCCCATTTTTCTAACAATAAAAATAATTTAAAATGACAAATTATAGAATAAACTAATTAATAAATTAAAAACTATATTTATTTTAATAAAATGAAATTGATATTGGTTGGCCCAACCCAACCAATCACTCCAATTTTCTTGCCCAGCCCAATTACCACCACCAGACACTAATTCACACTAACACTAAGTCCAAAAAAAAAGAAAGAAAAAGTAACATTGCTTCAGGTTGCTTCTACGAGAGTGTGAGAGAAAGCTTTCGGTAACCCTAACCTAACAATTAAACAACATCGTCGTCACCGCTTGAAATTGCAAAACAAGCATGAGCTTTTAGTATATGATGTAAGTTGAAAAATTTATCTTACTAATTATTTCCTTTTAGATATTTTATTTCATGTAAGGTTAATAGCTTGTTTCTAATATCCAAAAATTTCCATCGCCACACTATGTAATTTATTTCATGTATGATAGCTTGAAAATTGGAATTTTGATAGCTTGATTGATAGATTGAAAGCTTGACTTTTTATGAATAAGAGCCTTCCTTTATATATATTTAACATATTTTTTATAAGTGAAATTTTCTTGTTAATATATTTCATGGTTAATATATCTTACTGTTTTCATGTTTATGTACATTATTTTCTCTCTAATTAATAATATATTTTATTTCCACTTTTAACTTTTAGTTTTGTTTTTCATATTGGTAATATTATTTACTCTTAGAAATTGAGTTGTCTCGATATGAATAGTTCTCGTTTTGGAAAATGTATTATTTACTCTCAGATCTCGACAAACTGAGAGTATTTGGTTATTTAGCCTATGCTCACATTAGGCAAGACAAGGTCGAACCAAGAGCTCTGAGATGTAAGTTCCTTGGATATCCTGAGGGAGTCAAAGGCTATAGGTTGTGATGCCTAGAACCAGGTCACAGAAGATGTATCATAAGTCGTGATGTAGTTTTCAATGAAGTCGAGATGGCGTTCAAGAAAACTGGTGACGCTAGTCGAAGTGCAAAAATCTCTGAAGAGGAGCTGGAACAAGTAGAGATTCATGTTGAGGTGTAGCATAGTGCTGCTGAAGTGCATAACCCAGATGAAATCGAAGAAGAAGAGCAAGATGCTGAAGAGACTGAGGAAACTGTCGATGACTACCTGTCATACCCCAAATTTTGACCACCAAGATTTCCCATCATTGTTAAGATCATCACCACAATATGGATGTACCTTCATGCCTCACCAATCTCCTCAAAGATGGTTGAGCATTCACCACAATCAAGGATTAGGGTTTTGAGCCCTCTCAGAGCACTTAGACAAAGGATCAATCAAAGAATGACATAATCTTCAACTTGTCTAACCTCTCAAACACCTATAAAGGATTAATAGGACTCCAACATAAAGAATCAAGCACAAGGTTGCAACATTCCAAGGGGATCAGGCCTCGAGGTCGCCAGCGTCACCAAATTAGGGTTTTTGGTCGACTGAGGCCTCTAGATGAAAATTTTCATCTGAGAATGAACCAATGCTTCAAAGCACAAACCAAGATACTCCAAGGGACCTCATGGACCCAATCATCAAGTCAATTTAGCCTCAGGGGATGCATTCATAAAAAATCAGCAATTAGGGTTTCTTGACCTAATTCACCCCTAAGTTGACTTTTGGAGCAAAGCTTGAGCCAAGACCTCAAGACATGATTTCAGGAACTCAAATACACCACATTGATCCATTTACAACAATGGTTTGACCTAAGAAGCTTGGTTCACAAGTTTCAATTTGACCAGGACCACAATTAGGGTTTTGAGAAAAAAGTCGACTGTATCTTTGACTTTTGACCAAGACATGCTCCCAAACCTTGGGACATGATTCAATACACCCTATAACACCTATGGAATCCATCCATTAGGTTTGAATTAGGTCAAGAACTTGATTTCACAAAGGATCGCACAGTTTGGATTTCATCCGATAAAAAGTCAACTGTGCACAAAATCAAGTTTGACTTTTTGGAATTTTTCACAAATATGGTTCCCCTAAGTCAAAAATAATGTTAATGTATGGTATTGATTATCATTCATTAAGAAAAATCAAGAAAAGTGAGGTTTCTTGCAAAAGGGGCAACCATAAGAAACCAAAATTTTTCTAAGTTATGGAACAAAATTGATTTTGGTACCAGTCCATAATATATGATGTTCAAGGATCATAACTTGAGATCCAAGCAGCCATTTTGGGTGGTCCAAAGTCTGATTTGTAGGTGTTCCTACATTCTACAAAAGCTTCAACTATAATAAACTCCAATTCTTCATGGATTTTGAGTTATGGACTGATCAAAATGACAAAAATAAAGAAAATGACACTTTTCCAACACTTACTGAAAATCTGCCTAAGTTTACCAGCCTTGAACATCAATATTCATGAGGATTTTTCAGTTGGATTCAAATAGTTTCAAGACAAAATATGATCACACGTGTATTTTATCATATGAGGGATTTCTAAAAAGCTCAAGAGCCTCCCATAACTCAACCTGAGCAAGGAGATATGATCCCCTCAAAATCACCATTTCCAACTGTCTTGTACAAGGAAGATTTCGGCATTTTGCTCGATTTGGAAAATTTGGACAACTCCAAACCTTGTCATCCATTTGGACACATCAAAGGATAAAATCAAAAGGGAATGATCTAATCCCCAAGCCTCTCAAGTCCAAGAATCTACACATAGCCATAACAAACCTAAAATGGCTAAAAAGTGCAAAAGACTCCAATTTTGTTTCAAAGAATTTAATGGATGCATCAAGGTGGCATGGACTGACACATTCCTAACTGAATGAGCCAAGATTTAGCTCTGAATCAAAGGACCATAGGCCTGTGTAGAGCTGGCCAAACGGGTCGGCCCTGGGGGGCCGGGCCAAAAAGCCCGTCAAAATAAAGGGCTTGAACAAGAAGATTAGGGCCCGATTATTATGCGGGCTTTTTAGCCCGATCCGTTTAAAGCCCGAAGTTTAATCGGGCTAGCCCGACCGGGTTGCGGGTAGCCCATTTTTCTAACAATAAAAATAATTTAAAATGACAAATTATAGAATAAACTAATTAATAAATTAAAAACTATATTTATTTTAATAAAATGAAATTGATATTGGTTGGCCCAACCCAACCAATCACTCCAATTTTCTTGCCCAGCCCAATTACCACCACCAGACACTAATTCACACTAACACTAAGTCCAAAAAAAAAGAAAGAAAAAGTAACATTGCTTCAGGTTGCTTCTACGAGAGTGTGAGAGAAAGCTTTCGGTAACCCTAACCTAACAATTAAACAACATCGTCGTCGCCGCTTGAAATTGCAAAACAAGCATGAGCTTTTAGTATATGATGTAAGTTGAAAAATTTATCTTACTAATTATTTCCTTTTAGATATTTTATTTCATGTAAGGTTAATAGCTTGTTTCTAATATCCAAAAATTTCCATCGCCACACTATGTAATTTATTTCATGTATGATAGCTTGAAAATTGGAATTTTGATAGCTTGATTGATAGATTGAAAGCTTGACTTTTTATGAATAAGAGCCTTCCTTTATATATATTTAACATATTTTTTATAAGTGAAATTTTCTTGTTAATATATTTCATGGTTAATATATCTTACTGTTTTCATGTTTATGTACATTATTTTCTCTCTAATTAATAATATATTTTATTTCCACTTTTAACTTTTAGTTTTGTTTTTCATATTGGTAATATTATTTACTCTTAGAAATTGAGTTGTCTCGATATGAATAGTTCTCGTTTTGGAAAATGTATTATTTACTCTCAGATCTCGACAAACTGAGAGTATTTGGTTATTTAGCCTATGCTCACATTAGGCAAGACAAGGTCGAACCTAGAGCTCTGAGATGTAAGTTCCTTGGATATCCTGAGGGAGTCAAAGGCTATAGGTTGTGATGCCTAGAACCAGGTCACAGAAGATGTATCATAAGTCGTGATGTAGTTTTCAATGAAGTCGAGATGGCGTTCAAGAAAACTGGTGACGCTAGATGAAGTGCAAAAATCTCTGAAGAGGAGCTGGAACAAGTAGAGATTCATGTTGAGGTGTAGCATAGTGGTGCTGAAGTGCATAACCCAGATGAAGTCGAAGAAGAAGAGCAAGATGCTGAAGAGACTGAGGAAACTGTCGATGAGTACCTGTCATACCCCAAATTTTGACCACCAAGATTTCCCATCATTGTTAAGATCATCACCACAATATGGATGTACCTTCATGCCTCACCAATCTCCTCAAAGATGGTTGAGCATTCACCACAATCAAGGATTAGGGTTTTGAGCCCTCTCAGAGCACTTAGACAAAGGATCAATCAAAGAATGACATAATCTTCAACTTGTCTAACCTCTCAAACACCTATAAAGGATTAATAGGACTCCAACATAAAGAATCAAGCACAAGGTTGCAACATTCCAAGGGGATCAGGCCTCGAGGTCGCCAGCGTCACCAAATTAGGGTTTTTGGTCGACTGAGGCCTCTAGATGAAAATTTTCATCTGAGAATGAACCAATGCTTCAAAGCACAAACCAAGATACTCCAAGGGACCTCATGGACCCAATCATCAAGTCAATTTAGCCTCAGGGGATGCATTCATAAAAAATCAGCAATTAGGGTTTCTTGACCTAATTCACCCCTAAGTTGACTTTTGGAGCAAAGCTTGAGCCTAGACCTCAAGACATGATTTCAGTAACTCAAATACACCACATTGATCCATTTACAACAATGGTTTGACCTAAGAAGCTTGGTTCACAAGTTTCAATTTGACCAGGACCACAATTAGGGTTTTGAGAAAAAAGTCGACTGTATCTTTGACTTTTGACCAAGACATGCTCCCAAACCTTGGGACATGATTCAATACACCCTATAACAGCTATGGAATCCATCCATTAGGTTTGAATTAGGTCAATAACTTGATTTCACAAAGGATCGCACAGTTTGGATTTCATCCAATAAAAAGTCAACTGTGCACAAAATCAAGTTTGACTTTTTGGAATTTTTCACAAATATGGTTCCGCTAAGTCAAAAATAATGTTAATGTATGGTATTGATCATCATTCATTAAGAAAAATCAAGAAAAGTGTGGTTTCTTGCAAAAGGAGCAACCATAAGAAACCAAAATTTTTCTAAGTTATGGAACCAAATTTATTTTGGTACCAGTCCATAATATATGATGTTCAAGGATCATAACTTGAGATCCAAGCAGCCATTTTGGGTGGTCCAAAGCCTGATTTGTAGGTGTTCCTACATTCTACAAAAGCTTCAACTATAATAAACTCCAATTCTTCATGTATTTTGAGTTATGGACTGATCAAAATGACAAAAATAAAGAAAATGACACTTTTCCAACACTTACTGAAAATCTGCCTAAGTTTACTAGCCTTGAACATCAATATTCATGAGGAATTTTCAGTTGGATTCAAATAGTTTCAACACAAAATATGATCACACGTGTATTTTATCATATGAGGGATTTCTAAAAAGCACAAGAGCCTCCCATAACTCAACCTGAGCAAGGAGATATGATCCCCTCAAAATCACCATTTCCAACTGTCTTGTACAAGGAAGATTTCGGCATTTTGCTCGATTTGGAAAATTTGGACAACTCCAAACCTTGTCATCCATTTGGACACATCAGAGGATAAAATCAAAAGGGAATGATCTAATCCCCAAGCCTCTCAAGTCCAAGAATCTACACATAGCCATAACAAACCTAAAAAGGCTAAAGAGTGCAAAAGACTCCAATTTGTTTCAAAGAATTTAATGGATGCATCAAGGTGGCATGGACTGACATATTCCTAACTGAATGAGTCAAGATTTAGCTCTGAATCAAAGGACCATAGGCCGGTGTTGAGCTTGCAAAACGAGTCGGGCCTGGCGGGCCGGGCCATAAAGCCCGTCAAAATAAAGGGCTTGAACATGAAGATTAAGGCCCAATTATTATGCGGGCTTTTTAGCCCGACCCGTTTAAAGCCCGAAGTTTAATCGGGCTAGCCAGACCGGGTTGCGGGTAGCCCTTTTTTTAACAATAAAAATAATTTAAAATGATAAATTATAGAACAAACTAATTAATAAATTAAAAACTATATTTATTTTAATAAAATGAAATTGATATTGGTTGGCCCAACCCAACCAATCACTCCAATTTTCTTGCCCAACCCAATTACCACCACCAGACACCAATTCACACTAACACTAAGTCCAAAAAAAAAAGAAAAAGTGACATTGCTTCAGGTTGCTTCTACGAGAGTAAGAGAGAAAGCTTTCGGTAAACCTAACAATTAAACAACATCGTCGTCGCCGCGTAAAATTGCAAAACAAGCAGGAGCTTTTAGTATATGATGTAAGTTGAAATATTTATCTTACTAATTATTTCCTTTTAGATATTTTATTTCATGTAAGGTTAATAGGTTGTTTCTAATATCCAAAAATTTCCATCGCCTCACTATGTAATTTATTTCATGTGTGATAGCTTGAAAATTGGAATTTTGATAGCTTGATTGATAGATTGAAAGCTTGATTTTTTATGAATAAGATCCTTCCTTTATAGATACTTTACATATTTTTTATAATTGAAATTTTCTTTTTAATATATTTCATGGTTAATATATCTTACTGTTTTCATGTTTATGTACCTTATTTTCTCTCTAATTAATAATATATTTTATTTCAACTTTTAACTTTTAGTTTTGTTTTTCATGTTGGTAATATTATTTACTCTTAGAAATTGAGTTGTCTCGATATAAATACTTCTGGTTTTGGAAAATGTATTATTTACTCTCAGATCTCGACAAACTGAGAGTATTTGGTTGTTTAGCCTATGCTCACATTAGGCAAGACAAGGTCGAACCTAGAGCTCTGAGATGTAAGTTCCTTGGATATCCTGAGGGAGTCAAAGGCTATAGGTTGTGATGCCTAGAACCAGGTCACAGAAGATGTATCATAAGTCGTGATGTAGTTTTCAATGAAGTCGAGATGGCGTTCAAGAAAACTGGTGACGCTGGTCGAAGTGCAAAAATCTCTGAAGAGGAGCTGGAACAAGTAGAGATTCATGTTGAGGTGTAGCATAGTGGTGCTGAAGTGCATAACCCAGATGAAGTCGAAGAAGAAGAGCAAGATGCTGAAGAGACTGAGGAAACTGTCGATGACTATCTGTCATACCCCAAATTTTGACCACCAAGATTTCCCATCATTGTGAATATCATCACCATAATATGGATGTACGTTCATGCCTCACCAATTTCCTCAAAGATGGTTGAGCATTCACCACAATCAAGAATTAGGGTTTTGAGCCCTGTCAGAGCACTTAGACAAATGATCAATCAAAGAATGACATAATATTCAACTTGGCTAACCTCTCAAACACCTATAAAGGATCAAGAGGACTCCCACATAAAGAATCAAGCACAGGGCTGCAACATTCCAAGGGGATCAAGCCTCAAGGTCGCCAGCGTCACCAAATTAGGGTTTTTGGTCGACTGAGGCCTCCAAATGAAAATTTTCATCTGAGCATGAACCAATGCTTCAAAGCACAACCCAAGATACTCCAAGGGACATCATGGACCCAATCATCAAGTCAATTTAGCCTCAGGGGATGCATTCATAAAAAATCAGGAATTAGGGTTTCTTGACCTAATTCACCCCTAAGTTGACTTTTGGAGCATAGCATGAGCCAATAACCCAAGACATGATTTGAGGAACTCAAATACACCACATTGATCCATTTACAACAAAGGTTTGACCTAAGAAACATGGTTCACAAGTTTCAATTTCACCAGGACCACAATTAGGGTTTTGAGGAAAAAGTCAACTGTATCTTTGACTTTTGACCAAGACATGCTCCCAAACCCTGGGACATGATTCAATACACCCTATAACACCTATGGAATCCATCCATTAGGTTTGAATTAGGTCAAGAACTTGATTTCACAAAGAATCGCACAGTTTGGATTTCATCCGATAAAAAGTCAACTGTGCACAAAATCAAGTTTGCCTTTTTGGAATTTTTCACAAATATGGTTCCCCTAAGTCAAAAATAATGTTAATGTATGGTATTGATCAACATTCATTAAGAAAAATCATGAAAAGTGAGGTTTCTTGCAAAAGGGGCAACCATAAGAAACCAAAAATTTTCTAAGTTATGGAACAAAAGTGATTTTGGTACCAGTCCATAATATATGATGTTCAAGGATCATAACTTGAGATCCAAGCAGCCATTTTGGGTGGTCCAAAGCCTGATTTGTAGGTGTTCCTACATTCTACAAAAGCTTCAACTATAAGAAACTCCAATTCTTCATGGATTTTGAGTTATGGACTGATCAAAATGACAAAAATAAAGAAAATGACACTTTTCCAACACTTAGTGAAAATCTGCCTAAGTTACCAGCCTTAAACATCAATATTCATGAGGATTTTTCAGTTGGGTTCAAATAGTTTCAAGACAAAATATGATCACACATGTATTTTATCATATGAGGGCTTTCTAAAAAGCACAAGAGCCTCTTATAACTCAACCTGAGCAAGGAGATATGATTCCCTCAAAATCACTATTTCCAACTGTCTTGTACAAGGAAGATTTTGGCATTTTGCCTGATTTGGAAATTTTGGACAACTCCAAACATTGTCATCCATTTGGACACATCAGAGGATAAAATCAAAAGGGAATTATCTGATCCCCATGCCTCTCAAGTCCAAGAACCTACACATAGCCATAACAAACCTATAAAGGCTAAAAAGTGCAAAAGACTCCAATTTTGTTTCAAAGAATTTAATGGATGCATCAAGGTGGCATGGACTGACACATTCCTAACTGAATGAGTCAAGATTCATCTCTGAATCAAAGGGCCATAGGCTTGTGTAGAGCTGGAAAAATGGGTCGGACCTTGCAGGCCGGGCCAAAAAGTCCGTCAAAATAAAGGGCTTGAACAAGACGATTAGGGCCTGATTATTATGCGGGCTTTTTAGCCCGACACGTTTAAAGCTCGAAGTTTAATCGGGCTAGCGAGACCGGGTTGCGGGTAGCCCATTTTTTTGACAATAAAAATAATTTAAAATGATAAATTATAGAACAAACTAATTAATAAATTAAAAACTATATTTATTTTAATAAAATGAAATTGATATTGGTTGGCCCAACCCAACCAATCACTCCAATTTTCTTGCCCAGCCCAATTACAACCACCAGACACTAATTCACACTAACAGTAAGTCCAAAAAAAAAGAAAGAAAAAGTAACATTGCTTCAAGTTGCTTCTACGAGAGTATGAGAGAAAGCTTTCGGTAACCCTAACCTAACAATTAAACAACATCGTCGTCGCCGCTTGAACTTGCAAAACAAGCAGGAGCTTTTAGTATATGATGTAAGTTGAAAAATTTATCTTACTAATTATTTCCTTTTAGATATTTTATGTCATGTAAGGTTAATAGCTTGTTTCTAATATCCAAAAATTTCCATCGCCACACTATGTAATTTATTTCATGTATGATAGCTTGAAAATTGGAATTTTGATAGCTTGATTGATAGATTGAAAGCTTGATTTTTTATGAATAAGATCCTTCCTTTATAGATACTTTACATATTTTTCATAATCGAAATTTTCTTGTTAATATATTTCATGGTTAATATATCTTACTGTTTTCATGTTTATGTACATTATTTTCTCTCTAATTAATAATATATTTTATTTCCACTTTTAACTTTTAGTTTTGTTTTTCATGTTGGTAATATTATTTACTCTTAAAATTGAGTTGTCTCGATATGAATACTTCTGGTTTTGGAAAATGTATTATTTACTCTCAGATCTCGACAAACTGAGAGTATTTAGTTGTTTAGCCTATGCTCACATTAGGCAAGACAAGGTCGAACCTAGAGCTCTGAGATGCAAGTTCCTTGGATATCCTCATGGAGTCAAAGGCTATAGGTTGTGATGCCTAGAACCAGGTCACAGAAGATGTATCATAAGTCGTGATGTAGTTTTCAATGAAGTCGAGATGGCGTTCAAGAAAACTGGTGATGCTGGTTGAAGTGTAAAAATCTCTGAAGAGGAGCTGGAACAGGTAGAGATTCATGTTGAGGTGTAGCATAGTGATGTTGAAGTGCATAACCCAGATGAAGTCGAAGAAGAAGAGCAAGATGCTGAAGAGACTGAGGAAACTGTCGATGACAACCTGTCATACCCCAAATTTTGACCACCAAGATTTCCCATCATTGTGAAGATCATCACCACAATATGGATGTACGTTCATGCCTCACCAATCTCCTCAAAGATGGTTGAGCATTCACCACAATCAAGAATTAGGGTTTTAACCCTCTCAGAGCATTTAGACAAATGATCAATCAAAGAATGACATAATATTCAACTTGTCTAACCTCTCAAACACCTATAAAGGATCAATAGGACTCCCACATAAATAATCAAGCACAAGGTTGCAACATTCCAAGAGGATCAGGCCTCGAGGTCGGCAGCGTCACCAAATTAGGGTTTTTGGTCGACTGAGGCCTCCAGATGAAAATTTTCATCTGAGCATGAACCAATGCTTCAAAGCACAACCCAAGATACTCCAAGGGACCTCATGGACCCAATCATCAAGTCAATTTAGCCTCAGGGGATGCATTCATAAAAAATCAGGAATTAGGGTTTTTTGACCTAATTCACCCCTAAATTGACTTTTGGAGCAAAGCATGAGCCAAGAAATCAAGGCATGATTAGAGGAACTCAAATACACCACATTGATCCATTTACAACAATGGTTTGACCTAAGAAGCTTGGTTCACAAGTTTCAATTTCACCAGGACCACAATTAGGGTTTTGAGGAAAAAGTCAACTGTATCTTTGACTTTTGACCAAGACATGCTCCCAAACCTTGGGACATGATTCAATACACCCTATAACACCTATGGAATCCATCCATTAGGTTTGAATTAGGTCAAGAACTTGATTTCACAAAGGATCGCACAGTTTGGATTTCATCCGATAAAAAGTCAATTGTGCACAAAATCAAGTTTGACTTTTTGGAATTTTTCACAAATATGGTTCCCCTAAGTCAAAAATAATGTTAATGTATGGTATTGATCATCATTCATTAAGAAAAATCAAGAAAAGTGAGGTTTCTTGCAAAAGGGGCAACCATAAGAAACCAAACTTTTTCTAAGTTATGGAACAAAAGTGATTTTGGTACCAGTCCATAATATATGATGTTCAAGGATCATAACTTGAGATCTAAGCAGCCATTTTGGGTGGTCCAAAGCCTGATTTGTAGGTGTTCCTACATTCTACAAAAGCTTCAACTATAAGAAACTCCCATTCTTCATGGATTTTGAGTTATGGACTGATCAAAATGACAAAAATAAAGAAAATGACACTTTTCCACCACTTAGTGAAAATCTGCCTAAGTTACCAGCCTTGAACATCAATATTCATGAGGAATTTTCAGTTGGATTCAAATAGTTTCAAGACAAAATATGTCACACATGTATTTTATCATATGAGGGCTTTCTAAAAAGCACAAGAGCCTCTCATAACTCAACCTGAGCAAGGAGATATGATCCCCTCAAAATCACCATTTCCAACTGTGTTGTACAAGGAAGATTTTGGCATTTTGCTCGATTTGGAAATTTTGGACAACTCCAAACCTTGTCATCCATTTAGACACATCAAAGGATAAAATCAAAAGGGAATTATCTGATCCCCATGCCTCTCAAGTCCAAGAATCTACACATAGCCATAACAAACTTAAAAAGGCTAAAAAGTGCAAAAGACTCCAATTTTGTTTCAAAGAATTTAATGGATGCATCAAGGTGGCATGGACTGACACATTCCTAATTGAATGAGTTAAGATTCAGCTCTGAATCAAAGGACTATAGGCCTGTGTAGAGCTGGCAAAATGGGCCGGGCCAAAAAGCCCGTCAAAATAAAGGGCTTGAACAAGAAGATTATGGCCCGATTATTAAGGGGGGTTTTTAGCCCGTCCCGTTTAAAGCCCAAAAATTAATCGGGCTAGCCAGACCGGGTTGCGGGTAGCCCGTTTTTTTAACAATAAAAAAAATTTAAAATGATAAATTATATAATAAACTAATTAATAAATTAAAAACTGTATTTATTTTAATAAAATGAAATTGATTTTGGTTGGCCCAACCCAACCAATCACTCCAATTTTCTTGCCCAGCCCAATTACCACCACCAGACACTAATTCACACTAACACTAAGTCCAAAAAAAAAGAAAGAAAAAGTAACATTGCTTCAGGTTGCTTCTACGAGAGTATGAGAGAAAGCTTTCGGTAACCCTAACCTAACAATTAAACAACATCGTCGCTGCCGCTTGAAATTGCAAAACAAGCAGGAGCTATTAGTATATGATGTAAGTTGAAAATTTTATCTTACTAATTATTTCCTTTTAGATATTTTATTTCATGTAAGGTTAATAGCTTGTTTCTAATATCCAAAAATTTCCATCGCCACACTATGTAATTTATTTCATGTATGATAGCTTGAAAATTGGAATTTTGATAGCTTGATTGATAGATTGAAAGCTTGATTTTTTATGAATAAGATCCTTCCTTTATAGAAACTTTACATATTTTTTATAATTGAAATTTTCTTGTTAATATATTTCATGGTTAATATATCTTACTGTTTTCATGTTTATGTACATTATTTTCTCTCTAATTAATAATATATTTTATTTCCACTTTTAACTTTTAGTTTTTTTTCATGTTGGTAATATTATTTACTCTTAGAAATTGAGTTGTCTCGATATCAATACTTCTGGTTTTGGAAAATGTATTATTTACTCTCAGATCTCGACAAACTGAGAGTATTTGGTTGTTTAGCCTATGCTCACATTAGGCAAGACATGGTCGAACCTAGAGCTCTGAGATGCAAGTTCCTTGGATATACTGAGGGAGTCAAAGGCTATAGATTGTGATGCCTAGAACCAGGTCACAGAATATGTATCATAATTCGTGATGTATTTTTAAATGAAGTCGAGATGGCGTTCAATAAAACTGGTGACGTTGGTCGAAGTGCAAAAATCTCTGAAGAGGAGCTGGAACAAGTAGAGATTCATGTTGAGGTGTAACATAGTGATGTTGAAGTGCATAACCCAGATGAAGTCGAAGAAGAAGAGCAAGATGCTGAAGAGACTAAGGAAACTGTCGATGACTACCTGTCATACCCCAAATTTTGTCCACCAAGATTTCCCATCATTGTGAAGATCATCACCACAATATGGATGTACGCTCATGCCTCACCAATCTCCTCAAAGATGGTTGAGCATTCACCACAATCAAGAATTAGGGTTTTGAGCCCTCTCAGAGCACTTAGACAAATGATCAATCAAAGAATGGCATAATCTTCAACTTGTCTAACCTCTCAAACACCTATAGAGGATCAATAGGACTCCCACATAAAGAATCAAGCACAAGGTTGCAACATTCCAAGGGGATCAAGCCTCGAGGTCGTTAGCATCACCAAATTAGGGTTTTTGGTCGACTGAGGCCTCCAGATGAAAATTTTCATCTGAGCATGAACCAATGCTTCAAAGCACAACCCAACATACTCCAAGGGACCTCATGGACCCAATCATCAAGTCAATTTAGCCTCAGGGGATGCATTCATAAAAAATCAGGAATTATGGTTTCTTGACCTAATTCACCCCTAAGTTGACTTTTGGAGCAAAGCATGACCCAAGACCTCAAGACATAATTTGAGGATCTCAAATACACCACATTGATCCATTTACAACAATGGTTTAACCTAAGAAGCTTGGTTCACAAGTTTCAATTTCACCAGGACCACAATTAGGGTTTTGAGGAAAAAGTCAACTATATCTTTGACTTTTGACCAAGACATGCTCCCAAACCTTGGGACATGATTCAATACACCCTATAACACCAATGGAATCCATCCATTAGGTTTGAATTAGGTCAAGAACTTGATTTCACAAAGGATTGCACAGTTTGGATTTCATCTGATAAAAAGTCAACTGTGCACAAAATCAAGTTTGACTTTTTGGAAATTTTCACAAATATGGTTCCCCTAAGTCAAAAATAATGCTAATGTATGGTATTGATCATCATTCATTAAGAAAAATCAAGAAAAGTGAGGTTTCTTGCAAAAGGGGCAACCATAAGAAACCAAAAATTTTCTAAGTTATGGAACAAAAGTGATTTTGGTACCAGTCCATAATATATGATGTTCAAGGATCATAACTTGAGATCTAAGCAGCCATTTTGGGTGGTCCAAAGCCTGATTTGTAGGTGTTCCTACATTCTACAAAAGCTTCAACTATAAGAAACTCCCATTCTTCATGGATTTTGAGTTATGGACTGATCAAAATGACAAAAATAAAGAAAATGACACTTTTCCAACACTTAGTGAAAATCTGCCTAAGTTACCAGCCTTGAACATCAATATTCATGAGGAATTTTCAGTTGGATTCAAATAGTTTCAAGACAAAATATGATCACACATGTATTTTATCATATGAGGGCTTTCTAAAAAGCACAAGAGCCTCTCATAACTCAACCTGAGCAAGGAGATATGATCCCCTCAAAATCACCATTTCCAACTGTGTTGTACAAGGAAGATTTTGGCATTTTGCTCGATTTGGAAATTTTGGAGAACTCCAAACCTTTTCATCCATTTAGACACATCAAAGGATAAAATCAAAAGGGAATTATCTGATCCCCATGCCTCTCAAGTCCAAGAATCTACACATAGCCATAACAAACCTAAAAAGGCTAAAAAGTGCAAAAGACTCCAATTTTGTTTCAAAGAATTTAATGGATGCATCAAGGTGGCATGGACTGACACATTCCTAATTGAATGAGTCAAGATTCAGCTCTGAATCAAAGGACTATAGGCCTGTGTAGAGCTGGCAAAATGGGCCGGGCCAAAAAGCCCGTCAAAATAAAGGGCTTGAACAAGAAGATTATGGCCCGATTATTAAGGGGGGTTTTTAGCCCGTCCCGTTTAAAGCCCAAAAATTAATCGGGCTAGCCAGACCGGGTTGCGGGTAGCCCGTTTTTTTAACAATAAAAAAAATTTAAAATGATAAATTATATAATAAACTAATTAATAAATTAAAAACTGTATTTATTTTAATAAAATGAAATTGATTTTGGTTGGCCCAACCCAACCAATCACTCCAATTTTCTTGCCCAGCCCAATTACCACCACCAGACACTAATTCACACTAACACTAAGTCCAAAAAAAAAGAAAGAAAAAGTAACATTGCTTCAGGTTGCTTCTACGAGAGTATGAGAGAAAGCTTTCGGTAACCCTAACCTAACAATTAAACAACATCGTCGCTGCCGCTTGAAATTGCAAAACAAGCAGGAGCTTTTAGTATATGATGTAAGTTGAAAATTTTATCTTACTAATTATTTCCTTTTAGATATTTTATTTCATGTAAGGTTAATAGCTTGTTTCTAATATCCAAAAATTTCCATCGCCACACTATGTAATTTATTTCATGTATGATAGCTTGAAAATTGGAATTTTGATAGCTTGATTGATAGATTGAAAGCTTGATTTTTTATGAATAAGATCCTTCCTTTATAGAAACTTTACATATTTTTTATAATTGAAATTTTCTTGTTAATATATTTCATGGTTAATATATCTTACTGTTTTCATGTTTATGTACATTATTTTCTCTCTAATTAATAATATATTTTATTTCCACTTTTAACTTTTAGTTTTTTTTTCATGTTGGTAATATTATTTACTCTTAGAAATTGAGTTGTCTCGATATGAATACTTCTGGTTTTGGAAAATGTATTATTTACTCTCAGATCTTGACAAACTGAGAGTATTTGGTTGTTTAGCCTATGCTCACATTAGGCAAGACATGGTCGAACCTAGAACTCTGAGATGCAAGTTCCTTGGATATACTGAGGGAGTCAAAGGCTATAGATTGTGATGCCTAGAACCAGGTCACAGAAGATGTATCATAATTCGTGATGTATTTTTCAATGAAGTCGAGATGGCGTTCAATAAAACTGGTGACGTTGGTCGAAGTGCAAAAATCTCTGAAGAGGAGCTGGAACAAGTAGAGATTCATGTTGAGGTGTAACATAGTGATGTTGAAGTGCATAACCCAGATGAAGTCGAAGAAGAAGAGCAAGATGCTGAAGAGACTGAGGAAACTGTCGATGACTACCTGTCATACCCCAAATTTTGTCCACCAAGATTTCCCATCATTGTGAAGATCATCACCACAATATGGATGTACGCTCATGCCTCACCAATCTCCTCAAAGATGGTTGAGCATTCACCACAATCAAGAATTAGGGTTTTGAGCCCTCTCAGAGCACTTAGACAAATGATCAATCAAAGAATGGCATAATCTTCAACTTGTCTAACCTCTCAAACACCTATAGAGGATCAATAGGACTCCCACATAAAGAATCAAGCACAAGGTTGCAACATTCCAAGGGGATCAAGCCTCGAGGTCGTTAGCGTCACCAAATTAGGGTTTTTGGTCGACTGAGGCCTCCAGATGAAAATTTTCATCTGAGCATGAACCAATGCTTCAAAGCACAACCCAACATACTCCAAGGGACCTCATGGACCCAATCATCAAGTCAATTTAGCCTCAGGGGATGCATTCATAAAAAATCAGGAATTATGGTTTCTTGACCTAATTCACCCCTAAGTTGACATTTGGAGCAAAGCATGAACCAAGACCTCAAGACATAATTTGAGGATCTCAAATACACCACATTGATCCATTTACAACAATGGTTTAACCTAATAAGCTTGGTTCACAAGTTTCAATTTCACCGGGACCACAATTAGGGTTTTGAGGAAAAAGTCAACTATATCTTTGACTTTTGACCAAGACATGCTCCCAAACCTTGGGACATGATTCAATACACCCTATAACACCAATGGAATCCATCCATTAGGTTTGAATTAGGTCAAGAACTTGATTTCACAAAGGATCGCACAGTTTGGATTTCATCCGATAAAGAGTCAACTGTGCACAAAATCAAGTTTGACTTTTTGGAAATTTTCATAAATATGGTTCCCCTAGGTCAAAAATAATGTTAATGTATGGTATTGATCATCATTCATTAAGAAAAATCAAGAAAAGTGAGGTTTCTTGCAAAAGGGGCAACCATAAGAAACCAAAATTTTTCTAAGTTATGGAACAAAAGTGATTTTGGTACCAGTCCATAATATATGATGTTCAAGGATCATAACTTGAGATCTAAGCAGCCATTTTGGGTGGTCCAAAGCCTGATTTGTAGGTGTTCCTACATTCTACAAAAGCTTCAACTATAAGAAACTCCCATTCTTCATGGATTTTGAGTTATGGACTGATCAAAATGACAAAAATAAAGAAAATGACACTTTTCCAACACTTAGTGAAAATCTGCCTAAGTTACCAGCCTTGAACATCAATATTCATGAGGAATTTTCAGTTGGATTCAAATAGTTTCAAGACAAAATATGATCACACATGTATTTTATCATATGAGGGCTTTCTAAAAAGCACAAGAGCCTCTCATAACTCAACCTGAGCAAGGAGATATGATCCCCTCAAAATCACCATTTCCAACTGTGTTGTACAAGGAAGATTTTGGTATTTTGCTCGATTTGGAAATTTTGGACAACTCCAAACCTTGTCATCCATTTAGACACATCAAAGGATAAAATCAAAAAGGAATTATCTGATCCCCATGCCTCTCAAGTCCAAGAATCTACACATAGCCATAACAAACCTAAAAAGGCTAAAAAGTGCAAAAGACTCCAATTTTGTTTCAAAGAATTTAATGGATGCATCAAGGTGGCATGGACTGACACATTCCTAATTGAATGAGTCAAGATTCAGCTCTGAATCAAAGGACTATAGGCCTGTGTAGAGCTGGCAAAATGGGCCGGGCCAAAAAGCCCGTCAAAATAAAGGGCTTGAACAAGAAGATTATGGCCCGATTATTAAGGGGGGTTTTTAGCCCGTCCCGTTTAAAGCCCAAAAATTAATCGGGCTAGCCAGACCGGGTTGCGGGTAGCCCGTTTTTTTAACAATAAAAAAAATTTAAAATGATAAATTATATAATAAACTAATTAATAAATTAAAAACTGTATTTATTTTAATAAAATGAAATTGATTTTGGTTGGCCCAACCCAACCAATCACTCCAATTTTCTTGCCCAGCCCAATTACCACCACCAGACACTAATTCACACTAACACTAAGTCCAAAAAAAAAGAAATAAAAAGTAACATTGCTTCAGGTTGCTTCTACGAGAGTATGAGAGAAAGCTTTCGGTAACCCTAACCTAACAATTAAACAACATCGTCACTGCCGCTTGAAATTGCAAAACAAGCAGGAGCTTTTAGTATATGATGTAAGTTGAAAATTTTATCTTACTAATTATTTCCTTTTAGATATTTTATTTCATGTAAGGTTAATAGCTTGTTTCTAATATCCAAAAATTTCCATCGCCACACTATGTAATTTATTTCATGTATGATAGCTTGAAAATTGGAATTTTGATAGCTTGATTGATAGATTGAAAGCTTTATTTTTTATGAATAAGATCCTTCCTTTATAGAAACTTTACATATTTTTTTTAATTGAAATTTTCTTGTTAATATATTTCATGGTTAATATATCTTACTGTTTTCATGTTTATGTACATTATTTTCTCTCTAATTAATAATATATTTTATTTCCACTTTTAACTTTTAGTTTTTTTTTTCATGTTGGTAATATTATTTACTCTTAGAAATTGGGTTGTCTCGATATGAATACTTCTGGTTTTGGAAAATGTATTATTTACTCTCAGATCTCGACAAACTGAGAGTATTTGGTTGTTTAGCCTATGCTCACATTAGGCAAGACATGGTCGAACCTAGAGCTCTGAGATGCAAATTCCTTGGATCAACTGAGGGAGTCAAAGGCTATAGATTGTGATGCCTAGAACCAGGTCACAGAAGATGTATCATAATTCGTGATGTATTTTTCAATGAAGTCGAGATGGCGTTCAATAAAACTGGTGACGTTGGTCGAAGTGCAAAAATCTCTGAAGAGGAGTTGGAACAAGTAGAGATTCATGTTGAGGTGTAACATAGTGATGTTGAAGTGCATAACCCATATGAAGTCCAAGAAGCAGAGCAAGATGCTGAAGAGACTGAGGAAACTGTCGATGACTACCTGTCATACCCCAAATTTTGACCACCAAGATTTCCCATCATTGTGAAGATCATCACCACAATATGGATGTACGCTCATGCCTCACCAATCTCCTCAAAGATGGTTGAGCATTCACCACAATCAAGAATTAGGGTTTTGAGCCCTCTCAGAGCACTTAGACAAATGATTAATCAAAGAATGGCATAATCTTCAACTTGTCTAACCTCTCAAACACCTATAAAGGATCAAGAGGACTCCCACATAAAGAATCAAGCACAAGGTTACAACATTCCAAGGGGATCAAGCCTCGAGGTCGTTAGCGTCACCAAATTAGGGTTTTTGGTCGACTGAGGCCTCCAGATGAAAATTTTCATCTGAGCATGAACCAATGCTTCAAAGCACAACCCAACATACTCCAAGGGACCTCATGGACCCAATCATCAAGTCAATTTAGCCTCAGGGGATGCATTCATAAAAAATCAGGAATTATGGTTTCTTGACCTAATTCACCCCTAAGTTGACTTTTGGAGCAAAGCATGACCCAAGACCTCAAGACATAATTTGAGGATCTCAAATACACCACATTGATCCATTTACAACAATGGTTTAACCTAATAAGCTTGGTTCACAAGTTTCAATTTCACCAGGACCACAATTAGGGTTTTGAGGAAAAAGTCAACTATATCTTTGACTTTTGACCAAGACATGCTCCCAAACCTTGGGACATGATTCAATACACCCTATAACACCAATGGAATCCATCCATTAGGTTTGAATTAGGTCAAGAACTTGATTTCACAAAGGATCGCACAGTTTGGATTTCATCCGATAAAGAGTCAACTGTGCACAAAATCAAGTTTGACTTTTTGGAAATTTTCACAAATATGGTTCCCCTAGGTCAAAAATAATGTTAATGTATGGTATTGATCATCATTCATTAAGAAAAATCAAGAAAAGTGAGGTTTCTTGCAAAAGGGGCAACCATAAGAAACCAAAATTTTTCTAAGTTATGGAACAAAAGTGATTTTGGTACCAGTCCATAATATATGATGTTCAAGGATCATAACTTGAGATCTAAGCAGCCATTTTGGGTGGTCCAAAGCCTGATTTGTAGGTGTTCCTACATTCTACAAAAGCTTCAACTATAATAAACTCCCATTCTTCATGGATTTTGAGTTATGGACTGATCAAAATGACAAAAATAAAGAAAATGACACTTTTCCAACACTTAGTGAAAATCTGCCTAAGTTACCAGCCTTGAACATCAATATTCATGAGGAATTTTCAGTTGGATTCAAATAGTTTCAAGACAAAATATGATCACACATGTATTTTATCATATGAGGGCTTTCTAAAAAGCACAAGAGCCTCTCATAACTCAACCTGAGCAAGGAGATATGATCCCCTCAAAATCACCATTTCCAACTGTGTTGTACAAGGAAGATTTTGGTATTTTGCTCGATTTGGAAATTTTGGACAACTCCAAACCTTGTCATCCATTTAGACACATCAAAGGATAAAATCAAAAGGGAATTATCTGATCCCCATGCCTCTCAAGTCCAAGAATCTACACATAGCCATAACAAACCTAAAAAGGCTAAAAAGTGCAAAAGACTCCAATTTTGTTTCAAAGAATTTAATGAATGCATCAAGGTGGCATGGACTGACACATTCCTAATTGAATGAGTCAAGATTCAGCTCTGAATCAAAGGACTATAGGCCTGTGTAGAGCTGGCAAAATGGGTCGGGCCAAAAAGCCCGTCAAAATAAAGGGCTTGAACAAGAAGATTATGGCCCGATTATTAAGGGGGGTTTTTAGCCCGTCCCGTTTAAAGCCCAAAAATTAATCGGGCTAGCCAGACCGGGTTGCGGGTAGCCCGTTTTTTTAACAATAAAAAAAATTTAAAATGATAAATTATATAATAAACTAATTAATAAATTAAAAACTGTATTTATTTTAATAAAATGAAATTGATTTTGGTTGGCCCAACCCAACCAATCACTCCAATTTTCTTGCCCAGCCCAATTACCACCACCAGACACTAATTCACACTAACACTAAGTCCAAAAAAAAAGAAAGAAAAAGTAACATTGCTTCAGGTTGCTTCTACGAGAGTATGAGAGAAAGCTTTCGGTAACCCTAACCTAACCATTAAACAACACCGTCGCTGCCGCTTGAAATTGCAAAACAAGCAGGAGCTTTTAGTATATGATGTAAGTTGAAAATTTTATCTTACTAATTATTTCCTTTTAGATATTTTATTTCATGTAAGGTTAATAGCTTGTTTCTAATATCCAAAAATTTCCATCGCCACACTATGTAATTTATTTCATGTATGATAGCTTGAAAATTGGAATTTTGATAGCTTGATTGATAGATTGAAAGCTTTATTTTTTATGAATAAGATCCTTCCTTTATAGAAACTTTACATATTTTTTATAATTGAAATTTTCTTGTTAATATATTTCATGGTTAATATATCTTACTGTTTTCATGTTTATGTACATTATTTTCTCTCTAATTAATAATATATTTTATTTCCACTTTTAACTTTTAGTTTTTTTTTTTCATGTTGGTAATATTATTTACTCTTAGAAATTGGGTTGTCTTGATATGAATACTTCTGGTTTTGGAAAATGTATTATTTACTCTCAGATCTCGACAAACTGAGAGTATTTGGTTGTTTAGCCTATGCTCACATTAGGCAAGACATGGTCGAACCTAGAGCTCTGAGATGCAAATTCCTTGGATCAACTGAGGGAGTCAAAGGCTATAGATTGTGATGCCTAGAACCAGGTCACAGAAGATGTATCATAATTCGTGATGTATTTTTCAATGAAGTCGAGATGGCGTTCAATAAAACTGGTGACGTTGGTCGAAGTGCAAAAATCTTTGAAGAGGAGCTGGAACAAGTAGAGATTCATGTTGAGGTGTAACATAGTGATGTTGAAGTGCATAACCCATATGAAGTCGAAGAAGAAGAGCAAGATGCTGAAGAGACTGAGGAAACTGTCGATGACTACCTGTCATACCCCAAATTTTGACCACCAAGATTTCCCATCATTGTGAAGATCATCACCACAATATGGATGTACGCTCATGCCACACCAATCTCCTCAAAGATGGTTGAGCATTCACCACAATCAAGAATTAGGGTTTTGAGCCCTCTCAGAGCACTTAGACAAATGATTAATCAAAGAATGGCATAATCTTCAACTTGTCTAACCTCTCAAACACCTATAAAGGATCAAGAGGACTCCCACATAAAGAATCAAGCACAAGGTTACAACATTCCAAGGGGATCAAGCCTCGAGGTCGTTAGCGTCACCAAATTAGGGTTTTTGGTCGACTGAGGCCTCCAGATGAAAATTTTCATCTGAGCATGAACCAATGCTTCAAAGCACAACCCAACATACTCCAAGGGACCTCATGGACCCAATCATCAAGTCAATTTAGCCTCAGGGGATGCATTCATAAAAAATCAGGAATTATGGTTTCTTGACCTAATTCACCCCTAAGTTGACTTTTGGAGCAAAGCATGACCCAAGACCTCAAGACATAATTTGAGGATCTCAAATACACCACATTGATCCATTTACAACAATGGTTTAACCTAAGAAGCTTGGTTCACAAGTTTCAATTTCACCAGGACCACAATTAGGGTTTTGAGGAAAAAGTCAACTATATCTTTGACTTTTGACCAAGACATACTCCCAAACCTTGGGACATGATTCAATACACCCTATAACACAAATGGAATCCATCCATTAGGTTTGAATTAGGTCAAGAACTTGATTTCACAAAGGATCGCACAGTTTGGATTTCATCCGATAAAGAGTCAACTGTGCACAAAATCAAGTTTGACTTTTTGGAAATTTTCACAAATATGGTTCCCCTAGGTCAAAAATAATGTTAATGTATGGTATTGATCATCATTCATTAAGAAAAATCTAGAAAAGTGAGGTTTCTTGCAAAAGGGGCAACCATAAGAAACCAAAATTTTTATAAGTTATGGAACAAAAGTGATTTTGGTACCAGTCCATAATATATGATGTTCAAGGATCATAACTTTAGACCTAAGCAGCCATTTTGGGTGGTCCAAAGCCTGATTTGTAGGTGTTCCTACATTCTACAAAAGCTTCAACTATAAGAAACTCCCATTCTTCATGGATTTTGAGTTATGGACTGATCAAAATGACAAAAATAAAGAAAATGACACTTTTCCAACACTTAGTGAAAATCTGCCTAAGTTACCAGCCTTGAACATCAATATTCATGAGGAATTTTCAGTTGGATTCAAATAGTTTCAAGACAAAATATGATCACACATGTATTTTATCATATGAGGGCTTTCTAAAAAGCACAAGAGCCTCTCATAACTCAACCTGAGCAAGGAGATATGATCCCCTCAAAATCACCATTTCCAACTGTGTTGTACAAGGAAGATTTTGGCATTTTGCTCGATTTGGAAATTTTGGACAACTCCAAACCTTGTCATCCATTTGGACACATCAAAGGATAAAATCAAAAGGGAATTATCTGATCCCCATGCCTCTCAAGTCCAAGAATCTTCCAATAGCCATAACAAACCTAAAAAGGCTAAAAAGTGCAAAAGACTCTAATTTTGTTTCAAAGAATTTAATGGATGCATCAAGGTGGCATGGACTGACACATTCCTAATTGAATGAGTCAAGATTCAGCTCTGAATCAAAGGACTATAGGCCTGTGTAGAGCTGGCAAAATGGGCCGGGCCAAAAAGCTCGTCAAAATAAAGGGCTTGAACAAGAAGATTATGGCCCGATTATTATGCGGGCCTTTTAGCCTGACCCGTTTAAAGCCCAAAAATTAATCGGGCTAGCCAGAACGGGTTTCGGGTAGCCCGTTTTTTTAACAATAAAAAAAATTTAAAATGATAAATTATAGAATAAACTAATTAATAAATTAAAAACTGTATTTATTTTAATAAAATGAATTTGATATTGGTTGGCCCAACCCAACCAATCACTCCAATTTTCTTGCCCAGCCCAATTACCACCACCAGACACTAATTCACACTAACACTAAGTCCAAAAAAAAAGAAAGAAAAAGTAACATTGCTTCAGGTTGCTTCTACGAGAGTATGAGAGAAAGCTTTCGGTAACCCTAACCTAACAATTAAACGACATCGTCGTTGCCGCTTGAAATTTCAAAACAAGCAGGAGCTTTTAGTATATGATGTAAGTTGAAAAATTTATCTTACTAATTATTTCCTTTTAGATATTTTATTTCATGTAAGGTTAACAGCTTGTTTCTAATATCCAAAAATTTCCATCGCCACACTATGTAATTTATTTCATGTATGATAGCTTGAAAATTGGAATTTTGATAGCTTGATTGATAGATTGAAAGCTTGATTTTTTATGAATAAGATCCTTCCTTTATAGACACTTTACATATTTTTTATTAGTGAAATTTTCTTGTTAATATATTTCATGGTTAATATATCTTACTGTTTTCATGTTTATGTACATTATTTTCTCTCTAATTAATAATATATTTTATTTCCACTTTTAACTTTTAGTTTTGTTTTTCATGTTTGTAATATTATTTACTCTTAGAAATTGAGTTGTCTCGATATGAATACTTCTGGTTTGGGAAAATGTATTATTTACTCTCAGATCTCGACAAACTGAGAGTATTTGGTTGTTTAGCCTATGCTCACATTAGGCAAGACAAGGTCGAACCTAGAGCTCTGAGATGCAAGTTCCTTGGATATACTGAGGGAGTCAAAGGCTATAGGTTGTGATGCCTAGAACCAGGTCAGAGAAGATGTATCATAATCCGTGATGTAGTTTTCAATGAAGTCGAGATGGCGTTCAAGAAAACTGGTGACGTTGGTCGAAGTGCAAAAATCTCTGAAGAGGAGCTGGAACAAGTAGAGATTCATGTTGAGGTGTAGCATAGTGATGTTGAAGTGCATAACCCAGATGAAGTCGAAGAAGAAGAGCAAGATGCTGAAGAGACTGAGGAAACTATCGATGACTACCTGTCATACCCCAAATTTTGACCACCAAGATTTCCCATCATTGTGAAGATCATCACCATAATATGGATGTACGTTCATGCCTCACCAATCTCCTCAAAGATGGTTGAGCATTCACCTCAATCAAGAATTAGGGTTTTGAGCTCTCTCAGAGCACTTAGACAAATGATTAATCAAAGAATGGCATAATCTTCAACTTGTCTAACCTCTCAAACACCTATAAAGGATCAAGAGGACTCCCACATAAAGAATCAAGCACAAGGTTGCAACATTCCAAGGGGATCAAGCCTCGAGGTCGTTAGCGTCACGAAATTAGGGTTTTTGGTCGACTGAGGCCTCCAGATGAAAATTTTCATCTGAGCATGAACCAATGCTTCAAAGCACAACCCAACATACTCCAAGGGACCTCATGGACCCAATCATCAAGTCAATTTAGCCTCAGGGGATGCATTCATAAAAAATCAGGAATTATGGTTTCTTGACCTAATTCACCCCTAAGTTGACTTTTGGAGCAAAGCATGACCCAAGACCTCAAGACATAATTTGAGGATCTCAAATACACCACATTGATCCATTTACAACAATGGTTTAACCTAAGAAGCTTGGTTCACAAGTTTCAATTTCACCAGGACCACAATTAGGGTTTTGAGGAAAAAGTCAACTATATCTTTGACTTTTGACCAAGACATGCTCCCAAACCTTGGGACATGATTCAATACACCCTATAACACTAATGGAATCCATCCATTAGGTTTGAATTAGGTCAAGAACTTGATTTCACAAAGGATCGCACAGTTTGGATTTCATCCGATAAAAAGTCAACTTTGCACAAAATCAAGTTTGACTTTTTGGAAATTTTCACAAATATGGTTCCCCTAAGTCAAAAATAATGTTAATGTATGGTATTGATCATCATTCATTAAGAAAAAACAAGAAAAGTGAGGTTTCTTGCAAAAGGGGCAACCATAAGAAACCAAAATTTTTATAAGTTATGGAACAAAAGTGATTTTGGTACCAGTCCATAATATATGATGTTCAAGGATCTTAACTTGAGATCCAAGCAGCCAAATTGGGTGGTCCAAAGCCTGATTTGTAGGTGTTCCTACATTCTACAAAAGCTTCAACTATAAGAAACTCCCATTCTTCATGGATTTTGAGTTATGGATTGATCAAAATGATAAAAATAAAGAAAATGACACTTTTCCAACACTTAGTGAAAATCTGCCTAAGTTACCAGCCTTGAACATAAATATTCATGAGGAATTTTCAGTTGGATTCAAATAGTTTCAAGACAAAATATGATCACACATGTATTTTATCATATGAGGGCTTTCTAAAAAGCACAAGAGCCTCTCATAACTCAACCAAAGCAAGGAGATATGATCCCCTCAAAATCACCATTTTCAACTGTGTTGTACAAGGAAGATTTTGGCATTTTGCTCGATTTGGAAATTTTGGACAACTCCAAACCTTGTCATCCATTTGGACACATCAAAGGATAAAATCAAAATGGAATTATCTGATCCCCATGCCTCTCAAGTCCAAGAATCTACACATAGCCATAACAAACCTAAAAAGGCTAAAAAGTGCAAAAGACTCCAATTTTGTTTCAAAGAATTTAATGGATGCATCAAGGTGGCATGGACTGACACATTCCTAACTGAATGAGTCAAGATTCAGCTCTGAATCAAAGGACCATAGGCCTGTGTAGAGCTGGCAAAATGGGCCGGACCCAAAAGCCCGTCAAAATAAAGGGCTTGAACAAGAAGATTATGGCCTGATTATTATGCGGGCTTTTTAGCCTGACCCGTTTAAAGCCCGAAGTTTAATCAGGCTAGCCAGAACGGGTTGCGGGTAGCCCGTTTTTTTAACAATAAAAAAAATTTAAAATGATAAATTATAGAATAAACTAATTAATAAATTAAAAAATGTATTTATTTTAATAAAATGAATTTGATATTGGTTGGCCCAACCCAACCAATCACTCCAATTTTCTTGCCCAGCCCAATTACCACCACCAGACACTAATTCACACTAACACTAAGTCCAAAAAAAAAGAAAGAAAAAGTAACATTGCTTCAGGTTGCTTCTACGAGAGTATGAGAGAAAGCTTTCGGTAACCCTAACCTAACAATTAAACAACATCGTCGTTGCCGCTTGAAATTTCAAAACAAGCAGGAGCTTTTAGTATATGATGTAAGTTGAAAAATTTATCTTACTAATTATTTCCTTTTAGATATTTTATTTCATGTAAGGTTAACAGCTTGTTTCTAATATCCAAAAATTTCCATCGCCACACTATGTAATTTATTTCATGTATGATAGCTTGAAAATTGGAATTTTGATAGCTTGATTGATATATTGAAAGCTTGATTTTTTATGAATAAGATCCTTGCTTTATAGACACTTTACATATTTTTTATTAGTGAAATTTTCTTGTTAATATATTTCATGGTTAATATATCTTACTGTTTTCATGTTTATGTACATTATTTTCTCTCTAATTAATAATATATTTTATTTCCACTTTTAACTTTTAGTTTTGTTTTCCATGTTGGTAATATTATTTACTCTTAGAAATTGATTTGTCTCGGTATGAATACTTCTGGTTTTGGAAAATTTATTATTTACTCTCAGATCTCGACAAACTGAGAGTATTTGGTTGTTTAGCCTATGCTCACATTAGGCAAGACAAGGTCGAACCTAGAGCTCTGAGATGCAAGTTCCTTGGATATACTGAGGGAGTCAAAGGCTATAGGTTGTGATGCCTAGAACCAGGTCAGAGAAGATGTATCATAATTCGTGATGTAGTTTTCAATGAAGTCGAGATGGCGTTCAGGAAAACTGGTGACGTTGGTCGAAGTGCAAAAATCTCTGAAGAGGAGCTGGAACAAGTAGAGATTCATGTTGAGGTGTAGCATAGTGATGTTGAAGTGCATAACCCAAATGAAGTCGAAGAAGAAGAGCAAGATGCTGAAGAGACTGAGGAAACTGTCGATGACTACCTGTCATACCCCAAATTTTGACCACCAAGATTTCCCATCATTGTGAAGATCATCACCACAATATGGATGTACGTTCATGCCTCACCAATCTCCTCAAAGATGGTTGAGCATTCACCACAATCAATAATTAGGGTTTTGAGCCCTCTCAGAGCACCTTGACAAATGATTAATCAAAGAATGACATAATCTTCAACTTGTCTAACCTCTCAAACACCTATAAAGGATCAAGAGGACTCCCACATAATGAATCAAGCACAAGGTTGCAACATTCCAAGGGGATCAAGCCTCGAGGTCGTTAGCGTCACCAAATTAGGGTTTTTGGTCGACTGAGGCCTCCAGATGAAAATTTTCATCTGAGCATGAACCAATGCTTCAAAGCACAACCCAAGATACTCCAAGGGACCTCATGGACCCAATCATCAAGTCAATTTAGCCTCAGGGGATGCATTCATAAAAAATCAGGAATTAGGGTTTCTTGACCTAATTCACCCCTAAGTTGACTTTTGGAGCAAAGCATGAGCGAAGACCTCAAGACATAATTTGAGGAACTCAAATACACCACATTGATCCATTTACAACAATGGTTTAACCTAAGAAGCTTGGTTCACAAGTTTCAATTTCACCAGGACCACAATTAGGGTTTTGAGGAAAAAGTCAACTATATCTTTGACTTTTGACCAAGACATGCTCCCAAACCTTGGGACATGATTCAATACACCCTATAACACCAATGGAATCCATCCATTAGGTTTGAATTAGGTCAAGAACTTGATTTCACAAAGGATCGCACAGTTTGGATTTCATCCGATAAAAAGTCAACTGTGCACAAAATCAAGTTTGACTTTTTGGAATTTTTCACAAATATGGTTCCCCTAAGTAAAAAATAATGTTAATGTATGGTATTGATCATCATTCATTAAGAAAAAAACAAGAAAAGTGAGGTTTCTTGCAAAAGGGGCAACCATAAGAAACCAAAATTTTTCTAAGTTATGGAACAAAAGTGATTTTGGTACCAATCCATAAGATATGATGTTCAAGGATCATAACTTGAGATCCAAGCAGCCAAATTGGGTGGTCCAAAGCCTGATTTGTAGGTGTTCCTACATTATACAAAAGCTTCAACTATAAGAAACTCCCATTCTTCATGGATTTTGAGTTATGGATTGATCAAAATGATAAAAATAAAGAAAATGACACTTTTCCAACACTTAGTGAAAATCTGCCTAAGTTACCAGCCTTGACCATCAATATTCATGAGGAATTTTCAGTTGGATTCAAATAGTTTCAAGACAAAATATGATCACACATGTATTTTATCATATGAGGGCTTTCTAAAAAGCACAAGAGCCTCTCATAACTCAACCTGAGCAAGGAGATATGATCCCCTCAAAATCACCATTTCCAACTGTGTTGAACAAGGAAGATTTTGGCATTTTGCTCGATTTGGAAATTTTGGACAACTCCGAACCTTGTCATTAGGGGTGGGAATAAGCTGGGCCGAGCTAGGCTTTACCAAGCCTGAGCCTGGCTTGCTAAAAAATTCAAAGCCTAAGCCTGGCCTTTGGCCTATCAAAGGCTTATTTTTTGGCCTGAGCCTAGCCTTTTCGAAGGCCTGATTGGCCTATTAGCCTACTTAAAAAGCCTATATTGTTTGAACACATGTAAATAAGAAATTCAACTAATGTTTAAATAGACTAGAGAATAAAAAGTACAATGAGACTAAATGTTTGTTTCCATTGACTTATCTGAACTTACCTAGTAGCATAAATTTTGTGAAATGATTTGTTTGAGAGAACTTATGAAAACACCTTATAACATTATTCATAAAATTTCTTTTAACTTATTTTCATAAGTTCTTAATTATAACTAAGTTTTACTTTTGTATTTTAACATAAAGTATAAAATATAATATAAAAATAATAAATTCATTTATATTCAATAAATAGGCCAGCTTGATAGGCTTATAAGGCTTTTTGTATGGCCTGCGGCCTAGCCTATTGAACTAAATAGGCTTATAAAAAAGCCTAGGCCTATTCTATTTAAAAAAAGCCTGGCCTGGGCTTGGCCTATATAGGCTAGGCCATAAGCCCCTGTTAGCTGGTCTGGCCTATTCCCACCCCTACTTGTCATCCATTTGGACACATCAGAGGATAAAATCAAAAGGGAATTATCTGATCCCCATGCTTCTCAAGTCCAAGAATCTACACATAACCATAACAAACCTAAAAAGGCAAAAAAGTGCAAAAGACTCCAATTTTGTTTCAAAGAATTTAATGGATGCATCAAGGTGGCATGGACTGACACATTCCTAACTGAATGAGCCAAGATTCAGCTCTTAATCAAAGGACCATAGGCCTGTGTAGAGCTGGCAAAATGGGTCGGGCCTGGCGGGCCGGGCCAAAAAGCCCGTCAAAATAAAGGGCTTGAACAAGAAGATTAGGGCCCGATTATTATGCGGGCTTTTTAGCCAGACCCATTAAAAGCCCAAACTTTAATCGGGCTAGCCCGACCGGGTTGCGGGTAGCCCGTTTTTTTAACAATAAAAATAATTTAATATGATAAATTATAGAACAAACTAATTAATAAATTAAAAAATATATTTATTTTAATAAAATGAAATTGATATTGGTTGGCCCAACCCAACCAATCACTCCAATTTTCTTGCCCAGCCCAATTACCACCACTAGACACTAATTCACACTAACACTAAGTCCAAAAAAAAAGAAAGAAAAAGTAACATTGCTTCAGGTTGCTTCTACGAGAGTATGAGAGAAAGCTTTCGGTAACCCTAACCTAAAAATTAAACAACATCGTCGTCGCCGCTTGAAATTGCAAAACAAGCAGGAGCTTTTAGTATATGATGTAAGTTGAAAATTTATCTTACTAATTATTTCCTTTTAGATATTTTATTTCATGTAAGGTTAATAGCTTGTTTCTAATATCCAAAAATTTCCATCGCCACACTATGTAATTTATTTCATGTATGACAGCTTGATTGATAGATTGAAAGCCTGATTTTTTATGAATAAGATCCTTCCTTTATAGATACTTTACATATTTTTTATAATTGAAAGTTTCTTGTTAATATATTTCATGGTTAATATATCTTACTGTTTTCATGTTTATGTATATTATTTTCTCTCTAATTAATAATATATTTTATTTCCACTTTTAACTTTTAGTTTTGTTTTTCATGTTGGTAATATTATTTACTCTTAGAAATTAAGTTGTCTCGATATGAATAATTCTGGTTTTGGAAAATGTATTATTTACTCTCAGATCTCGACAAACTGAGAGTATTTGGTTGTTTAGCCTATGCTCACATTAGGCGAGACAAGGTCAAACCTAGAGCTCTGAGATGCAAGTTCCTTGGATATCCTGAGGGAGTCAAAGGCTATTGGTTGTGATGCCTAGAACCAGGTCACAGAAGATGTATCATAAGTTGTGATGTAGTTTTCAATTAAGTCGAGATGGCGTTCAAGAAAACTGGTGACGCTGGTCGAAGTGCAAAAATCTCTGAAGAGGAGCTGGAACAAGTAGAGATTCATGTTGAGGTGTAGCATAGTGATGCTGAAGTACATAACCCAGATGAAGTCGAAGAAGAAGAGCAAGATGCTGAAGAGACTGAGGAAACTGTCGATGAATACCTGTCATACCCCAAATTTTGACCACCAAGATTTCCCATCATTGTGAAGATCATCACGACAATATGGATGTACGTTCATGCCTCACCAATCTCCTCAAAGATGGTTGAGCATTCACCACAATCAAGAATTCGGGTTTTGAGCCCTCTCAGAGCACTTAGACAAATGATCAATCAAAGAATAACATAATCTTCAACTTGTCTAACCTCTCAAATACCTATAATGGATCAAGAGGGCTCCCACATAAAGAATCAAGCACAAGGTTGCAACATTCCAAGAGGATCAAGCCTCGTGGTCGCCAGCGTCACCAAATTAAGGTTTTTGGTCGACTGAGGCCTCCAATTGAAAATTTTCATCTGAGCATGAACCAATGCTTTAAATCACAACCCAAGATACTCCAAGGGACCTCATGGACCCAATCATCAAGTCAATTTAGCCTCAGGGGATGCATTCATAAAAAATCAGGAATTAGGGTTCTTGACCTAATTCACCCCTAAGTTGACTTTTGGAGCCAAGACCTCAAGACATGATTTGAGGAACTCAAATACACCACATTTATCCATTTACAACAATGGTTTGACCTAAGAAGCTTGGTTCACAAGTTTCAATTTCACCAGGACCACAATTAGGGTTTTGAGGAAAAAGTCAACTGTATCTTTGACTTTTGACCAAGACATGCTCCCAAACCTTGGGACATGATTCAATACACCCTATAACACCTATGGAATCCATCCATTAGGTTTGAATTAGGTCAAGAACTTGATTTCACAAAGGATCGCACAGTTTGGATTTCATCCGATAAAAAGTCAACTGTGCACAAAATCAAGTTTGACTTTTTGGAATTTTTCACAAATATGGTTCCCCTAAGTCAAAAATAATGTTAATGTATGGTATTGATCATCATTCATTAAAAAAAATCAAGAAAAGTGAGTTTTCTTGCAAAAGGGGCAACCATAAGAAACCAAAATTTTTCTAAGTTATGGAACAAAAGTGATTTTGGTACCAGTCCATAATATATGATGTTCAAGGATCATAACTTGTGATCCAAGCATCCATTTTAGGTGGCCCAAAGCATGACTTGTAGGTGTTCCTACATTCTACAAAAGCTTCAGCTATAAGAAACTCTCATTCTTCATGGATCTTGAGTCATGGACTGATCAAAATGACAAAAATAAAGAAAATGACACTTTTCCAACACTTAGTGAAAATCTGCCTAAGTTACCAGCCTTGAACATCAATATTCATGAGGATTTTTCAGTTGGATTCAAATAGTTTAAAGACAAAATATGATCACAAATGTATTTTATCATATGAGGGCTTTCTAAAAAGCACAAGAGCCTCCCATAACTCAACCTGAGCAAGGAGATATGATCCCCTCAAAATCACCATTTCTAACTGTCTTGTACAAGGAAGATTTTGGCATTTTGCTCGATTTGGCAAATTTGGACAACTCCAAACCTTGTCATCCATTTAGACACATCAGATTATAAAATAAAAAGGGAATGATCTGATCCCCAAGCCTCTCAAGTCCAAGAATCTACACATAGCCATAACAAACCTAAAAAGGCTAAAAAGTGCAAAAGACTCCAATTTTGTTTCAAAGAATTTAATGGATGCATCAAGGTGGCATGGACTGACACATTCCTAATTGGATGAGTCAAGATTCAGCTCTGAATCAAAGGACCATAGGCCTGTGTAGAGCTGGCAAAATGGGTCGGGCCTGGCAGGCCGGGCCAAAATTCCCGTCAAAATAAAGGGCTTGAACAAGAAGATTAGGGCCCGATTATTATGCGGGCTTTTTAGCCAGACCCGTTTAAAGCCCGAAGTTTAATCGGGCTAGCCCGACCGGGTTGCGGGTAGCCCGTTTTTTTAACAATAAAAATAATTTAAAATGATAAATTATAGAACAAACTAATTAATAAATTAAAAACTATATTTATTTTAATAAAATGAAATTGATATTGGTTGGCCCAACCCAACCAAGGACTCCAATTTTCTTGCCCAGCCCAATTACCACCACCAGACACTAACTCACACTAACACTAAGTCCAAAAAAAAAGAAAGAAAAAGTAACATTGCTTCAGGTTGCTTCTACGAGAGTATGAGAGAAAGCTTTCGGTAACTCTAACCTAACAATTAAACAACATCGTCGTCGCCGCTTGAAATTGCAAAACAAGCAGGAGCTTTTAGTATATGATGTAAGTTGAAAATTTTATCTTACTAATTATTTCCTTTTAGATATTTTATTTCATGTAAGGTTAATAGCTTGTTTCTAATATCCAAAAATTTCCATCGCCACACTATGTAATTTATTTCATGTATGGTAGCTTAAAAATTGGAAATTTGATAGCTTGATTGATAGATTGAAAGCTTGATTTTTTATGAATAAGATCCTTCCTTTATAGACACTTTACATATTTTTTATAAGTGATATTTTCTTGTTAATATATTTCATGGTTAATATATCTTACTGTTTTCATGTTTATGTACATTATTTTCTCTCTAATTAATAATATATTTTATTTCCACTTTTAACTTTTAGTTTTGTTTTTCATGTTGGTAATATTATTTACTCTTAGAAATTGAGTTGTCTCGATATGAATACTTCTGGTTTTGGAAAAATGTATTATTTACTCTCAGATCTCGACAAACGGAGAGTATTTGGTTGTTTAGCCTATGCTCACATTAGGCAAGACAAGGTCGAACCTAGAGCTCTGAGATGCAAGTTCCTTGGATATCCCGAGGGAGTCAAAGGCTATAGGTTGTGATGCCTAGAACCAGGTCACAGAAGATGTATCATAAGTCGTGATGTTGTTTTCAATGAAGTCGAGATGGCGTTCAAGAAAACTGGTGACGCTGGTCGAGGTGCAAAAATCTCTGAAGAAGAGCTGATACAGGTAGAGATTCATGTTGAGGTGTAGCTTAGTGATGCTGAAGTGCATAACCCAGATGAAGTCGAAGAAGAAGGGCAAGATGCTGAAGAGACTGAGGAAACTGTCGATGACTACCTGTCATACCCCAAATTTTGACCACCAAGATTTCCCATCATTGTGAAGATCATCACCATAATATGGATGTACCTTCATGCCTCACCAATCTCCTCAAAGATGGTTGAGCATTCACCACAATCAAGAATTAGGGTTTTGAGCCCTCTCAGAGCACTTAGAAAAAGGATCAATCAAAGAACGACATAATCTTCAACTTTTCTAACCTCTCAAACACCTATAAAGTATCAAGAGGACTCCCACATAAAGAATCAAGCACAAGGTTGCAACATTCCCAGGGGATCAAGCCTCGAGGTCGGCAGCGTCAAAAATTAGAGTTTTTGGTCGACCGAGGCCTCTATATGAAAATTTTCATCTGAGCATGAACCAATGCTTCAAAGCACAACCCAAGTTACTCCAAGGGACCTCAATGACCCAATAATCAAGTCAATTTAGCCTCAGGGGATGCATTCATAAAAAATCAGGAATTAGGGTTTCTTGAACTAATTCACCCCTAAGTTGACATTTGGAGCAAAGCATGAGCCAAGACCTAAAGACATGATTTGAGGAACTCAAATACACCACATTGATCCATTTACAACAATGGTTTGACCTAAGAAGCTTGGTTCACAAGTTTCAATTTCACCAGGACCACTATTAGGGTTTTGAGGAAAAAGTCAACTCTATATTTGACTTTTGACCAAAACATACTCCCTAACCTCGGGACATGATTCAATACACCCTATAACACCTATGGAATCCATCCATTAGGTTTGAATTAGGTCAAGAACTTGATTTCACAAAGGATCACACAGTTTGGATTTCATCCGATAAAAAGTCAACTGTGCACAAAATCAAGTTTGCATTTTTGGACTTTTTCACAAATATGGTTCCCCTAAGTCAAAAATAATGTTAATGTATGGTATTGATCATCATTCATTAAGAAAAATCAAGAAAAGTGAGGTTTCTTGCAAAAGGGGCAACCATAAGAAACCAAAAATTTTCTAAGTTATGGAACACAAGTGATTTTGGTACCAGTCCATAATATATGATGTTCAAGGATCATAACTTGAGATCCAAGCATCCATTTTGGGCGGTCCAAAGCCTGACTTGTAGGTGTTCCTACATTCTACAAAAGCTTCAACTATAAGAAACTCCAATTCTTCATGGATTTTGAGTTATGGGCTGATCAAAATGACAAAAATAAAGAAAATGACATTTTTCCAACACTTAGTGAAAATCTGCCTAAGTTACCAACCTTGAACATCAATATTCATGAGGATTTTTCAGTTGGATTCAAATAGTTTCAAGACAAAATATGATCACACGTGTATTTTATCATATGAGGGCTTTCTAAAAAGCACAAGAGCCTCCCATAACTCAACCTGAGCAAGGAGATATGATCCCCTCAAAATAACCATTTCCAACTGTCTTGTACAAGGAAGATTTTGGCATTTTGCTCGATTTGGCAAATTTGGACAACTCCAAACCTTGTCATCCATTTGGACACATCAGAGGATAAAATCAAAAGGGAATGATCTGATCCCCAAGTCTCTCAAGTCCAAGAATCTAAACATAGCATTTACAAACCTAAAAAGGCTAAAAAGTGCAAAAGACTCCAATTTTGTTTCAAAGAATTTAATGGATGCATCAAGGTGGCATGGACTGACACATTCCGAACTGAATGAGTCAAGATTTAGCTCTGAATCAAAGGACCATAGGCCTGTGTAGAGCTGGAAAAACAGGCAGTGCCTGGCGGCCCGGGCCCAAAAGCCCGTCAAAATAAAGGTCTTGAACAAGAAGATTAGGGCCTGATTATTATGCGAGCTTTTTAGCCCGACCCGTTTAAAGCCCGAAGTTTAATCGGGCTAGCCCGACCGGGTTGCGGGTAGCCCGTTTTTTTAACAATAATAATAATTTAAAATGATAAATTATAGAACAAACTAATTAATAAATTAAAAACTATATTTATTTTAATGAAATGAAATTGATATTGGTTGGCCCAACCCAACCAATCACTCCAATTTTCTTGCCCAACCCAATTACCACCACCAGACACTAATTCACACTAACACTAAGTCCAAAAAAAAGAAAGAAAAACTAACATTGCTTCAGGTTGCTTCTACGAGAGTATGAGAGAAAGCTTTCGGTAACCCTAACCTAACAATTAAACAACATCGTCGTCGCCGCTTGAAATTGCAAAACAAGCAGGAGCTTTTAGTATATGATGTAAGTTGAAAAGTTTATCTTACTAATTATTTCCTTTTAGATATTTTATTTCATGTAAGGTTAATAGCTTGTTTCTAATATCCAAAAATTTCCATCGCCACACTATGTAATTTATTTCATGTATGATAGCTTGAAAATTGGAATTTTGATAGCTTGATTGATAGATTGAAAGCTTGATTTTTTATGAATAAGATCCTTCCTTTATAGACACTTTACATATTTTTTATTAGTGAAAATTTCTTGTTAATATATTTCATGGTTAATATATCTTACTGTTTTCATGTTTATGTACATTAGTTTCTCTCTAATTAATAATATATTTTATTTCCACTTTTAACTTTTAGTTTTGTTTTTCATGTTGATAATATTATTTACTCTTAGAAATTGAGTTGTCTCGATATGAATACTTCTGGTTTTTGAAAATGTATTATTTACTCTTAGTTTTGTTTTTCATGTTGGTAATATTTTTTGGAAAATGTATTATTTACTCTTAGTTTTGTTTTTCATGTTGGTAATATCATTTGGTAGGAATTTGAAGAGTATGAAAGTCAAACCATTAATGTTGCGGGAACATCCGATCTTGATGATTATTTAGCTGAGCAAAGGCTTCCACCAATATGTGGTTTTGATATATTAGGTTTTATAGGTATGAAATTAAATTTCAGAATAATGACTTATATATTTTTGAATGGGACACTAACTAAGTTATATTATATGTCATTATTTGTAGAATATGATAGTGATAATGATGAAGATGGAGATAAGAAAGAAGTCATTAGTTCAGAAAATCTTGAATTTTCAAAAGGAACAAATCAATGATAGTGAACAAACGTATGTTTATCAAATCAAAAGTTAATTTACTAGTATACTTGAAACTATTTATCAGAAAAAATATTCTATATATTAGACATGTAATTTTTAAACATGAGCATGTGGTGTTGAATTAAGAGTAATTTAAAGAGCCTTCAAAATTGGACATACATACACCAAAAGCATGTTTTTGTCACATGCCAGCCTAAGGCAATGTTTGTGTTATTAATTCACTGACTGCATGTGAATAGGGGTAATACACTATGCTTGTTTGCTTCTGGTGCTTAATTGATTATCCAAGTTAAAATTGTGTTGTAGATTATTCTTATAATTTGAATCTTATGCTTGTCATAATATATAAACACAATAGTTTCTTAATTATACTAGTTTATTAACTATAATAGTAGTTTCACAAGGAATAATTAGTAGTGAAAAAAACTATTGTATGTTGGGTGTTGTCTGTATGAGAAAAGCAGTAAGAAATTAACAATTGGATTATAGGTGAAATATTGTTCGATTTTGTTCATATAAGATGTGAGGGTATGTTTTACTACTTTACTGACTTAATGACTTTTCATGCAGGTGAAATTGGCAATTAATGTTGTTTAAATGGAAGTTGGAATTTGAAACTAATGCAGCTGAACTAGTGTGATACTTATATTTGTTTTGTTTTGTTTTTGCAATTGGTAATGCTGATTTTTCAATGTTTTAAATATGATGGAACTTCTTTGGAGTTTGAAAATTTGATTTTTTTTTTTAAATGTATTAATTGTTATTATGTTAATGTGTATCTAAATATTTATTATGTTTTTAATTTATGTTGGGTTGCCTTGTAATGGCAGCACATATTATTACTACATAAAAAGTAGTGTAGTTAATTTTATCCAAATTTGTGTATTGATATAATGAAACCAGAGTGTTAATACTAATAGTAACGTATTAGTTTTTAAAAATAAAACAAATCACTTATTAATTTAAAAAAATAAAATTTTATATATATACTGGGCCGGCCCGAAAAACCGTAACCCGTGAAGGGCCGGGCTTGGTCAATCAAATTATGGCCCAATTACAAACCGGGCTTTTTAGCCAGGCCCACACAAAGCCCGAGCCCGTCATGGTCCAGCCCGTCACGGGCCGGGTAGCTCGTTTTTCCAGCTCTAGGCTTGTGCCCTAACCTCAAGTCAATGGCTAGAGGAGACTTGAGATTCCATTTGATCCATATTGGCCAAAGGCCTGTACCAGCTGCCAATCACTACTGCTTGCAAAACAAACTTGTTGCACTATAAATAGAGCTCATTTATGCTCAGTTTGAGTACACCAAAGCACTACAACTGATGTTTTCCTCAAAATTTCAATCTTTAGGCCAAAATGTATTCTTTTGCAAGTCATCTCTGATTTTTTGAGTTAGAGAGCAATTCCACCACAGCTCATGATCCAAACACATCAAAAATGTCATATCGAAGCTGTTTAAACACTCACTTGTGATCTGAAACACCAAAATTAGAAAGTCAACCTCCAAAACCTCAAAGATTGACTTTTCTGCATTTTTCAAGCCATGTTTTCATTCAGTCACTTCCAAAACCAAACCAAGCCTCAAACACACTCCAAATATCATCCTCAAACTGTCCCAATTGGTTTCCCTCATCTGGAACACCATTTGAGAGAGTTACTATATTGGTCACTTTTGCCACTTTTGCAAGAAAGAGCCTATTCTTGTTCCTGAGGATTCCAGCTGATTTTGATCATCCTAAAAGCTTCTAAGGTAAGTGCATCACAACTTAAACTCTTTAAATCATGCATTGCTTTGAGGTCCATTGATCAAGGACCTCTCATACATATCATATGTGTTTTGTTTAAACTAATTTATCATGCTATTATTGCATATACCATGAGATAGCATAGAACATGCAAAATTTGGCCTATTTTGAAATCACTATAGGATTTTGAAATGGAAACATTTTCTGAAAATTCCAAGGGCACCATTGGATTCCTCATGAAATTCTAGGTCAGATGCACCTAAATTTTGTCCCCATGGGGAAATGAGGAAGTTAGAGGCTTCATGCAATTTTCCAAAACTAGGATTTGCCTTGGGCAAGGGCCAGGCATGGCGCCTTGGCCAGGCCAAGAAACTTGGCACCCCATATATGTTCATGGGGTGGTTTTGATACACAGATGTATCACCACCCCAGTGGTAGCGCGCATATGTGTTTGGCTATGAGGTCGTGGGTTCAACACCCACCCAGACCATTTTATCATTTTGCCATTTTTGCTATTTTTCATATTTTTTATGGTTTTTGTTAATTAATTCTAAAATTAATTTCTCTTTCAATTTTAATTATTTTTTATTGGTTTTTTTTTTTAAATTCCCAAAAATGCTAAAATATTTTATTCCATAAAAATTTCACAAAAATATTATTTATTTCATATATTTAGTATTTTTGTAAAGAATTATGTTTTATTTGTTGTTTTAACACTTAAAATATTTCTTTCTCTTGATTTTTCAATTTCAAATAGTTTTCAAATCATTCTATGAAGGAAACATGATTTTTCAAACATTAATCCAAGGTCACAACTTATTTTTCACACGTGTTTGATAACTTTGATCATTTTAATAGAATTTTTATTCAATTAAAATACATTTTAAAATCAAATTAGGGTTTTGATTATTTTCACCCTCACAAATCTTTTTCAAAACACTCATGGGCCTCTAATAGAGTGTAAGACCTAATCCTTGTTGTAAATAAAATAATTTGGGTCTCTGTCATTGTTTAAGTCCCGATACGATTTTAAAAATCTCGGCGCGGTCATCACCTTTTAAACAAAAATCATCTAGGCCTCCCCTCGTGTTGTAAGTCCCATTATCTTTTCTTTTAACATTCCTTGGGCCTCCTTGAGTTGTAAGACCCATCCCTTTGTAAATAAAACCTAATTTGGGCCTCAATCATTGTATATGTCCCGATACAATTTTCAGATCAACGACACGATCACTGTTTTTCATCTGGGCCTCTCCTTAAGTATAAGCCCCAATCATCTTTTCAAAAACAACCTTCCCTTTTGATTTAGGTTCAAACTCATAGTTGTTATCAAAAATTTCTTTAATTTCTTGAACAACTAACCATACAACTGTTACAATGGAAGCTTGCTCGCCTGTAAGTTTTAAACAGCTTTCTTTTACATACTTGCACATATATATATATAATTGTTTGTGCTGGATGCTTGCTCACCTGTAAGTCCTCCTACCCTCTTTTACATATAGTATATATTTCATCTGTATATATATGCCTGTATATTATCTACTTAGAGTTTTCCCCGACAATTAAGTCTAGAATTAGATAGAGCCATTGGTTACTCTTTCAACAGTCAAAACTAGTTCCCCATAGGAATTCCAGATACAGTCTTGCCTTCTCTCGGGCTTATACAATATGAAACAAAGAGAAAGGCATTATTCCCGGTGAAACTTTTCTCAAACTGTCACTATTAGAAAAATTGTCAAAGAAGTTCATTTCCTTAGAGAGGACTAATTCCCGGTGAAACCTCTCTTGAATTTCTTCAAACCCTATAACTGTTCACTAAAGAAAAGATTATTCCCGGTGAAACTTTTCTTGAACTCTTCTTAAGTTTGGACCCATAGGCTTCCTAAAAGCATCCCCAGCCTCCTCTTGGGCTTTGTACAAGGACCCTCCAGCTTCTTAGAAGTTCTCATGCCTTCTCTTGGGCTTAATGCAAGGACCCTGAAGACCTCTTAAAGGTATAGGACAGAACTTAATCATCCTTTGTTAGAGTCGTCTTACCAAAGAGTCTAAACCTCAGACCAATTTTAGGGTTGATTCTCATCCCTTAAAACACCGGCCTCCTCTTGGGCATCATACAAAGATAAACTCTTCCATACCAGTAAACTTGGACAGTCTAATCCCCTCTTGGATCTCAAATACATTCTCAAGTTCTCTACAAATATAGGAGAAACCCCGGTCATTTAACCAATATTCAGTAGAGTTGAAACCTCTATAGGTTTTCAAAAACTCAATCTTTAAACTCTCACTTTAAATTTCCCTAGCCAGGGTCAGCTTATCATCGGTATAACACTATCCCAAATCAGAACCTCAAGGCATCTGATACCTCAACTCTTCTGTAACCCTCAGCAAGAGTTGACCCCCCGACTTGGACCTGTCTCTGGATCTCAATAATCCTCAACAGAAGCCAGCTTCCTCTTAGTCTTTGTATAATGATTTTCCTCAGCAGAATTATCCCCAACAGCACCCTTTTGTTGAGTCCATCTTCTTTCTTAAAACACTCTCTTGTTGAGTTAACCCTTTTCAGCCTCAATCTTGGGCTTTGTACAAGACAAACAAAACACTCTCTTGTTGAGTCAATCACCTTTCCACACTCTCTTGTTGAGTCAATGGTACAAAATATAAACACTCTCTTGTTGAGTCATTTCCTTTTAGCCTCAATCTTGGACTTTGTACAAGACATATATAAACTTTCTCCAACAAAGTCAAAATCTTCATAACCTTCTCTTAAGCTCGGATAAATATCTTCCCCAGTGAAGTCAATTCCTCCCAGCCTTCTTTTAGGCTTTGAGAATTAATATCCCTAAGCGGAGTCGATCCTCGTTCAGCCTCAATCTTGGGCTTTGTACAAGACACCAAATAAAACACTCTCTTGTTGAGTCAGCCTCATTTCAGCCTCAATCTTGGGCTTTGTACAAGACACCTTATAAACCTCCCCAGTGGAGTCAATTCTCTTTTAGCCTCAATCTTAGGCTTTGTACAAGACAGATAAAATCTCTCACCAAGAGAGTCAGTTTCCCCTTTTAGCCTCAATCTTGGGCTTTGTACAAGACAGACAAAATATTTCCCCGGAAAAGTCAACTTTTAGCCTCCTCTTAGGCTTTGTATAATGATATCCCCAAAAGAGTCAGTCTCTTTTTAGCCTTAATCTTGGGCTTTGTACAAGACAGATAAACACTCTTTTATTGATTCAACCTTTTCTAGCCTCCTCTTAGGCATTGTATAAGGACTTCCCTAGTGAAGTCAATCAATCTCTTCGCTTCAACCTTGGGCTTTGATCATGGCACACAAAAATCAATATCCCCTCAGAGGAAATCAAAATCTCTCTGTAGAAAGACATTTCTCTGTGTTATCACACATCAAAACAAACAAATCAAACAAACCCTAATCCCAGATAACTGTTATAAGTGGCACACTTGCAGATTCAAAAATCTAAGATGTCGTCCATCTCTTATCCTGGTAAAAATCCTCTTTTTCATCTAATTGTTGTAAGCGGCAAGCCTCTGGATTATTTACATCCACGCCACTGTCCTTCACTTAGCATGTAAAACTCCTAAGGAAAAATGGCATTGCTCAACATTGAGTTAAAGTTTTCTCCTTCAGGAAAAATCCCTCATAAAGGAAATTATGGCATTGTTGGATTCTCATATCCCAGTTAAAGTAATTTTCCTTTATAAACAGTCACCCAACAGTTGTGATAAACAAACGAGATGTATCCCTTTAGAGATGACACATTCTCTCTCAGTCAAACCTTTAGCTTCAATCTTGGGCTTTGAACAAGACACAAATACACCTTTAGCTTCCATAATGGGCTTTGAACAAGACACCAAAACATCATCTTTTTCCTCCCATAGAAATAGGAGGAACTACGATTGCTATGATTTCCCTGTTTATCTTTAACGGGAATACGTAGGCATAAGATTGCGAAATCTTAACGAGCATACCAATCAAAAACCTTAGGTACAGTACCTCACCAAAATCATCAAAAACTCACTCTCTCTCTCTCTCTCTCTCAAACATCTCCCAAAGGAGAAACTTTCCCAACCCACAACAGACAAACACCAGTAAGTAGAAAGTAGTAAGGATAATTGCTAACAACTAGTGGATAACCTCATATAGGATGGGTAATTGACAACTCCCCATTGTATAACCTGACCCCAAACTCCCCAAATCTCTTAAGCATTTGTTCAGTTAAACATTCGCGTGCAAGGTTAGTTTTAGATAGCTTCCCTTTCCCTTTCAGCTTCACGGGATAAATAAGAAATCAGAAAGTAGCACCCCACTCCTACCATTATGGTGAGGAGAAACCCATGGCGATAAGGTGGTCGCGTCACCGACAAAAATTGCACGCTACAGGAAAATGGCAACTCTGCTGGGGAGTCATTTTATCTGTCTAGAACTAGGATTAGAATTCCTAAGAGGTCTAGGATGTTAGCAATCATACTATATATATATATATATATATATATATATATATATATATACTGCTTTTCCTACTTGATATCCGTGTTTATTTTTCTGTCAATGGGAATGCGAGTGATGTCGCATGTGGAAAGTATGAGAGAACCCTAAGATAGGTGATGGCATAGACGGGTGGTCTTACAGGGAGTGATTCCCGAATAAGCGATCCTGGTAGACCATCAAATCAGTGGAGATACCCTTTGCGGATTCAATGTTGAACGACAATCGTCGTGAAAGCAGATTGTCCTAATGTGGTATCCGTGAAACTGAGGATTTAGTAGACATTAACCATGTGGCCATTTGGTAGTGCGGTGACTATCGGAAATAGTTGACACACGATACTACACTCAATTGAGATTACCTTAGGATGCTACAGCTCGCTCGGGTGAACCAGCTTGTTGTTGTTATCCCTAGGGGGATCAATGATTTTGGGAACTTTTTACCCGTTCTACAGGTACAAAAATTCATCAGAATACAACCTTTGGGGATGGGTAGAGCCATGACTCCATGCTCGTGACGTTGAACCTTTGAACCCATGTTTTTTCAATGTTTTTGTGTGCTACATTCATGCATTCATCTAAAAAACTCTTAAACAAAGAAAAAATCTTCTTTTCTCTTCTCTCTTTTTTTCAAATTAAACTAAAACAATGATTTAAAATATTAGAGAGAAAGATTGCTTTATGGATTTCGGTAGAAGGAAGACGCACAAGTACACCTTTAAGGCTCCAAAACTAGAGGATTTAAGGGGGTTGGCAAGGATGATCACCAACCCTGATGCTTTCAAAGCTAAGTACGAATGGTTGTTGTCTCTGTTAAGGGTCCATGTAGTTGAAGGAATTCTGTCTATGCTGATTCAGTTCTACGATCCGGTTTATCACTGTTTCACATTCTCAGATTATCAACTAGCACCGACGCTAGAAGAGTACTCTCACCTGACTAATTTACCCATTACTGACCAGGCTCCCTTTTCTGGATTGGAAGAAATTCCAAAGGATCAAACCATTGCAAGAGCAATCTATTTGGACGAGTCAGAAGTCATGACTCACATGACCACTAAGGAAGGAATCCAAGGTTTACCGGCCAAGTTTTTGGTAGAGAAAGCCCTATACTTTTCCAGTATAGGAAACATTACTGCTTTCAAAGATATCTTTGTTCTACTCACATATGGGTTATTCCTTTTTCCCAACATCGATAACTTCGTCGATACCAATGTCATTAAGATATTTTTGATTGGAAACTCCGTACCGACCTTGCTCGCAGCGGAATCTGTACACTTAAGGAATTTGTACAGCGGAGGAATGATCACATGTTGTGTACTCCTGCTTTACAAATGGTTCACTTCCCATTTACCCAAGTCTGCTGCTTTTTGGGATCATAAGAGTACTCTACGTTGGTCACAGAGAATCATGTCTCTTACCAACTCTGACATAGATTGGTACAATAGGATTTATGAAGGGATAAAGATCATCGACAAATGTGGAAACTTCCCTAATGTACCCCTCATAGGAACTAAAGGAGGAATAAACTATCATCCAATTTTAGTTCGTCGTCAACTCGGATACCCGATGAAGAATATCCCGCAAAATATTCATCTGGAAGGTCTTTTCTTCAAGGAAGGAGAAAATGACAGAGCACTAATGAAAGAAATAGTGCATACCTGGCAACATATTCACAGGAAAGGAAGAGAGTCTCTAGGAAGACCGGACTGTATCTCCGTGGAACCTTATCTCCACTGGGTACAAACTAGAGCCCTCAAGCTGAGGATGCCTTACCCTCGTCAAGAAGTTCTTCCGTTAAAGGAATTTGTCCTTTATTTTATGTCTGATGCGGAAAAACTACAGGTCGCTCTCAACAAAATTCAACGGGAAAATAACTCTTGGAAGAACAAATATCGCATTCTCAATGTAGAGTGTACCAAAATTCAGGAACTGTTAAAAGAGAAGGATGCTCTGATTAAGATACTAGAGCAACATGTTGTAGAAAATCAAGAAGACCGAAGAAACTTGCTCACTCCTTTCACTCAGCAAAGGACTGACAACCCAACAGCGGCTGAAGAGCCCCGGTCAAAGAAAAGGAAAATACCAGAACCAGCATCTGATTTCTCTACAGAGAGGACTCAAGATCCATAAGTTCATACATTTCTTTTACAACACTTTGTAAAATACTGTATTTCCCTTTCTGCAATCTTTCAAATTCAATAAAAAGGGGTCTCCCCACTGTATGATATTTGCAATCTATTTGTTGAATTTTCTTTTTGATTAAAGAAAAAACAAAAAAATTTATATATATCATTGCATATCATTCATCATTCTCACATAACGCATTCTTCTTATTTTCGAATCTCACGTATGTGTCACGATTCTAGAGTCAAACTGTCTCATTCGTATAATACTCGGGTCAATCGACAAAAGAAAATGGACGATCTCGAGGAAGAGAATAGAGAGCTGAGAGAAGAAATCGACGCTCTGAAAAAAGATCTGAAAAAACTTCACAGTGACATGCAATCCCTGGCAACAGCTCAGAGACAACAACAAAGGACTATGATCTCGGAGATCACATCTACGCCCATAGTGGAGACGTATGATCCTTGGAACAAAATGCCTAAAGATCGTCCCTGGGGCATGCCTATCAACTTTATCTCTGAAGGATACATCCCACCAGTCATTGAAGACCCAGAAACTGTAGCAGGAACTGCTGGGCCTGAAGGTTACAAACTTCAGGAAAGCAAAGATGCAAGAGTCATGACAGCAACTCCTGAAGGTTACAAACTTCGGGGCATGGAAGCACCAAGAGTCACCACCGTAATGACTATACCACAACCGGTGGTACACACTATCCCGGAAGGACAGATTCGACAAGTAATTTCTAGTGGAAACGAAGACATGTACGAAAGGATGAATGAGTTCCAGGAACAATTCCTGGAAATGCAGAAGGAACTGCATGCTATTCGCGGTCAGGATTTATTCGGGAAGGACGCCGCAGACCTCTGTCTGGTCCCTTACGTGAAAATCCCGCACAAATCCAAGGTACCTGAATTTGAAAAATACAAGGGCAACTCTTGCCCTCAAAGTCATTTGGTGATGTACGCTCGAAAGATGTCAACTCAGACAGAGAATCAATAGCTACTGATCCATTACTTCCAAGACAGTTTAACCGGTGCCGCACTCAAATGGTACACGGGTTTAAACCGCACCAAGATCGTCACTTTCAGAGATCTTGGCACTGCCTTCATTCAGCAATATAAATATAACCTAGACATGGCACCAGACAAAGATCAACTCAGAGCAATGTCGCAGAAGGACAAGGAAACTTTTAAGGAATATGCTCAGAGATGGAGTGAAATTGCCGCCTGGATCTGTCCCCCTCTTGAGGAAAAAAGAGATGACAAAGATCTTTTTGAAAACCTTGAGCTCATTCTATTACGGCCGAATAGTCGCCAGTGCGCCCAGTGACTTCACTGAGATGGTGAACATGGGAGTACGCCTTGAAGAGGTAGTCCGAGAAGGACGTTTAGTCAAAGATGCAGAGCCATCAAGCAGTACCAAAAGATACGGTAGTGCTTTCCCAAAGAAAAAAGAGCAAGATATTGGTAATATCTCTCTCAGAAAGCAAAGGCGAAGGTATCAACCAGTAGCAGCGGTAACTCCCGCTATCAACCCTACGTCGGCTCCAACGTATCAACCTCAGGTTGCTCAGAGCCAACCGAATCAACAACAGTATCAGCAAAGGACATAACAACCTCTTCATCAGGCTCGTCCACAGTACAACAACAATCATACAACACGACCACCAGGGTTCGACCTTATACCGATGTTGTACGCAGAACTGTTTCCACTACTACTGGTCAAGGGGCATGTCCAAACCAGGTATCCTCTTACACTACCGGAAAATCCACCTTTTTGGTTCAAAGTATATCAAACTTGCCCTTACCATCAAGGAGGACCATGGCACAACATTGAAAACTGTCTCAACTTCAATTCCGATGTACAGAAGCTTGTCAGGAACGGGGTATTATCCTTCAAGGATACAAATCCAAATGTTCAGACGAACCCGTTACCTCAACATGAGAAAACTGCAGTAAATTTGATAGAGGATGAATTTAACCGCAGTTATCAAATTCATGATGTACTCCTATTAGGAACCGATCTAGTCAGGATGCATTGCAGACAGAGCGAGTACGGTCATGTACCGTTTCACAATTATCACCAGTGTGATATCTGCTCGAAGAATAATCAAGGATGTTCCGTAGTGCAATCAGCTCTACAAGAACAGATGGATCTCGGATGGATCCAAGATCACCGAATCCGTGAGGTCAATATGGCTCACGCAAATCCCAACATTGTTCAGAACCACAACATTTTGATGATGAATGTCAACTTAGTGGCAATGCACTCAAGGCAAAGCCAACATCATGATCTGCCATGGCACGATTACAATTCATGTCCGATATGCTCAATAAACAATCAGGGATGCTCTTTTGTACAAGAGGCCCTCCAGTGACAGATGGATCTCGGATGGATCCAGGATTACTATGATAGAAGTAGCCATCAAGTTAATATGATTCAAATCTTTGATATTCACTTGATGAATACCAGTCTGGTAGAATTACATGCTAAGCAAGTCAGGCTTGGTTTTCTGGCTTCACATGATTATCAGGACTGTAGAGTGTGTCGTGAAGACGACCAAGGATGTGCACTTGTCCAAAGAACACTTCAACACTTATTGGACCACTGGTGGCTTCCAATCTACTTGGATAAAGCTACACAACAAATCAGTATGACTGACGGGAATCCTACTAGGCATCAAAGTCAGGATGTTCGCTCGATGGAAACAGATATAGTAAGGTTGCACTACATACAAAGCGGACGTAGCCAGGTGCCACCACACAAGTATGAGCACTGTAGAGTTTGTTCAAAGAACAACCAAGGATGCTACCTCGTACGAGCGGCTCCTCAAAATTAGTTGGACCACAAAGAGATCCGACCATGTTCAAGTTCTAGGTCGATCAACGTAATGCAAGACTATCTTCCTGATCAAGGCAAAGACGTTGTCTTGATCTCTAAACATGAGATGGCCAAAGACGTATGCGCCATAATCCCTCAACTCTATGAATCAAGACTCCCTCTTGACAGTAGAAATATTCTCAACCTCGAACCAATTGAGGCTGCCTACGATGGTCAGAAAAATCAAAAGGCTCATATGGTTATCTATCTGCTGGGATCAATACCGTACAAATTTGATAAGGCTATCCCTTACAAGTACGGTGCAACAACAATTGAAAATGGAAAGGAAACTCCATTACCGTTCGTCGTGAACATTGCTGACATCAGTCGAGTAACACGGAGCGGTCGGATCTTCAACCGAGGAGTTGGAGAACCCGCCAAAGAAAAGGAACCTCAAACAGAAGTTCCCAATCAACCAGTCGGTCAATCCAGTAATCATGACCTTTCAAAGAACAACGATGAGATGCTAAAGCTCATCCAAAAAAGCGAGAACAACATTGTAGACTACCTGTTGCAAACTCTGTCAAGAATCTTTGTGCTATCTCTCTTGTTTAGTTTCGAAGCTCACAGGGAAGCTCTACAGAAAGTCTTAGAGCAAGCCTTTGTGGAACAATATGTGACGATAAGACAATTTGACAGCATCATCTCCAACATCACTTCCTGCAACAACTTGGGATTCAATGATGAAGAACTGTCGGAAGAAGGCAAAAATTACAACATGGCGCTTAACATTACAGTCAACTCCCAGGATGATGCTTTAGCCAGTGTACTGGTAGATACCAGATCAGCTCTAAATGTTATGCTAAAATATACTCTGATGTGACTATCATTTCAAGGATCTCCGATGAGAGGCGGTGAGGTCATCGTCAAAGCATTTGATGGGTCCAAAAATATAGTTATCGGTGAAGTCGACATTCCTATAACTATCGATCCTCACACTTTCCAAGTCACTTTCCAGGTCATGGACATCCAGGCAGCATACATCTATTTGTTAGGAAGACCTTGGATACACGAAGCTGGGGCAGTCACTTTGACATTTCACCAGAAGTTGAAGTTCATAAAAAATGACAAACTAGTCACAGTCTGCAGAGAGCAGACCTTGATCGTGAGCAACTTATCATTGTTTTCCTGTGTAGAACCAGAGGAGGTTGTTAGAACCCAGTTCCAAGGACTTTCGGTGAGTAATGAGAATCAATCAGAAAAAGGAACATCGATTTCCTCATACAAAGATGCTCTCAAAGTGATCGAGAGTAACAACGCAAAAGGATGGGGACAGCTTGTCATTCCTACGGATAACAAGACAAAGAAAGGTCTTGGTTTTTCCTTAACTTGTACCCAGACTACTACTAACGATGAAAGTTTTCATCCCATTCAGGACTTCTTCCATAGTGGAGGTTTCCTTCACCCAGTGTCTCAAGAAGTACACACCATCAATGAGGGTGACTCCTCCAATACAGATGAAGAGTGGAAGTCCTATCTCAACAAGGACAGTTATATGTCTCAGGGAGAGGCACATACGCCATTTTCTATCCCACACAGAGTTCGAGATATATACCAATATCAGATGTCAAGATGATGTATGGAGATTGTGATCCGAAAGGATGTCGTGCTCCGCCCAACTCATTAGAGGAGGACACTCTAATGAAAGACAACTTCGACTATGACTATTATGACCCAATGGATGACTTGCCTATCTGGTAGTCGTACCCAGAAGACTTGGGGCAAAAGAGTCAACCAAACGATGCATATCAGCTGAGCATCATTGAAAAGAATACTTGCGTCCCCACCAAATCATGGGATTATTACTCAGGACATTCTGAAGATATCCAGCACATCGATGAATCTGCAGAGACTGTAGGACAAGAGTTCATTAACAATGCTTTTCCTGAGGTCAACGTCATCGAGAAGGATGACTCCTCTAAACCCGCAGAGGTATGGGACACTTTAGGACAACCGAGTGGCAAGTACGACATCTTGGTCAAGTACACCGCTCCTGAAATCTCTCGTATCAGGCTTAAAGACATCCGACCAACTAGATGGGGAGATTCGCCTGAGAATGAAAACACTGTGCAAGATACAACAGAAGAGTTCGTCTACGACAACTCTGCATGGGAGATTCGCCTACAACAGAAATCAGCATCATTTCTGAGGACAAACCAAGAAAAAAAGTACCAGACTTTGTGATTCACCGAGGAGTTCTTCGCCAATGGGTTGCTGTCGATGTCCCGAAAGTCGTCCATAAGTCTAAGTAATTGTCGTCTTTGTTTTAACCTTTCACCCTGCCCAGGTGTAACGGATGTTTTTATAGGGCTCACTTTCTGTAAATGTCCCTCTTCACTTCGCCCAAAGCGACAGAGTTTTGTTTTACAGGGATGTAGTTTCAAGAATCGAAAAAATCATAAATAAATAACGTAATTCTGTAATTTCCGCATTTTATTATTGTTTTCACTTTTCGCTTTTTCAGAAAATGGTAATCCTAAAACAGCCCAAAAATAAAAACAAGCATTTTTCAGAAAATACACTGCACACACTCTTGCATCCTCTCTATCTCTTCTAAAAATAAATCATCACGTCATGCAGATTGCTTGTTTTAAACCCCATTGAAGCATACGATCCAATGCCTTTTCCCAACTTTGAATTCCCGGTATTTGAGTCTGAAGAAGAAGAAGACGAAGAAATTCCATAGGAGATCTCCCGATTACTCAGACAAGAGAAAAGGTCCATTGAACCTCACAAAGAGCCGTTGGAAACGATCAACTTAGGTTCAGAAGAAGAGAGGAAAGAAGTCAAGATTGGGGCACTGCTCAGTCCAACTGTCAAAGAAAGCTTGATAGAACTTCTCAAAGAATTTTCAGATGTGTTTGCTTGGTCCTATCAGGACATGCTAGGGTTGGATACCAGCATCGTGGAACATCATTTACCATTGAAATTAGAATGTTCGCCGGTAAAACAAAGACTGAGACGGACTCATGCATACATGGCTATCAAAATCAAAGAGGAAGTGCAGAAACAGATTGACGCGGGTTTCCTTGCCACCTCAGAATATCCTCAATGGTTAGCCAACATAGTACCAGTTCCAAAAAAGGACGGAGAATTTAGAATGTGTGTAGATTACAGGGATCTGAACAAAGCCAGTCCAAAGGATGACTTTCCTTTACCGCACATAGACATGATGGTAGACAGTACAACAAAGTTCAAAGTCTTCTCCTTCATGGATGGATTCTCGGGCTATAATCAGATAAAAATGGCGCCGGAAGATATGGAGAAAACATCATTCATCAACTTATGGGCCACCTTTTGTTACAAGGTAATGTCGTTCGGTTTGAAGAACGTTTGGGTAACCTATCAAAGGGCCATGACTACTCTGTTTCACAACATGATGCACAAAGAAATCGAAGTGTATGTCGATGATATGATTGCCAAATCTAAAATATAAGAGCAACATGTGACCCACCTGTCAAAGTTATTCGAGCGTCTGAGAAAATACAAACTCTGCTTGAATCCTAACAAGTGCACGTTCGGTGTCCGCTCAAGAAAGATGCTAGGGTTCATCGTCAGCCAGAAAGGAATTGAGGTTGATCCTGACAAAGTCAAGGACATTCAAGAAATGCCTTCTCCAAAGACTGAGAAACAAGTCAGAAGATTCTTGGGACTTTTGAATTACATTTCCAGATTTATATTCCTCATGACTGCGACATACGCGACAATCTTCAAATTACTCAAAAAGAATCAGGACTGCGTATGGACAGAAGACTGCTAACCCACCTTCGACATTATCAAAGAGTATCTATTGAATCCACCTATCCTGTCACCTCCAGTGGAGAAAGGCCACTGATCATCTACCTAACAGTCTTGGAAGACTCAATGGGTTGTGTACTGGGCCAACGAGACCAAACAAAAAGAAAAGAGTCTGCCATCTACTATTTAAGCAAGAAATTTACCGACGGTGAAACTCGGTACACTATGCTTGAGAAAACTTGCTGTGCTTTGGCTTGGGCAGCCAAACGTCTTCGCCAGTACATGATTTGTCACACTACTTGGTTAATCTCCGAAATGCATCCGATCAAGTACGTCTTTGAAAAGCCTGCTCTCACGGGAAGGATTTCCCGTTGGCAGATGTTGTTATCAGAATACAACATCGAGTACCATGCTCAAAAAGTTGTCAAAGGGAGTATTTTAGCTGATCATTTGGCTCATCAACCGATTGATGATCAGGAATCAGTCGAATTTGACTTCCCAGACAAAGATGTGATGTACTTGAAGATGAAAGATTGCGATGAACTGCTACCCAGTGAAGGGCCAGGACCAGGTTCCCAATAGGGACTAATCTTTGACGAAGCTGTCAACAATTATGGAAACGGAATTGGGGCAATCATCGTAACATCTCAGGGTACTCACATTCCTTTCACTGCCAGACTGGCATTCAAATGTACAAACAACGAGGCCGAATACGAAGCTTGTATCATGGGTCTCGAAGAAACAATCAACTTAAGGATCAAGAACTTGAATGTGTATGGAGACTCAACCCTGGTTATCAATCAGATCAAAGGAGATTGGAACACATACCAATCAGGACTGATTCCTTACAAAGACTACGCGAGAAGGTTGTTACCATTCTTCAACAGAATCGAGTTTCATCATATCCCTCGTGAAGAGAATCACATGGATGATGTACTACCCACTCTCTCTTCCATGATTAGTGTAGGTCAATGGAACGACGTACCTAAGATTGGCATAATGCGCCTAGAACGACCCGCCTACATCTTCACGATCAAAGCAGTCATAGACGACAAACCTTGGTATCACGATATCAAATGCTTTCTTCAGAAACAAGAGTACCCACTTGGGGCATCCAGGAAAGACAAGAAGACCCTCAGAAGGCTGGCAGACAACTTCTTCCTATGCGGTGATACACTCTATAAGAGAAACTTTGGCATGGTCTTGCTCCGATGCGTAGACAGACCAGAAGCAAACATGCTGATAAAAGAAATTCACGAAGGATCCTTTGGCACTCATGCCAACGAAAATACAATGGCCAGAAAAATTCTAAGAGAAGGGTATTATTGGCTGACAATGGAATCCGATTGCTACAAGTACATGAGAAAGTGTCATAAGTGTCAGATATACTCAGAAAAATCCATGTACCGCCAACACATCTCAATGTTATCTCTTCCCCATGGCCATTTTCTATATGGGGAATCGACATGATTGGCATGATCGAACCCAAAGCTTCAAACGGACATCGGTTCATCCTAGTAGCCATTGATTACTTCACCAAATGGGTCGAAGCAGCATCATACGCCAATGTAACCCAACAAGTCGTGGTCCGCTTTATCAAAAATAATACATCTGTCGTTATGGTGTTCTAAGCTAGATCATTACTGATAATGGATCTAACTTGAACAACAAGATGATGAAAGAGTTGTGTGCTGAGTTTAAAATCAAACACCATAACTCATCTCCCTACCGGCCTAAGATGAACGGAGCGGTAGAAGTGGCTAACAAGAACATCAAGAAGATTGTTCAAAAGATGGTTGTAACCTACAAAGACTGGCACGAAATGCTGCCCTTTGCTCTTCATGGTTATCGCACGTCTGTCCGCACTTCAACAGGGGCAACCCCTTTCTCTCTAGTATATGGCATGGAGGCAGTGCTTCCCATAGAAGTAGAAATCCCATCAATACGGGTATTGATGAAAGATAAGCTAACAGAAGCTGAATGGTGTCAAAGTCGATACGATGAACTGAATCTGATCGAAGAAAAGCGAATAACGACTCTATGCCACTGTCAGTTGTATCAACAAAGAATGAAGAAGGCGTTCGACAAAAAGGTTCGACCTCGCATCTTTAGGAAATGAGACCTTGTGCTCAAAAAGATACAATCATTCCTCACTGATTCTCGGGAAAAATGGACTCCGAATTACGATGGCCCCTATGTGGTCAAGAAAGCCTTCTCAGGCGGCACCTTGAGACTCGCAACCATGGATGAAGAGGAATTTGCCTATCCAACGAATGTTGATGTAGTCAAGAAATACTTCGCTTAAATAAAAAAACAACGTCTCGGTGGATTGAAAACCTGAAAGGGCGGTCCAGGAAAAAATTAGAGACACAAGCAAAAAAAATCCCGGTGGATTGGAAATCTCAAAGTACAATCCAGGAAAAAGTTAGGGATTAATGGCAAGTAACTACGTCCGACGAGGTTAAATCCCCAGCAGTAATGCCGTCCATCTAGAAAACTTCAGTCAAGGTCATCTTCGACAGAAGCTCATGATGTCCAGAGTTCAAAGTTGGTAGAAAGATAACGGTCGTTATGTTTCAATGTAGCCCTTTTCCCTTAAATTACCATTTTCTAACTTTGTAAATACTCTATGGGATCACGCACTTGGCTGACTTCCATCCTATCAATAAAATTTGAGCCCTATTGCTTTTGTTTGCAATTCTTATTTGTTTTAGCTTTACAGAATGACATTTTTAACATGATCAATGATTCTTGAAATAAAACAAAAATGAATTTACTTGTCAAAATTTTTCTGCTTTTAAAATAAAGATGACAATTCTTTTGACTGTTGAACATCGAAAGAACATTGATCGCTTCTCCAAAGGTGGTTGAACCTCAAAGTGCATAATCAAAGTACTTTTTCTAAACCAGTACGCTTGGATGAAGGATCAACTGTGTCAGGGGCCATGTTTCATCTGACACCCCCGGCAGAGTTCGTACCTCTTAAGACCGATTAAACAACTCTTTCTCCCCACAGGGACCGTCTCTCCTAAGCAAGGCAGAATTGCTATCTTGGAACATTAATACTTTTCATCCCCCACCGTGGCCGAGTATCCAGTCGTGTTCATCTATTAGTCTGTATGTCGCGTCAGTTTTGTCAGCATAAACATACATACATCATGCATTATTGATTCAAATTCATAATCATATTGCATCAATATCACTCTGGTCAGTCCTACCCCCAAGTGGTAAAGTCCTTTTAATCAATTTAGTTGTCAGTTCTTTCCTCGTTAGGAAATATTTTGTCTGAACAATCTCTCCCCAGTTTATTTCTCGACTGGAGCCGGTCCTCGACCACTTTAATAACTTGAACTTTTGAAAGGCAAGAAAATATTCAACAAACGTCACTCTTCACCCTTGAAGATGATGTTCTCGTTTTCCCGGATTAAGGAAAATCCCCAGAGGAAGCCTTTTAACCGAAGACTCTCGGCAATACAGCAGTTTCTCTCTGAAAATTTACTATCAAATAAGGTCATCAGCACCTCTAAATTGGATAACGTCATATGGCATTTCTCCGAGAAGATCTCAAAGAAAAGTATGATGTAACATCCCCAAGCAAAAAGCAGTCTTTCAAGAGACTCGTTTTTCCCCAGTAGAGTCAACAAATGGCATCTCCAACAGAGAAGTTTGCACACCTCTACAGGTCAGACAAATGGGTATCCCCAGCAAGTCTGACCTCAAAACTTTTCAATCAAATGGCATCTCCCCAGTAAAACTCGACGAGAAGTTTGATGAAGACCGCTACACATAACATTCCTTGTCAAGGAAGAAACTCGACAAGAAGAAACTGAGACCAGTTCCTTGGCTGAAGACCAGGATCGAGGGGAAGTTTGTTTCAAAAGAAACTGAGACCAGTTCCTTGGCTGAAGACCAGGATCGAGGGGAAGTTTATTTCAAGAAGAAACTTAGACCAGTTCCTTGGCTGAAGACCATGATCGAGGGGAAGTTTATTTAAGAAACTTAGACCAGTTCCTTGGCTGAAGACCAGGATCGAGGGGAAGATTTACCCTTTTATAAGCATCATTGCTTAGCAAAAGAAGATGGACGGGCAAACTGCCATTCATAACCACTATCAAAATTTTGGGCATTCCGATATTTAATCCTCTTGCACCCCGAATGCCCGAATACCTTCGCCATTCACACCTTCGGGTCCAAGAAGATTAAATAGGGGCATCTGTCATACCCCATATTTTGACCACCAAGATTTCCCATCATTGTGAAGATCATCACCACAATATGGATGTACCTTCATGCCTTACCAATCTCCTCAAAGATGGTTGAGCATTCACCACAATCAAGAATTAGGGTTTTGAGCCCTCAGAGAGCACTTAGGCAAATGATCAATCAAGGAATGACATGATCTTCAACTTGTCTAACCTCTCAAACACCTATAAAGGATCAAGAGGACTCTCACATCAAGAATCAAGCACAAGGTTGCAACATTCCAAGGGGATCAAGCCTCGAGATCACCAGTGTCACCAAATTAGGGTTTGCATTCATTTCTAATGTCGGTACTTCATCGTTCACAATTTCAAACACATATTGAAATCTGAAGATGACCTTCATCTGCGCAACCCATCGTTCATAGTTCTCCCCTTTGAAAACCAGTAGATTTGCTGAAAATTACTTTGACGTTGTTGTTGCGTTTTCCATTACAGATTCTCTCTGAATTGTAACAAGGCTCCTTGATACCAATTTTTCAGAACAAAAGTTTTCAAGAAAGATGAAAGATGGAGAAGAAAAAAAGTTTTGTAAACTGAATTATGAAAATTAGGATTGAGTGAAGTTCTATGGTTTACATCATACAAGGTCATTTATGTAGGCAACGAAAATCCAGGCTCAAACTATACAAAATGACTCCAGCCCAAAAAGTAAAAATGTAAAATACAAAATTACAAATTACATTTCAACACTGCTATATGATGTATTCCCTTGACTAGCTGGTTCGACCCAGTCAAATGCTAACTTTCGATAGAACAATGAATTAAAAATTCTAACAATCCAATCCATAGTCGGGTCTTACCCACCCGATTTCTCTAATGGCCTTTTCCTAATTTGTTTTGACTAATTAGGCCATGAATTGGTCCGCTTTATGACCTAACAAAGTTATCCCAATCCACATTTTCTCAAGTAGGGGACGTGGTAAGAGAGAAGTGGGATCATATAAATTTCAATAAGAAAAAAAATAGAAATACGTAATAATTAAACAAATTTAAAGAAATTTATGAATTGTTATAGTAAGACATAAGGACATCATCATTTTTTAACATTTACATGTATTGCAAATAAATTATTTTAGAAAGTATTTTGAAGTATTACGGTTCGACGTTCAGTTATCCTTGCTTTTGAAGGAGAGTTTCATTGACTCATTCCCTTACCACAACCAATCTTTCATGAAAGTATGATTTGTGGACCTTAAATCAACCATTAAGTTAGCCATGCAAACAAATTTTATTCATATATATTTTCTGGCACTACAAGAAATGTTGAATCGAGTCATGTGATTTAGTGAAGTGAAAAACATGTGGCTAAAATTAGGAGTTTGCGACATATTTATTACGTCACTAACATATTTAATATTAAAATAATACATTCCAGAATAAAACGTAGGTTAAAAGATTTTTATTTTAAAAAAAAAACGTTGTGACGTGAAAATCACGTCGCAACATTTAAATTTAAATAAAAAACAAAAAGGTTAATGGCGTACAGAAGAGAGATGTTTGAAATTTTCAAAATTTTGTTTGAGAAGTGATATTCACGTCGCAAGCTTTTGGAGAGAAAAATTGTCTGACGGTGAAATGATGGGGTACAGAATGTGCAGGTTGGGACTAACAAAAGTTTTGACCGTTGCAATGTTGTGACGTGTTTTTCACTTCGCAGCGTTGCGACGTGATTTCCACTTCGCAAATTGAAAATTTAAAATATGAACATTGGATGTTGCGACGTGAATTTCATTTCGCAAGGTTGCGACGTGAAATTCACGTCACTAGCCTGGGTTATTTAATGCAACACGCAACTCATTCCCAGACCACTTATTATCTGCATTTTCTTATCCTTTCTCCACTCTTTCTCTTTCTCTTCCTATTTGCAAAATCCTTTCTCTTCCTCTTTTTCCTTCTTCTTCTTCTGATCTTCTCTTCCTCTTTGCAACACCCAATCAATTTTTTCATCTACATACTTAACTTAAAGGTAATATTGGCTCTCTGATGGTCTTCCTCTTTTTCATTCAATTTCCAAAACCACGTACTATTATTTTAATATATCTGACATAATTTTTTTCAATTGTTTCTGTCAAATGTTAAAAGATTTGAAGGAGAATTTTTTAACAAGAAATTGAAGATTTAATATTGGAACAATAAGATTGAAGGAGATTGAAGAAGAAATATTTTTGTCTTTTTTTTTTTTGGATTTTATAATATTGTAACAAGAAGATTGAAGGAGATTGAAGGATTTTATTGAATTGAAGGATTTTTTGTATTTTTATTAAACAGAATAAATATGTTTATTATATATATTATATATTTACTTTAAAACCGAATATATAATATATTATATATTTATTTAAAACAGATTTTACATATTTTTTGAAATAGAATATAGAAAAACAGAATATATAATATTTATTAAAAAACAGAATATAAAAAAACAGATTATACATTTATTTAAAAACAGAATAGGTCATATATTATATATTTATTAAAAACAGAATTTATGTATTATTTAAAATAGAATATAAAAAAATAGAATTATTAATATTTATTAGAAAAAAGAATATAAAAAAACAGAATATATAAAAAAAAACAGAATATTTATTTAAAAACAGATTATATTATTCAAATTTTTAAATTTTTAATATTTATTATATTTTAATTCTTATATATTTATTAAAAATAGAATATATAAAATTATAAAAACAGAATTTTTATTTAAAGTATTTTAATTTTTTTAAATTTTTATCTTAATATATTAAATTATGAAAACGAATTTTTATCTTATTATAAATATTAAATTATAGTGGATACACAACAGTTTTTTTTTTGTAGTGTGGTTTTAAATGATCTGAAAACAGTTAAATTATAGTCGCAAAAACTGTGTTGTGAAGTCAATTTCAATGTTGTGATGTGAAATTCATGTGGCAAACAACAGTTTTTTTTTGTAGTGTGGTTTTAAGTGATCTGAATGGTAAATATATGTTTGATTTCCTATGTGTCTTACCTAATTTCATTTGTATTATCCTCTAGATTTCTAGTGGTGATTGTTTCTCATTTGTTGCTTTGTGTAAACAGCTTTTTGTGGATACACAACTCTTCTCAGTACACACAGATCTTGTGCTCTCTTTCTTCCAAAAGGAATAGGGATGAAATACAAATCATTTTGAAAATATTACTTACTATGTAAAGCATTGCACACAAGTTCGGTGCTGTATCATTTCTCTAAATTATAAGTTAAAATTTTGTCTTATACATGCAGTGCTAAATTCTGTTTTCATTTCTCTCCTAGGCTTTTAGTACAACCTGTACATAGTTAAGTGAGAGAATTCAATCTTCATTAGGATTATAGGAAGTGTTTTATAGGATAAGAACAATGTTATTGAATTATGGTTGTGTTGCAGAGTTTCACTAATAGCCAATATCTTGGAAATTTATCTGAATTGTGCCCAATCACAAAAGAGAAAAAATATTGTGGAAATTTGTGTTTGTGTTTTTTTCATAGTTGTTTAAATTCTCATCATTGGTGATTCATTATTACAAAGTGATCATGATCAATTTGAAATTATTACGTATTGAAGTTTTAACATAAAGGAAATTGTTGTATGCTCCATTGCCGAGTTTGAATAGGCTAAGTGGGAATATACAATTCTCTTCTACCAAATTTATGAGATTAAGTAGAAGTTATTAATTTAAAAATCATATAAATAATTTTAATTAACATATATAATTAAGTAAAATTATATTGAAAATTGAAAATTCACACAATTTTAAATGTTTTATTAGGTAAGTCATTCAATTTAAAAGAGGAGAGTATCTATAAATAGTTACTATATAATACGAAAATTGAAAATTCACATATTTTAAAATGTTTTATCAGGTAGATCATTCAATTCAAAAGAAGAGTGTGTACATATATAGTTTTCTATATAATACTCCTCTTTGTTAAGAAATGAGACAGGTTGGTAGATCCTCTTTTTTTTCTTTTTTTTTTCTACTACATTGTAATTAAAATATTTTATTTAGGTCTCAATATAGATTAATAAGTCTTTTATAAATGGATCGAATTCAAATTATCTTCTGAGTGTTTTTTTTTTCTCGTCCTGTGATCCTTTTAATTTTTTTTAGGCAATTTCTTATTTCATCACCCAACATTCTTAGGCATTATGCGCGTTGACAAAAATACTAATGCGTTTCGGATGTGCAAATCCGGACGCATCCTTTTTTAAAAATTTTCCAGTTTTTTTTGGATGTGCACATCCGAAAGAATTTTTTATCTGCAAATCCGGAAAAAATCAAAAGAATTCTATAAAATCATTTACTTATAAATATAATTAAATCCAATATAATTAAAATCCAATATAATTAAAATTAATATAATTTTTTCAATATAATTAAATCCAATATAATTAAATCCTATATAATTAAAATCCAATATAATTAAAATTAATATGATTTTTTCAATATAATTAAATCCAATATAATTAAATTAATTTTAGAAGTAAATATCATATAATTTTAATTATAATTTAGAAGTAAATACCATATAATTTAGAAGTAAATACCATATAATTTTAAATACCAATATAATTAAATCCAATTTTAGAAGTAAATATCATATAATTTTAAATCCAATATAATTAAATTAATTTTTTTAATATAAAAATAATAATTTAGAAGTAAATACCATATTAATTATTTATAAAAAAATCATATTAATTTTAATTATATTGGATTTAATTAAATTAGATTTAATTATATTGAAAAAATCATATTAATTTTAATTATGTTGGATTTAAATTATATTGGATTTAATTATATTTAGAAGTAAATGATTTTATGAAATTCTTTTGATCTTTTTTGGATTTGCAGATCGAAAATTCTTCTGGATGTGCACATCCGAAAAAAACTGGAAAATTTAAAAAAAATTACGGTGTGTCCGAATTTGCACATCCGCAAATTTGGGGCTAAAATGAAATTTCACGTGGTGTTTAAGAAACATGGATGGTGTATTAAGAAACTCTTTTTTTTTAAAGCAGCAAATATATTTTTCCAATTTTAGAATCTAGACATTCAAAAACACATTTTGGAAAATACAACTTATTCTATAATTTTTTTCTCAAATAATATTTTATAACTTCGACAATCCGATTTAAATTATATTTTAGAATTCAAATATGAGAGAAGGGTGTTACCACTTACAAATGAGTTTGATTGCGGATTTGAAAGATTAATCGTGAGTGGCGGAACCAGAAATTTAGTTTAATGAATTGTATGTATTTTGATTAAAGAAAAGTTTTATAATTTTTTATAAAATAAATAATTATAATAACAAAAACTAAACGAACATATAAATTTATATAAACCATAATTCTTAGCTACAAATTTTTATATTTTAAAATTGTTTAGTAATATTTACTTATCAGTAATATTGATTACCACAATCACGAGAAAAATTAAAGTTAACTTCATTAGTAAATATGTTATTAAATATACAATATTTTTAATTTTCATCAACATTTTTAAAGGATGGTTAATCTCATTTACCTTTGGAGTTCTTCTTTTCTCTTTTGGCCAGATTATTCTAGTTATTATCTGGGATTAGATGGACTGATATTAGGTTTGTAGCCTACATATAGCAGGTTCTGTAATCCATGTTATATGGGATTGGCCTTAATTTGGCTTTATATATAGTATTCAGATTATTAAAAAAAAAAAGTAAATCTATGAGATAAATTTCATCCAATTTAATCATGATAATTTGACTATCAAATTCAATTTAAAAATGATAATTTTACTATCAAAATAAAACATTTAATAGTTTTTTTTTAGAATTACAAAAAAAATTATTTGTCTTAATTTTGGTCTAAACATAATATTACAAACAAGCAATATATGAAACTTTCTTTTTTCTAATGACTGTTGATTTTATTTTGCTAGTTAAACTAAAAGACGGTAATATCTATATATTTTCAGTGTAAACATTTTATATATAAACATTCAATTAAATTACTATTCGATTTTACTTTTTAAGCTTAGTTTTCAATGTATCTGAAAAAAATTACATTGTCTATATATAAATGTTAATCTATAAAACTAATTAAACATATAATTTTTTTTATAGACACAAAAAAGAATTCCTATAAATTTACATTTGTTAAAAATAAATAAAGATAAAAATAATATTAATTAAAAAAAATACATATTTTAAGATATTCATTAAGACTTTATAATCCTGTAAAAAAAATTAAAACTTTATAATAAATGCATTGGTAGATAGTAAACTAAATGCAAAAATTAAAAAAATTATAAATAAAAGACAAATTTATGATAATATGATAAGTTGATGAGTGTAATTAATAAAGTTAATTTATTTTATTGGATTAGTAAAAAAAAATATCATTAAATGAATTTTTTAATTTCTTTAAGAGCTCAAGGCTTCAATATATGCACATATATCACCCACACTACGCCAAATAAGCTATTTAATAGCGTTTTTGTTTTTGTTTTTGATAGCGCTTAAAAGCGCTAATAACCGCGCCGCTATTATAAATGTTTTTTTTGTTTAATAGCGCTTTTAAAGCGCTATTAAAGTACCCATTTTTAATAGCGTTTTTCCTTAAGCGCTACCAAAGTGGGCATTTTGCGCGTTTTTTGATAGCACTTTTAAAATAAGCGCTATTATAAAGCACATGTTTGATAGCACTTTCAAACAAAGCGCTAATATATGACACATGTTTGATAGCACTTTCAACAAAAGCGCTAACATATGACACATGTTTGATATCACTTTCAACAAAAGCGCTATTATAGTACACTTTTTTTTTTACAAAAAATCATCCTTTTGGTTTGCAAATATCAAAAAGATACATTCAATTCAATACCAAATAACGCTTGAAATTACTCATTACATACATATTATAATCCATCAATACCAAATAATATTTTAAACCAAATCCACTTGTATAACTCAACTTTAGATTTCAGGAACTATAAATAGTAAAATTTATTTTAAACATCCTATATAAGATTAATGTTTTGAATTCTTAAAATTCAGATTTATTTTTTCATTCCTTATATTAAAAATACTAGTGGCTATATTTATCATGATCAATTTAAGGATTTACTTACATATGTATATACAATAAGTTCAATTAATGGCACTAACTCCCTATCAGCACACCACTATTCCATTCCAAGGACTAGAGATTCCATACATTAGAGTACAGTACAACAAGCTTATTCGTTCAATGCTTGATAATCATTTTGTCTGGTATGAGAGCTACTTAGACGCTTCTTCCTGTATCTCCATGCCACCTGAATTCTATTTGCTGCAAGAGATCAACAATAAGGCGACACATACCTAACATAACTCAATCATCAAATCATTATGTCAGAGCCAAACAGTTTAGAATATAACTAATTTTTCAAATATCAAAATTATTTTAATCTCTTTCTACCTATGAAACACTGACACCCCAAACACAAACCCGATACTGACACGACGACACTGATAATAATTTTAAAAAATAAATAAATTAAACGTAATTACAAATGTTAGTACAAGTGTCCGACCCCGACACGGACACAAACACAAACACAGACACCCCGTTTTTCAGAGGTGTCCGTATTACATAGCCTTCTACTATATACTGTTGTACCCCAAATTTTACCCTCTGGTTCTGATCGTTTGCATATCCTTTTCATTGGTCTCTGTTTTCGCATTTTTAGTAAACATATCAATAATCATGCATTTTTCGTTAGAGTTTAATTTGTTTAATTTCTTTTTTTTTACTAACTATATTCAATTATCTTTTTTATTTTTTTTAGTTTTGTTATTATTATTTCTTTATTATTATTATTATTAATTTTATTATTATTAGTTTTATTATCATTATTAGTTTTATTATTATTAGTTTTATTATTACTAAGCTTTATTATTATTATTATTACTTTTATTTTGTTTATCTTCATGGTAAGCGGGGACCACTACAATACAAACACTTCACATGGATTGTCAACTTGGATTTATCAATGGCCAAAAAGCATTCTTACACTTCAATTATCAATGGCCAAGAATCATTCTCATAAAGTCACATGGATTGCCAACTTGGATTTATCAATGGCCAAAAAGCATTCTTACACTTCAATTATCAATGGCCAAGAATCATTCTCATAAAGTCACATGGATTGCCACAACAACACTCCCACTTTATTCACACTATAAATAAGATCTCTAATTCTCTCATTTTGGACACCAGATTCACCCCACACAAAGGCTGAATACTCTCTTAATTTTCCCCCTCAATTATTCTTGCAAATTTTCTGGAAAGAAGGCTCGTCTTCATTTTTCCATAACTCGTGTCATTGAAGAGGCAGTGGACCGTCTCCACTAGGTAACATTCACCTCTTTTATTTCTCCGTTTTCAAAGTACTATGATCATTTATCTATGCTGTTATCAAGTTCATTAGCATGTTAATATTTTTCTGGAAAAAGTATTGTAATATCCTATAATTTTTGTTTGGTTTTATTATGAATGATGTTTAAAAGATAAGATAAAATTCAAAAAGACAAAAAACATGCTTCATCACCACCCTTTTATTATTTCATACTATTTCTTAATTTTGTTTCTCTAGTTTTTATTTTAGGAGCACTTTGAATTTTTAGTTTCAATTTATCATGTTATTTCTTGAATTCATAACTTTTTCTTTCGAATTTTGTTTTGATTTTTATTTTTCTCTTACGATCTTTATTTCGATTTTTAGGGCCAATGATATTACAAAATCATGACTTAGTTGATTTATGCAAAATGACTAAGAAGTCTTGATATGTATGAGGCTCATTTCTTTATTTTTGTTGATAAATGAAAGTCGAATATCAAAAGATTTATCGATCCTCCGATTAAATCTTGATCAAGACGAGACTAACTTTATTCTTCATTTCGAGTCCATTTTCTTTACTTTAGGCCGATGACATTGCATAAATCTTGACTTTGATTATTTCAAATCAATAAAGTCTTGATAAATATGAGGCCACTTTTTACTTATTTTTATTGGTCGATGAAAGTAAAAAATCTAAGATTATCGATTTATCGATTTAAATCTTGATTAAGACGAGACCAACCTTATTTTTTCATTCCGGTTTCATTATCTTTATTTTGGTCGATGACATAACAAACTTCATGGTTTGGTTGACTTCATTGAATCAACAAAACCTTGATCAATATGAGACCACTTTCTCTTTATTTCAGTTTCATTCACTTTTTAGTCGATGAAAGTCAAGAATCATTGATTATCGATTCCTCGATTAAATCATGATTAGGACGAGACTAATTCTATTTCGTATCTTAGCAAGCAAACATAACATAACACAAACATTAACAAGAGGTTCTCGTAGAGTACTACGGATACTTAGGGTGCTAATACCTTCCCTTTGTATAACCAACCCCCGAACCTTAGATTCTCCCCCCCCCCCCTTTTAGGTTTTCTTCGATCTTGAACCTTTCCTTTGGATAAATCAAAGTCGGTTGTGAAAGAAATATGATGCAAGTTAATTAATAGCTTGTTATCCGATTTTCACCGCAACAGAAATGGCGACTTCACTGGGGAATCAGTTAGACCTATTGCTAGTCCTTTCCTAAGAGGGTTAAGCCAATCTTGTTTTTATGTTATTCATGTTTGCTTATTTACTTGTATATGCTTATGTATGTCAGATTTGCTTATATACTTGTATCTTTGTTCTTGCTTTATTATCCTGTTTATTTTGGGTTATCATGGTATCTATGAGTGAGATAAGTCCTAACCTGGACTTGAGAGAACACATATGTTTAGGAACCGTGGACATAGTCAAGGGAACTTCGAGGGAGAAATCCCAAAGGAGGGAACTTGAAGTCCACACTCAGTTGAGGCCCTCTTGGAGGTGGTAAATGTTGAACGAGCAATCGTGAATGCGTTACTACTTTCGACCTAGGAGCTAGAGATACTGATGACCTTTAGTTATCCATTTTCCCCACCTGGCCTATTTAGGATGTAGTGTGATGATTATGAGGGAGTAATCCTAAATGATTGCTACGCGATACTACGCTCAGACGAGACTCTCTTGAGGATTTTATTGATCACCGAGCAATGGGGAAGTTGATAAAATCCGAAAGATGGGTTGTTGACTCTGGGAACTCTTTAGAACCTTGCTCTGCAGATACAAGAACCCTAGTACACACCCTGTGGTTGGTTCTTTACCCAGACTTCATGTTGTGATCTCAAACCCTTGATCCTGTTGCATGTGTTTTTGCATCCTGTTTGCATTGCATTGCATTTGATTTGCATCTTTGCATGTCTCATTGCATACGTCTGTCTGCCCAGCTACTCATTTCCAGTGGTCTCTATCTTCCAGTGTCATCTGTGAGTCATCAAGCTGATTCCTCGACACCGATACCGGACTAGAGCTAATTACAGACGTAAGATGTCAGAGCAAGAGGCGCACAATGCTGAGGTCCGAATGGAGATCGATGACCTTAAGTCGAGCATGACTAAACTCACTGAGATGCTCCAAGTTTTGATTGCTAGGGGAGAGCAACCCCAAAGGACTGTCATCCAGGAAGTTTCAAGCGCTGATCCTCCACCAGTTCAGATGCCACCTTCAACTTGGCCAGAGTTTGGTTTGCCACGCAACTACTCTCCACCGATTGCATCTACTGCTATGGTTGGTCAGACTGCTATGCCTGTCTTTCAAGCTCCTATTTTCACCGAGCCCAGACCTGTGGTCCATGCTGTTCCACAGACTGTTCGAGCTCCTTTCGAGAATCCCCTCTATGAGTACAATGCTGACAGTGTTCAAGGTGAAGACCGTGAAGACTTTGTTGAACCTGAAGTTGTCCGAGAGCAGTTTCAGAGCATAGAGAAGAGACTCAAAGCCGTTGAGGGTACTGATTTCTTTAATGTGGATGCAGACAATATGTGCTTGTATCAGACCTTATTATACCTGCTAAGTTCGTAACTCCAGATTTTGTGAAGTACAAGGGTCACTCTTGCCCAAGAGCTCATTTGGTCATGTATCTTCGCAGGATGACTGCTCATTCCAAGAATCAGAAGTTGCTTATCCACTATTTTCAAGACAGCTAGAGTGGAGCATCACTCAAATGGTACATGGGCCTCGAGCAAAACTCTATCCATAGCTTCCAAGACCTCACAAATGCCTTCATGAAGCAGTATAAGTATAACCTCGACATGGCTCCCGATCGCCGTCAACTGCAAAACATGTCTCAGAATGATAAAGAGTCTTTCAAGGAGTATGCTCAACGCTGGAGAGAGTTGGCTTCCCAGGTTGAACCTTCTTTGGCTGAGAAAGAGTTAACCGGAATGTTCATGGATACCCTGTCCCCATTCTATTGGGAGAAGATGGTTGAAAGTGTTTCCTCCAATTTCACTGATTTGGTTACTATTGGCCAAAGATTAGAGGAAGGTCTTAAGAAAGGAAAAGTATCCAAGGCTGTTGAATCTTCCAATGCTGTGAAGAAATCCTATGGTAACTTTCAGAAGAAAAAGGAAGATCATACTAACGCTGTCGTGGCTGAAACAAGAAGGCCTCGTCCCCGACCTCAGTATGCTATTCACCCTATTGTTGCTGCTGTTACTCCTATGGTTGCTGCACCACGACCAGCTCAAGCTTTCCAACGTCCGGCTGCAGGACAGAGCCAGTATCGTAATAGGGGTCAATTTGATCCTATTCCCATAACTTACACTGAACTTTATCCTGGTTTGGTTCAACAAGGTTTGATTACCACAAGGCCTCTGCCTCCTCCTCCAAATCCTCTTCCGGCCGGCTATAGGGCTGATTTTCATTGTGAATACCATCAAGGTGGTGCAGGCCATAATTTGGAAAGTTGTTTTGCATTGAAGGCTAGAGTACAAGAGCTGATGAAGAACAAAATCCTCTCCTTTAAGGACAATCCCAATGTTCAGAACAACCCTCTGCCAGGGCACGCCAAGTGAAGCTTCAGTCGACTTCAGCAGATTATCCTCCTAAAAGCCAGTGTTTCAGACAGGACAGCTCATCCTTGTGTTGATTAGTCACTAGGCCTTTGTTTCTTGTTGTTTGCATTTTCCTTATTTTGTAATAGTTGTTTGCTTTTAAATTATGTTTGTACTTTCACAATTAATGAAATGAGCACTGCAATTTTTGATTCAATTCATTTGTGTTTGCTATTTACTTCTTATTGCTTCCTCTTTCATGAAAAATAAAATAAATAAAAAAATTTGTCCACTTTCTGTTGATTATGCAAAGATTGGATGGAGGATGATGAAAACGTCATACCCATAATTGTTGTTGGTATACTTTTAAATCAAAACTTTGCTGACGATGTAAGGCATTGTTTCATTTCCCCAAACACTGGAGAAATAAGGAAGTTAACCCCTCTTTAACCCCTTCGAGCCTAGAAGTAGGAGTTTCTTTCTTTACAAATAAAAACCCGCAATTTTAATCTGGGGCAGGGTAGTTCTCAGTTAACTGGGTTGTGCATTCAATTACAAGAACAGCATTCAAGACGTCTCTCAACAAAGTTCACAAATGTTCCTTCGCACACAGCAAGCAAGTGTCGAAGATGTCTTTCAAGTCAAACGCCAATAATGATTCACTGTAATCCTTAAGCCAGACAGTCACTAAAAAAAGACAAAAAAAGAAAAGAAAAGAAGAAATAACAAGCTTGTATGACAACCAAAAGTTGTAAGGAAGCAGTGATCGCCATCCCAAGTCCATTGAATTTTGAACCATCATCGCTATCACCAGTGCAATTCCTAACTCATGGGAATTTGAGTGCATAGTTTGAGTTAACTGAGTATAGGACAGAAGTTTATCACGTAGATTGGGCGGGTACAAATAAACTTTGAGCCTTTATCCTTTATTTCTTAAACCGTGAACCAGGCCACGTTACAACCCTCGAAAGGCCTAATTGAAGCAAGGTCATTTTGAAAGCATACTACAGCAAGGTTGCGTAAACTGACTCCAAAAGATCTTTGCAGATCATCTGTTTTGGCATCACGCCTTGTGCTTTACCTTTCACTTTAATGTCTTGAACCACCGTGTTCTGACCAGTATCCCATATACTTTGCACCTCTTTCAAAATGATTTTGATTTCAAAAGTTGCATGAACTTTGCATTTACCATGTTTGTACCAATACTTTTGTTTGCAAACTAGTTTTCCTCTTAAAGAGTTTTCAAACAATTAAGAAACTTGGTCGGTGATCCAATCAGGGGCAAGTTCCTTCCATATCTTGTTGAGAATCAGTTCAAGATTTGAGGTTTAATGGCGACTTCTCAAAATCGGTTTATACATAAGATTTTTCAAGACTCATACTGGGGCAAGCTTTCCCAGTGTACAGTAAAACAATTATTTTCAAGACTCATACTGGGGCAAGCTTTCCCAGTGTACAGTAAAACAATCATTTTCAAGACCCAAACTGCGGCAAGCTTTCCAAGAGCACCATGAAATAGTCATTTCCAGAATCAATCAAGCCAAAGCAATGATCAGCTCATCTACAATAATCAGCTAATCTGGGGCAGTTTACTTGAAGAATCCCCAAACAACTTTCCATCCTTCTTTACAAGGATCATCACTAGATACAGTTTATTAGTGTGGCAAAGATGTGTTCAGCAGAAGCATCTCTAGTCCCAAGCAGAATGGCACTGATCTCCATGTAGAGGAATCAGTCTTCCAGTCTTGTCTTCCCAGAGAGTCGAGCCATGTTGTCGACATCTGCATTCGCATTTGATCATATATCATCTGCATAATTTATACTATATGCATAACATGAGTGTTTTATCCTCATTTGCATTTCTCCCGAGGTCGTGTCGTTATCCACGTCTTACCAAAACGTTACCTGTCCTTTTCATTCAATGCCATTCCTGAATGTTTCATTCTCTTGCGCATCTAATTTTGTTGATAGATGTTGGTCTTCTCTCACTCTAGTGCCATTCCTGGATATATGTCTCTTGTGATCTCTAGTGCCATTCCTGGATGTCCGTCTCTTGTGATTTCCAGTGCCATTCCTGGATATATTGTTCCTCTTGTTTCTCCCAGTGCTATTCCTAGAAGTTTTGCCTCTCTTTTGTAATCCTCATCAAATTTGCTTGGATATCTTTCAGTGTCATTCCTGAAAGTCTTTTTTGTCCATTCAGTGTCATTCCTGGATGAGTTTTCTCCTTTGCATTCAGTGTCATTCCTGGATGTCTTTCTCACTATCATTCGATACCATTCCTGAATATAGTGATCTACCTTTACTTTCAGTGCCATTCCTGAAAGTTCATAGTCATCCAATGCTTTCTTGGATTTCACCTTTGTTCATATTCATTCAATGCTGTCTTGAATACTGTGGTTCCTTTTGTCCAATGCTTTCTTGGATTTCTATATTGTTCACTTTCATCTGATGCCTTCTCAGATATTATGAGTTATACCTTTCATCTAAAGCCATTATTGGATGACTGGTGTTTTTTACATTCAATGTCATTCTTGAATGTAATCTTTGTTCACTTTATCTAAAGCCGTTATTAGATATTGTGATCTATACCTTTCATTCAAAGCCGTTATTGGATGTCTGGTTTCTTTACCATCCGATGCCTTTCCGGATGTGTCTCTCTTTCTGAAGTTTTTTCCAGGTCGGGTCTTTGTTCACTTTATCTAAAGCCGTTATTAGATATTGTGATCTATACCTTTCATTCGAAGCCGTTATTGGATGTCTGGTTTCTTTACCATCCGATGCCTTTCCGGATGTATCTCTCTTTCTGATGTTTTTCATATCGACTGGTTTCTTTGCATTCAATTCCATTCTTGAATGTAGTCTTTGTTCACATTCGTCTGAAGCCATTATTAGATATTGTGATTTGTACCTTTTGTTCAAAGCCATTATTGGATGACTGGTTTCTTTGCATTCAATGCCATTCTTGAATGTAGTCTCTGTTCACATTCACCTAAAGCCATTATTAGATATCGTGATTTGTACCTTTCATTCAAAGCCATTATTGGATGACTGGTTTCTTTTTCCATCTGATGTTTTTCCAGATGTTTCTTTATCTGTCTTTTCTGGTTTTTCTTGAAGATCTCGTTTGAACTCTTCAGTATAAGAAAATCCCAGAAAATCTTTTGTTGGTGTCTATCCTTTTATCCCCAGGGGAGATCATGTCTTCTTTCTGGTTCCATGCCCAGTAAAGAGTGTACTTTCATTTCCCCAGTGTCGTCTGGTCACCTATAAACCTGTCGTCTATCTCCTTGGACTTTCCCCTAGTGGAGAGCCCCTCTCTGGCTCCCATCCCTAGTGAGGGCCTGTAGGATTTCCTCTTTATTTTTCTATCCCCGGTGCATCCTTAGAGTCTCCCCAGTGAGTCTATCGTTGGACAATCTGTATCCCCAGTGAGTCTTTCTCGTGAATGCTAACCCTATCCTTCCCCAGTAAGCTCACCTGTGGTGGATTGTCCTTCATCCTTGGTGTCTAGTTTGTCTGCATTTTTGCACGATCATATCATCATACTAGAAGTTCAGGGCATGTCAGCATTTGCATGTCTACTGCTTATCCTTAGCATCTGCATTCCATCTAAGGGCAAAATTTTTGGTTTGCTATATTTAAATACCTTTCACCTTGATGCACCAAGGATTTCCATTCCTCGTGCCATCCGGTAAAGTTATTTAAATAGGGGCAACTGTTGTACCCCAAATTTTACCCTCTGGTTCTGATCGTTTGCATATCCTTTTCATTGGTCTCTGTTTTCGCATTTTTAGTAAACATATCAATAATCATGCATTTTTCGTTAGAGTTTAATTTGTTTAATTTCTTTTTTTTTACTAACTATTTTCAATTATCTTTTTTATTATTTTTAGTTTTGTTATTATTATTTCTTTATTATTATTATTATTATTAATTTTATTATTATTAGTTTTATTATCATTATTAGTTTTATTATTATTAGTTTTATTATTACTAAGCTTTATTATTATTATTATTACTTTTATTTTGTTTATCTTCATGGTAAGTGGGGACCACTACAATACAAACACTTCACATGGATTGCCAACTTGGATTTATCAATGGCCAAAAAACATTCTTACACTTCAATTATCAATGGCCAAGAATCATTCTCATAAAGTCACATGGATTGCCAACTTGGATTTATCAATGGCCAAAAAACATTCTTACACTTCAATTATCAATGGCCAAGAATCATTCTCATAAAGTCACATGGATTGCCACATCAACACTCCCACTTTATTCACACTATAAATAAGATCTCTCATTCTCTCATTTTGGACACCAGATTCACCTCACACAAAGGCTGAATACTCTCTTAATTTTCCCTCTCAATTATTCTTGCAAATTTTCTGGAGAGAAGGCTCGTCTTCATTTTTCCATAACTCATGTCATTGAAGAGGCAGTGGACCGTCTCCACTAGGTAACATTCACCTCTTTTATTTCTCCGTTTTCAAAGTACCATGATCATTTATCTATGCTGTTATCAAGTTCATTAGCATGTTAATATTTTTCTGGAAAAAGTATTGTAATATCCTATAATTTTTGTTTGGTTTTATTATGAATGATGTTTAAAAGATAAGATAAAATTCAAAAAGACAAAAAACATGCTTCATCACCACCCTTTTATTATTTCATACTATTTCTTAATTTTGTTTCTCTAGTTTTTATTTTAGGAGCACTTTGAATTTTTAATTTCAATTTATCATGTTATTTCTTGAATTCATAATTTTTCTTTCGAATTTTGTTTTGATTTTTATTTTTCTCTTACGATCTTTATTTCGATTTTTAGGGCCAATGATATTACAAAATCATGACTTAGTTGATTTATGCAAAATGACTAAGAAGTCTTGATATGTATGAGGCTCATTTCTTTATTTTTGTTGATAAATGAAAGTCGAATATCAAAAGATTTATCGATCCTCCGATTAAATCTTGATCAAGACGAGACTAACTTTATTATTCATTTCGAGTCCATTTTCTTTACTTTAGGCCGATGACATTGCATAAATCTTGACTTTGATTATTTCAAATCAATAAAGTCTTGATAAATATGAGGCCACTTTTTACTTATTTTTATTGGTCGATGAAAGTAAAAAATCTAAGATTATCGATTTATCGATTTAAATCTTGATTAAGACGAGACCAACCTTATTTTTTCATTCCGGTTTCATTATCTTTATTTTGGTCGATGACATAACAAACTTCATGGTTTGGTTGACTTCATTGAATCAACAAAACCTTGATCAATATGAGACCACTTTCTCTTTATTTCAGTTTCATTCACTATTTAGTCGATGAAAGTCAAGAATCATTGATTATCGATTCCTCGATTAAATCATGATTAGGACGAGACTAATTCTATTTCGTATCTTAGCAAGCAAACATAACATAACACAAACATTAACAAGAGGTTCCCGTAGAGTACTACGGATACTTAGGGTGCTAATACCTTCCCTTTGTATAACCAACCCCCGAACCTTAGATTCTCCCCCCCCCCCCCTTTTAGGTTTTCTTCGATCTTGAACCTTTCCTTTGGATAAATCAAAGTCGGTTGTAAAAGAAATATGATGCAAGTTAATTAATAGCTTGTTATCCGATTTTCACCACAACATATACAACACCTAAAAACATTGTTGCTATCCAAATCTACCTACAAAGTATTGTCACAGAAATCTGATATATTTAGCGGTGCTAAGGACATGCCACCGAAAAAACGGTAACTCATTTGTGATAATTAAGGAAACTGCATTATTGCTAGCAAAAGCTTTTGCAGTTATACCAACAAATTGACGACAAAACTGTGATAAACCATATCCTCAGACAACAGAATCTGAGCTCCCCAGGCCTGCACTGATGCTGCCAGGGCTAGAAGCTGCAAAACCAAAACTCGAAAGGCAGAAAACACATAGCAAGCTTGCAACGACCAAACACTTGCTGTCTCGATGATGCTCCAACCGAATCCTTAGATGCCGGGAAAATCTAAAGCAAACAATAGGAGTAATAGCCAAAGAGACAGTACTGATAATATTAGAGTAGAGAAAAGACACTAGGAAAATCAAGCCAACCTAAAAAACTAAAGCTATTATATCAATTTCTAACTGAAATATTATCTTCTAATCTAAACTGTGTATATATTCTAAACTAACTAATGTATCAAATTTCTAAACTAACTAATATATTGAATTTCTAAACTAACTAAATGTATATGTTAAATTTTAAACTAACTAATGTATAAAATTTCTAAATGCTACTGAATGTTTAATTATATTCTAATGTTATTATATGCATTTTAACTAAGCTACCGAGGATGACGAGGAGAGTAGAGAATTCAAATGTGTTTTTGTTATTGAGTTATGAATTCTCATAATGATACTTATGAATTCATTTGATCTTAATCTACAAAGAGTTACACCTAACTTACCCACAAATTTCAGCAAGATCTCTAGTAAGCTCATAGCTATACAGTAATAAAAAATATGCAGACATTATTCAAAAGACATACAGCTAAAGAAGTAACTAGAGGTTCGAGTTCTACAATCCACTCTCGAAGCAACTAATGCATATGCTACTCAAATATCATAATGTCATTAGCCCTGCTTTCCTTTCTGGAAGACTGATGATTGGTGAAATCCATTGAATCTTATCTACCAAATATTTCTCCTTCTCTTTCATGGATTTATGAGAAGAAGACCCACATTTTCCCTTGGGATTTTCTTTCATCATACCTTCCTTGAAGAACTGCTACAAAAAGGACAAATAATTTATTATATTGATAGCTAATGAGCAGAAATATCACAGACGTCACTAATAGTAATAAATTTTGAAGATTGTAGGCTCCTGACTCACGATAGTGATCGATATGAAAATACAGTAACATATCCCTTTAGCTTAATTAAATAATTGAATTAATTAAATAATAGCCAACAAATAACCTAGAGATGTCTTAAATTTGGGTATTTTTTTGGGACTAATTTCACTATGGTTGTCTCCAAGGGGACTAAATCTAGAGATCATGAAGCTCACGAGAATAAAAATCAGCAACACATTAATTACAAGCAAATGACAAAAATTCAGTAGAAACTTACTTGGAAACTACAATTAATTGGCAATGAGCAGCTGCTGCCTCAACTAAGTTAGCTGAGAGTTCTTGAAAACCTATGGTTAGAAAAACCATTAGCAAATAACAATGATATCTGGACGCCTTTCACAAATTACATTACTAAAAAAACACAAGCTTGTACTAAATGAAAATACATAAAAAAAAAGTTACAAAATAGAACTGCGAATTCAATTTATTCTTCAACCATGTGAGAAACCACTATAATATCTGTAGGTGGGTGCTTTCTCACTAAAAATTAAAAAGTCAACATCTATGTTCTGCATTAACACGACAGTTAAGACAAAACAACTACACAGATAGGTCAATATAGCTTGTGATTCAAACAATATATGATATAGATTGAATCATTTACCCTCTTCAGGATTACTGAACTTGCTGAGATTTTGAGCAACAACAACATTCATCCTTGCAGCCCTAGCTTCAAATGCTTCAATCACTACATTATGCTTCAACCAATCCTCAGTTGAAAGGAATAAAAAATTAGTATAAAATCGCAAATTAAAGGAGCATATTGTAAGATATTGGCAGAAAGAGATACGCCTTCTGAAGGATCAGTTCCACCACCAATTTCATCGATGAGAACAAGTGTCAAATAGACTATCAGGGTCAATCCTCTCCTCTGTCACTTGCAGAACATATTGTGCTAAGCACTGCTTAGTAGCCATCTTTGCAGACAACCATTCAGCTTGTAGATCTTCATTGTAACTTAAGCTACCAAATATTGGCTAAAAGAGCTGTCAACAACAATGCAAATATCGCAACTCCTTCAAAGTAGCCAAACTTTACATCACTAAATCGACGTATAGGTAGCACATAACACAATTGAACAACACCTCGACTCCATTTTCAACTTTAACACTACAAGTTTAACAACAAAATCAATATAAACTTTAACAATTGAATTAATAAAGAAACAACACAAGTCATATTAATTACCGTTGTAACCGTAACATCATCCAAGAACTAAAATAATTCTTCATCAATTTCAAGATCCAAAACCAGAAGAAAGTCCAACAAGATAGATAACCTGGAAGGTACCCCAATTCTCACAAGCTTCAACAATTTTGTTACAAATTTTTGTTCTTCGGCAAACTTTATGAAATAAGTTGTGTCTAGTGACTTACTTGTCAACCGAAATCTATACTCAAAACATATGTTGTGAAGTGTTTGCTGCTGAGTAATGGCTTGGTCCATTCGACTAAATTTTGTTCCCCATATGATAACTGCATATTATCACCCTATTTTCCATCAAACAAAAACAGATAATCTCAAGCAGTTCAGAGTTTTTGGAGTTAGCAACATAACAAAAATGGTCAAGAGTTGTGAAGAAACAGAAAGAAAAATAGTAGTGGAATCATTGATTTGGGAAGCATTGTGTTGACAAAAAGATCCTGTAAATGGTTCTCTTGGAGCATATAAAAAAGTTTCCAATGAGTATAGAAAAGTGTTTGAAGAACTTAGAATATTAAAAGAGCAAAATCGATTATTGCACATGCAAAATAATCAAGGGTTAATACCAAAATTGTCTTAAGAGCTTCCTCGTAAGCAGACCAGTTCTGCTGAGGTGCATATCTTACTATCTCATTAATTGTCCATCCCTACATAGCATCAAGAAACACAAGTCCCTAGCAGATAAGGAAAACCTCAACCAATAAAAATTATCAAATTTCAATTAACATAGCAACTAGCAAATGTTTAAATTAGCTTATTTGGCATAAATAATCAGCTTAAATCAAGTTCAAATAAACTTCTAAAAACTTTGTTATGCTTCAGCTTCTTGAAATTATTTTCTGTTCTGCATCTTAACTTTTTCAGAAATTATATCATCTAACTTTAGAATAATCTTCTATAAGCTTATAAGGACTCTTTTATGTTGAATTCTAACTGATATGTTGGGCATAACACTATTTTTAACAATTTTTATTTATTTTATGTTGAATTCTAACTATAACACTATTTCAATAACTGATGGTTTGCATCAGATGAGAGGAAAAATAACTGATCTCTTGGAGAAAAATATATGTGATAGTTTGATTGGAACACTTCTCAACCTTGAAATTAGGGGTTATGCTTCTTTTTAGAGAATTATATAAGTCAAACAATGAAATTCAATCATAGTATGTAGAAACAATGAATGTCAAATCATTGATGTTAAAATTAAATGCATAGTACTTTTTCAAAATACCAAAATTCAACTCTCAAACTTCAATCTAATGGATGAAATATCAGGTTAAGAGCAATGCATGAAATGTCACTAGCATACTTCACTAACTAATATCATGTAACAGTCACATAAAAAGATGACTACATTATTAAAGCCTAAATGTATGTATCATCCCTACACAAAAGTGTTTCTTATTATTCGTTTAGATTCTTTAATATTGTTTTAGCCTAAATTACATTGCTGTCTCCACTGCTGCAAACGAGATTAAAACCAGAGTTCATTCTGTCAAAGAATCCTTTCTGAGAGCTGCAAGAAATTTCCTGACAGTTGAGGAGAACAGGATACTTGAATTCAGTGGCCTAATAAGAACATATATGTATTTGGATTCAGTGGCCTAATAAGAACAGTAAAACCCGACCCAACAACTCAAAGAACAAACTACCTCAGCCAACACAAGAAACAAAATCATGCACACAACATACAGAAACCAAAATGCATTGTTTATCTTCTTCTATAAATACAATGCAAATTAAAAAAGAACAATAGTAACATAACCTAAATCCAATCAAAAGAATAACAGCAACTGAAAATATGTTAAAAACAGTTTTAAGAAACAGGTCATAAGTTATTTCTACAAGCTCTTCCACAAATACGTATGCCAATAGATAAAATCAATAACTCAATCCTATGTCCTAACAAGTCAAAAGTAATAGGAGAAAAATGTCTTACTTAATAGCTTGGTTGATGACTTCAAAAGGGTTGGTGCCAGCATGCATGTAAACCATGTGAAGGCCTTGATTAGTCTCAACAGCATGATCACCTGCAAAACCAAATCACATACCAAAAGGAGTTTGTTTGGGATACCACCTTATATATATTTTCTCCAAAGCTATAAACTCCATTTGTTCATTCAATCCATTGAGAATTATCCAGCCCCAATTCTAATTGCTTTAATGAGCGCTCCACCCCACAATTTTTGGCAGACCGGAAGAAACTGAATTAACAGTAAACATGCCTAAATTATAAATTTCATGCTTTTACACCAAACCAAACCAAACCATTTTCCACATGATAAAGAGTTAGTTACTTACCACTCTCAAAGCAAATCTCAATCTCGCTTTTCTCATTCCCTTGTAGAACAGATCGAAATGGACCTTCCAATAGAGGAAGCAAAACAATATAAATAACCGGAGAATTCTCCTCCTCCCCTTCACTGTCTTTGATCTCTATAAGCATAGACTGAGTCTCCAGAGGAATATCCCTCCCACAAGTTCCCAATCTCTGTGTCATCCACCATAACTTGAATCGGAAGCAACACACAAACCGAAGCCCCCTACAAGTAAAGTACAAAGTTATCATTAAATTCGACTCCGCAACAATTAACCTGAAGTTGTGAAAACAAGAAGAACTTACTCTAAAATTCCGATGGGAAAAACATGGAGACTTTTGGAATCAGAAGCAGTTGCACCGATGAACGTACCGCCGGTAACGAGACCATTACCAGAACCTGGAGTAAGCACAACATTTTCCGGAACTCCTTTAAGTATAGTCTTTCCATGAACAACCAAGTTTCCATCGTTAACAGAGATTTTAGGTGTCACCGTCATCTTTCAAAAACTTAATCACTCTGTCATCAATCATAGCAAACAACAATAAAAAATCATAACTTCAGGCCTAGGGTACTTGAATATCTAAAAATTATGTACTTGAAACATTTCAGCAGCTAAAGGTATAGAGAATAAAACGAGTAAAATCTGAAACCAACAGTTAGGTAATCTTCAGGCCTAGGGTACGTGGAGACAATATCAGAGGCCTTCGACAGAGTATCCTCTGCCGCTTTAACTTCGGCATCCATCACATGATCGACTCCATCGCTGGAATCCGAGTAGAAAAAAAGCAGACCTCCCAAATAACGATGGTTCCGACTCAAGCCACTGAGGGAGCTCAGCACTCTAAGAAACGGCGACGCGAAGTCTATTGCAGGGCGGAGCACCAGTATTGCGGTGGGGTTTAGGCGGTGGATGCGAGAGGATAAAATGAGCTTTAACATTGGATTTGGGGAGAGGATGAAAGAATCAAAGAATTTCTGAGAAGAAATGCAGAAACGATGTTTGAGAAGAGAGTGAGAAACGATGTTAGGGCTTCGATTTCTGAGAAGAGAGTGAGAAACGATGTTTGAGAAGAGAGTGAGAAACGATTTTAGGGTTTCGATTTCATCTAAACGCTGGCATAGAAACGTGTTTTGTATTTTTAATTTTATTAATTTTATATTATAAAAACAATAGCGTTTTATGTATAAACGCTAACATAGAATAGTTCAATAATAGCGTTTTGTCAAAAGTGTTATCTTAGTGTATAATATTAATAGCGTTTTGTCAAAAGTGCTATCTTAGTGTACAATATTAATAGCGTTTTAAGAAAAGCGCTATCTTAATGAAGTTTAATAATAGCACTTTTTCACAAAGTGCTATCAAAATCACATTGTTTGTATTCTTTAATAGCGTCCGACCATAAAGTGCTATTATAGATGTGTTTTTTCCTTTTTAATAGCACTTTCTTTAAAAGTGCTATTAAATTAGGCGATACAAAATATCAATTTTGGCGTAGTGCCATATGCATGCAAGGTAAGATTTAATTATGAATTAGGTTTAACATTGTGTTCTATTTATAGAAGATCTTACGGTAAAGAAGCCTTTGATCTCAATCTTTGAAACCCTTACAAACTTAAGTGTTAGGAAAACATAGGATATTAGTTTCTCATTAGATATTTCTCCATTGAAATAATTTAAAAATGTTATTATAAGATTTGATTCATAAATTATTATTACAATTTTTGTTAGTATATCTTTGTTGTTTGGTAAAATTTTGTTACTCGATTAAATTCTCTTATCAAATAAGAGAACAAAAGAACTTAAAAAGAGCATATAAAAGAAAATTCAATCAATAAAAATAATCTAATTCTTAATTGAAATTATTTTATTTAATTTTCCCTTTTATTTTTTAAACAAAACATTCAATGGTTTATTTTCAAAAATTATATATATATATATATATATATATATATATAGGGTTATGCTAATGCACACCCATGTAGGTGTGCATTAGCAACATACACCTTAGTGTATTTTTGTGTGGGGTCCACTAATTTTGGGTGGGATCCACATTAGAAAGATGAAGAAAAAAAATGAAAGAAAATAGATGTAATGTATTTTTGTGTAGGGTCCACCAATTTTAGGTGTATGTTAGCATTTCTTTTATATATATATATATATATAATGAGATATATTTTCTTAGTAAAGTAAGTTATTCTATTCTAAAAATTTAATCTGTTATATTAAAATTTGAAGAAAAAAAACTTCAATTTATGATTGAATTTCAAATTAATGTTATCTTATTCACAAGATTCACTAAAATTCTAAAATTGTTATGAAAATATGGATTAGATTAATCCAATATATAAGACTTGGTTCCAACGTAATTTTTTAAATAAAAGAAAACTAATTATTACTATTTTATCATCTGAAGTTTTATAACTATTATTATAAGAAAAATAAATTCAATCAATTAAGCTCCATAGCTAATTTGTCAAATTATTGTTCTGTTAAAAGAACCAGAAATGAATACAGGTGGAGAACTGATAATCTTGAATGGTGGTAGTGACCTCTGTCACGATGTCGTAGGTTAGATCTGCATGGTTAACACTTCAGCATCTAAGTCAAGTCAAGATTCAAGATGAGTATAGTGAAAAGTGGAGATTAGAGAATGCATCATGCTTTTTGCGTTTGAATTGATTTTATACCTTGTGTCAAGTGGCGTGCATTTGAGATGAATTGAGCTTTATTCATTTGGGCCCTTAGTTGGTCCATAACAGTTTCTCTCAAGGCTTTGCACGAATAAAGTCAAAAAAGTAGAACTGCAACGCCTGGAATTAGTCGATAAAAGTAACGGGGAACAAGCGTGTAACACCCCCAATCTATACCCCCAAGCTATTAAAGCGATAAATAAAATTCACAATTTCATCAAAGTATATTCAAAACATTCACGGCATAGACCGAGGGGTCACATCAATTTGGAACAAACATACAACAACACGCTCATATAGATATGCAACAATTCAGGTAGCACAAAACAAAGGAACAAAGTTCCTAACACCCACAATTCAGATACAGAATAAAAGCGGAAAATATGTAACCAAAACTCATATATATATCACATAAAGAGTTGTTTGTCATATACAACATCATACATGTACAATCCAAAAGATACAGGTATACATAATACAAATAATCACACTCGATCTCCCCGACTACCCGGTGCCACATATCAGAGCCGACCGACAAAAGAATGAAGACCTAAGCTTCACAAAAAGACCTCCAGCATCTAATCTGCAATGCCTCGAAGAGCCTTTAAAACAGCAGAAGGGTGAGAAACACAATCATAATACAGTTGCATACCATTATATATAACACAAAAATACACATATAAAATATTCTCACCACAGCTCATACAAGAATTCAAGCACAAAGCAACACGATGTATATTTCATACATTCACCACCAAGGTATATCCACCATACACAATACACATATCACCAACATACATACGTATATCAACTCATCGATTTCATTCATAATTCTACACACAATAAATCCATTCATGATTTTCCACACATAATACATACATACACAATTATCACACATAACCCATCCATTCATGATTTATGCAAATGCACAGAGACCGACACAACGACTCTATGCAATGCACATGCGGTACCATCCATCCATCAATCTCAACACCAGTTCACTCAGGAACTATTGGAATCATCGCTTGTTACTTAGTGTAACTCCTCGTCGGGCAAACGATGTTCCCCGTCGCTTTCGGTCCTCTTTATATAAGGCGCACGACGTTTATGGATCGCTTTCAGTCCTCTTTGTATAAGGCGCACGATCCGATCGCTTTCAGTCCTCTTTGTATAAGGCGCACGATCGTCTATAATCATCGCTTTCAGTCCTCTTTGTATAAGGCGCACGATGTTATAGCGGATTCCCTCTGGAACCGTTTCGTCGCTCACACCCACTAGGGCACACGACATCATCCATCACCAACATGCATATCATGATGCTTGACATACATGACTCATGACATTCAAATGCACACATATACACATCCATAATCATGCATATATCATCAAATACAACACATTACATTTACCAGCTCTTAGGTCACCAACCATCATTACAAGTCATACAACATTCATAACAACATCATATTGCATAATACACATCAACTACACACACTTACAATGGTACAAGTTAACAAAACGACACCATTCCAATTCCCTGACATAATTTAATCGGTCACTAATCTCAAAACCAATAACATAAAAAACAACATGTCAAAAGCTTCTCAACGCATCAAACCGACTCACGGATCAAAAGTTATAAAGAAAACAAATTGGGAAAAACTGTCATATTCGCATTGCGAAGCTCCTAGCGAGCCCTTCGCTTCTTCGTTCGTCGAGCGAATGTCCCAGCGAACAAAGTCAGAACTGAAAATAGCCTAAAAATTTTCCAACGTTCGCAGTGCGAACAATCCAGCGAATCTTCGCTTCCCCTTTCGCAGTGCGAGTTCCCCAGCGAACAGTGGCAGAAAGAAAACAACACAAAATAACACAAAGTTCGCAGTGCGAGTCTCTGGCGAATGCTCGCCCACACCTTCGCAGTGTGAATAGCCAGCGAATGCTCGCTTTCCCCTTCGCTAGGGGATTCGCAGTGTGAACCTGCGATTTCACAAAACCCAGCAGTGCTGTTACACACCAAAAATCTTATTTTTCCCCCACCAAAACACATATCAATCATAACATCATCTAATCATGGTAACAGGTATTCTACCGCGTTTACACCGATTTCCAACCGCGGATCATCGATTTCTATCCGATTATCACATTTCGACCTATATTGAAAACCAACAAAACTTCCACACAAACATACATAATCATACACAAACATAGTATAATCGAGTTTCGCACCCTTACCCGATTAAATCATGTTTGAAAAGTCGGTTGAATCGGTTCCTAGATTTTCAAGTTTTCTCTCTTTCTCCTTTTCTTTCTCTTTTCTTTCTTCCTCTTTTTCTTCTCTTCTTTTTCTTTCCTTTCTATTTTCTCTCTCTCTTTCTATTTATTTCTAACTTAAGAAAATAAATGAAAATACCCAAAATACCCCTACACTCAAATATCTCGCAAACGTTCCCAAAACCCGATAAAACATAATCACGATGAAAAATAACATATTTTCAAATAAAAGTCAGTAATAAAATAATATAATAATAAAATAATCAAAATGACTCAATTAAATAAAAATAACTAAAACAGGGGCGTTACAACTCTCCCCCACATAGAAATTTTCGTCCTCGAAAATATTACCTGAGACGAACAACTCTGGATACGACTCCCGCATCCGACTCTCCAATTCCCAAGTCAAATTGCCCTCAGCAGCGCCTCCCCATGCTACTTTCACAAGTGCAATTTCCTTGCCTCGTAATCGCTTCAACTCGCGATCCAAAATCCTCACTAGTAAAGCCTCAACTGTAAGGTTCTCCCTTACCTCAACCTCGTCCATCGGAATCACATGCGACGGATCCGGAACATACTTCCGAAGCTGTGAGACATGAAACACATTATACAAATTCGACAGACTCGGCGGCAACGCTACCCTATAAGCCACAGCACCCACTCTCGCGGATATCTGGTAAGGACCAATAAACCGAGAAGTAAGCTTCTTCGACTTCAATGCACGACCAACACCCGTCACCGGCGTAACTCTCAAAAATACATGATCGCCCTCTTGAAACTCAAGATCTTTCCTCCTTCGATCATGATAACTCTTTTGCCTACTCTGAGAAGCCTTCATTTTCTCACGAATAGTTTCACCTTGTCTGTAGTCTGTTGAATTAATTTCGGTCCAACCACCGAACTCTCACCAGATTCGTGCCAACACAACGGTGTTCGACATCTTCACCCATACAATGCTTCAAACGGTGTCATTCCAATACTCGAATGGAAACTGTTGTTATACGTGAATTCAATCAACGCAAGATAACTATCCCACGCACCACCTTGTTCAAGAACACAAGCTCGTAACAAATCTTCCAACGACTGAATCATTCTCTCGGTCTGTCCATCCGTCTGCGGATGATAAGCCGAACTCAATCTCAATTTAGAACCCAACGCCTTTTGTAAACTTTCCTAAAATCTGGAAGTAAACCTCGGATCTCGATCCGAAACAATACTCAACGGAACCCCATGTACTTCACAATCACACTGATATAAATATCATCCAACCTCTCCAAAGAAAAACTGATGTCAATCAGAATGAAATGCGCCGATTTAGTCAGCCTATCCACAACCACCCAAATCGCAATATGTCCCCTCAGTGTATTCGGCAACCCTGTCACAAAATCCATAGAAATGCTATCCCATTTCCACTCAGGAATATCCAACGGTTGCAACAAACCACTAGGTTTCAGATGTTCCACTTTAGACTTCTGACACGTCAAACATGAATACACAAACTGAGCCACATCTCTCTTTAGTCCAGACCACCAGAAAATCTTCTTCACATCTTGGTACATCTTATTAGCTCCCGGATGTATACTCAAATTACTCCGGTGTCCTTCCTCCAAAATCATCCTTTTCAACTCCGCATCATCAGGAATACAAATTCTACCTCGGAACCTCAAAACACCATTACCATCCACTTTAAAGTCCTCCTTTCCACTTTTATCCCCAACCGTCATCAAATCCAAAAATTTCACATCCAATTTCTGTTTCTCGCTAACGGTCAACAGAAAATCATTAGTAGCCCTCAACATACCAAGCCTTACACTGTCAGACGTCAATTCACATACCAAACTCAAATCTCTAAACGATTTCAAAAGTTCCCACTCCTTAACCATCAAAGAAGACATATGCAACGATTTCCGACTCAACGCGTCGGCTACCACATTAGCTTTTCCAGGATGGTAATTCAAGCTAAAATCGTAGTCCTTCAAAAATTCCAACCATCTACGTTGCCTCATATTCAACTCCTTCTGATCAAACAAGTATTTCAAACTTTTATGATCACTAAAAACTTCGAATCTTGCGCCATAGAGATAATGCCTCCAAATCTTCAACACAAAAACCCCAGCCGCTAATTCAAGATCATGAGTAGGATAATTTTTCTCATGTACCCTTAATTGCCTCGAAGCATAAGCTACCACCTTACCTTCTTGCATCAACACTCTACCTAGACCGATCAAAGACGCATCACAATACACCACAAACGGTTAAGTAGGATTCAGCAAAATCAAAATCGGAGCTGTCGTCAATCTTCTTTTCAGCTCACTAAAACTTTCCTCACACTGAATATCCCAAATGAACGCTTGACCTTTACAAGTCAACTGGGTCAAAGGAAGTGCTAGCTTAGAAAAACCTTCAATGAACCTTCGATAATATCCGGCTAATCCCAAAAAGCTTCTAATTTCAATAACAGATCTTGGAGCCTCCCATTGTAGGACTGCTTCTACTTTAGATGGATCCACAGCAATACCGTTACCTGAAATCACATGCCCAAGAAAACTCACTTCCGACAACCAGAATTCACACTTGGACAACTTGGCAAAAAGTTTCCTTTCCTTCAAAACCTGCAACACAATGCGCAAATGCTCCGCATGCTCCTCCCGAGACTTAGAATAAATTAATATGTTGTCAATAAACACAACAACAAATCGATCCAAATGCTCGTGGAAAATACGATTCATGTACTCCATAAACACACCTAGCGCATTAGAAACCCCGAACGGCATCACAGAATATTCATAATGACCGTACCGTGTCCTAAAAGCCGTCTTCTGAATATCTTCCTCTTTCACCCTTATCTGATGATAACCCGACTTCAAGTCAACCTTACTAAACACACACACACCTACCAACTGATCCATCAGATCGTCAATCCTCGGAAGAGGATACTTATTCTTAATCGTCACCTTATTCAACTGGCGATAATCAATACACAATCGCATACTTCCATCTTTCTTTTTCACCAACAAAACTGGAGCACCCCACGGCGACACACTTGGTCTTACAAACCTCTTTTCCAACAATTCATTCAATTGCTTCTTTAACTCAACCAACTTAGATGCCGACATTCGATATGGTGCCATCGATACAGGTCTAGTACCAGGAACTAGATCTATAGAAAACTCCACCTCTCTCTCTGGAGGTAAGTCCGAAATATCCTCAGGAAACACTTCCGGAAAATCACACACAACAGGAAACACATCAAGTGAAACTTGACTATCCACAGTCAACGACGCAAACAACCCGAACAACTGAGCTTCATCCGCCAAAAGTTTCTTCAACTCTTTGGTAGATAAGAAACTCGAGTCTTCGTCTTCCTCAAGAGAATGAAATCTTACCAACTTAAAATAACAATCAATATGAACCCGATTAAACTGCAACCAATTCATTCCCAAAACCACATCTAAGCCCTCCAACGGCAAACACACCAAATCCATCTCAAAATCTTTACCATAAATGGTCAAAGGACAACTTAAACAAACCAAAGAAGTAGTTACTGACCCCATTGCTGGAGTATCAATAACCATCTCTCCATCCATCAAAGACAACTCAAGATTCAAACGCTTCGCGCACTCAGACGAAATAAACGAATGAGTCGCTCCAGTATCAATAATAGCAACTAAAGGTGTACTATTAATAAAATAAGTACCTCTGATCAGACGGTCTGCACTTGTAGTCTGAGTTCCTGCCAAGGCAAAAACTTTCCCACCAGCTGGAGCTTGCTTAGGTTTCAGACACTTTGTACTAATATGACCAGGTTCACCACAACTGAAACACTTCGCCACATTCTTCCTCTTGCACTCAACTGCAACATGCCCTAAACCTCCGCAATTAGAACACTTCCTCAAATCCTTCCTACATTCGAACTGACGATGTCCCACATCACCACATCTATAACATCTCAAAGAATTAGACGTACCTCCTCCACTTGGCCTTTTCTCAAAATTCCCCCTCTGTTTACCCTTATCAGCTGGTGTTACATACAGACCACTACGAAACGGTTGTTTCCCCTCCTCTCGCTGACACTCTTATAGTGAGTAGAACGAGCCTTACTGTCTTCCTCATAAATCCTACAACAGTCCACTAAATCATAAAACCTCCTAATCTGTTGATAACCGATTGCCTGCTTTATCTCAAGACGCAATCCATTCTCAAACTTCACACACTTAGAAAACTCTGCACTCGCTTCAGCATAATGTGGATAAAACTGCACCAGCTCCACAAACTTAGCAGTATAATCAACAACATACATACTACCTTGTTTCAATTCCAAGAACTCAATTTCCTTCTTTCCTCTTACATCTTCAGGAAAATACCTCCTCAAAAACTCAACGCTAAACACCGCCCAAGTAATCTCTTCCTCTGCAGCTTCCAACACATGACGTGTACTAATCCACCAATCATCAGCTTCTTCCAGCAACATGTGAGTACCCAGTTTCACCTTCTAATCCTCAGTACAATCCATCACTCGGAAGATTCGTTCAATCTCCTTAAGCTAAATCTGAGCACCATCAGGATCATATCTTCCTTTGAAGACAGGCGGTTTGTTCTTCCTAAACTCATCATTACCAGCAGCATTAGGTGTACCCTGCACAGCCCGAGCCATAGCTTGCATAGCAGCAGCCAAAGCAGCATCATTCCTACCAGCCATATTCTATTCATTTCCAATAACAGCAACTATGGTTAAACAAACAGCTCACCGAACCACAAAGACCAACAAGGACTGACACAAACTGACACGGACTGGCTCTGATACCACTTAATGTAACACCCCCAATCTATAACCCCAAGTTATTAAAGCGATAAATAAAATTCACAATTTCATCAGAGTATATTCAAAACATTCACGGCATAGACCGAGGGGTCACATCAATTTGGAACAAACATACAACAACACGCTCATATAGATATGCAACAATTCAGGTAGCACAAAACAAAGGAACAAAGTTCCTAATACCCACAATTCAGATACAGAATAAAAGCGGAAAATCTGTAACCGAAACTCATATATATATCACATAAAGAGTTGTCTGTCATATACAACATCATACATGTACAATCCAAAAGATACAGGTATACATAATACAAATAATCACACTCGATCTCCCCGACTACCTGGTGCCACATATCAGAGTCGACCGACAAAAGAATGAAGACCTAAGCTTCACAAAAAGACCTCCAGCATCTAATCTGTAATGCCTCGAAGAGCATTTAAAACAGCAGAAGGGTGAGAAACATAATCATAATACAGTTGCATACCATTATATATAACACAAAAATACACATATAAAATATTCTCACCACAGCTCATACCAGAATTCAAGCACAAAGTAACACGATGTATATTTCATACATTCACCACCAAGGTATATCCACCATACACAATACACATATCACCAACATACATACGTATATCAACTCATCGATTTCATTCATAATTCCACACACAATAAATCCATTCATGATTTTCCACACATAATACATACATTCACAATTGTCACACATAACCCATCCATTCATGATTTATGCAAATGCACAGAGACCGACACAACGACTCTATGCAATGCACATGCGGTACCATCCATCCATCAATCTCAACACTAGTTCACTCAGGAACTATTGGAATCATCGCTTATTACTTAGTGTAACTCCCCGTCGGGCAAACGATGTTCCCCGTCGCTTTCGGTCCTCTTTGTATAAGGCGCACGACGTTTATGGATCGCTTTCAGTCCTCTTTGTATAAGGCGCACGATCCGATCGCTTTCAGTCCTCTTTGTATAAGTCGCACGATCGTCTATAATCATCGCTTTTAGTCCTCTTTGTATAAGGCGCACGATGTTATAGCGGATTCCCTCTGGAACCGTTTCGTCGCTCACACCCACAAGGGCACACGACATCATCCATCACCAATATGCATATCATGATGCTTGACATACAATGACTCATGACATTCAAATGCACACATATACACATCCATAATCATGCATATATAATCAAATACAACACATTGCATTTATCATCTCTTAGGTCTCCAACCATCATTACAAGTCATACAACATTCATATCAACAGCTTATTGCATAATACACATCAACTACACACACTTACAATGGTACAAGTTAACAAAACGACACCATTCCAATTCCCCGACATAATTTAATCGGCCACTAATCTCAAAACCAATAACATAAGAAAGAACATGTCAAAGGCTTCTCAACGCATCAAACCACGCCTCAAACCGACTCACGGATCAAAAGTTATAAAGAAAACAAATTGGGAAAAATTGTCACATCCGCATTGCGAAGCTCCTAGCGAGCCCTTCGCTTCTTCGTTCGCCGTACGAATGTCCCAGCGAACCAAATCAGAACTGAAAATAGCCTAAAAATTTTCCAACGTTCGCAGTGCGAACAATCCAGCGAATCTTCGCTTCCCCTTTCGCAGTGCGAGTTCCCCAACGAACAGTGGCAGAAAGAAAACAACACAAAATAACACAAAGTTCGCAGTACGAGTCTCTTGCGAATGCTCGCCCACACCTTCACAGTGCGAATAGCCAACGAATGCTCGCTTTCCCCTTCGCTAGGGGATTCACAATGCGAACCTGCGATTTCACAAAACCTAGCAGCGCTGTTACACACCAAAAATCCTATTTTTCCCCCACCAAAACACATATCAACCAGATCATCATCTAATCATGGTAACATATATTCTACCGCGTTTACACCAATTTCCAACCGCGGATCATCGATTTCTATCCGATTATCACATTTCGACCAATATTGAAAACCAACAAAACTTTCACACAAACATACATAATCATACACAAACATAGCATAATCGAGTTTCGCACCCTTACCCGATTAAATCGCGTTTGAAAAGTCGGTTGAATCGGTTCCTAGATTTCCAAGTTTTCTCTCTTTCTCCTTTTCTTTCTCTTTTCTTTCTTCCTCTTTTTCTTCTCTTCTTTTTCTTTCCTTTCTATTTTCTCTCTCTCTTTCTATTTATTTCTAACTTAAGAAAATAAATGAAAATACCCAAAATACCCCTACACTCAAATATCTCGCAAACGTTCCCAAAACCCGATAAAACATAATCACGATGAAAAATAACATATTTTCAAATAAAAGTTAGAAATAAAATAATATAATAATAAAATTATCAAAATGACTCAATTAAATAAAAATAACTAAAACTGGGGCGTTACAAAGCGCCTTAAAGGCAGTCCCATCATTGAAGTGTTTCAAAGTTTTGTTCTGACACGTGTCATGACGTAACTAGTTAATGCATGGAAAAGCTTATAGTGCACTTGAATGCACTTAAGTTTGAGCATTTTCCCAAGGATGAATCTAGTCGTTGGTCTCTTAACCACTCCCTTTAGTTGGTCTAGATCATTTCTCTGTCTTCGCCTATAAGTATGAGGAGTTGAGTGTTTTGGAAACCTTTTGCAATCCTTGTCATTCGAGTTCGTTTATATTCACTGTCTTAGTAAATGTATTTTCTTCTTCTCCCTTGAGAGCATTAATTAGAATAGTTGCAGTTCTCTACTCAAAATATCTACTTTCTTCATTCATTATTCTTCATCAATCTTACACCTCAGATGCCTCCTTGCACTCAAGCTTTTTCATCAACATTTCATGTTTTCTATTCACAATGAGTGATAGTTTTGTTCCGAGAATAGGGATATCCCTTAATTCCCATCTCCCTCCTATAGATCATGATCATCTGGAACACAAAGGTCATATCCTTATTTGATGATTCTGATTCGGAAAGAGTGTTTGGGGATTCCCTGGAATAAGGGACTTCTTCATCTGGTTCATTATATGGTGTTTAGTTAAATTTCATGAAGAGGTTAATAGTGTCGAGGTCCCTATGCCCACTCCAATTTTGACAAAGGAGAAAATACGAGTCAACTGGAAGAGGAGAGAACATGCTAAAGGCTATATTCAACTTTTTTTAGGACTAATAACTATGAACCCAATGATGCTGACGTGATGGCCTACTTGGATATTCAAGATTATCCAGATGCAACGGACCATGAATAGGTGGACGTTAGAATAGCTGGAATTTCATTTGTTCTAAACATTAAGGCTGCCATAATTGTTGTTGGAATTATGGTCGGCGATTCATTGGATTGGTCGGCTCTTTCAATGGGGTCGAAAAAGAGGATATGTAGTTTCTTTGACGATTATGCGATCCCTCTCTACGAGTGTTTTTTTCACAATAATAGAACTATGGTTGCACTTTTTTTTTACTTTGAGGTGGCCGTCTTGAATCATTTAAAAGTTTCCCCATCCCAGCTCCATCCGACATCTTAGGTTTACATGAGGGATTTCATTTGTACGTTGAATATAAGTCTTGAAAGCCTTATCTTAGGCTATTTTTCAGTTTGTTCCATCTAATGGGTTCCTCCTATGATAAATTTTAGGACCAATGCCTCATAAGCTTTCTACCAAATAACCCTTGGTTCAACCACTTCACCCCGATCTGGGGTGATTTTCTTGGGCACTTATTGCTGGTATAGACCCTCACGACCGCGACCATCTCATATTTTGCTACCTTTCTGCCAATTCTTCTCACTTTTTTTAGGGTTCCTTCCCAAAGTTTTACCATTGTGAGTATTTCCAATCAAGGGGAAAGGGAAAATATATTTCATGAGGATGGAGTCCTTGTGATTTTTTTAATGACATGTATGATTTGTTGGAACAAGTTTGGTTCTACAGCTATTCTTGATTTTTGATGATAACAAAGTGTAAAAGAACAATTTTGTTCTCTAATAGTTTGTTGAGTGTGTAGACTCTAAGCTTAATTAAAGAGAAGCGAAGTTAAATATGATCCTGAAAGAAGTTGAGTAAACATAGCTCTGAACATACCAAGATGCTGGACAATCAGACTCTGAACTCTGGTCTTAGAGGCTCTGGATATAGAGACTCTAGACTCTGAGAAAATAGATTCTAAAGGTTGGGCATCATTAGAATCTTAATCAATGCAATCCGTAAAGAAGATATGAAGAGTGTGTCAACTTTGATTGTCACCATCCAACACTTCTGACAAAGACGCTTCTGATGCACTCTGAGTCATCCAAGCCTTATCTAATTATTAGACTCTGATGTCTTTTCTCAAGGTTCTGAACACTAAACACTTGTTAAGAACCTCATATGCAAGAACAATGTTCTAGAGTATTTTAATGGGTGAAAAGTTACGATGTATTGTGCTAATCAAATGTATAATAAATAGTACTACTTCAAATGGATATAAAAATATTTTATACCTACTACCCAAGATTTATAGCTGGTCCTACCTACTCTACAGCAGGAGTATACCTCGAACGAAGCTCCAATTTTATCATCCGTTGGATCTATTTCTTCCCTAATAAAGAGGTCAAAGGATTTGTGCAAAACAACGATGATGGATGACTAAAAAAGAAAAAGCTTTTGCACAGAAACTTCAGGGTGAATAAATTTCATTGAAAATAATCATCATCAAGAAAGAAAAAGATTGAAGTCATTGACACACTAAATATAGTCAGAATTCTCAAGAAGTCATTGACAGTTAGTATTTGAGTTGTTTCCTGGAGAGATTAAGTATAGTCAGAATTCTCAAGAAGTCATTGATAGTTAGTCTTTGAGTTATTTCCTTGAGAGACTATAATAGTCTTAGACTGTGTTTCTTTGAGTTTGTTGGAATCAGATTGATTATTGGATTAAGTCCTTACTGAGAAGGAAAAATCACTCAGGTGGGTAGACTGAACATAGCTTCATTAACAATGAACCAGGATAAAAATATTTATGTTCTTATATTTTCCATTATATTTTTTGTTTGAGATATTGGGTGATAAAAATTTTTAAATTCAGAAACCCAATTCAACCCCCCTTTCTTGTGTTTCTTGCAACTTCAATTGGTATCAAAGCCTAGTTCTGGTATTGACTCATTGGGTCAAACGCTTAACCATGACAGAAAAAAATCAAATTTTTTGAAACACAAAATGGCTCATACAAACATCGATAATGATTATCATTTTTCCAGTCCTCTAAGTTTCGATGAAGATAAATTTGAGTACTGGAAAGACAAGATAGAAAGTTTCTTTCTTGGTCAAGATGCAGATTTATGGGATATGGTTTTAAATGGATACACATATCCTTTGGATGCTAATGGCATAAGGCTTGAAAGAAGTCAGATGAATGAGCAAAGAAGAAAGGATCATAAAAATCATCATGAATCTAGAAACATTTTTGCTTCATGCCATTTCTTATTCAGAGTATGAGAAGATTACAAGTAAAAACTTTGCTAAGTGTATAATTAAGACATCAATCATGGTACCTTGAAAATGGATGCTCTCTACACATAAAGGAAAAAAGACATATGTTCCAATATCTGGAACTCAAGCCAAATGGATTTATAGGTTTAGAAGAAATCCAAGAGAGTTAGATTATTGATTCTGGATCTATTGACTCTCTGCTACACTCGAATGCTACTGAGTTTGTAGCACTGAAGTAACATTATTGAGGAATCAATTCAAGTCAAGTAGAATGATAAGCTTGACTCTTAGGATGTCAGAGCTAGTTTTAAACCCACAGGTGTGAAGAATAAGCTAATATTACTCTGAGGAGATAACTTCTGATGAAATCATCAAGAAAGAAAATCACCAGAACCTAAGAAGCTCTTCAAATCACATAAGCACCAATAGTGTTTTCTAGAATGGGATAAGTTAAGAAGAGGTAAGTCAGAGTGTCTCACTCATAATCCCTCTTGTATTTTTTTTAACTATCTTGACAATTATGGTGGAAATCAAGCGTTGCATGTGTCGGTCTAATGTAAGACAATTTTCATAAACTTATCCATCTGGACGGTTGAGGTAACCTATTTGGGATACTATTTCTTAATTAAAGAGAAAACAATTTCCTTTCGCCTCCCTTATCAGATTGTGTGTTTTTCAAAACTCTTTTAATTTCTTTATACTTTCTCTATTAAAACCCATGATGCACTCGTCTCACACATTTCTCAACTTCTTCTCACAACGCTCACTTGAAAGTTTTCATCTTCCAAACTCTCTCTCTCTCTCTCTCTCTCTCTCTCTCTCTCTCTCTCTCTCTCTCTCTCTCTCTCTCTCTCTCTCTCAAACCTTAAACTCTAACCATGGATGATAAGCAACAACATATACAAGAGCTACAACAACAACAACAACAAGGTCAACAAAATTAGTATCATTAAATGGAAGTTACTATGATGAAAGGCATCCTTGAAATTTTTTTACCTACTCCAATGGATCGGTTGGAAGTTCTCTGTAAAACTATTGTAGATTTTGATAATCTAGAGAAAAATGGGTTTGATCTCTCCGGCGATATTGTAACCCAGGGATGAGAAGTCTACCTGAAATAAATTACAATCAATTTTCATTTGGAATTAATCGATTGCATTGAGTTTTAAGCGAGTTTTGAGAAGTCAAGGAGAAAAGAGACTTAATGTCAATTAATTGATGTTGTTTATATTTTTGAAAAATTTCTGAAACTGAACCATGATTAATTTTTCGAAGATTTTGGCCATAACTTTGTTTCCGTGAGTCCAAACTGAGTGTTGTTTAAAGCGCTGGAGAGCTAACGCACAGAGTTACCTCATGGTAGTGCACTATGAGATAAATTATTCATAAATATATGTTCAATGTGTGAATATATGTTGTGTATTGTATATAGAATTTTGTGAATTATTATACATGTTTATCGATGATTGATGAGGCCAGTGGTTCAAAGTGAGAACTACTTGTATTTTGTTGAGTGCATAACTACTTAAGGTAAGAGTGGGGCTGTAATCTTTGCTATGTTGTTATGTGATAATTTACAGTCAGAGTGGGGTTGTATCCATTATTGTGTTGTTGTTCTGGTATTGTGATATTACCATGCATCATATGTTGTCATGTTATGAAAGAGGCATGTTTGCTAGTTCAGAGTGGGGACTACTGACTTGTCCCAAGCTTAGAGTAGGAGTGTAACGCCCATATATATATACATACATCAAAGAATATATTATACATGAATTTCACGTTTGGTACTGAAATATACAAGTCCCTAGTAAACACATTATACATATACATGCCCACAAAAAAACTATGGCATAAGAATATATATATATATATATATATATATATATATATATATATATATATATATATATATATAAGATGTTCCAAAGATAAATACTAAGAATTAGATCGACAATGATTTCAAAAACTCCACAACGGAAGCCTTGCCACCCCAAAAAGCCAAGATAGTAAGGAAAGTCAAACAACTTTATCCTTACCCTTCGCCGAACCTGTGGTACCTGTAATATAATCAACAACGTGGGGTGAGATACATCAAATCTCAGTGAGTTCCCTATCTTATTGGTCCTCTCGGCTTTACAAGGTTCTAACACACCTAACTCAAGTCAAAAGGGAAGGGAAGTGACCTTGAGTACTCACACACACTATATGGATCCATGTTTATGAGTCGCTTTAACTCACAATATCACTAATCGATAACCTTACCAAGGCATCCCCTTTTCCCGTCCGCTTCTACGTCTAGAAGTCGACCTGAGTCATGGATCCTTGTAGTTACTTGGCATACGAAATGGATTCGAGATCATCAGCCTGTTAACCGTGAGCCGTCACTTCTCTTGGCCTGATAACCATCACAAGTCTCTTTACCAAATAGGCTCCATTCGTACTATACGCGGGAATCAAACCTGCCAAGTAATTATGCATATGTTTCAGAGGAGCTCGAGACTCATGAAACTGCATCTCAAGTGAAACGGTTACGATTATGTGATCATAAACACAACCCGATTGTATTCGACAATCCCAAGGCCATATTCGCCTTAAGACCTCTTTTGTCTTTTCTCAAATAACCACAATCAAACATGATCCATACTAGTGTAAATCTTTCCATACCATTTGGTAAAAGATGCACGCCTCAGCCTCTCTTGCACGAGCGTCGTCGTTATGTTAATCCACAATTTCCTAGCCGTTACTAGGTTCTAACATAGTTCATGGTAATATTCCTCACTCTACCTATTTCATATTTTAACATGCATATACTCTCAAACATGCTTAACAACAAGGGAATAGGTAAACACAATGTCAAATATATAATGGAATCACATAATTCAACATATCACAAGTTACACCAATTCCGGTTCCCTCCGATTTATTTAATCGGGCATCAACCTAGAAATTTTCCACTTCCATTAGAGTATTTTCATAGCTCTCTATCGGTACCAAGAATACTTAAATCGGATACACGAAACAAAAGTTATGAATTTTTAAAGAAAAGAAAATTATTGAGAATTAACCAAATTCGCCTGGCGACTTAAGAATTCGCTAGGCGAATCCCCCTTCGCTAGCACTTCGCCTGGCGAACTAGTGGCGAAACACCATTCTAGGAAAAACTTCAAGTTCCAGTAGCTAACACATTTCTGTCTCCCCCTATTCGCCTGGCGACTTAGGATTTCGCCTGGCGAATTCCTTCTCGCCAGCACTTCGCCTGGCAAACCTGTGGCGAGATCCCATTCGCTTGGCGAGTTCTAATTCGCCTGGCGAATCACACCAGAAATAGAATTTTTTTGCTGCGGGTTACATGGTTCCAAACCCCAAAAATTCAAATTTTCCAACCCAAACCAATGTCAAACAATCAAAACAAGTCTCACCAATGTTCATATGCACATTACAATTATACAACGCAATTTATATCGATTTTTAACCGTTAGATTCATGATTTTTAGCAAGTTTACTCATTTTCTCCAAAAATCTAACCTAACTCTAAACTCAAGAAACTCTACACTTAAAGCATCTATCTAGAACTCACCTTGAATAGAGGATGATGATGAAGAAGATGAGATGATTTGGTGAAGAATGGATGATGATTCTTGATCTTGAGTTCTTTAGGTTTTCTCTTCTTTTTCCTTCCTTTCATCTTCCTTCTCACAAACTTCTTTCTATCTTTTTCCTTCTTTGCTTCTAAGTGTGGAAAAAGGGTGGAAATGAAATGATATAGCAAAAATACCATTAATTAGTAACACTACTAATTGTCCACAAAGTCTCTAAAGCTCCAATAATTAAAACCTCAGAGTCAGATAATATTAATTTGATTTTCTCTGAACTCATCAGTTTACTCTAATTATTTTATCCAATAAATTCTCAGAGTAAACCGGAACACTGTTGATCATAATAATATTATCCAGAGTAAAATAATTTATGGGGTATTACATCGAGCTTGGAACTCAGAGTGGGGGCTTGAGGTTCATAGTTAATTGGAACCCGCTTCGTATGAAAAACCAAATGTTAAGTCCGTACTACATGTATATAGAGTTGATTTGTGAGTCTGATTCAGAGTGGGGACCGTGATGAGCAAGAGTTGAGTCAATTATGTATTTCATTATATAATGATTGTGCAAATGAGATGCTTGTGTAATGATAAATTCTCTTGTATAATTGTGAGAGTTTGACTGTGATGTGGGTGAAATGTGAATACATGATATTTGAGGTGCATATCTGATACGTGTATGACTCTGTAGTGTATGAATTTATCCTAATTGTTTATTTACCGTTTATTATTTTAATTTATTATCACCCCCTTTTGTGTTTTTGTGTCTCTACTCCTCTGGAGTACAGATATCAGGTACCTAAATAGGAGCTTGAGGTTGAGGACAATGTTGTTCTTCTTTAGTTGCTTGTTGTTCAAGTCTATAGTTGGAGTTGCTCTGATTTGTAACATGAGGGTTGGGTTGTTCTGTTATTTATTATATGTTGCATATGTTCACCTGCTTTTAACATTGGACTATTTTTCAAACTTTTAGTTGTTGAGGCTTTTATGCAAACTATTTTCTAACTTTTAGTTATTAAGGCTTATCAAATGGTTTAAAATTTTAATTATGTGGTTCAAATGTGAGTTATTCGTTGTTGAGTAGCATTCTTCTTAAAGAATATTCGTGATATACATGTTTTATTTATTTATTTGTCGAGTCAGGAAGTAGGATGTTGCATAGTGGTATCAGTGTAGGTCAGTCCATCTGGCCAGGTGTTTGACATGTTGTTTGTTCCCTAGTATGCAACATGTGTATGAGACATTGTCGGTGCTTGTTTGTTTTTTCTAACCACTTGTTAGAAGAAAAGGGATTGAAACAAGTGGGGGATGAGCTTCTGCTTCACAGAGAGGTGTCAGCTAGAGAGGATTGGTTCAGCGTCCCTAGTTAGATTACGTGTTTTTCAAAAATCTTTCAATAGGAAGTTATTGTGATGTGACCTATTGGGGATAATATTTCCTTACTAAAGATAAAATATTTCATTTTTCCTCCCTTGCTAGATTGCATGTTTTTAAAAACTATTTTAATTTATTTACTTCCTCTTTTTAAACCCACGATGCACTCACTTCTTGCACACTACGTAACTTCTTCTCACAACTCTCACTTGAAAGTTTTCATCTTACAAACTCTCTCTCTCTCTCTCTCTCTCTCTCTCTCCCCCTCTCTTGAAACCATAAACCCTAACCATGGCTGACCAACAATTGTAAGAACAAGAGTGGTTCTGCATCTAGCCTTAAGTTTTATTGATAACTGCACATGTTATCTTAGAGAACAATTCGGTACTCTATGGTTTTTGTCTAGTGTGTAGCTTTCGCTAAATAGGATCTAAATCTGATTGAAAGATGTGTGACGTCATCAGACTTTAATATAAACACTCCGGAAGAAAACATATGTTGTGTACAAGATTTAAAGTCAATATTCAGAAATGCTTTTTAATGCAACGCTTCTGAAGAACATTTGTACTAAAGCTTCTGATTGTGACTTTGTAAGTAAGCAATGAAAACTTTCTGAGAGATGTGCTTTTATCGCTACAATTTCTGAAGATTCTGAAGATAAGGTTCTGTTGAACGAAGTTCTGAAGATTCTAAAGACATCATTTATGAAGTCCAAATTCTAAAGACTCTGAAGATAAGGTTCTGTTGAACAAAGTTATAAAGACTCTGAAGATAAGTATGTGTTGAACAAGTTCTGAAGTTTCTGAAGACAAGGTTCTACTGAAAGAAGTTCTGAAGATTCTAAAGACATCATTTCTGAAGATCAAGTTCTGAAGACTCTGAAGACAAGGTTCTGTTGAACGAAATTCTGAAGACTGTGAAAACAAATATGTGCTCAACAAGTTTTGAAGATTCTAAAGACGTGGTTCTGCTGAAAAACTCTGAAGTCTCTACATGCTTAATCAAATATAAATTTAAAGCCTCTAAAGATTAGAAAACAGAAGATCAAGAATAGTTTGTGTGGTTCAATGAATATAAAATTACAAAGTAGTATGTGACCTCTACCTAGAATAGGTGGGGCAAGGAAAGCTCTTTTATATTATGATGTGACCATTCCTGTAAGTGAACGTTGGGATATTACAGTTGGAATGTGTTTCCTATTATACCCTCCAACAGATCTATTCTTAAGCTCTATATATTGAAGATCTGAATGCTTGAAGAAATGCTTGTGTGCCAAGCGCAAATGCTGCCGCTGTAACTGTTGCTGCGAGCCAAGTGAAAATACTAAATGCCGAAGTGCAAACTGCTGCAAGAGCAAAATAGAAAATTAAAAGAGAGTATGTGTGCAAGGAGGGAGAAAGCACCATGTTATAAGCTCAAGAAGAAGATGCCCAATGCTCAACCAAATTAGAGCGTTGCTCTATAAGAAATGAGAGAAGAATTAAAAGAAGCTTTTAAGCTCACAAAACTTATGCTGATACGATGCAAATCTCTAGGAGATTATTCTTAATATAGTTTTGTAAATTAGCAAGGAGTTGTTTTTCATATCTTGCTAGAAACACTTTTGTGTTATTGTACTTCAATTGTGTCATCTGCTTATTTAGAAGCAATTCATGCACATACATTTGTAACACTTTTCAAAGTGTATATTCCTCAAGTGACTAAGTCGTTAGTCTGGATACTTGAGAGGGCTAAGTTGTTTTCTAACACTTAGAGATTGTAATCTTTCTAGATTATTAGATTAAGTCCTTGTCTAAGTCGAAATCACCTTAGTGGGTGGACTGAAGTAACTTTGTTAACAGTGAACCAGGATAAAAAATAACCGTGTTTATTTTTTTTTTCTCTTGATAGCATTGATCTTAAATTGTGCAGAAAATATCATTGTTGGTGACATCCAATTCAAACCCTCATTTTTTGTGTTTCTCATCCCTTCAATTGGTATCAGAGCTCCATTTATGGTATTGATGTTTATCAAACACTTAACTGTATCAGATAAAGATCCAGATGAGCTTTGAGAAACACCTTGATGGTTTCCACTCCACCACCTGCTGTTCCAAGTCTCAAATACTCTCAGTTTTTATCTTCCACCATTGTTGATGAAAAGGTTGAGTATTGGAAAGCTATATTAGAAAGTTCTTTCTAAAAGGTGATACTGATCATTTGAAAATGGTAGTTGATAAATACATATCTCGCTTCGATGAAGCTGGTAAAAGGCTGAAAGTAAATCTGAATGATCAGTTGGAAGAGGATGACAAGAATCATCAAAAAGCAAGAAGTTCCTTGATTGCTGAAAGTTAATTCTTACTTAGTTTGAGATGTTTTTAAAACCAGACTGCTATGTCTATTTTGAATTTCTCATAATAACTTATTAAGATGTCTTTTAAATCAAGAAAATAATTGCTCTTGTTTTTTATTCAGAAGCATGAAGACTTTAGAGACGAAGAATGCTGAAACTGCTGAGATGTTGTTCTCAAACTTTTAAGACTTCGGTTGCAGAACTCTGGGTTCTGAACTAAGGCTACTCTTCATCAGATCACTTGAAGAAAGTTATCACGAGCTTGTTGTCCAGATAAAGACTCTTGGTAATTACTCTCAAGTTTTCAGAAGATCTGAATAGCATATCTGTCAAAAGAAGATCAAAGCAACTTCAAGTCTAAATGATTGAACAATATAGAAGAAGATGTACTATCACATCTACTTAGATGATTTGATCACCGTGGAAGAAGATCTCATGAAAACAAGTCTAAAACGCCTAGACAATCGTTTATCAACATGGAATGATTCTGAGTTCTCAGAAGATGATGAAGAACAAGTTATCTCAGCACTGTTGGTTGATGCTGGAATCTTTGATGAAGAAGATCCCTCCAGAAGATGAAGTAGTTATTGTCTATGATTCAGCAACAACTATTTCCTTTGCAGAAGTTTTCAGTAGTGTAGTTAAAGCTCTGACCTTATCACCAGGGTTCTGACTGTTTGCAAAATTTTTGTACACTGACATATCTGAACCAATGAAATACCACGGTATGAAGTATTGATTCAGTTACGGTTAGTATTTACAGAATAAACTTTGGTGAAGGATCTTGACACAAGGATGAATCCTTATGTGTTCTCTTCTCTCTAGTGCAAAGTGGTTGTTTGAGAATGTTCAAGGTTAGAAATAATCTTGGTCAACAAACTAAGGGCAAACAGCTTGAGAAGCTATTTGATGAAAATAAGCTCTTCATGTCCTAGTTCTTTACAACCAGATACAAATGTAAAAGGAGGAACAAGATCTTGAAAAGAAATGGCTAAAATCATGATATTTGAAATTATCATAACAAAGCATTTCTAAGGAAGTTGTAGCATGCTAATCTGAACATATCTCTTTTCAGATCACTTCTGATGCATCATGATTAGAATGCTCAAAGTCTGAAAGTACTTGGAATTGAAGTACTTCTGCAGATGAATCAATTTGATGTCAGATTTGATGATAAGCTTGGTAGTTGAAAGCCAAAGCTTATTGGAAGATTGCAAATCAGGAAATTACATTTTCAGACATTGAAGGTAATAGAGTTGCTGAAGAAGTACAAGATGAAGAAATCAGAAGATGCTCAATTAGAAGCCATCGCAGTTCTTACTTCCTTGAGAAAGCTTAGATAGATGTCTTTACTCTCTGAAGTACTGATTCTGGGTGATAAGACTAAGCCAGTAACAACAAGATCAACATTCAAACTCTTTGAAGAAATATTTTGTGGTTTGATGTTCATGATGATATCGACATCTGTTGAAGAAGAGTGACTGGTCATAAATTGTACTCCAGTAACGCAAGAAGAATTCAACTAGTTCTCTTAGCATATGGCATTTGGCCTTCTAAATCTGGAATTAAGAATTATTTGATTGAATATATTGACTTTGTGGAAACAAGTCATAGTGAACACAGAAGCGGTTGATCAAAAGCAGAAAGCTAAAGGGGTTACTCATATCTCTCTGATGATCTGGATACAACAAACATCAGGAGAGATGTTTCATCCATCAGAATGAGAAGACAAAAGATGCTATGAAGATGATCTTGTCTTTGCACAAGATTTAAAGACTATTCTGCATCTCATTCAAGATCTAAATAAAGAAAAAAGATTTTGTGAAGACAGTTTCTAAGGAGAATTTGATCTAGCGATCCAACTAGAGACATCATCAACAACGTATTCAACTGCAGAAGCAAATTGAGTGGTGATTCTGAAGAAGCAAGCACATCTTCAAGATACAAAAGCAAGCTGGAAGTCTACCAGATAATTGTGTAACTTTTTTCTAACTCTTACCACTTTTTACTTAAATGTCTAAGAATCTATTTTTATATTCTAGGATTAAAATCTTGAGATTATGTTCAAAATGGAACTATTTCTTTTTTTAAAATTGATACAATCCTTTCTTATGGTTGTTATCTATTTCAAATTCCTTACTGAAGATAAACTTGTTCTCATTCTTACATATGAACTCTGTTTTATGTCCAGAATGAAAAAAAAGTATCTCAGAATATATATATATATATATATATATATATATATATATATCTGTGTGTGTGTGTGTGTGTGTGTCTGTGTGTGTGTGTATGTGTGTGTGTCCTCTAGAATATAAAAATATATTTCTAATGTTTAAGTCGTAGTGTTTTACTTCTGAGATGTGAAGCTTCTGACAAGTGAAGTTATCATATATCTGAAGTATCCATGGTCAGAATGCTCTATTAAGTTTGTTTTTTATCGTTGGAAACTGAAGAGTTTACTTTATTAACACGTTGTCAAGAAAGTGAAGAGTTGTGATGTCATTATAAGACGGTTGTTTTTTGATAACCACGCTTAGTTCTCACGTCTCTTCGTGCTTAACATGACACCTTGGGAGTCGATATTTTCTTGGCATTATGTGATAAACCTTTTTTTAACTCTCTCTTTGTTTAACCGTTTTTTCTCTTCTTTAATTAATTATAATCATTGAAAAATCTCTTACTAATACTCATTCACTTCACATCACACATCTACGCTACAACTTCCCACACTTTTAATCTTTCAATCCTTTCGCTCTCTTAACCCTAAAAACCAAGTGTGCGTTCCCTTCTCTCTTTGAACAAATGGCCGACTACATGTCCAATAATCAACTCATGGCTCTAGAACAACAAAGTTTGGGAAACCTTCAAAGCGATGATACTCCTCAAATGACTTTAGCCCTTCCTATAGAACACTTGACTGTTTTATCTAAATTAGCAGTAGACTTCAGGGATCTATCTCTTAATGGCTTTGATTTCTCGGAAATGCTGGAAACCCAAGGTTAGAATAGTTTCTTTTTCCTTCTAAAAGGGCCAACTTACCCGGAGCTTGTCAAAGAATTTTGGGAGAATGCATATGTCTCAGATGACAGCAAGGTTCATTCAAACATTAAGGGAAATGTTATATGCATAAGTGAAACTGACATTGCTATATTACTCCTTTAAAACTGATATTTGACGGGAAGCTGGTATAAATTTTAGGTTTGTAAAAATTGACTAATATCTAAAAAGTAATGTTATTTGAATTGGAAAAATGATTTTATTTAAATCTGTAGATTTAAAATTAACTAATCTGAATTCAACTGAGTTTTGTTAACTCATCTGGATTCACGGGTAGATGTCAACGTATCTAAAGACTGTTCATTTTAATGTCAATCTTTTAAATATTTCACTTGCTGCTGTTTTATGTAATTGAAGTTATAGAATCGGGTGTACGACTTATTGTAAGTATGAATCAATACTAAAAAGTTGGTGCATATTATTAGCATATATTTGTAACTATGTCAATGTTAACCAATTAAATAATAAATTCAAACTTTACAAATTATAGTTTGTTAGAGATGTGTCGCATGGGTTTCTTACTAGTAATATTAAAAGAAGAAGAAAAAGTTGTTGTAAGCGCTGTACTCTCACTGTCAAAATTCCAACACAACAATCCAGTAATATCTCCTGACACCATTAAATAGAAAAGAAAAGAAAATAAAATATAATAGGTAAATGGATGAAACAAAGGTAAGGCTACTTATGTTGTATTCAACCAAGATAAGCAAAGCAAGCATGATAAATGCTATTGCAAAAATAGTAACGCACCAAATTCTCATGCATGAAAAGATCATTTGTTAGGAACAAAATTAAAACCTTAATAAAAACTAATAAAAATTGTAAATTGATAAATAAAACTGAGAGAGATAAAATTAAAAGATAATAAAAGATAAAAATAACATTTGATTTTATTGATTGACATTACAAATAGAGTACTACACTATAAATACTACTCTAAACACATCTTAACCATCCAAGTGACACAATCACAATGACATAAGAAACTTCTAGAATAATATTAATTAATTATATTAAAATAATAATTAAAATATCTAATTAATAATACTCTCTATCATTACTATCCGGTCCAAATAAAACTTTGTCTTCAAAGTTTATAATAAACCAAAAAATTATCCCAAGTAGAATTTGCTCATGTGGCATGTAAGTGGATGTTGTAAAAAAAAAGATGAAAAACTGTGTGGATGGGGAACAACAAGCTGGTATGTCGTTGTCAAGGTATAGTGGATTTGAAAAGTGTGCGGCTGGTTGTAGCAAAGTAATTAAAGAGTGGGTAGAATTTTAAAAAAAGTAATTAAAAGAATGGGGGAGAGGTTGTCTGTGGGCCCCGTGAGGGCAGAAAAAATGGAAGAAAAAAACTTGTAGGTGCAGAATTTTTGGGTGGGTATCAACAATTTTTTTCACTTTGTTTTTTTTCTTCGTTCTCTTTTTTTTTTCTTTTTTTTACGTCACTTTTCTTTTCTTTTTTTTTTTCATTATAATTCTTCTTTCTTCCTTCTTTTTGTTTGTCCTCTCTTTCTTTTTTCTTTCTTTATGCCTCTTCTTTCTCTCTTTCTAAAAAAATCATGTCAAATTGTTTTTTTAGAAAATCATAATATTATTTACTCTCCTTATAGTTGTTGTAGATCTGATGGTTTTGGAGGGCGGCTTTGACGATTCTGATTGCAAAATCAATAGTTTCAGTTGTGGAGATGATGGTTTCACCGGAGAAGATGCAATTGAAGTTGATGTTTGAATTAATGTCGGAGATACAGCCGAAAAAATCGTAAGAAGTGATGCCAGAGAAGATGTCAGATATCTCGCCGGAAATTTCACCGGAGATGTCGCCGAAGTCAGAAACTTCGTCGGAAATATCCTCAGAGATGTCTTTGAATTGTTAGAAGTAATTCATGTTAGTTTGTCGAAGTCGAAGGGTTTTATAGGTTTTGGTCGAAGTTGTGTATAGTCAGTTAGATAATTGTAGTGTTGTGTAGTCAGCTGTATTCGACAGAGTCGAATATAGCTGATAAAGAGTTAGTCGAATTGTTTTGGGCCTGGGCTTTGATAGCCTATATAAAGGGCATTGTAATTTGTAATATACAACAGCTTCATAATAAAATTTTACAAAGTTTCCAAACCCTAATTTCTTCTTATTTTCTCTCTCTCTTTCTTCTTCTTCTTTCTCTCAAATATTCATCTTTCTTGGAACCCAGTTCCAACAATTGGTATCAAAGAGCACGGTTGCGATTCAGAGAGAATCTAATGGCAAACGGAACAACAACGTCCACACAATTCCCAACTAATCTACCGGTTTTCAAAGGGGAAAACTACCAACGGTGGGTTGCGTAGATGAGAGTTATCTTCAGATTTCAAGATGTGGTTGAAATCGTGAATGATGGCGTAACTGAATTGGGGGCGAATGCGACTGATGAACAGAAAGTTGTGTACAAGGATCAACGGAAGAAAGATGGAAAAGCGTTGTTCTTGATTCACCAGTGTGTGGATCCAAATGTGTTTGAGAAAATTATTGAAGAAGAATCTGTAAAAGGAGCGTGGGACAAGTTAAAGAACTTGTATGGAGGTGATGAGAAATTGAAGAGGGTGAAGTTGCAAACCTTGAGAAAGCAATACGAAATGATTCAAATGAAAGAAGATGAATCAGTTTCGGAGTTCTTTTCAAGATTGGTGATGCTGACGAACCAGATGAAGTCTTGTGGAGAAACAATCACAGATTTGCAGAAGATTGAGAAGGTGCTAAGATCTCTGACTGCAAATTTTGATTACATTGTAGTGTCCATTGAAGAGTCCAAGAATCTCGCTGAGATGAAGGTTGAAGAGCTACAGGCTTCTTTGGAAGCTCATGAGATGAGATTGAAGGAAAGAGATTCAGAAAGAGAAAAGGTATCGGACCAAGCACTACAAGCGAAATTCACCAAGAAACCTGGGAAGGCGAAGCAGGGAAGGAATCTTGCTAGTAATGAGAAGTCAAGCAAGAGTTCTAAGAATCATGATGATTCAAAGAAAGTCATGGGCAACAAGTATTTTGGGAAGAAAGTTGACATGAAAGGCGTGCAGTGTTACAATTGTCAAAGTTTTGGTCACTATGCTCGAGACTGTCGAAAGAAGAAGGAAGCACGAGCAAAAGAAAGTGACAAAGCGCAGTATGCACAAGCAGAAGATAGTGATTCTGAAGGTGTGCTACTAATGGCAGACACTCAGTCGAAGGATGATGACACAAACTTGTGGTATCTTGATTCAGGTTGCAGCAACCACATGACTGGTAACAAGAACTGGTTCACCAAACTTGATGAATCAGTTAAGAAGGTGATAAAGTTTACAGATGATAGACAGATCACATCAGGTGGAAAAGGAAACATATCTGTAATGAGAAGAGATGGTAGAAAAGCCAGCATTACTGATGTGTTGTATGTGCCTTCTATGACAAGTAACTTGATAAGTATAGGTCAATTACTTGCCAAAGGACATAATATGAAGTTGGAGAAGAACCAAATGAAGGTGTATCATGCTGATGGTAGGTTGATATTGAAAGCACCATTGGCTGATAACAAGACGTTTAAAGTTCAGATTAACATGATTAATCATGAATGTCTTTCGTCAACTACGGAAGAGGAAAAGAATTGGCTATGGCATCATAGATATGGGCATCTAAACTTCAAGAGTTTGGGTATGCTGAATCAGAAGAAGATGGTGTATGGTTTACCTCAGGTGAAGGAACCAAATCATGTGTGTGAAGAATGCTGCAAAGCGAAGCAGGCTAGAAAAGCATTCAAACATGATATGCCAATTAAGTCGAAAAGGAAAGTTGGAGCTTGTTCATTCTGACGTATGTGGACCTTTTGAAGTTAGGTCGAATGGTGGCAAGCGTTACTTCTTAACTTTCATTGATGAATTCACCAGATATATGTGGATTTATGTGATCAAAAGTAAGAGTGAAGTATTCACAAAGTTCAAGAAGTTTAAGTTGCTTGTCGAAAAGCAAAGTGGCTGCAAGCTAAAGAAACTGAGAACTGATGGTGGTGGTGAATACACCTCTCGAAAGTTTGCTAGATTTTGTGAAGAGAAAGGTATAGAGCATGAGGTTATTGCTCCCTATACACCTCAACATAATGGAATAGCTGAGAGGAAGAATAGAAGTATACTGAATATGACGAGAAGTATGTTGAAGGCTAAAGAGGTGCTAAAGAGATTTTGGGCTGAAGCAGCTTCGACAGCAGTATACATTTCGAATAGATGTCCAACGAAGAAGTTAGTCGAGAAGACTCCTTATGAAGCTTGGACAGGTGAGAAGCCAAATGTAAGTAACCTTAGAGTTTTTGGATCAATATGTTTTAGGCATGTTCATGAGCAATTGAGAACAAAATTAGATGATCGAAGTCAAACCATGGTGCTCATAGGTTATCATTCGACTGGTGCATATAGACTATATTCACCAGAAGATGATAAATTTGTGATCAGTCGAGATGTTCTGGTAGATGAAAATCAAAATTGGGAGTGGAGTCATGGGTCAGTTCGACAGGATACTGGTCGATAGATGGAAGAGACAGTTCCGGCGGTGCTTGAAGAAGACCAACAAACTGAGGCCACGACAAGTCGAAATGAAGAACCTCCTGAGCAGAATGTCAGAAGATTAACTAGAACAAGAGTTGAGTCGACAAGGTTAGCTGGATATGAGAGATTTCCAGATAATGCAATCGATGTAGATGGTGACTTAATAGAAGAAGCAATGATGATGGCTAAAGCAGAACCAATTAATTTGGATGAAGCCATGAATGATTCGAATTGGTGTGAAGCCATGAAGGAAGAACTCAGGGCAATCGAGAAGAACAATACCTGGGAACTTGTCGAAAGAGCCAGCAAGAAGCCTATTGATGTGAAATGGGTTTACAAGCTGAAAAGAAGGCCAAATGGTGAAATTGCCAAGCATAAGACAAGACTAGTGGCAAGAGGATTTCTGCAGAAACCTAGTATTGATTTCGACGAAGTATATGCGCCAGTGGCTAGGTTGGAAATAATCAGAATTGTTGTTTCGACAGCAGCGTATAGAGGATGGAAGATACATCAGTTGGATGTGAAATCAACATTTTTGAATGGTCCTTTGGAGGAAGAAGTATATGTCAGTCAACCACCAGGATTTGAGGTCAAAGGGCAGGAGTCGAAGGTGTACAGATTGAGGAAGGCTCTCTATGGACTGAAGCAAGCCCCAAGGGCTAGGAACAAAAGAATAGATAGTTTCCTAATCGAAGCAGGGTTCACAAAGTGTGTGTCTGAGCATGGAGTTTATGTAAATGATGTCGACAATGATAGTCAAATCATTTTATGCCTGTATGTTGATGATTTGTTAATTACAGGTGCAAATGAAGCTGAGATAAGAAAAGTCAAGTCAAAGCTAATGCAAGAGTTTGAAATGTCCGACCTAGGGAATTTGTCATATTTCTTAGGAATGGAATTCAAAGACACAGCTGAAGGTGTGTTCCTGCACCAGAAGAAGTATGCTCAAGATATCTTGAAGAGGTTCAAGATGATTGACTGTAAAGCTGCAACAACCCCATTGGAAACAGGAGCAAAGTTGAAGAAGGTAACTGATGATGAGTTTGTAAGTTCGACACTGTACAAACAAATTATTGGATCCTTGAGGTATCTTTGCAATACAAGGCCAGACATTTGTCAGAGTGTCGGATTGTTAAGTCGATTTATGGAGAAACCCCAAGAATGTCATCTCATTGCAATAAAGAGAGTACTGAGATACATTAAGGGTACGATTGATCATGGTGTGCTGATGCCATGTCGAAATAAGTCCAAGTCGAAAGATGCTGAGGTATATGGTTATACTGATTCAGATTTCAATGGAGACCAAGATGAGAAGAAAAGTACTGCAGGCTATATTTTCATGATCGAAGGAGCTCCAATCTCTTGGAGTTCGAGAAAACAAAGCATTGTGGCTTTGTCATCATGTGAAGCTGAGTATGTAGTTGCATCGTATGCAGCATGTCAGGCAGCATGGATAGATATGTTGCTCGAAGAACCCAAGATCAAGGAACCTGGGAAGATGAAATTGTTTGTATACAACAAGTCAGCTATTGATCTTGCCAATCATCCTATGTGTCATGGTCGAAGTAAGCACATAGAAAGAAGGTATCATTTTCTCAGGGATCAAGTAAACAGAGGGAAGCTGGATCTTGAATATTGTAAGACTGAAGTTCAACTAGCTGACATACTTACCAAACCTCTGAAGAAAATCAGATTCGACGAGTTAAAGAAGAGCATTGGGATGAGAAGTCTCGAAAACATTAATTAGGTGGTGTGTTAGAAGTAATTCATGTTAGTTTGTCGAAGTCAAAGGGTTTTATAGGTTTTGGTCGAAGTTGTGTATAGTCAGTTAGATAGTTGTAGTGTTGTGTAGTCAGCTGTATTCGACATAGTCGAATATAGCTGATAAAGAGTTAGTCGAATTGTTTTGGGCCTGGGCTTTGATAGCCTATATAAAGGGCATTGTAATTTGTAATATACAACAACTTCATAATAAAATTTTACAAAGTTTCCAAACCCTAATTTCTTCTTATTTTCTCTCTCTCTTTCTTCTTCTTCTTTCTCTCAAATATTCATCTTTCTTGGAACCCAGTTCCAACATGAATGTACCGTTAGAGGTATCACCGAAAATGACGGCGGAGATTCTGCCGGAGTTATCTTCGGAGATGGTTTTAGTGAATCAGGACCATTTTCTTCTTCTTCTGGTTTCTTTTCATCAATAAATTTTTGAAATTTTTCTGTGTGTTTTCTTTGGGCATCAGAAAACTCTTGTGATGAAGTTTTGAGAGAATAACTCAAATTTTGAATTTGTTCCTTCAAAGCTTCTCTATATTCATTTTCAATTTTCTGAGTTTCAATAAAATATTGTTTTAGCGTTTCTAGTTGTGCATAGAAATCTTGAGATTAGGGTGTTTCAGGTTGTGAATAGGAACTTGCAGGATATGGGTTTATGGATGGTGGAGCAGAAATGGTTGTTGTAGTGGAATAATATGAGTGAGTGAAAGTGGGGTAAAATGGATGAGTCTAGTAAGAATATGCCATGGATGGGAGATTGAGTGCAATAATAAGAGCACCATTGTTAGGAAGAAAATTAGAACCTTAACAAAAACTAATAAAAACAGTAAATTGACAAATAAAACTAAGAGAGAGATAAAATTAAAAGATAAAAATAACATTTGATTTCATTAATTGACATTACAAATAGAGCACTATACTATAAATACTATTCTAAACACATCTTAGCCATCCAAATGGCACAATCCCAATGACCTAAGAAACTTCTAAAATAATATTAATTAATTATATTAAAAGAATAATTAAAATATCTAATTAATAATACTCTCTATCATCATTCTAATTTAATTTTCCAAATACTAATTATAAGAACAAAAATGCTTATTTCTTAAGTGAACACTATGCTATTATAGACTGAAATTCTTTTACATAATTTAAATCAAAACAGCAGCCAGATACAATATGAAAACCAGCATGCACCGTGTATTAAAAAAAAAATGAAGACTCTGATTCTACTCTACACACATGACATTCAACTATCAAACTTCAATAAGAATTTCTATACAAAAAGAAACAAAATGATCGTGAAATTGTATGTGTATGTTCCATCATCTAGAAACATGAACATCAATCTTCAACATGGCAACAACTTGAAAACTATTTCATTACCAATCTATTGCAAACTTAACGTGAAATGCAGCAAGACCGAAATACAAAAGAAAACTGGACACACAGACAATTGGTAACAACACGAAGGAAACCGCAACCGACATGTAAATCGAAAGCAACAATGGCAAGTAAACTTCAATTCAAAATTCAGTTAACATCTAATCACAAATCCAAGGTTATCAGCAGCAGCAATAAGCTCAAACGACATCGAAGATTCATAAATAAAAGTAAGTAACCAAATAGGAGGAAAGCGTAACAAGAAGCGAATACGAAAACAAAACACAATCAAACAGACAAAAGAACCGAAAACCAACCGACAAAGTGGACTCAAACCTGAGCTGTGTTTTAAATTTCAAAGAAACTTCAACACTGAGATGTTGAGCTTGCACTGAGTTGAGTTGGATGCGGCTTTTCGGTGATGGCTGTTGTTGTTCAATGGTTTTAATGCGTAGTCGTTGGTGATTGGTTCGCGTTTGTTGTTGTTGTTTTCGCGGCGAGAAATCATCGTTGCATGTGTGGTGCGAGCAGAAGGTTTACACAACGGTTGTTGTCCGCGATGGGGATGGTTCAAGGTGAATCTGCTAGTGGTAGCAGCAAGGGTGAGAGTTTGTTTTTTTATAAGCAAAATAAGATTAGAAAGGAGTACTAGGGGTACTCCAACCCTAATACAAAAACCAGTCCAAACAAGAAGTTACAAGAAATTCTAAAGATGATAAACCCACTCATAATAACTACATCTAACATTATTTCTATGTTTATCCTCCAATGCCAACCACCACCAAGACAAGTTAACAATCCTCTCGAAAATAATTTTCGAATTGAAAATCTCATCGTGAAATATGATACGATTAATTCCTAGCATGCCATAAAGCCCAACAAGTAGAAAACCACAAGAAGCACGCGGAATTAATAAAGCAGGCACTTCTTACCCGAACAAACCAATCCATCAAGGATGTGTTACACTCGCCGGCAGTAAACCACTTCAACCCTAACCAATGAAAAACTCGTTTCCACACCAAAATAGTTTTCTCGCAACAGCAGAAAATATGGTTAGAATCCTCCAATACTTGAAAACAAAATACACAGACACAATCGTGAGGATTAGTGATAATGTTACGATCAAGAAGATTAGCTCTAGACAGTAATCTATCAATCACCAAACGCCAACAAAAAACCTTCACTTTCAATGGAATAGTCGTATTCCATAACAAATATAAAGCAAGCATAGTGTTCTGATTCCATACCGTTTGAATTCGAGATTCATGTATCTTGAATAGCAGATTTCAACAGAAAAGGGCTTTATACTACTCCAAGGCCATGAGATGGTATCATCGCTATTCGAGTTGGGATGCACATACTCCAGCAACTATTTCAAGTCATCCCACTTCTGCATTAACTGAACAGACATGCCATGGGAAAAGTCTTCCAAATTCCAGTTCCACTCAGATCCCACCCAAAAACCAGCCTGAGAAATGTTAGAATTAACCCAAAACTTATGGGAATTCCGAACCTATCTTGATAAACAAGAAGGGTTCTTAGCGCAGCAATACCAAAGAAAAGAAGAAAATAGAGAAAGAAAGGAAATTAAGATTCTAAGAGAATTTGGAGAAGAAGGTTGTTACCCACTAACTGTGGGATTTTTCTTTTTCTATTCACTTGCAACTGCAAATCGTGAATTACAATGTGTTGTGATTATTTACAAAAATAAGGGTTACTCCCTATTTATAGATTTAGGTTTACTTGTTCTCCAAGCCAAAGCCCAAAACTATAAGAGCCCAAAATACCTATTTTGGAACTATATCAAATCAAATATGTGTGAAATAACTATTTCGACACACCCTTTCTTCGACACTTCGACTACTCCTTGTTTCTGTCGAGCTAAACTGCTTCGACACAAGGAATTACAACTCAACACACCACCTAATTCATTGTGTCTAAGCTGTCTACATTCATCATGGCTCTTAGTCTTCTGAAAACTTCGACCTGCACTCCCTTCGTTATGATATTTGCAATCTGATTCTCAATTTTGCAGTGTTCCAAGTTCATCTTCCCTTCTGCTACCTGCTCTCGAAGATAATGGAACCTCATTTCGATGTGCTTGCTTCGACCGTGTGCTATTGGATTCTTCGCCAAGTTGATAGCTGACATGCTGTCGATCTTCATGGTAATTGCTCCATGACTCTTCCCTGTAATGTCTTCGACCAAGTTCACCATCCAGGTTGCTTGACATGCACAAAGAGCAGCAGCTATATATTCTGCTTCGCATGATGACAATGCCACTAATGGCTCCTTTCTCGAATTCCAAGCAACTGGTGCACCACCTAACATAAACACATATCCAGCTGTGAATTTTCTATCCTCAACATCACTACACCAGCTAGAGTCGGTGTATCCCACTAACTTGCATTCTTTCCCTTCATCAGTTGCAGGAAACAAAATGTCATAGTCGAGAGTTTCTTTAACATACCTCAGTATCCTCTTCGTTGCTGCTAGGTGTGATACCTTTGGCTTCTGCATGAATCTACTTACCATACCCAAACTGCATGCTAAGATCTAAGTGACCCAATAAGTCTTTTGTATTAGGTTGGGTCGACATCATCTTCATCTGAATCCTTCGACAGTTGCAGTCTGGTCTCAGCTGTAGTCGAAGTTGGGTTGCAATCTTGCATCTCAAATCTCTTGAGTATTTCGCCTGCATATCTTCTTTGGTGCATCATCAAACCTATACTAGTTTTGTAGAATTCGATGCCAAGGAAATATGAGTGATTTCCCAAGTCTGACATTTCAAACTCCTCGCTTAGGTCATGTTTGAAATCTTCGATCTCCTTCTTGCAACTCCCTATTATCAACAGGTCATCGACATAGAGGCATAGTATAAGCAATTCATTATTACTTCTCCTTACATATACTCCATGCTCAGTCGTAAGAAGTTGTCGATTTTCTTATACCAAGCTCTTAGAGCTTGCTTAAGTCCATACAGGACTTTATGAGACCTGTACACCTTTCCTTCTTTGCCTCGTTTCACATACCCAGTTGGTTGTGCAACATAAACTTCTTCATCTAAGGGGCCATTAAGGAATGTACACTTCACGTCCATCTGACATGTGTGCCAATTGTTCATATTTGCTAGACCAACAACCAACCTGATTGTTTCGATCCTAGCAACAGATGCGAACACTTCATCGAAGTCGATTCCTTTCTTCTGTAGAAATCCTTTCGCCACAAGTCTTGCCTTGTGTTGAGTTACTTTTCCTCTAGGATTCACCTTCACCTTATAAACCCACTTTACATCAATTGCCTTCTTGCCTTGAGGCAATTCAACAAGTTACTAGGTGTTGTTGACTTCGATGGACTCTAACTCCTCATTCATTTCTTTCACTAACTTCGAATCTTTCAATGCCTCAGTTGCATTGACTGGTTCGACATCTGCGTAGAAAGCATAATGTACGAGCTCACCCTCTTCATTGACCACATCATCTGATGTAATTACACATTATTGCAACCTTGAAGGCATGTGTCTTGTTCGTCGAGGTCTGCTTGGGTCTGCTTCATCTCTAACTTGTTCCTGTCGAACTTCTCTTTCGACTTCAGTGGCTGGTTCTTCACAAGAGATTCTCACTGAATCCTTCTTGACATTCTTAGTCTAGTCTTTAAGCTCATCTATTATCACGTCCCTACTGGTCACTACCTGCTTATTCACTGGTTCGAACGGTTTGTAACCTCCAGTCGAATGATATCCTATCAAGATCATCTGATTCGACTTGTCATCAAGCTTTTTTCTCAACTGATCTGGCACATGTCTATGTGTTATAGATCCAAACACCTTCAAGTGACTGAGGCTAGGCTTGACACCAGACCAACATTCTTCTGGTATGATTCCTTCAAGCTTCTTCGTCGGACATCTGTTCAAAATATATGTTGCTGTCGAAACCGCTTCTCCCCATAATTCTTTGGGTAAGTGCTTTCCATTCAACATACTTCTCACCATGTTCATGATGGTTCTATTCTTTCGTTCTGCAACTCCATTTTGTTGTGGAGTTTAGGGTGGAACCACCTCATGCACAATCCCTTCTTTTTCACATAATGCATCAAACTCTTTCGAAACATACTCTCCACCACCATCAGTCCTCATAGTTTTCAACTTTCAACCACTATGTGTTTCGACCATGGATTTGAATATGGAAAATACCTCAATCATGTCACTTTTCTTCTCGATGAGGTAAGTCCACAACTTTCGACTGTAATCATCTATGGACGTGACAAAGTATCTGTTTCCACCAATCGAATCCACCTGGATTGGACCACATACATCAGAGTATATGACTTCCAGAATTGCCTTCAACTTCCTTCCTGCATCATTGTTGAAGTTATTCTTGTGTTGTTTCGACTGAACACACTCTTCACAGACTTCACTTGGAATGTCGATTTCTGGTAATCCTAAAACCATATTTCTTCTCTTTAGCTCTCTGATGTCATTGAAGTTGAGATGGACTAGTCGAAAATGCCATAACCACTCATCTCTGCTGGCTGCAGTTGCTAGGCACTTGTGCTCCATCACCTTGAGTTCAATCTTGAAGGTCCTATTCTGGGACATTGGAGCCTTCAAGATCAACCTACCACCTGCGTCAAGGACTCTCATCATCTTGTCTTCGACAATTACCTTATAGGTCTTTTCGACCAGTTATCCTATACTGAGCAAATTACTTTTCATGCCTGGTATGCAACACATTGGAAATTGTTGACCTCTTGCCATCATTCCTCATAATCATAACATCACCAACACCTTCAGCTGCTAGAGTGTTGTCATTTGCAAACTTCACCGTGTTCTTCGACGAGGGCTTCATGTTAACAAATCAATCTTTCCTTCCAGTCATGTGTGATGAGCATCCTGAATCCAAGTACCACTGATCTTGGAATCTTTTTTCATCTTTTGTTGTGACCATCAGCAATGTCTCTTCTTCTTCATGTTTCGCCAACTTTGCATCAGTTTCTTGATTTTTCTTCTTTTCTGGACAGTCACTAAAATAATGGCCATACTTCTGACAATTGAAACATTGAATGTGACTCTTGTCAGATTTTCGACCACCACCTCTTCCTCTACCTGCAGCACCACCTCGTTGGTTGCCTTGGTTCCAGGGTTTTCTCTGATTCCACCAGTTTCCTCCTCTACCTTTGTTGCCATTCCCTCTTCCTTTGTCTTTTCTTTCCTTTTCTGACTGCGCCTGCAAAGTAATATCGCTCTTCGACTTTCCTGCAGCTCTTTCAGTCATCCTTGGTTCATGAGACTCAAGCGTCCCTTGAAGATCTTCCTTCGTCAATACTGACAAGTCTTTCGACTCTTCTATGGCTACTACCACGTGGTTGAACTTTGGAGCCAATGACCTCAGGATATTTGCAACAACTGATCTTGATGTCAACACCTCTCCACATACCTTAATTTAATTCACCAGCTTTGTAACTCTGGTGAAGAAATCTGTTATACTCTCATTGTCTTCCATCTAAAGCAACTCATAGGTTCTCTTGTGAGTTTGTAACCTCACCTCTTTCACCTTCTCTGCGCCTCTAAACGACTTTTCAAGAATCTCCCACGCTTCCTTCGATGACTCTACATCACTAACCTTTTCAAAGTTATCTGGATCGACACACTGATGGATTATAAAGAGAGCGCTATAATCTTTCTTCTTCAACTCTTTGTGTGCAACCTTTTCGTGATCCTTCGCGTTCTCCGCAAGCGGTGTTACTCCTTCCTTCACAAGATCTCAAAGATCTTGATAACAGAAAACCACCTTCATCTGTTTGCACCAATTCTCATAATTATTTTTCTTGAGAATCGGAAGACTCGCCGAAAAGTGCTCGTTCGGACGATTCATTGCCATCACGATTTTCCTTCCTTGAATCGCAACCGGAGCTCTAGATACCAGATGTTGGAATTAACCCAAAACCTATGGGTATTCTGACCCTATCCTAATAAACAAGAAGGGTTCTTAGCGCAGCAATACCAAAGAAAAGGAGAAAATAGAAAAAGAAATGAAATTAGGATTCTAAGAGAATTTGGAGAAGAAGGTTGTTACCCACAAACTGTGGGATTTTTCTCTTTCTATTCACTTGCAACTGCAAACCGTGAATTATAATATGTTGTGATTATTTACAAAAATAAGGGTTACTCCCTATTTATATATTTAGGTTTACTTGTTTTCCAAGCCAAAAACAAGCCCAAAACTATAAGAGCCCAAAATACCTATTTTGGAACTATATCAAATCAAATCTAAATCAAATCTGTGTGAAACAAATATTTGGACACACCCTTGCTTTGACACTTCGACTACTCCTTGTTTCTGTCGAGCTAAACTGCTTCGACACAAGGAACTACAACTCAACAAGAAACTGTCAAAATCTTCACTTTCGCAGCTTCATACAACAGAGGGTATAGAAACATGAGCGGCTGCCTACCAAGCCACGAATGTTTCCAAAATAAAATCGCATCACCACGACCAAGCCGAAAAGATAAACCATTGAGAAAACTGCCTGAAGAGTTATCATCCCGTAAACTAAGTAAGTCACTCCACCAAAGAGAGTGCAACTTACTCCCAACCGAAACCCCCTATCCAACAAAATGGTCTTGACATCACCATATTTGTGTCTAATAATACTTTCCCAAATTACTTCCTTTTCCGTCACAAATCGCCAAAGCCACTTCACAATCAACGCCTTGTTGAACAAACGAATATCACGAATCTCAAGACTACCTTTTTCTTTAGCACGACACACCGAGCTCCAACTCACCCAAGCCACGGTGAAGGGTGAGAGTTTGTGGATGTTAAGTTGTTGCTGCCGAAAACGAAACAGAGGGAGTATAATGTCATGGTGGATGTTGTGAAGAAGAGAAAAAGAACTTGGTTATGGAGTATTTATGGTGGCTTGCTCGGTTGTCTTCAGTGAAGTTTAATGGTGATGAAATCTAAAGAGTGAAATGAGTTGGTGATAAACGGATGGAGTTTTTTCACATTGTTTAGTTTATGTTGAAGGGAGTTCGTGAATGGAGTGGTGTTGTTTATGAAGCTTGAAGGAGAGTGTTAACGGTGGTTAGCGGTTTTGTTTCGAGAGTGAAGAGTTTGTTAGGGTGAAGGAACAAGGTTTGAAGAAGAAAGAGAAAAACAAGCTTGAAAGGTGATGCTGAGTGATCTTAGTGAAGGATGACTAATGGATGTTTTATATCAGAGAGTATTTGGAGGGTGGTGCGTGTGGTATTTTGGTTTTTGAATGTGGTGCTGAGTTAAGAATGAAGAAGAAGGTCAAGGGTGTTATTTTGAAGATGAAGGTGGTTTTTCACAAATGCAGAGAAATGAGTCTATTATGTTCCTTTTTTCTCCTGTACAAATGAGAAGCCTTTTTTTCTTTATTGATCATTGTGTGAGAGAGATGTTTACGTGCAGCATCATGTCCAATGGATTATTTAATGATCCATGCTTAATGGTGAAACGACGGGTGACTAGTGAAGAGAGAGGAGGGGTCGGTTTTGGATCAACTCACCTAGTTTTGTTATTTTTTTCGTTGATGATGATATTAGTTGGTGATATACAGAGGAGAGGGTGAAGTATGTTTTCACTTTTTTCTTTTTCTTCTTATTATTTTGCTTTAAAATTTCAAAAATTCAAAAAAAAAAAAATGATGAGAGAGATATAGTCAACGAGGTAATGCCAGTTTTTGAGTATGTAGTGTTTCATAAATAAAGTTAAAAACAAAACTTCTTTTCTAAACTTAATTACTAATTTTTTTAAAATGAAATAAAAACAAAAGAAATCAAATATTATTTAAAATAAAAAAATGACAAATAAATTAAGAATGAAAATAAACTATTAAGTAAAACTAAATTAAAATCAGATTAATAAAAAAATAAAAAGAAAAATTATTAATTAAAATTTAAAATAAAATCGGTTAAAAAAGAGAAATTTGGACCGGTATCAAAGTGCTCGAAAAAATAAAATGAATACACCAAAATGATCAGCGCAAAATAAACGTATTGAAAAAATATAGAGTTTGGTCAAATTTCGAAATAAATTTTACTCGGTTAAATGGTTTAAGTTGTCCAAAATGCGACTGAAAAGCAGTCGAAAAATTAAAACAAGCACTACAAAAAAATAGGGAAATTGTGGCGGTTTAAATAGTAAAATTACGTCGGTTTCAACCGCCGTAATTAAAGAAAATGGTGTTTCAAAAAACGCCGTAATTTTGGCTGCCGCTAAGAAAAAAATGACGGTTTTGTATGAACCGCCTTACTAACCGCCCTAATATACCTAGTATTAAATGGCGGTTTTTGTTTCGTAATTAGGGGTAGTTAAAACCGCCACAATATTGACAATTTTCACAAAAAAGAAGTATTTATAACCCATCATATATAATTTAATTTTTTAGAAAAGACAAAAAAGTATTTACTAATAAGAAGGAGCTCAACCAAACACAAGACATGCTAATGTATTAAAAACTCTTTTTAAGTTCTGAATTACTATAACATCAAATATAAATCATTAAAGGAAACAATGAGACACAAAAGGAACACCAGCACCATAAATATGGATAGAAAAAAATAATCATCATTGAACTTTTACAGAAGTTACTCTTACAACAAATGAGCAAACCAAGTGTTTTAATACAACTACCAAACCTTCAATGTCATTAAAAACTCAACAGGACTTCAGCCCCCAAAGAACATCAGCATACAAAACCAGTACCTCCAAGCCTTGAAACAACACAATTTATTAAAAACCAGCAAGCCGAGCTCAAGTAATAGTTTGATGAGGTGAGAAATGCAACCTGCAAACTAAAGAAACAAATCAAAACAAACAGAATAATGACGACATAAATGATTTCCCCGTATGTCCAAGTCAACGGTAGACAAAACTGGATGCACTAAAACTGATACAGAAGGCATAAAAACACTAGAGATATCTGGGAACTGAAATAGAAGACATGCTACAGAAGCAGGGGATTAATTGTATTAATCATAGAACTAGGAAATTTTCACAAAACTAAACATTTAATAATTCACGTGTATTAATAATTAAAATCTAAAAACATGTCTAAATTTGGAGCAATCTATCATACATAGTTTGATGATAATGGTAAATATAAATTTATTATATTATCTACTCTCATCAGTAGATACATTGTTGTCATACCTCTCTAAGAAACTCCACAACAAAATCATCTTTCTTATTGCAAACAACGACAAGTCCTTGTATATTTTAAATTAATGCAGTTATAGGTAGCTGAAAGAAGAAAACAAACTGAATTTAGTTGTCAAATGAAGTTAGTCAGGATAGAGAAAATTAGTGGAAGCTTACTGTTGACTTTTATTTCTTCATAAATTAAGCAAAATGAATGGCTATGAAAGTATAATGTGATAATGACAGAAGGAGTAACACAATGATGCTGCTTTCTTCTGCCCTTTGAAATTATTCACTCAGTCTATTCTCCCATTTTCATTATTCTTTTATTTTAGTACTATACAATTGGATTCATTTACTCATTCAACTATTACTCCTATCTTATTCATTTTTTGTCTCTTGTAGATTTTCTAAGCATTTGTTTCTTTATTATAAACAAGTTAACTACTATTATACATATTTCTCATAGACATTGTTTACAGCAGCAATATAAGTATTAAAATAATTGAAACATGTTCATAACAATGCAAACCTATGGAAGATAATATGTAATAGTGTATGTAGACTAATTAAACGCTTTCAATCCAGAAGTGAATATCAATCACACAAATAATTTCATCCTTTTCTTTGTGTTGTTTGCACATGAAATCAATTAACAATTTTCCATCATAAGAATATATCACTCCCTATATGTGAAATACAGGTTATGGAGGTAGTCTAAACAAAAAACTATTAAAAAAGATCCAGCTTGCAAACAAAGACCCTCTATGACGAAATCTAAAAATGAATTAGTGCAAACCTTTTATAGGCAGTACTTATAACTTACTAGTCATATAATGTTTTTTCAAAGCTCCACTTTCTAAATTAGATGAAAGTACTTAGGATTAAAATATTTGAATACTAAGTGCCTAACTAATGCTTAATCAATAGCCAGTGTCAACAAGTTATTTAATAAATAACACGTAGAACAATTGAAGTAAATTACTAGTTAAGTTATGTTTTCTCACATGGCCAGGGAAGAGTGTTACCTTCAATAATTACAAGATGATGAGAACATCACCCAAACCATCAATTCACTGCAGAGTAAAAGTGAGGGGGTGTTACCTTCAATATTTAAAAGTTAATATATCCAGTTTGTGTTGAAATTTCTTCATTAGAATTGAGAAAAATCAGGAACAAGAGTGATGATAAGTATACTCTTTGAATCTATCCTCCAATCTGCAAAATTAACATACAAAAAACACACAAACATTATATTCATATGAAAAATTGAAAACAAAAAACACAAAAACATTGAACCCTAACTCTATATTACCGAACCTAAACGTAGAAGTGAAATTTGAAACAAACCCCACACAAGTACAAAAATTTACATCACTATCACACTGAAGGTAAACGCAAATGAAAAATCATAAACAAACTAGACAAAAACATCTAACCTAACTAATTATCACTGAAGGTGGTTGTGAAGACGATGACGAATCGCAAAAATTGTGAGAGATCTCAAAAAACAATGAAACAAGAAGAAGAACGACAAGTGAGAATGGCAGATTAAGCGATGATTGAGGGAGGCGTGTACAAACAGTGATGATGGAATGAGAACGATGAGCGATTTGGAATGGAGAAGTATAATGCTTGTAGATGAAATGAAAGTGGAATTGTAGAATCGTGTTGGTCTGATTTGAGAGGTGCCGACGACGGCCGAATTTGAGAGAAGTTTAGGTCTCTAGATATGAGAGGTATGTATAGGGTTTCGGAATTAATTTTTATTTTAAATTTCTTATCCAATAAATATTTTGAGCGGTACAAAATTATGGTTTTAGAGAAAAATAATAAAAGAAAAGAGGGGGGAAGTAAAATGTAAATTATGCCAAAAAGTTAAAAAATAAAAATCGGGAACAGCATGCGTCAAATTTTTTTTTAAAACACATGGCAAATTTCTAGAATATAGGGTGAATAAAATATTGTTAATAAAGTCGGTTAAAACCGTCGTAATTCATCGATAATAGTGGCGTCTTCAGAAACCGCCGTAATATACCGTTAATAATGGCGTTTATTAAAACCGCCTTAATAAAACCGCCATAATTCTCCCGTTTTTTTGTAGTGTTAAGCACGCCAGGGTAAACTACGTGAAACATAGTTTGAAGCAAATGACGTCTACTAGCTCGATTTTTGAAACTTTTCGTCTACTGATTTTACGAACAATCGACTTTTAGTTTGACCGATTTGACTGTAAATCCGACAGGTTTATTCCGGTTGAAAACTTGGGCATTATACGTGATAAAAAGCAAGTTAAACTATACAGATGATGCAAAACAAAAATTAAGTCAGATGAATGCAAGTTTAAAAAAGTCTGGTCAAAATTTGGGGTATAACAGATATGTTCTGAACATCTTCCAAAAGTAGAGTTGGAAAAGTTCCCTGTGTCGAGGAATCAGAGTTCTAACCTTACCTCACAAAAGAGTTTAGCTTAGTTGTCATAAGCGTTGGTATTGCAGACATTGATCATTTATATACCATGCATATTAGCAAAATTCAATATCATGCATAACTCGAAGAGTATTTCGTGCTCATTTGCATTACCCGAGGTCGCATTGTCACCAACATCTTACCCTGTGGTCAAAATCCAACTCACTTGGCACCTACCAAAGCAGATATCTATCTGTCAGTTTCTTTTTTTCCATCCAATGTTATTCTTGGATGTCTCTATCTGTTTCTCTCTTGCATCCAATGTCGTTTTTGGATGTCATTTTTCTTATTTTAATCCAATGTCATTCTTGGATGTTGTGTTTATCTTTCATCCAGTACTATTTTTGGATGTATCTGTCAGTTTCTCTCTTGCATCCAATGTCATTCTTAAATGTCGTTTTTCTTATTTTCATCCAATGTCATTCTTGGATGTCGTGATTCCTCTTTCATCCAATGCTATTCTTGAATGTCTCTGATGTATTCTCATATTTGGTCTCATTCCACATCCTATGCCATTCTTGGATGCTACTGATGTATTTTCTAGAGTATCTTTCACTTTCATCCAATGTCATTCTTGGATGTCATGATTCCTCTTTCATCCAATGTTATTCTTGGATGTCTTTGATGTATCTTCAGATTTGGTCTCATTCCACTTCCAATGCCATTCTTGGATGCTTTTAGTGTATTTTCCATAGTTTTTCTCACTTTCATCCAATGTCATTCTTGGATGTCGTGATTCCTCTTCATCCAATGTCATTCTTGGATGTCGTGATTCCTCTTCATCCAATGTCATTCTTTGATGTTGTGATTCTTTTGCATCCAATGCCATTCTTGGATGTCGTGATTCCTTTTCATCCAATTCAATTCTTGGATGTCGTGATTCCTTTATATCCAATGTCATTCTTGGATGTCATGATTCCTTTGCATCCAATGTCATTCTTGGATGTTGTGATACCTTTACATCCAATGTCATCATTGGATGTTGTGACCCCTTTGCATCCAACTCCATTCTTGGACATTGTGATTCCTTTTCATCCAATGTCATTCTTGGATGTCGTGTTTCTATTCGCATCCAATTCCATTCTCAGATGTCGCTAATGTTTTTTATTCCAAAGTTGAAATTTGTTTCCATCCAATTCTATTCTTGGATATCTCAGATGTATTTACCAAAATGTCTCTCTACTCCATCCAATGTTATTCTTGGATGTCACAGACATATTTTCTAGAATATTTATATACCTCTATCCAATGATATTCTTGGATGTCTCAGACGTATTTTCCATAATGTTTTTGTACCTCCATCCAATGTTATTTTTGGATGTCACTGATGTTTTTGTCAAAGTTGTTGTATTTCCGTTTAATGCTATTCTTAGATATCATTGATGTACCTTCAAACCTTGTTTGGTTGTAGTTTGGTTCTATCCAATGCCATTTTTGGACATCCTTAATACCTTTCCAGGGTTTATCCCCTTTCATTCCAAGTATTCCTAAATATTTTCTGTCATCTTGACAGATCTCTAGAAATAACTTGTGTTTCCCCAACAAGTTAATTCCATAATTCCCACAGAGTCTGTTTCTCATATCATATTCTCGGTAAAAACTAAAAAAAATGTCTTTCATGCATTCATGCATCTCATATCATTTCATCAAGAGACAAAATTTGGGTCCTCTAGTATTTAACTACCTCCCACTACGATCATAAGAAGAGTAACCTTTTTCATATTCTTTGGTAGAAGATATTTAAATAGGGGCAACTATCATACCCTAATTTTTTTCTGGCATTTTAAATTCATCTGATAAATGTTCATATGTCAAGTTTTGTATTTTGAGCCATATTCATTTTTATCATCAAATAAAGTCACCATAATCATGCATATATGCATTATAGTAAACAAGTCAATATAAAGTCAACATTTTACATGTTGAAGAAATCGACTAAAATTGCATTTTTTTTAATATGCATTTCTTGTGATTTTCATCACTGCATTGAAACCCGCTAAACCTGGTTTGTAAGAGTCTCAGGAACTAATCCACAAGATTATGATCACTCTCTCTTTAAAACATTTCCAGAATCTCGAAAAGGTTCAATGTGAGTTAACATTTCGACACGAAAGTGTGATGTAAAAGTAATGAGTTCAACTTGCTTCTAAGTTGTTTAGGGACTTAATGTGTTTTGAGGTCAAAGACTATGAAATTAGGAGTTCGACAAAGAAACCCATCAAAAAGGGTAGTTAAAGGTTGTGATAGCGGTTTTTATAATAAGAGCAATTAGAGACAGTTCAAAGACCAACATGTGGAAGCATATCATAAAACAAAAGTCTATATAATAGGATATGTGTCGAGTTCTAGGTTAGTAACCATTATCGACATTTATTTTTGTATGTATTTTATAAGTTGATTACATTCATGAAGTTTACCGAGACATCAGGTGAAAATGAAGAACAAGTTAGTGGTTAAGATGGTTGAACAAAGTGGTGAAGTTGTTGAGTACAAATATGTCTCAGATCATAACTCGTTGTAATATCTTGTTGAATGGTGAAGTTTTTAATGTTTTTTTATTAATTGTTGTGTAAGTCAATTATTTGGTATGATTTTGAGTTATTTTCTCTACCCCTTTGTGGGTTTTATGGTTCTGATGATATGATTGTCATTCATGAGATGGATAATGGTTTCTTTTACCTTCTATTGGGTCTCTTCCTTTTGTTTTTCTGGCACTATTGCCCTTTTAGGGTTGGATGATACTTTAACACCCCTTGTCCATTTGGAGGAAAATATGGGGGAGATGAAATGCAAGTCTTGTTGCTCTTATATGATGTTTTTTTATGAGAGGTTTTGTGATATTCTATTTTATGTCAAGCATATGAAGATGTTATGTTCTTATGAAAAAAATTGTTATTTAACATGTAACTTGGTTAGTTTTGTTGTACTTTGATAGTTTGATTATCATGTCCTAAAGGATATCCTAAAAAACGCCAGTAAGATTGTGCCTCACATCTTGCATGTTGTATTTGCCTAAAAAATTTCCAAATGAGGAGTTTGTTATTATATATGATTGGTAATATTTTACAGACAACATGTGAAGCAAGATGTTATGCCAAGATGTGAGAGATACTAACTCTATGTGATATAGATACTCCAGTAAGAAGGAAACATATTAAGCATAATGTCCTTCATTCTGTGAGACATCATGTTTTGCCCTAGGTTGCTTCGCATGCAAGATAATCTGAGTAATTCTCGTGCATTTAAGGTTTTTTTCCTTTTAAATTTAATCAGGATTTTATCTTTTATGCGCTTTTTGAAATAAGGAAGTTTTACTAAGAATCGCTTTTAACAAGATTAGATTTGAGATATTATGATTTTTTCAAGATTTAATAAATCAAATATTTTCATTCAAAATAATTGAAGATTGATTTTCAAGCCCGGGTATAGAGCTTATCTCTCAAGTAACATCAGCTCATCCCAACATCAACATAAAATATAGCAGATATCCAGAGTATGCAACATATGAATATTTAAAGCAATAAAGAATGCAGTAAATAACATAAAGCTAAAGCAAGTAATGCATAAAGATAAACACCTAAACAAACAAGAAAGCAAACAAAACTAGGCGAGACTCTAACTTGCAAGAGCAAGGCCTTTAATGATCCATGCTTAATGGTGAAACGACGGGTGACTAGTGAAGAGAGAGGAGGGGTCGGTTTTGGATCAACTCACCTAGTTTTGTTATTTTTTTCGTTGATGATGATATTAGTTGGTGATATACAGAGGAGAGGGTGAAGTATGTTTTCACTTTTTTCTTTTTCTTCTTATTATTTTGCTTTAAAATTTCAAAAATTCAAAAAAAAAAAAATGATGAGAGAGATATAGTCAACGAGGTAATGCCAGTTTTTGAGTATGTAGTGTTTCATAAATAAAGTTAAAAACAAAACTTCTTTTCTAAACTTAATTACTAATTTTTTTAAAATGAAATAAAAACAAAAGAAATCAAATATTATTTAAAATAAAAAAATGACAAATAAATTAAGAATGAAAATAAACTATTAAGTAAAACTAAATTAAAATCAGATTAATAAAAAAATAAAAAGAAAAATTATTAATTAAAATTTAAAATAAAATCGGTTAAAAAAGAGAAATTTGGACCGGTATCAAAGTGCTCGAAAAAATAAAATGAATACACCAAAATGATCAGCGCAAAATAAACGTATTGAAAAAATATAGAGTTTGGTCAAATTTCGAAATAAATTTTACTCGGTTAAATGGTTTAAGTTGTCCAAAATGCGACTGAAAAGCAGTCGAAAAATTAAAACAAGCACTACAAAAAAATAGGGAAATTGTGGCGGTTTAAATAGTAAAATTACGTCGGTTTCAACCGCCGTAATTAAAGAAAATGGTGTTTCAAAAAACGCCGTAATTTTGGCTGCCGCTAAGAAAAAAATGACGGTTTTGTATGAACCGCCTTACTAACCGCCCTAATATACCTAGTATTAAATGGCGGTTTTTGTTTCGTAATTAGGGGTAGTTAAAACCGCCACAATATTGACAATTTTCACAAAAAAGAAGTATTTATAACCCATCATATATAATTTAATTTTTTAGAAAAGACAAAAAAGTATTTACTAATAAGAAGGAGCTCAACCAAACACAAGACATGCTAATGTATTAAAAACTCTTTTTAAGTTCTGAATTACTATAACATCAAATATAAATCATTAAAGGAAACAATGAGACACAAAAGGAACACCAGCACCATAAATATGGATAGAAAAAAATAATCATCATTGAACTTTTACAGAAGTTACTCTTACAACAAATGAGCAAACCAAGTGTTTTAATACAACTACCAAACCTTCAATGTCATTAAAAACTCAACAGGACTTCAGCCCCCAAAGAACATCAGCATACAAAACCAGTACCTCCAAGCCTTGAAACAACACAATTTATTAAAAACCAGCAAGCCGAGCTCAAGTAATAGTTTGATGAGGTGAGAAATGCAACCTGCAAACTAAAGAAACAAATCAAAACAAACAGAATAATGACGACATAAATGATTTCCCCGTATGTCCAAGTCAACGGTAGACAAAACTGGATGCACTAAAACTGATACAGAAGGCATAAAAACACTAGAGATATCTGGGAACTGAAATAGAAGACATGCTACAGAAGCAGGGGATTAATTGTATTAATCATAGAACTAGGAAATTTTCACAAAACTAAACATTTAATAATTCACGTGTATTAATAATTAAAATCTAAAAACATGTCTAAATTTGGAGCAATCTATCATACATAGTTTGATGATAATGGTAAATATAAATTTATTATATTATCTACTCTCATCAGTAGATACATTGTTGTCATACCTCTCTAAGAAACTCCACAACAAAATCATCTTTCTTATTGCAAACAACGACAAGTCCTTGTATATTTTAAATTAATGCAGTTATAGGTAGCTGAAAGAAGAAAACAAACTGAATTTAGTTGTCAAATGAAGTTAGTCAGGATAGAGAAAATTAGTGGAAGCTTACTGTTGACTTTTATTTCTTCATAAATTAAGCAAAATGAATGGCTATGAAAGTATAATGTGATAATGACAGAAGGAGTAACACAATGATGCTGCTTTCTTCTGCCCTTTGAAATTATTCACTCAGTCTATTCTCCCATTTTCATTATTCTTTTATTTTAGTACTATACAATTGGATTCATTTACTCATTCAACTATTACTCCTATCTTATTCATTTTTTGTCTCTTGTAGATTTTCTAAGCATTTGTTTCTTTATTATAAACAAGTTAACTACTATTATACATATTTCTCATAGACATTGTTTACAGCAGCAATATAAGTATTAAAATAATTGAAACATGTTCATAACAATGCAAACCTATGGAAGATAATATGTAATAGTGTATGTAGACTAATTAAACGCTTTCAATCCAGAAGTGAATATCAATCACACAAATAATTTCATCCTTTTCTTTGTGTTGTTTGCACATGAAATCAATTAACAATTTTCCATCATAAGAATATATCACTCCCTATATGTGAAATACAGGTTATGGAGGTAGTCTAAACAAAAAACTATTAAAAAAGATCCAGCTTGCAAACAAAGACCCTCTATGACGAAATCTAAAAATGAATTAGTGCAAACCTTTTATAGGCAGTACTTATAACTTACTAGTCATATAATGTTTTTTCAAAGCTCCACTTTCTAAATTAGATGAAAGTACTTAGGATTAAAATATTTGAATACTAAGTGCCTAACTAATGCTTAATCAATAGCCAGTGTCAACAAGTTATTTAATAAATAACACGTAGAACAATTGAAGTAAATTACTAGTTAAGTTATGTTTTCTCACATGGCCAGGGAAGAGTGTTACCTTCAATAATTACAAGATGATGAGAACATCACCCAAACCATCAATTCACTGCAGAGTAAAAGTGAGGGGGTGTTACCTTCAATATTTAAAAGTTAATATATCCAGTTTGTGTTGAAATTTCTTCATTAGAATTGAGAAAAATCAGGAACAAGAGTGATGATAAGTATACTCTTTGAATCTATCCTCCAATCTGCAAAATTAACATACAAAAAACACACAAACATTATATTCATATGAAAAATTGAAAACAAAAAACACAAAAACATTGAACCCTAACTCTATATTACCGAACCTAAACGTAGAAGTGAAATTTGAAACAAACCCCACACAAGTACAAAAATTTACATCACTATCACACTGAAGGTAAACGCAAATGAAAAATCATAAACAAACTAGACAAAAACATCTAACCTAACTAATTATCACTGAAGGTGGTTGTGAAGACGATGACGAATCGCAAAAATTGTGAGAGATCTCAAAAAACAATGAAACAAGAAGAAGAACGACAAGTGAGAATGGCAGATTAAGCGATGATTGAGGGAGGCGTGTACAAACAGTGATGATGGAATGAGAACGATGAGCGATTTGGAATGGAGAAGTATAATGCTTGTAGATGAAATGAAAGTGGAATTGTAGAATCGTGTTGGTCTGATTTGAGAGGTGCCGACGACGGCCGAATTTGAGAGAAGTTTAGGTCTCTAGATATGAGAGGTATGTATAGGGTTTCGGAATTAATTTTTATTTTAAATTTCTTATCCAATAAATATTTTGAGCGGTACAAAATTATGGTTTTAGAGAAAAATAATAAAAGAAAAGAGGGGGGAAGTAAAATGTAAATTATGCCAAAAAGTTAAAAAATAAAAATCGGGAACAGCATGCGTCAAATTTTTTTTTAAAACACATGGCAAATTTCTAGAATATAGGGTGAATAAAATATTGTTAATAAAGTCGGTTAAAACCGTCGTAATTCATCGATAATAGTGGCGTCTTCAGAAACCGCCGTAATATACCGTTAATAATGGCGTTTATTAAAACCGCCTTAATAAAACCGCCATAATTCTCCCGTTTTTTTGTAGTGAAGCACGCCAGGGTAAACTACGTGAAACATAGTTTGAAGCAAATGACGTCTACTAGCTCGATTTTTGAAACTTTTCGTCTACTGATTTTACGAACAATCGACTTTTAGTTTGACCGATTTGACTGTAAATCCGACAGGTTTATTCCGGTTGAAAACTTGGGCATTATACGTGATAAAAAGCAAGTTAAACTATACAGATGATGCAAAACAAAAATTAAGTCAGATGAATGCAAGTTTAAAAAAGTCTGGTCAAAATTTGGGGTATAACAGATATGTTCTGAACATCTTCCAAAAGTAGAGTTGGAAAAGTTCCCTGTGTCGAGGAATCAGAGTTCTAACCTTACCTCACAAAAGAGTTTAGCTTAGTTGTCATAAGCGTTGGTATTGCAGACATTGATCATTTATATACCATGCATATTAGCAAAATTCAATATCATGCATAACTCGAAGAGTATTTCGTGCTCATTTGCATTACCCGAGGTCGCATTGTCACCAACATCTTACCCTGTGGTCAAAATCCAACTCACTTGGCACCTACCAAAGCAGATATCTATCTGTCAGTTTCTTTTTTTCCATCCAATGTTATTCTTGGATGTCTCTATCTGTTTCTCTCTTGCATCCAATGTCGTTTTTGGATGTCATTTTTCTTATTTTAATCCAATGTCATTCTTGGATGTTGTGTTTATCTTTCATCCAGTACTATTTTTGGATGTATCTGTCAGTTTCTCTCTTGCATCCAATGTCATTCTTAAATGTCGTTTTTCTTATTTTCATCCAATGTCATTCTTGGATGTCGTGATTCCTCTTTCATCCAATGCTATTCTTGAATGTCTCTGATGTATTCTCATATTTGGTCTCATTCCACATCCTATGCCATTCTTGGATGCTACTGATGTATTTTCTAGAGTATCTTTCACTTTCATCCAATGTCATTCTTGGATGTCATGATTCCTCTTTCATCCAATGTTATTCTTGGATGTCTTTGATGTATCTTCAGATTTGGTCTCATTCCACTTCCAATGCCATTCTTGGATGCTTTTAGTGTATTTTCCATAGTTTTTCTCACTTTCATCCAATGTCATTCTTGGATGTCGTGATTCCTCTTCATCCAATGTCATTCTTGGATGTCGTGATTCCTCTTCATCCAATGTCATTCTTTGATGTTGTGATTCTTTTGCATCCAATGCCATTCTTGGATGTCGTGATTCCTTTTCATCCAATTCCATTCTTGGATGTCGTGATTCCTTTATATCCAATGTCATTCTTGGATGTCATGATTCCTTTGCATCCAATGTCATTCTTGGATGTTGTGATACCTTTACATCCAATGTCATCATTGGATGTTGTGACCCCTTTGCATCCAACTCCATTCTTGGACATTGTGATTCCTTTTCATCCAATGTCATTCTTGGATGTCGTGTTTCTATTCGCATCCAATTCCATTCTCAGATGTCGCTAATGTTTTTTATTCCAAAGTTGAAATTTGTTTCCATCCAATTCTATTCTTGGATATCTCAGATGTATTTACCAAAATGTCTCTCTACTCCATCCAATGTTATTCTTGGATGTCACAGACATATTTTCTAGAATATTTATATACCTCTATCCAATGATATTCTTGGATGTCTCAGACGTATTTTCCATAATGTTTTTGTACCTCCATCCAATGTTATTTTTGGATGTCACTGATGTTTTTGTCAAAGTTGTTGTATTTCCGTTTAATGCTATTCTTAGATATCATTGATGTACCTTCAAACCTTGTTTGGTTTTAGTTTGGTTCTATCCAATGCCATTTTTGGACATCCTTAATACCTTTCCAGGGTTTATCCCCTTTCATTCCAAGTATTCCTAAATATTTTCTGTCATCTTGACAGATCTCTAGAAATAACTTGTGTTTCCCCAACAAGTTAATTCCATAATTCCCACAGAGTCTGTTTCTCATATCATATTCTCGGTAAAAACTAAAAAAAATGTCTTTCATGCATTCATGCATCTCATATCATTTCATCAAGAGACAAAATTTGGGTCCTCTAGTATTTAACTACCTCCCACTGCGATCATAAGAAGAGTAACCTTTTTCATATTCTTTGGTAGAAGATATTTAAATAGGGGCAACTATCATACCCTAATTTTTTTCTGGCATTTTAAATTCATCTGATAAATGTTCATATGTCAAGTTTTGTATTTTGAGCCATATTCATTTTTATCATCAAATAAAGTCACCATAATCATGCATATATGCATTATAGTAAACAAGTCAATATAAAGTCAACATTTTACATGTTGAAGAAATCGACTAAAATTGCATTTTTTTTAATATGCATTTCTTGTGATTTTCATCACTGCATTGAAACCCGCTAAACCTGGTTTGTAAGAGTCTCAGGAACTAATCCACAAGATTATGATCACTCTCTCTTTAAAACATTTCCAGAATCTCGAAAAGGTTCAATGTGAGTTAACATTTCGACACGAAAGTGTGATGTAAAAGTAATGAGTTCAACTTGCTTCTAAGTTGTTTAGGGACTTAATGTGTTTTGAGGTCAAAGACTATGAAATTAGGAGTTCGACAAAGAAACCCATCAAAAAGGGTAGTTAAAGGTTGTGATAGCGGTTTTTATAATAAGAGCAATTAGAGACAGTTCAAAGACCAACATGTGGAAGCATATCATAAAACAAAAGTCTATATAATAGGATATGTGTCGAGTTCTAGGTATGTAACCATTATCGACATTTATTTTTGTATGTATTTTATAAGTTGATTACATTCATGTAGTCAAGGTTCGCAAATTTTACCATTATTCCCTATAGAACTTGAGTATCTAAGTCATAGAGAGAAAAGAGTTTGTGAGGAAAGCATGTATGAATATGCGTCCCTTTTATAATACTGTAATCAAAGTATTTTTTTTGTTTAAGTTACTTTTATTGTTTCTTTGTTTTATTTCAAGTTGTTAGAATAATCATGTACTATTCTTATTGGAAGTTCATTCCACTTTCACCATATTCAAAGCACAGACATATTTTTCTCAAATATTTTGCATAATATGTCATAGAATTTTTTCGAGTTTAATCCTTTAAGTGAACGAAAACATGTGATTTTATTTACCAAAAATAACAGTAAACAATGGTTTGAAACAAGCTCCAAGAGCTTTGTATGAACTTTTCACTGAGTTTCTCACTAGTAATGGTTACGTATGATGAATAATTGACAAAACTTTATTCATTAATAAAAAAGAAGGAAAACTCATGATAGCTCGAATATGTGTAGATGATATTGTGTTTGGAGGTATGTCGAGTAAGATGGTATAACTTTTTGTTCAACAAATGCAATTTGAGTTCGAAATGTGCTTGGTGGGTGAGCTTACATACTTTCTTTGTTTCCAAGTTAATAAAATAAAAGATGGCATCTTTGTGTCTCAAAGCAAGTATGATAAGAAAATTTTCAAGAAGTTTGGTTTTAAAAATGCAAGGCAAAAATGTACTCATGCTGCCACTCATTTAAAACTCAATAAAGATGATCAAGGAGTGATTGTGGATCATAGTATCTATAGAAGTATGATTGGAAGTATATTGTATCTCACTGCTACTCGTCCCGACATAACCTTTGGTCTATGTGTTTGTGCTCACGATCAAGGCAATCCTAAAACGAGCCATCTCACATAAGTTAAAAGAATCATCAAATACATAAATAGAACTTGTGACTATGAAATTATATACTTCTATGATGCCAACTCCATTATTATTTGATATTGTGATATTGATTGGGCAGATAATGGTGAAGATAGAAAAGGTACCTCGAGTGGATGATTCTTCTTGGGAAAAATAATTTCTTGGTTCATCTAAAAGAATAATTGTGTTTATTTTTCTCTGGTGAAACTAAATACATTGTTGCTAGAAGAAGTTGTACTCAACTCTTATGGATGAATGAGATATTGAAAGAGTACAATGTCACACAGGATGTTATGACATTATACTGTGACAACAAGAGCGATATTAACACTTCCAAGAATCCAGTTCAGCATAGACTTACTAAACACATTGATATACACCACCATTTTATTAGAGAACTTGTGGAAGATAAGATAATTACCCTGGATCATGTGTCATCAGAAAAACAAATTGCAAATATTTTCAAAAAGGCCTTGGATGCTACACAGTATGAAAAATTAAGAAGGGCCATACGTTTGTGTGTTATGGAAGATTTGTAGCAATTAATGTTGAGGTGGCTGAAGAGTAAATGGGCCAAAATCTTGTCCCTTCAGTCCACCAAAATCTTGTCCCTTTCAAGAAGTGTGTGATAAAACTTGTCTGAAACAATGAGAATGCTAAACCGCTTCATATTCAAACTAATTCTTTTATCACTTATGTTATGATTTCGCATTCCACTCTCATTTATCATTTATCTTCGTCTCTAAACTAACACACACACACACATACACACACACACACACACTAAGCTTAACTCCAATCGTTCATCTTCATCATACACCTCTTACAAAAATGGTAGGAACTCGCCAATGTACCATCACCTCATAAAAAGAAAACAAGAGTGTTAGGAAAGTCAAGAAATCGTCCAAGGAAGATAAACATGTAATCAATATGCATGGTGTGAAAATGAAGGGTGATGTTATTGGAGGTAAAGATGATGCTCAGGCCAAAGATCCTCCTAGCTATTTAACAACCAAAGGAAGTGTAATAAAGAAGAAACAAAAGAAGATTAGTGACCACGCTCCATTAACCATGGTTGGCCTAATATGAAAAAGGAAGGGAAATGTCATAAAGGTTATGAAAGACACCCAGGAGTCCATCAATTTTCAGGTAAATGTCTCATGGCAACCATCAAAAGATGTTCTAGAAGTTACTCTTCTCCAAGTCGTGTATCTTGACATTGGAAAAATTAAGTCTTCATAATTTATTGATCCTTCTAAAGTTATTATTCTTGCAGATGTGTTTGTTCCTAAGATGGGTTCTAAAGCATTTGAACCTAGTACTGAGGCAAAACATGTTAGGAGTAATGATTTTGACAATAATAATCAAACCCTAGAAACCATGAATGCATGTGACAACCCTCCTAACGAAAACAGTATTGATAATATTTTGAGAGAAAAAATGTTCAAAAGAAACCTGCTCTAGAGAAATCTATAAATGTTCTTATTCTTTATATCAATATTGAAAACATTTTGAATGAAAATCTGTATGAAGATAATGATTCTAGTAAAGAGGACTGTGAGGCAAGTCTGGATGATGGCAAGAAAGATGCCACCAACAATGTTGATGACATTCCTTCGAAAAAATAGAATGGGTCAAAAGATAGTGATTCTGAAGAAATTAATAATGAAGAAGTCGGAGCTGATGCAAGTTCAAAAGTAGATGAAAAAGGTACATAAGAGATTGAACATGATACCTAAATAGATGAATTAGTGGATAGCGAAGAAGATCTTGATCAAGCTATAAGGAAAGAAGATAAAGACAATGATGGTGTATACAAGGAAGTTGAGATTACCGCTGAAGATGTTCCTATATATGTCACTAACAATCTGGTGGACACGTTGGAGACTGAACCTCCAACGCAGAATGATGTTGAGCATGATGTTTCAAACGTAAATAAAAGTTATGAAATTCATGAATTTGATGAAGTCTATGTTAATTACAAGGGCATTGAAAATACTTATGATGTTGTTCCTACTGTTAATGATAGTGAAACCACAACCAAATTTGCAAAAAGATCTAAGAAAAGAGCTGAGAAAAATAAATCGGTCTTGAAACCCAAGAAGAACCCTTACAAAAAGTAAACAAGAAGTTTGTACTAAAAAGGAATAAGACTCCATAGGTGGAAGTAATGGAAGAAGATTTCAATAACAACTCAGGTGTTATGTTGGTTCCTTTGAACAAGAAAAGTAATAAGATCGTGGGAGATAAAGAGTTATCTGACAATATTCCAACTGAACCCCTTGATAATGTTTCTACTCTAAAGAGAGCATGTTAAAATAGAAATATGTGTACCATAGGATAATAGCCTGTGTGTGTGTGTGTGTGTGTGTGTGTGTGTGTGTGTGTGTGTGTGTGTGTGTGTGTTGTGAGAGAGAGAGAGAGAGAGAGAGAGAGAGAGAGAGGTAAACAAATCACTAGTGATCGCATCCTATCTTTGAAGACTATATCACATGAGATAACTAGGATTGTCCATGATGAGTGGCATGCTAAGGATCTTTTGTATGCATCATATGTTTAAGTGTCACTTATGATATGCTTAACAACATAAGAGTGGCTAAGTGGAGGCCTACCAACCATGGTTCAGGTTTCACCCAATATCTTGCTAGTTTACTTTATCAGATAGGAACAATAGCTGCATTTGATTTTAGTGAGTATGTATTTGATCAAATTTTAAGGCAAGCTGAATATTTTGCTATATACTTGCCTATTTCATTTCCATCTTTGATTAATGGCGCTCTTGTGAAACAAAACATATCATTTTGACTACTAAAGACATTGTTGGAATTCCTCATAGCCCCCTAAGTTTCAGTTACAAATTATTTGTTGGGAAACATGTCCCCGACATTTTGCTCCCCAACTCCAAAATTTGGTAAAGCAGATTTGTCAATAGGCGTAAACCTACCTGAGGTTCCTCCCATGTAAGAAGTTGTAGGAGAACACGTGTTGAATGAGCTTATGAAGGTCTACAAAATTCTTTAAGAGATAATAACTACCTCAGCCACAAATAAGAGTAAGGTTGATTATCTCATTCAAATGATGAACCCCAAAGTTTGTGTGGCTTTCACATCTCAAGCTGTAAGTCAGGGTGATGAGAAGTTTACCGAGACATCAGGTGAAAATGAAGAACAAGTTAGTGGTTAAGATGGTTGAACAAAGTGGTGAAGTTGTTGAGTACAAATATGTCTCAGATCATAACTCGTTGTAATATCTTGTTGAATGGTGAAGTTTTTAATGTTTTTTTATTAATTGTTGTGTAAGTCAATTATTTGGTATGATTTTGAGTTATTTTCTCTACCCCTTTGTGGGTTTTATGGTTCTGATGATATGATTGTCATTCATGAGATGGATAATGGTTTCTTTTACCTTCTATTGGGTCTCTTCCTTTTGTTTTTCTGGCACTATTGCCCTTTTAGGGTTGGATGATACTTTAACACCCCTTGTCCATTTGGAGGAAAATATGGGGGAGATGAAATGCAAGTCTTGTTGCTCTTATATGATGTTTTTTTATGAGAGGTTTTGTGATATTCTATTTTATGTCAAGCATATGAAGATGTTATGTTCTTATGAAAAAAATTGTTATTTAACATGTAACTTGGTTAGTTTTGTTGTACTTTGATAGTTTGATTATCATGTCCTAAAGGATATCCTAAAAAACGCCAGTAAGATTGTGCCTCACATCTTGCATGTTGTATTTGCCTAAAAAATTTCCAAATGAGGAGTTTGTTATTATATATGATTGGTAATATTTTACAGACAACATGTGAAGCAAGATGTTATGCCAAGATGTGAGAGATACTAACTCTATGTGATATAGATACTCCAGTAAGAAGGAAACATATTAAGCATAATGTCCTTCATTCTGTGAGACATCATGTTTTGCCCTAGGTTGCTTCGCATGCAAGATAATCTGAGTAATTCTCGTGCATTTAAGGTTTTTTTCCTTTTAAATTTAATCAGGATTTTATCTTTTATGCGCTTTTTGAAATAAGGAAGTTTTACTAAGAATCGCTTTTAACAAGATTAGATTTGAGATATTATGATTTTTTCAAGATTTAATAAATCAAATATTTTCATTCAAAATAATTGAAGATTGATTTTCAAGCCCGGGTATAGAGCTTATCTCTCAAGTAACATCAGCTCATCCCAACATCAACATAAAATATAGCAGATATCCAGAGTATGCAACATATGAATATTTAAAGCAATAAAGAATGCAGTAAATAACATAAAGCTAAAGCAAGTAATGCATAAAGATAAACACCTAAACAAACAAGAAAGCAAACAAAACTAGGCGAGACTCTAACTTGCAAGAGCAAGGCCTTTAATGATCCATGCTTAATGGTGAAACGACGGGTGACTAGTGAAGAGAGAGGAGGGGTCGGTTTTGGATCAACTCACCTAGTTTTGTTATTTTTTTCGTTGATGATGATATTAGTTGGTGATATACAGAGGAGAGGGTGAAGTATGTTTTCACTTTTTTCTTTTTCTTCTTATTATTTTGCTTTAAAATTTCAAAAATTCAAAAAAAAAAAAATGATGAGAGAGATATAGTCAACGAGGTAATGCCAGTTTTTGAGTATGTAGTGTTTCATAAATAAAGTTAAAAACAAAACTTCTTTTCTAAACTTAATTACTAATTTTTTTAAAATGAAATAAAAACAAAAGAAATCAAATATTATTTAAAATAAAAAAATGACAAATAAATTAAGAATGAAAATAAACTATTAAGTAAAACTAAATTAAAATCAGATTAATAAAAAAATAAAAAGAAAAATTATTAATTAAAATTTAAAATAAAATCGGTTAAAAAAGAGAAATTTGGACCGGTATCAAAGTGCTCGAAAAAATAAAATGAATACACCAAAATGATCAGCGCAAAATAAACGTATTGAAAAAATATAGAGTTTGGTCAAATTTCGAAATAAATTTTACTCGGTTAAATGGTTTAAGTTGTCCAAAATGCGACTGAAAAGCAGTCGAAAAATTAAAACAAAGCACGCCAGGGTAAACTACGTGAAACATAGTTTGAAGCAAATGACGTCTACTAGCTCGATTTTTGAAACTTTTCGTCTACTGATTTTACGAACAATCGACTTTTAGTTTGACCGATTTGACTGTAAATCCGACAGGTTTATTCCGGTTGAAAACTTGGGCATTATACGTGATAAAAAGCAAGTTAAACTATACAGATGATGCAAAACAAAAATTAAGTCAGATGAATGCAAGTTTAAAAAAGTCTGGTCAAAATTTGGGGTATAACAGATATGTTCTGAACATCTTCCAAAAGTAGAGTTGGAAAAGTTCCCTGTGTCGAGGAATCAGAGTTCTAACCTTACCTCACAAAAGAGTTTAGCTTAGTTGTCATAAGCGTTGGTATTGCAGACATTGATCATTTATATACCATGCATATTAGCAAAATTCAATATCATGCATAACTCGAAGAGTATTTCGTGCTCATTTGCATTACCCGAGGTCGCATTGTCACCAACATCTTACCCTGTGGTCAAAATCCAACTCACTTGGCACCTACCAAAGCAGATATCTATCTGTCAGTTTCTTTTTTTCCATCCAATGTTATTCTTGGATGTCTCTATCTGTTTCTCTCTTGCATCCAATGTCGTTTTTGGATGTCATTTTTCTTATTTTAATCCAATGTCATTCTTGGATGTTGTGTTTATCTTTCATCCAGTACTATTTTTGGATGTATCTGTCAGTTTCTCTCTTGCATCCAATGTCATTCTTAAATGTCGTTTTTCTTATTTTCATCCAATGTCATTCTTGGATGTCGTGATTCCTCTTTCATCCAATGCTATTCTTGAATGTCTCTGATGTATTCTCATATTTGGTCTCATTCCACATCCTATGCCATTCTTGGATGCTACTGATGTATTTTCTAGAGTATCTTTCACTTTCATCCAATGTCATTCTTGGATGTCATGATTCCTCTTTCATCCAATGTTATTCTTGGATGTCTTTGATGTATCTTCAGATTTGGTCTCATTCCACTTCCAATGCCATTCTTGGATGCTTTTAGTGTATTTTCCATAGTTTTTCTCACTTTCATCCAATGTCATTCTTGGATGTCGTGATTCCTCTTCATCCAATGTCATTCTTGGATGTCGTGATTCCTCTTCATCCAATGTCATTCTTTGATGTTGTGATTCTTTTGCATCCAATGCCATTCTTGGATGTCGTGATTCCTTTTCATCCAATTCCATTCTTGGATGTCGTGATTCCTTTATATCCAATGTCATTCTTGGATGTCATGATTCCTTTGCATCCAATGTCATTCTTGGATGTTGTGATACCTTTACATCCAATGTCATCATTGGATGTTGTGACTCCTTTGCATCCAACTCCATTCTTGGACATTGTGATTCCTTTTCATCCAATGTCATTCTTGGATGTCGTGTTTCTATTCGCATCCAATTCCATTCTCAGATGTCGCTAATGTTTTTTATTCCAAAGTTGAAATTTGTTTCCATCCAATTCTATTCTTGGATATCTCAGATGTATTTACCAAAATGTCTCTCTACTCCATCCAATGTTATTCTTGGATGTCACAGACATATTTTCTAGAATATTTATATACCTCTATCCAATGATATTCTTGGATGTCTCAGACGTATTTTCCATAATGTTTTTGTACCTCCATCCAATGTTATTTTTGGATGTCACTGATGTTTTTGTCAAAGTTGTTGTATTTCCGTTTAATGCTATTCTTAGATATCATTGATGTACCTTCAAACCTTGTTTGGTTTTAGTTTGGTTCTATCCAATGCCATTTTTGGACATCCTTAATACCTTTCCAGGGTTTATCCCCTTTCATTCCAAGTATTCCTAAATATTTTCTGTCATCTTGACAGATCTCTAGAAATAACTTGTGTTTCCCCAACAAGTTAATTCCATAATTCCCACAGAGTCTGTTTCTCATATCATATTCTCGGTAAAAACTAAAAAAAATGTCTTTCATGCATTCATGCATCTCATATCATTTCATCAAGAGACAAAATTTGGGTCCTCTAGTATTTAACTACCTCCCACTGCGATCATAAGAAGAGTAACCTTTTTCATATTCTTTGGTAGAAGATATTTAAATAGGGGCAACTATCATACCCTAATTTTTTTCTGGCATTTTAAATTCATCTGATAAATGTTCATATGTCAAGTTTTGTATTTTGAGCCATATTCATTTTTATCATCAAATAAAGTCACCATAATCATGCATATATGCATTATAGTAAACAAGTCAATATAAAGTCAACATTTTACATGTTGAAGAAATCGACTAAAATTGCATTTTTTTTAATATGCATTTCTTGTGATTTTCATCACTGCATTGAAACCCGCTAAACCTGGTTTGTAAGAGTCTCAGGAACTAATCCACAAGATTATGATCACTCTCTCTTTAAAACATTTCCAGAATCTCGAAAAGGTTCAATGTGAGTTAACATTTCGACACGAAAGTGTGATGTAAAAGTAATGAGTTCAACTTGCTTCTAAGTTGTTTAGGGACTTAATGTGTTTTGAGGTCAAAGACTATGAAATTAGGAGTTCGACAAAGAAACCCATCAAAAAGGGTAGTTAAAGGTTGTGATAGCGGTTTTTATAATAAGAGCAATTAGAGACAGTTCAAAGACCAACATGTGGAAGCATATCATAAAACAAAAGTCTATATAATAGGATATGTGTCGAGTTCTAGGTATGTAACCATTATCGACATTTATTTTTGTATGTATTTTATAAGTTGATTACATTCATGTAGTCAAGGTTCGCAAATTTTACCATTATTCCCTATAGAACTTGAGTATCTAAGTCATAGAGAGAAAAGAGTTTGTGAGGAAAGCATGTATGAATATGCGTCCCTTTTATAATACTGTAATCAAAGTATTTTTTTTGTTTAAGTTACTTTTATTGTTTCTTTGTTTTATTTCAAGTTGTTAGAATAATCATGTACTATTCTTATTGGAAGTTCATTCCACTTTAACCATATTCAAAGCACAGACATATTTTTCTCAAATATTTTGCATAATATGTCATAGAATTTTTTCGAGTTTAATCCTTTAAGTGAACGAAAACATGTGATTTTATTTACCAAAAATAACAGTAAACAATGGTTTGAAACAAGCTCCAAGAGCTTTGTATGAACTTTTCACTGAGTTTCTCACTAGTAATGGTTACGTATGATGAATAATTGACAAAACTTTATTCATTAATAAAAAAGAAGGAAAACTCATGATAGCTCGAATATGTGTAGATGATATTGTGTTTGGAGGTATGTCGAGTAAGATGGTATAACTTTTTGTTCAACAAATGCAATTTGAGTTCGAAATGTGCTTGGTGGGTGAGCTTACATACTTTCTTTGTTTCCAAGTTAATAAAATAAAAGATGGCATCTTTGTGTCTCAAAGCAAGTATGATAAGAAAATTTTCAAGAAGTTTGGTTTTAAAAATGCAAGGCAAAAATGTACTCATGCTGCCACTCATTTAAAACTCAATAAAGATGATCAAGGAGTGATTGTGGATCATAGTATCTATAGAAGTATGATTGGAAGTATATTGTATCTCACTGCTACTCGTCCCGACATAACCTTTGGTCTATGTGTTTGTGCTCACGATCAAGGCAATCCTAAAACGAGCCATCTCACATAAGTTAAAAGAATCATCAAATACATAAATAGAACTTGTGACTATGAAATTATATACTTCTATGATGCCAACTCCATTATTATTTGATATTGTGATATTGATTGGGCAGATAATGGTGAAGATAGAAAAGGTACCTCGAGTGGATGATTCTTCTTGGGAAAAATAATTTCTTGGTTCATCTAAAAGAATAATTGTGTTTATTTTTCTCTGGTGAAACTAAATACATTGTTGCTAGAAGCAGTTGTACTCAACTCTTATGGATGAATGAGATATTGAAAGAGTACAATGTCACACAGGATGTTATGACATTATACTGTGACAACAAGAGCGATATTAACACTTCCAAGAATCCAGTTCAGCATAGACTTACTAAACACATTGATATACACCACCATTTTATTAGAGAACTTGTGGAAGATAAGATAATTACCCTGGATCATGTGTCATCAGAAAAACAAATTGCAAATATTTTCAAAAAGGCCTTGGATGCTACACAGTATGAAAAATTAAGAAGGGCCATACGTTTGTGTGTTATGGAAGATTTGTAGCAATTAATGTTGAGGTGGCTGAAGAGTAAATGGGCCAAAATCTTGTCCCTTCAGTCCACCAAAATCTTGTCCCTTTCAAGAAGTGTGTGATAAAACTTGTCTGAAACAATGAGAATGCTAAACCGCTTCATATTCAAACTAATTCTTTTATCACTTATGTTATGATTTCGCATTCCACTCTCATTTATCATTTATCTTCGTCTCTAAACTAACACACACACACACATACACACACACACACACACTAAGCTTAACTCCAATCGTTCATCTTCATCATACACCTCTTACAAAAATGGTAGGAACTCGCCAATGTACCATCACCTCATAAAAAGAAAACAAGAGTGTTAGGAAAGTCAAGAAATCGTCCAAGGAAGATAAACATGTAATCAATATGCATGGTGTGAAAATGAAGGGTGATGTTATTGGAGGTAAAGATGATGCTCAGGCCAAAGATCCTCCTAGCTATTTAACAACCAAAGGAAGTGTAATAAAGAAGAAACAAAAGAAGATTAGTGACCACGCTCCATTAACCATGGTTGGCCTAATATGAAAAAGGAAGGGAAATGTCATAAAGGTTATGAAAGACACCCAGGAGTCCATCAATTTTCAGGTAAATGTCTCATGGCAACCATCAAAAGATGTTCTAGAAGTTACTCTTCTCCAAGTCGTGTATCTTGACATTGGAAAAATTAAGTCTTCATAATTTATTGATCCTTCTAAAGTTATTATTCTTGCAGATGTGTTTGTTCCTAAGATGGGTTCTAAAGCATTTGAACCTAGTACTGAGGCAAAACATGTTAGGAGTAATGATTTTGACAATAATAATCAAACCCTAGAAACCATGAATGCATGTGACAACCCTCCTAACGAAAACAGTATTGATAATATTTTGAGAGAAAAAATGTTCAAAAGAAACCTGCTCTAGAGAAATCTATAAATGTTCTTATTCTTTATATCAATATTGAAAACATTTTGAATGAAAATCTGTATGAAGATAATGATTCTAGTAAAGAGGACTGTGAGGCAAGTCTGGATGATGGCAAGAAAGATGCCACCAACAATGTTGATGACATTCCTTCGAAAAAATAGAATGGGTCAAAAGATAGTGATTCTGAAGAAATTAATAATGAAGAAGTCGGAGCTGATGCAAGTTCAAAAGTAGATGAAAAAGGTACATAAGAGATTGAACATGATACCTAAATAGATGAATTAGTGGATAGCGAAGAAGATCTTGATCAAGCTATAAGGAAAGAAGATAAAGACAATGATGGTGTATACAAGGAAGTTGAGATTACCGCTGAAGATGTTCCTATATATGTCACTAACAATCTGGTGGACACGTTGGAGACTGAACCTCCAACGCAGAATGATGTTGAGCATGATGTTTCAAACGTAAATAAAAGTTATGAAATTCATGAATTTGATGAAGTCTATGTTAATTACAAGGGCATTGAAAATACTTATGATGTTGTTCCTACTGTTAATGATAGTGAAACCACAACCAAATTTGCAAAAAGATCTAAGAAAAGAGCTGAGAAAAATAAATCGGTCTTGAAACCCAAGAAGAACCCTTACAAAAAGTAAACAAGAAGCTTGTACTAAAAAGGAATAAGACTCCATAGGTGGAAGTAATGGAAGAAGATTTCAATAACAACTCAGGTGTTATGTTGGTTCCTTTGAACAAGAAAAGTAATAAGATCGTGGGAGATAAAGAGTTATCTGACAATATTCCAACTGAACCCCTTGATAATGTTTCTACTCTAAAGAGAGCATGTTAAAATAGAAATATGTGTACCATAGGATAATAGCCTGTGTGTGTGTGTGTGTGTGTGTGTGTGTGTGTGTGTGTGTGTGTGTGTGTGTGTGTTGTGAGAGAGAGAGAGAGAGAGAGAGAGAGAGAGAGAGAGAGAGGTAAACAAATCACTAGTGATCGCATCCTATCTTTGAAGACTATATCACATGAGATAACTAGGATTGTCCATGATGAGTGGCATGCTAAGGATCTTTTGTATGCATCATATGTTTAAGTGTCACTTATGATATGCTTAACAACATAAGAGTGGCTAAGTGGAGGCCTACCAACCATGGTTCAGGTTTCACCCAATATCTTGCTAGTTTACTTTATCAGATAGGAACAATAGCTGCATTTGATTTTAGTGAGTATGTATTTGATCAAATTTTAAGGCAAGCTGAATATTTTGCTATATACTTGCCTATTTCATTTCCATCTTTGATTAATGGCGCTCTTGTGAAACAAAACATATCATTTTGACTACTAAAGACATTGTTGGAATTCCTCATAGCCCCCTAAGTTTCAGTTACAAATTATTTGTTGGGAAACATGTCCTCGACATTTTGCTCCCCAACTCCAAAATTTGGTAAAGCAGATTTGTCAATAGGCGTAAACCTACCTGAGGTTCCTCCCATGTAAGAAGTTGTAGGAGAACACGTGTTGAATGAGCTTATGAAGGTCTACAAAATTCTTTAAGAGATAATAACTACCTCAGCCACAAATAAGAGTAAGGTTGATTATCTCATTCAAATGATGAACCCCAAAGTTTGTGTGGCTTTCACATCTCAAGCTGTAAGTCAGGGTGATGAGAAGTTTACCGAGACATCAGGTGAAAATGAAGAACAAGTTAGTGGTTAAGATGGTTGAACAAAGTGGTGAAGTTGTTGAGTACAAATATGTCTCAGATCATAACTCGTTGTAATATCTTGTTGAATGGTGAAGTTTTTAATGTTTTTTTATTAATTGTTGTGTAAGTCAATTATTTGGTATGATTTTGAGTTATTTTCTCTACCCCTTTGTGGGTTTTATGGTTCTGATGATATGATTGTCATTCATGAGATGGATAATGGTTTCTTTTACCTTCTATTGGGTCTCTTCCTTTTGTTTTTCTGGCACTATTGCCCTTTTAGGGTTGGATGATACTTTAACACCCCTTGTCCATTTGGAGGAAAATATGGGGGAGATGAAATGCAAGTCTTGTTGCTCTTATATGATGTTTTTTTATGAGAGGTTTTGTGATATTCTATTTTATGTCAAGCATATGAAGATGTTATGTTCTTATGAAAAAAATTGTTATTTAACATGTAACTTGGTTAGTTTTGTTGTACTTTGATAGTTTGATTATCATGTCCTAAAGGATATCCTAAAAAACACCAGTAAGATTGTGCCTCACATCTTGCATGTTGTATTTGCCTAAAAAATTTCCAAATGAGGAGTTTGTTATTATATATGATTGGTAATATTTTACAGACAACATGTGAAGCAAGATGTTATGCCAAGATGTGAGAGATACTAACTCTATGTGATATAGATACTCCAGTAAGAAGGAAACATATTAAGCATAATGTCCTTCATTCTGTGAGACATCATGTTTTGCCCTAGGTTGCTTCGCATGCAAGATAATCTGAGTAATTCTCGTGCATTTAAGGTTTTTTTCCTTTTAAATTTAATCAGGATTTTATCTTTTATGCGCTTTTTGAAATAAGGAAGTTTTACTAAGAATCGCTTTTAACAAGATTAGATTTGAGATATTATGATTTTTTCAAGATTTAATAAATCAAATATTTTCATTCAACATAATTGAAGATTGATTTTCAAGCCCGGGTATAGAGCTTATCTCTCAAGTAACATCAGCTCATCCCAACATCAACATAAAATATAGCAGATATCCAGAGTATGCAACATATGAATATTTAAAGCAATAAAGAATGCAGTAAATAACATAAAGCTAAAGCAAGTAATGCATAAAGATAAACACCTAAACAAACAAGAAAGCAAACAAAACTAGGCGAGACTCTAACTTGCAAGAGAAAGGCCTCCCCAGCAGAGTCGCCAGCTAAAGCTATCGGGATTATACCTGAGTGAATCGCACACTCAAAGCCGAATTGTAGCTACGCAAAAACACTCTGCCCTTTTACATGTGAACTTTTAATTTATCCCAAAGGAGGGAAGGGGAAAAATCTGAATAAACCCGTGAGTGGTGTGCAATGCAAAACAATGCACTTGAGAGAACGGGAATCAGGATTGGTTATACAAAGGGAAGATATTAACATCCTAAGTATCTATAGTATCCTATAGGAACCTCTTGCATATATTTGTGTTTACTGTTGTTTTAAGTTACTTACTGTATAATGGGAATTTGTTGATTGATTTTGAGTGAGTGATAGGAGATATTTTTGTTGTTTTGTAAGTTGAAAAGGTATAGGAACCTAATGGTTTTATTTATTATTATGCTCGCTAAGATCTTGCAATCTTATGCCTACGTATTCTCAAAGGAAGTTGAGAAATCAGATTGTTCATAGTTCCACCTACTAATGGGTGGAATTGGGTTTGTTGGGATTTTGAGAAGATACAAATTGTCATCTTAAGGGAGATATCTCACATATTCACCACAAAAATTTTGAGAAATAAGAGAATAAGGGAAAAAGCTTTAAACTTGGATGTAAAAAATCCAGAGTAATGCCACATCTTCCTTTAAATGAGTCTTTGCATATTAAGAGAAGGACCTTGACTTGGATATAGAATCAACAAGAATGCCACTTACATCACTTAAATGAAAGACATACACCATAATAAGAGAAGGACTCCAGCTTGGATTTTGAATTAACAAGTGTGCCACTTACATCACTTAAATGGAAAAAAAAAAGTTTGAAATGTTTGATTTATGTTGTGGGAAATAAAAGAGACATCTTTTCCATAGAGATGACTCATGTCTCATCTCTGGAAGAATGTTTTGAGTTTTGAAGCCAAAGGTTGGCTAGGGTTGACTTGAGGTTTTAAGGTTTGAAGCCAGGAGGGGCAGTGTGTTGACTTTAGGACTCCAAAAGGGAATTCTCATCTCTTTGAAGAGTTTTGAGTTTTAAGTCTAACTTTCTTGTATAAAGCCCAAGAGGAGGCTAAGGTTGATAGTTGGAACTTCAACAAGAGAAACCTAATGTTTGAACTAAGTTAAGCTGAAGGGTATCCTAATGTTTTTTGTGTATAAGCATAAAGGAAAAAGCTAAAAAAAGGTTTGTTACTGTGCTCGCTAAGATCTCGCAATCTTATGCCTACATATGCTTGAGAGGAAGTCAGAGCAATTGTAGTTCAGGCGTAAGTCCGAAGTGTAAAAAATGTCAAGAGATACTTAACAAGGTAAGTTTATTTAAGCTTTTAAACAAGTGTAGTCATCGAGGATAAAATAAGCATGAAATGATCAAGCATGATATATCAACAAGTGGAAGTGTATCAGACAAGGAGATATGTTCATCATGGTAAGAGTTTATGAAGGAAATACTTGAATGTGTGAGCAAAGATTTAATCTATGAAAGCAAACACAAGTAAGTTCAAGCAAACAATGTATTCAAGGTGATCAAAGATCAAATGAATAATGAAGGAAGGTAATCAAAACCCTAATGGTAGGTTTTACAAGAAAGCTCATGAGCAAGACATTCAACCATGGTTGAATTAAAGGCTTTGGGGAATACAAACTCAAGTGGAAGCCTAAGTCAAGCATCAAGGAGGTTTTCAAAAGAGGAGAAAGAAGTTATTTGAAATGAAACCCTAGGGTTTCAAAAGAATAACCAAGGTATCTTCAAAAGAAAACAATACTTACACAAGGCATGAATGAAGTATAAGTCAAAAAAAAAAATCAAGTTATGTGTTTTGAACAAGAGTTACGCAAGGTGTATCATGACCATAAAGACATGTATGTACAATTAGGTCAAGGAAAAATAAAAATAAAATTATGAAAAAGGTATGAAAACCACCATAAAAATTCATGGTTTTCCACTTAAGAAAAATGGAAAAAATAAATATTATTTTTGGAATTTTTCAAAGGATTCTCAAAATATACAAGATAAATGAGAAGTGTGCAAAACATTGGCCCAAAATAAATATTTTTGCTTGGTGAAATAAATGTGTAAAGTTGTGAAAAAAATTGAAAGGAAAAGTGATAAAAAAATAGGATGGCCCTCCCAAGGTTTGAACCTGTGCCCTTGGGGTGGTGAGGTTAAAAGTTTACCAACTGAGCCACTTGCGTGTGGCTGATAGAGAATAGCAATTTATAATGATATGTGAAAAATCCCTTTGAAAATGGTTTAAAAAAATAAAACCAAAAGGTCTAGGGTGAGGGGGATTCGAACCCCAGACCTTGAACTTGCTCACACACAAATACTAGTGTTTCCACTAGGGCGCAATGCTAATTCAAGTCTTAATCTAAAATCAAAAAATAATATATTAAAGCTTCTTTTTATTTTGAAAATGGCACCCTTCATGCTCGTCTTCTTCCACGAGCTTCATCAATATTTTGAATTTCTGAATTCCCTTAATACTCAATGAAATGACATGATGTAAATATGAAAGTTGCTAGAAATTTAACAAGGAATTGAATGACATTAATCAATTTCATTTATATTAAGTGAAATTTGAATTAGCACGTATGAACATATGAACCCTAAAACTGGAAAAATTAATATGAAATCCTGTACACAATAGTTTATACACAATTAGTATAGAGAAAACATTCACGACATCATGACAAATAGGTTTGTAACTTAAATGATCAAATATGATGCATGGTTCATAGAGATCGGTTTAAAGCAACTTACCTTGCTCAAGTGGAAATCGAATTCCTTGATAGGAGTGTTCCAGATGCAGTTTCTTGATGCCAACAACTTCCTTAATGTCCAAGGAGTGTGTTACAATGCTTGAATTGGTTTTAAAAACTACTAGAACTTCCTGGTTTATTCAATTTGCAGCTTTGAAGCAAAATGGAGCAAAAGGGGTGTGACTTGATGATTCTAATGTTACATAAGTTTAGTGAGTGTTCGGATCACTTCTATATGATGTATATGAAGTGTTTGGATGACTGGTTTGGTTGGAAATTGCTTGGAGTTGAAGTTCCAAGTTTTCAACTATTTGGGATTTTGAAATTTTGGAAAGAAGATGAATGAGAGAAAACTAGCTTCTTGCTGAGTTTTGGTGTGTTTAGAATGTTGGAAATGAGCTCTATTTATAGGAGGAATGTGTCTAATATTTTGAATTTGAAAGGATTGGGATGTAAGCCATTATCCAAAAGATGATGTCATGTAGCTATTACTTGAAGGTCAAGGTACATAGCTTACATTCTCACATGGCTATGAATTCTGACATTTTGAGCTTTGTTCCACAAGGATTCATCCTATCCTTTGATGTTCTGATCATCCTTGGGAAGATTGTAGGTATTTTACAAAAAATCACTATAGAACTTTAATGCTAGAGGACAAAACCTCATTTCTCACTTTTGAAATGATCATTTTCACATGCCAAGTGATGAATCTTTGAAAATTCAGTTATGTTCTGCAGAGCACATGCTTGTATGATCATTTGGGAGTTGATCTTGTGAAGATTTCAGGTTTGCAAGACTTATCCAAATCGCGTGGCATAAGTAGGTTAGGCAATTGTGTCATGACAATCAGCTGTGGCAAGGCATGTTGCAGCATCCATAACTTATTTTGATGTTCTTGATCATTTTGGAAAGCTGGTATATCATACTTCAACTTTGATGTTTAAAGTTGGTCTTGAATCATTGTGGATCATAGTGAAAAATAGCCTCAAAGTTGTCTCCAACACAAGACAGATTTTGTCTAAAAATTTTCTAAGTGTCAAAGTTCAAAAGTATGGAGCCTCCAACTTCATGGCCTTATATCTTAAAATCTATGCACTTTTTGGGAATCCACCCTTATTGACAAAGCTGTAGTATGTAAAAAGCTTTTCAATTTGATCTTTGGATCAAAGAAAATAGCTACTTGGTTTGGAAGTTATGCCTTTGCAAAGTAGGATAAAAATCATTGAGTTTTATAACTTAGAAAAAATTCAACTTCCTCAATGTTGCCCTTTTCACAAGTAACCTCACATTTCTTGATTTTTGTTGATCATACATGATCCAAATCACATATTCACATTGTTCTTGACTTGAAGAGACCATGTTTGACCAAAAACTCCAAAAGTCAAACTTGGTTTTGACCACAGTTGACTTTTGTATCAGATGAATTTTGAACTTTGTGATCCTTTATGAAATCAAACCCTTGGGATAAATTAAACATGATGGATGGACTCAAAAGGTGTTTTTGAGAGTCTTGAGTCATGTCCTAAGGTTTGAGATCATGTCTTGCTCAAAAGTCAAAGGTACAGTTGACTTTTCATTCAAAACCCTAGTTTGTGGACCAGATGATTTTAGATTCTTGTATTGCTTATGAATCAAGTTCTTTGGGTTAATCCAATCATATGAAGGGATTAATATGAGGAATTTGAGGTCCTTGAAACATATTTTTAGGTTTGGGATCATGCCTTGCTTCAAAATTCAAACCAGGGATTGAATCAGGTCAAAACCCTAATTAGGGTGTACTGAGGGTCTTGAGGCTTGATGAGCTTGCCATAATGCAATTTTGCACTTGATTATTGATGGATGAAAACTCTTGATATTCATGGATGACAAAGGGACTTGAGATGTTTGAATAAAATGATCATCCCTTTGATAATTCATCTGCTTGAGCTCTAGGGGGATCACCTAACCTGTGAAGCAAGCACACACATCTTGTACTTGTGATGGGTTAGTGATGCATAAAGACATGTATATATGTAATGAAGAATGTTATGCCAATGATGCAAATGAGGTGGCATCTTGGGGGGGGGGGGTAAAAAATTAGGGTATGACACGAACTTTATTTAGTCCCAAAGGACAGGGAAAATATCGATAAAACCCAAGGGGAAGAGAAACGGGTAAGGGAGTCGGTTATGCGAGAAGAAGGTATTAGCATCCCACGCATTCGTCGTACTTGACGGGAACCATTCTGCTCGCTTCTAGGCTTGGATGGGTGATCTATCTAAATGTTACTAGCTAAAGAGGGAAAGGAAAGGGACAAAGAGAGTGCTCGCGGAGGATTGAGGCCCTCGTGTCTACGTATCCTCATAGTGCCCTGAGGAATTCAGAGCTCCGTAGTTCATGGAACCAGGGAAAAGAAGGGAAAAGGTATCTCGCCAAGATTTCGCAATCTTGTGCCTATGTATCCTCATAGTGCAATGAGGAATTCAGAGCCTATGTAGTTCGGAGAACGAAAACAGAGAAAGAAATGGAAATGGTGTCAAAACCAAGAGCGAAAAGCGGGGAATGGGTGTCGAAACCAAAAGTGAGAATAAGAGAAATGAGCAATGCAAAGGTGTTTTAACTGAGACTCGATGATTAACCCAAAGAAGGGAAAAAACGACGACCATGCTAGGGACACAGCAACTTGGTCTCTAATGGGGAAAAAGAAAAGGACTCTGGTTAGGGAAAAAAAGAAAGGAATTGGTATTGTCGGGAATAAAAAGAATTAGTCTCTTAACCGACAAGCAGTGGTTAACCAAGAAGAAGGTTTGACTCCACTGGGGAGGAGGATAGAAAACAAATTGGTTTTCTGCTGAGGAAAAAAGGGAATTGGTCTTTTAACTGAAAAATAGTGGTTAACCAACGAAAAAGGGTTGGCTCCACCGGGTGAGAGGAGAGTAAGAAATTGGTATTTAACCGACGGACGGTGATTGACCAAAAAATGGGTGTTTAACCAAAGGAAGATGTTAACCCAAAAAGGGGACTCGGTGTGTTAACAGACGGACGGTGGTTAACTGAGGGAAAAAAGGGTTGGTCTTTTAACTGACAGGCAGTGATTAACCAAGAAAGTGAAAAGGTGTGACTCCACTGGGGAGGGAAATCGGTCTTTAAAAAAAATAACCAAGAGAGAAAAAGGTGATTTAACCAAAGAGGTGAGGTTCGGTATTTTAACAGACGAACTATGGTTAACTGAAAAAAGAAAAGGTTGCGACTGTGCTGGGGATTTGGTATTTTAACAAATGGAATGTGGTTTACCGAAAGAAGAAAGACAAGACTTCACTAGGGAAGAAGAAAATTTAGGGTTTTAACCGACGGATGGTGATCAACCAAGAGAACGGGTATTGAACTAGAAAAAGATCATTAACCCAAGAAGGAAGATTGGTTTTAACTAATAGACATTGATTAACCAAGGGAATGTGTGATGAACCAAAAGAAGGTTGTAACCCAAAAATGGAAGAGAGAATGATAGGGGACAAAAATGAGTGACGAAGGATCGACTCAAGAGACACTATAGTCTGAGGATAGAGATGACTACTCTAGACACAGGGTCATTCGTCCCCTACCACAAATAGTCAAAATGAGGATAGGAATTATCCACACTCATTCCATCTCTAGCACTCAAAGTGTAGTGTAGAAATTGAAATCGACAGAGTAACGGTGCAATTTGTACAGTGCTTCAATTGTTATGCAGACCTCAGACTCGGCGGGGGACCAAGAGAGGTAAGATCTAAGAAGATCCTAAAAAAGAGAGCGGACAACAATTAACTAATTGAAACTAGGTTTCGATCAATCAATCAAAGGGAAGAGAAATGCCAATAATCTTTCAAGCGAGTGGAAAGATCATTAAAGTAAGTGTGTGAAATAAAGTTGAACACGATTAAATTTTCTCAAGAGAGAACAAATATAATGCATCAAAAATGAAATTGCAAAGCATTAACAAGAACAAGCTAGCATGCATCACTAAGCATAATCATGTTAACACATAAGCAACAAGTGTGCAAAAAGTGCTTCAAACATGTGATAAAATTGCAAAATAATCAAGGAAAATCATGCAATTAATCAAGCAAGAGTCATTGCAAGTAGATTCTGACCTAAAACAGTAGCATTAACATGAATACAAGTAAGCATGGGAAGGCACACAAGAAAACTATGCAAAACAACCCTAGAAACAAAGATTTTTTGCAAAAAATGTCAGATGTAATCGATTAACAGCCTGAGGTTAATTGATTACACAGTGTAAAAACTGTGTTTTCTGGGGCAGGAAAGGGTGTAATTTGTTAACCTCCTGGTGTTAATCGATTAACACTGTAGAAACAGCAAAAACATAATTTCGAAAAGCATTTTTCAGAACCACTTATTGCATGCAATTGTATTGGATCATAGCATAGAAGTAGAAACAAATTTCATGTTAATTCAAATCAATTGAAAGTAAATAGAATTAAACATGTGAATCAAGCATTCAAGTAGCAAATCATCAATTAAGAACTACATTGTAAAAACACGAAATCGATCAGAAACGATAAATTAAGTGAGATTTGCCTTGGTAATTGTTGTAATCACAATGAGATGAGGAGAAGCTTAGAAAACCAGAAAATATCAAGATATCTAGCAATCTGTAGCGAGAAAACCAAAAATAAAGTGATAATTGCGTCAGATCCGATTTTTCACAAAAACTTGTTCAATAATCCACTTCCAAAGCTTGAATTGAAGTAAAATGATGATGTTGATGCAGAATTCAGAGATGAAATGAAGAGGAATGGACGTCTAGCTTAAAGAATAGCAAGCTTCAATGCAAAGCTTATTATGCTTTAATGGAGGAATGAGCTCTAGTGAGGTTTAGGGAAGAAGAAGGTGATTTAGAGAGAAAGTGCTGCAGAAAATTAAAAGAATGAGAGTGAAATTTCAGAGCAAAGTGAAGGTCCTTTGCAACAATTTGAAGGTTTTCTTATATAGAGCATAGACTTGGAGTGAATGGAGGTTTGGAACTTGGTTTGGAGGTGGTTTATGAGGTTTGACATTTTCTTTGGAGTTAGTTAGACCCAACTCACTAAGTTGAGGTCTAACTCAGTTAGTTATTGGTTAACTTAGTAAGAGAATCCTAATGCAACTCAATTGATTGAGTGGTTCACATGATTGGAAATGAGGTGCATGGTGAACATTAATGATAGTGAGGTATTGTAGCAAATGTAGTTGATATTTTCTGGTGTAATCACATTGTTAATCAATTAACACATGCAAAATTTCCCCCATTTTAGCTTGAAACAAGGTGTTATGGCCGTAGTTTCGTGCTTCGATCCCTTGCTTTGATAAATAGGCATAGAAATACTCCTATTTAGCCTGTATTGATGTTGTGATGACTCAGTGGAGATCATATTCATAGCCTTGAGATTCTATGGGGATTTGAATATATACCTGCAATGAATTCATAGACAAAAGATGCTGATGTATATGCTAAGAATGCGAGTGCACATGCTTATGTAAAAAGGTAAAAAGGGAGATCAAATTTTGGGTTACAACAGTGTGTGTTATTTGATTTGAGTCTTGTGTTTATTTTATGTGATACTTTATTCCTGTGTCTTCATCTAGGTTAGAAGAATATAGTATTTGTGTTGCAATATTGTTCCACCTTTCATAACCTTTTATAATTGTCCAAATAGTTAAGAAATTGTTTGAGTAAAAGTGAGAGGGGCCTAAGATTCAGGGAGAGTATTGGATCAAAGTTCATGGGTAGTATTAGAAAAAACAAGGTATTGAAATAGGAGAGTTCAAATTCGACCAATTTATACTTCTGACTACTAAGAGTTAATTTCCTTTCATTGGGTTAACGTCCTCCAAATGTAGGTGGTTTTTCACCGAATTGGATTACCAATTTTTGTGTTATTTTACCTTCTACATTTATTCTGCGTGTTACACATTACACTTGTCATACACATTGTTATAACATTATATCTCACATTTTGTTATCCAATTAACAAATTTTCAAAAGGTCAAGAAAATGAATAGAAGCGATGTTATTTTCATATATTTTTAGTGTCTTTTTAAAAAAACACAGATTGTTTTATAGTAAAATATTTATCAGAGAAATTAAAATTTTTATACTCAGATCTATATAATAGTCAATTAGGTTGAGGCATCATTAGGGGTGTGCATGGACAACCATTTAATATGAACCAGTCCATTTTTATGGTCATGTTTTATAAACTAACCCATTTTTATGGCTATAGTTTATAAACCAAACCACTTGTTCTGAACAGGTTTAAAACTAGTTCTAAATAGATTTTAATTTTAATCTAAATTATTTAATTAAATTTAAATTTTATTTTCTTTAAATTATATCAATTTTTAAATTTAAATACTTAAACAAATTTAATAAGGTTTTAAAATGTTTTTTGTTTGAAAAAAAACATTTTAAAAACACTTTTTAAAAAAAAATCAAAAAATAAAAAGTATTTCAAAAATAAATAAAAAAACTAAAAATAAAAAATTCCACCAAATTATATGGACTTAAAATGGTGACTAATATGTTATAATACATATATTTGTATATTTCAAAACCTCTATCTATTGGGGGAGAAATCTATAATATTTATGATCACTTTTTCATAAAGCTTTAATGATCTTCGAGATTTATAGATGAAAACTAGAGTCAAATCCAACCAATTAAATTTTGGTATATTTTCTTGCACATGCTAAATCACAACACCAACAAAATTTCAAATTTTTAAAATATCATAATTTTACAAGTTTATTCTTTAAATTCAAATCCTAAACATTGTCATCACACACAACAAAATACAAATTCAAATAAATTTTAAACAAAGTTTAATTGCAATATAAACCGAATAATAAAATAACTCGTTGTGTCTAATAAATTTAACTTAAAAGAGGGAAAGCTAATCCTAATAAAGTTTGAACAAATTCTATTTATATTTCAATTTTAATTTTTTAAAAAATCATCAAAAACGACGTCGTTTTGTCTAAAAAAATCAAGCATTTTACCTGTCGATTTTTCAAAACTGTCAGTTCTTTGATTTTTACTGGTTCTGACCGATTCTTGCTAGTTCAATATCTTACCCAATTCAGCAATCAAACTAGTCCGATAACCTCTTCAATTGTCAATTTGACTGACCAGTTCGATCCGATTTTTAAAATATTGATAAATAGAATTCCAACAAATAAGTTATTTAAAGTCACACTCATGAAGTTTGTTCAGCTAGGAAACCAAGTGTTAAGCGCATAAGAAACTTTGGCTCACTGTGGTGTAGAAAAGTGCCTAAATAAAACATAAGAAAACTAGTGGGATACCTGTGCATTCACACGGGTACTAATATGGTACACACATTTTTTTAAAATATAATAAAAATGATATTAAAAAAATTAAGTTGTTAAATAAAAAAAATATTATTTTTAAGACATATTATAAATTAGTGCCTATAATTTATTTCACATATAAAAATATTTAAATCAACAATATATTATTTTTTATATAAATATTATTTTTGTTTTGACATTATTTACAAAAATATTAGAACAAACAGTAAAATTTTTTCCATTATTATTTAATATTTTGATCATTAATTTCATGTTCCTGTTATAATTATTTTATTTTAGTGTTCTTAATAAGGTTGTTCTCGTTTATAACAATAGTATATTTTTCCATTAATCTTTTCACATATTTGAAAAATGACCATTAAATTTATATTATTTAATTTTTAGAACAATTACAGTTGTTCCCGTTTATAACAATAATATTTTTTTTCGTATATATAAATAAATTAATAAACAACGTATTTTTTACGTATGTAAATATTAATTTTGTTTTGATATTATTTATATATTTAAAGTTATATAAAAATATTTGAATCAACAATTTATTTTTGCATGTAAGTAAATATTGTTTTGTTCAATGACATACACTTTTACTTATATTTTATAATTTATTTTAATTAAAAATTTATGATTTCTTTAAACTAAAATTATTATTTGATGGATGTCAAAGTTGCATAATGAAAATAGACGTTCAATTTTTTTATTTATCCGTAATAATTTTGTTTTATATTAATTTTTTAAAAACAAATATTTTTAGTATTTTATAATATTTATCAATGACAAAAATTTGGCGCATAATTTATTTATTTTTGTATTTTACAAATACAAATGTATCAGTTATTAGTAAAAGAAATAATGATAAAAAATTTTAATGAGTACTGAAATTAATCAATATTGTAATGAATGTATGGTATAAACAACACCAAATAATAGTAACATAAATTTCAAATTTAATACAGATTATAATTTTGTTTTAATATCATTATTTTTTATTTCCATTTAATGTATCTTAAATGCAAATTAACAATAATTTATAATAGAACATTATATAAATAAAAATGAATGAATGCAATTATTTGTATATAGTTTCTTACCATTTATTATTTAACAATAATTTATAATAGAACATTATATAAATAAAAATGAATGAATGCAATTATTTGTATATAGTTTCTTACCATTTATTATTTGATAGACATAAATATTTGAATCATTTGGATCAACGGATATTTAAAATTTATTTGTACAATCATTTATTTGTACGCACGGGTTCTAATTTAATACAATCATTTATGTCGATATTTAGATATGTAATTTTATTCCGTTTCATATCATTTTTATGATAGTAAAAAAATAATTAAAGTTTTATTATATTTGACTCACTGCAATTATCAAACTTTATTATAATTTTTCGCTCCGCCTCATTTATGTATTTATTAATTTAATGGTAGAAGTTTCAATTAAAATCAACAGATATAGACTTAAAAAGTAGAGTAATATCTAAGCATAAATTAAAAATTTAATACAATTGATTAAATTTTAATGCATTAAAGTATTTGTAATTTTAAAGTTTTAATAAAACTCTAATATATTCTCAATATTATAACATAATAAAGTTTTCATTGCCATTAATGAATTATATATTATAAACTTAAAAATAGAACATTTTAAAAATGTTTTTCTTTCTTATCTTTTGAATAAAAAGATATATAATAAACCGATATTCTGCATCTATTTTATAACAAAATACTTACAAATATATAAGATTGTTAAAATATTTAATTTTAGTTGTAAAGAATAGTAATTTTTTTTTTGTAAATAGAATTTAAAAAAATCAAGTCACACATTTCTCTGAATATTTGTATCAATTATACATCAATTTATAACTATAATTGTAGTTATTGTATTTAAAATAATTTATGTAATTATCGTTTTTAAATTAATTTAATTTCAACCAAAAAAAAACTCTATCAAAATTCCACTTCAGATTTTTTTACTTACTAAATTTTAAAATTAAAGAATAAGCTTAATAACTTTAAGTTTATTTTAAATAAATTAAGACAAACTCTACATCTTTTTTATCAACAAAAAATAAATATGTTAATTGTAAATAATTTTATATTTTAATTTTAATTTGAAAAATATTTATTAATTGTTTTATATCAATGGCATTAACATCATTATCAACAAATCTCCCTTCACATTCATTGCTCAGGATTCTCGTCAGACCCATTATCTTTATCTTCATTTTATATCATGTCTCCATCTCCGTGTCATCTTCTTATTGTTTCTCCAAGATTTCGCTCTTATCCTTTCCCATCTAAACTCATGTTCATTTTTATCCCTATCTCATTCTTTCACATTTCCTTTCTCACTCTTCCTTTATTTCATCTCTCTACCGTGAAATCCTCTCACCTACTGCAGCTCCGGTTTTAGTGACGCGACGACTACCGCTTTTAAAGCTACTTTCTGATTTCTGTATTTATCCTATGAAGCTTAAAAGGAAAGGGAAGAGTATCTATAGTAATATATAAGAACCTTTATTTACACATATTTTATACTGCTTTGAATGTTTTCTTAAGTATATCTGCTGTTGATCGGGGAAACTTTCTCCTTTGTGAGGACTGAGGAAAAGTTTTTTTTGTTTTTGGGTTTTCTATTGTTTTTGGAAGGTACTGGACCTAAGATTTTTTATTTGTGTGCTCGCTAAGATTTTGCAATCTTATGCCTACGTATTCCCGTAAAGAGATTTGGGAAATCAGAGCAACCGTAGTTCCTCCTATTCTATGGGAGGAAATTTGATGTCTTGTTCAAAGCCCGAGATTGAAGCAAAAGGGTATTTATCTCTTATTCAAAGCCCAAGATTGAAGCTAAAGAGTGTTTGTGTCTTGTTTAAAGCCCAAGATTGAAGCTAAAAGTTGATTGAAAGAGAGAATTTGTCATCTCTAAAGGGAGAAATCTCACCTATTCATCACAAATGTTGAGTAATTGGCTATACGGGAAGTTACTTTAACTGAGATGTGTGGAATCCAGCAATGCCATATCTTCCTTAATAGGAGAATTGAAATATCATGATGGAGGAAGCTTTAACTCAGTGTAGAGCAATTCCACTTTTTCCTTTATGAATCGTTCATGCTAAGAGAGGGACATTGGATTGGATGTGTAGAATCCAGAGGCTTGCCACTTATATCAGTTAGATGAAAGAGAAACTTTAGCCATGATAAAGGAGGGACCTCAGCTTGGATTTTGAATCAACAAGTGTGCCACTTACATCAATTATCTGGAAAAAAGATTTTGATTGTTTGTTTTGGTATGTTATGTATAGAGGGGATATCCTCATATAGAGAGGACTCATGGTCTCATCCATGGGCTTGATAAATTTTGTGCCTTGATCAAAGCCCGAGGTTGAAGCTAAAAAAGGGTTGAAAACTGACTCAACTGGGTAGCATTATATCTGTCTTGTACAAAGGCCAAGATTGAGGCTGATTGGGAAAATCATTATATGAAGCCTAAGAGTAGGTTGTCTCTTGCTGAGGATTTAATCAAATCCAAGGGAAGGTATGAATTGTTTTGAGGAATCTAAAGGGAAACTAGCTCTTAGTGGGGATTGGAGAAGACACTACTAGAAAAATGACATTTGGTTAAATGATTTTACATCAGGTATTTATTTCCACTGATGTAAAAATAACGCGATGGCAGTTTCGTAAATAATTAAAAATTTTGTTATAAGGATTTCACATCGGGCATTAATTCCAACCGATGTAAAAGCTTCGTAAAAAATAAGGGATTTAGGGATTTTACATCAGGTATTTATTTCCACCGATGTAAAAAATAACGCGGTGGCAGTTTCGTAAATAAATAAAAATTTTGTTATAAGGGATTTTATATCGGGCATTAATTTCAACCGATGCAAAGGCTTATTATTTGGGCCCTTATATCGGTCCATTTAATTACCCGATGTGAAAACCTCTCTCACAAAAGCACCTTATTTCGGTCCAATTCATTAACCGATGTGAAAACCTCCTCTCACTTAAACCCTAAAACAAAACGAATCCCGTTCCACCTTCTTTCTATCTTCATTTGTTTCCAAACCTATTTCCAAACCTCTTCTTTCTCTCAGCCTGAATCACTATGTCACGTCCAGCCTCTTCTTTCTCTCAGCCTGAATCACTCTGTCACGTCCGGCCTGCCTCCCTCCGTCGCGGCCTCTTTCGAATCACTCTGTCGCGACCTCTTTCGAATCACTCTGTCGCGGCCTGCCTCCCTCCGTCGCGGCCTGCCTCCCTCTGTCGCGCCTCTCGTCATTGTGTATTTTATTAATCTGAAAAACGTTCTTTGGCTCGTGCACCGCCGGTAAAGTGAGAGGGCAAACTCCTAAGGTTGCTGATTCGTCACCGCCGGTAAGTATTTTTACCTTTGATTTGATTGTTTGTTGTGATAAGTCACCGTCTGAGTATTTGTTGTGATTTGTCACCGTCTGGAGCTTCACGGCCAAAAACCCTAACTCAATATGATTTTTCTATTTGTTTTGGGTTATAAGGTTTTTCATTCCCCATAGGAACAAACATTTTAAAAACATTGTAAAAAAAATCTCGTAAAAACACAACAGTGTTTCACTCTACGAAAGAACATTGTAAAACAAACATCGTAAAATATACATAAATGAACATTTTTAATTCGCACAATCCCTATACAAAAGATCAATGTAAAAAAATCTTAAACGAACAAAATAACACATAAATGAGCATTCCCCGTATGAACGAACAATAAACATTGTAAAAAAGCACATGAACAAATTCCCCATATTAAAGAACATTATAAAAGTATTGTTAAAAAATGTTGTAGAAAAAGACAAGATCGAAATTTCCTCATAAAAAAAATTCCCATTTGAACGAACATGTAAAAAGCATCGTAAACAAACCAATCTTGCAAAAACCTTATATTTTCCATATCACAGATCTCTCTTTTTCTTCATAAAAATAAATAAATTTTTTTTATTAAAGTTCAAAATAACAAATAGTATTTAAGAGACAAAAATATATTTAAGGGAAAATCTTTTCCGTTTAAAATTTAAATTATTATTTTAATTTAACAATCATCTAACGATTCTTTGCATGATTTTCTTAAGTACTCATTTCAATCGTAAATATATAAAAAAAAATTAAACTATTGTCCTTCATATTATATTTATGAAAAACTTCTTCATCTTATTTATGTTAAGTACTTTAGTGGTTAAATTCTCTTGCAATTGCATTAAACTTCTTTATATTTAATTGATAATGTATCTTATGGTATTTCAATTTATTGACATAAAATAATCATGTATTTCTATTAATATTAACTCATATACACTATATGGTATAACCACTAGAAAATAACGAATTCATGTCAAGCATAAGTATTATGCAAACTACATATACTTTATTATTTGTTTTTTTACACTCATGCAAAATATGATCACATGTACTAATTATGAGGTTGTATAAAGATAAAGCATAAATTATGAAATACTTCAATTAATAAAAATTGTGTTTGGAGTTTATGTTATATAAATATTTCATTACATTTTGTGTTTTCTATTTAGTTTTTTGAAAAATTTATTTTGAAAAAAAAAAAGAAAATATTTTAATTTTTATCATAATATTTTTTTGTTATTATACTTGTTTAGATTTTATAACAATATAATTTATGTAGGTATAAGCAAATATGCAAAGTTTTTCATGTTAGTTTTTTTCTTCTCTTTATTTCTTTTATGCACTTTTATACATTCTTTACAATGTTGTAATACATTCTCTTGTACTTTCTAAATAAAAAACAAGACAAGACAGTAAACTTCAGTGTTAAGAAAAATATTTATGTCAAGTGTGGTAGTATCAAGGCGTTCTAATTATAAGGGAAATCAAATTCCTATATTATGTTTCTAAAATAGTTTTTAATTATAACTTTAAACATAATATATTTTTACTTAAATGCACTTTTGATTATCTGATATATGAAACCATTGATCTTCATTTTAAAAATCGTTTATTTAAACTCTACATTTAACTTTTTTTTGATTTTAATATCATTCAATTTGAATTTAATTTTTAATGACATGACATTTCAATTGATAATTTGTCAAAATTTAATTAGAAAATATAATTACACATTTTAATATGAGTAAGTTTTTTTGTGTTTGAAACAATATCCTTTGGAACAAACAACCCAACATAACACATGTTTCAACCAACCAAATTGAACAACCTAATATTATTGGAGTTTTCTCTTTTTAAAAATCACATCTACACAAATAAAAAATAAATTGTGAATGAAACTAAATAAAAACTTTTTTGACAAAAACTAGGTTATTGTAATGGTAGTGGTGAGAATGTGATAATGAATGGTCCAATATATCAAAATTATTAAATTACCTCAATCTAATATATCACCGTCTGAGTATTTGTTGCGATTTGTCACCGTCTGGAGCATCACGACCAAAAACCCTAACTCCTCCCAAAACACTGTCGTATATGTTAAACCCATAAACATTACAAAATATTAAACTACCTCAATCTAACTATTGTCAAAATAAAAGAAAAACAGAACCAAGTTTAAAGCTAGGTAGGTGCCTATATATTTTGGGTAAATTTTTTACAAAAAACCTCTCATAATCCTAATAGTATTTGTTAAAAGTTTAAAGTTTTTTTTTTAAATTGGTTTGATCAATCAAATTATATTGTACCACTTTGTATAAGGAAGTTCCCATAATCCTAATAGTATTTGTTAAAAGTTAAAAGTTTTTTTTTTAAATTGGTTTGATCAATCAAATTATATTGTACCACTTTGTATAAGGAAGTTGTTCAGCTGCAAAAGTAAGCACAAAAGAAGGGAAAGACAATGTTGAGAGATTAATGAAAATGGTTCTAAGAATGAGTGAAGCACATTTAGAAATAGAATTAAGTCATTGTGCGAGCGTCACTAATTTTCATATGTCAGCTAAGTGTATCAGAGAGCTGCTGATGGGTTTTCATTGGCTTGATGTGTCTACTAAGTTTGGTGCACGTAAGTACATTTTCTTATTTTATTAGTGTCAATATCTATTAATATGTTATATCTCTCATCACTTTTATTATAATGTTGATTTTAAAATTTTTCAGGTATATTCATCGTGTGTGTATTGATAATTCACAATCAGAAGTATATGGATTTATGGACTCTGCTATGTGTTCGTACATTGATAATGTGCCGAAAACTGAAGCAAATGTCAAAAAATACATACAAGATAAGTTACGTGACGAAAAGAGAGAGTGTCACTTGCTACCATTTATTCATGGGTAAGTTTGTATGAAATTGTGTTTTCTATTTTTTAATTTTGGTAACATAGATATTTCAATTTTGGTAACATGAAATTGTGACTTTTGTGTTTTCACACACACGTACAGAGGTCATTGGCAATTAATAGTCATGTGTCCAAAAGATAATACTGTGGTCGTCTTTTGTTCACTTCATCGGGAACTTAATCAAACCATGACGAAAATTGTTACAAAGTAAGTTTATCTTTTATGTTCACTTCATCCTATATACATAATTTGTTACAAAAGTAATTTCATATTTTATGTGGCTTTATATGGATTTTTTTCTTCTGAATTAGTGCTTTTGGGGTTCATTAAGCAGCAAATGGCATTAGAAAAAAGGCTACATGGCTTCAACCCAAGGTAAGCGTGGTGTAAATTATAATTATATATTTAATTTTATCATATAAGTATTCACTAATTATGTCATTCATTTGTAGACAAGGAAACAACATAACTCTAATGATTGTGGGTATTATGTGATGAAAAATATGTTGGATATTGTCTCTGCCAAGATAACCAGGTCTTGGATGAAGGTAATAAAAATGACTATAATTTGTTATTTTCTTTACGTTTTGCAACTTAATGTGAATTTTCAAAGAATAACTCTATTGTTATTTACATGTTGTAGGTATTTGATGACCCAACAGAATTAACACAAGATGATTTGTATGATTTACGACTTCGTTGGGCAACATGTTTCTTTGAGTTATATAAAGGTTAAGCTTGGTTGGTAATTCATCTTCTTGTGGATTGCAAGTTGGTAATTCAAGTGTGGGAAAGGACTTATAAATGGTTGGATATTTTTTTATTTTTTGTTGTTGTAGTAGTCCATCGTGTAAACCTCCTTATAATTTAGTACATTTGTGTGTATCCTATATTAGTACTTTTGTAAATCAATTATGGAATTTGAAAAATATATATATGTGTATACTAGATATTTGGTGCAATGAAATTAGATTTGTGAGAAAAATATGAAAATAGCGACCTAAATGTGGTCTATGTGATGTTAGGAAACTATGGAAAATAGCGACCTAATTATGGTCTGTGTGATGTTGGAAAAATATGAAAAATTATTTAGAATTATTACAGTATTTTTTACATCGGTTATTAGCAAAACCGATGTAACACACAACATTTTTACATCGGGCAAACAACAAAACCGATGTAAAAAGTCATACCTGGCGCGTTTGATATTTTTATGCAATACTTTTTACATCGGTTTCAGGTTACAACCGATGTAACCAAACCAACCTTTTACATCAGTTTCGAGTTACAACCGATGTAAAAACACTCTTTTATATATAAAAAAAGTACAATTATATTTTTTTTTCACATCAGACTTAAAAAGTTAACCGATGTGGTTGGTGACATTTTTACTTCAGGCCATAACCCGATGTAAAATGTCTTTGATTTACTACATCGCCTGACTTTACATCGGACCCAGACCCGATCTAAAAAGTCATTTTCGCCCGATGTAAAAAGTCATTTATGTACTAGTGAGAGTTGATTTATCAGATGCTATGAGGCTCTAATACTCTTGGGGATTTGTTGATGGTAATCTGATCCTGGCTGGGGATTTTTAAAGATGAAAGCCAAATCTTGTTGAGGACCAGAAGGGCCCTGGAGGATGAGTTTGAATGCCTTAAAGGTTTTGACTCTCCTCGAGACTGCTATATTGATAAAGATGACTAGGGTCTATCCTATGTTTTTAGGAAGCCTGAGGGTTCTTGTATTAAGTCCAAGAGGAGACTATGAGGGTCACTTTCCAAGTCTACTTGTATGAAGCCCAAGAGAAGGCTGGGAGTACCCAAGTCTCTTAAGAAGAGGCAGACTCTGGTTGGAGAAAGATTTTTGTATGATGCCCAGGAGGAGGTTGATGGTTCTAGAGATGAAGATCAACCCTTGAATGATTGGATGTTCTAGAGTTTTTTACTTTTCTGAGGATTGAACTAGTAGAGATGACTAAACTCTTTCTTATGCTTTTAGGAAGTCTTTGGGTCCTTGTACTAAGCCCAAGAGGAGGTTGGGATGCTTCTGGGAAGCCTATGGGTCCTCGTGCTAAGCCCAAAAGGAGGTTGTGGGGAACTTCTAAGAAGCCTATGGGTCCAAGCCTAAGAAAAGTTCAAGAAAAGTTTCACTGGGAAATAATCCTTTCTTTGCTGAACAGTTCTAAGGTTTAAAGAAATTCAAAAGAGGTTTTACCAGGAATTAATCCTCTTTGGGGAAATGAATTTCTTTGGATAAGAATAAACTAGTTTATTGAACTAAGTTAAAAGTATCCTACTGTTTAACCTAAGTGTGAACTGAGGATGACCTAACTGCCAAGGGAACTCTAGATAGGTATGCACAAATATATACAGATAAGTGGTTTAACAGGTATGTAAATAAGTATGCATTGAAAAGGTGATGGGTTTTATTCTCTGGATAGAGGCCCAAGTGTATTGTGATTGGTTGTATTGATTATCACTGTATGATTAAGGTTTTGAGAAATTGAAGAAAGTTTTGAGAAAACTTTTAATTTGAATTTGAATTTGAATTAAAAAGAATGTTGTTGTTATTTGAATGAATTGAAAAGAAAGCTTAGAGCTTATAACTCAAAGAGAGACCCAATTGGTCTAAGAGCAGTTTCACCGGGAATAATGCTCCTCTTAGTACCAGTGTAATTTGAATCTTCTTTTTATTATAAAAAAAGGAAAGGGATGGGACTTACACTCTATTAAGAGGCCCAAGTTAATATATTTTTTGAATGAAAGAATGAAATAATAGTATTGGGTCTTATACTCGGGGAGAGGCCCAGTTGTTTTCAAATAGTTTAAAACAGATAGATGATTTTGAAAATAGAGATATAGGGCTTACAACTCAAGGAGAGGCCAATGGAGGTTGTTTATTGTTTAAAACAAAGTTTATGTGCAAAAGATTGGGGCTTATACTCAAGGAGAGACCCAGATGATTTATTTTGAAAACAATTATCGTACTACGATACCGAAAGACGTTGTGGGACTTATACTATAGCAGATGCCCAAAATTTATTTATGTACATAAGGGGTTGGGTCTTACACTCTAATAGAGGCCCAATTGTGTTTGAAAGGAAGTTTTGAAAGATTGAATCAAAGAAAACCCTAATTTCATTTTTTAAGATATTTTTTCAAAGAAAAATCAATTAAAAATAATATAAAATACCAAAAAAATTCAATAAACATGTTATGAATTATGATTAAGGTTTATAAAATGAGGTTTTATTCACGTGATGATTTAAAATCAAATTGGTTTTGAAAAATCAAGAAAAAGAAATTATTTAAAATGTTTAAAAACAAATTAAAATAAAAATCTATAAAATATTCAAAAATATATCAAATGAATAATATTTTTCTGATTTTTTGTGGAATAAAAATTTTAAACATGTGAAGGGTTTATGTTTAAAAAATCATTTGAAAAAGATTAAAATTGGAAGAGAAATTTATTTTTGAAAATAATTAAGAAACTAATTAAAATTTTGAAAATTTGAAAAAAGGTGCCAACGGTCATCTTCTTCCTCGCGCGTATCCTCCATGGTCGTTTTGCAAAACCTCTCATATCTCTCTCAACACGTAACGATTTTGCACAATGTAAACTTGAAAGTTGTGTGTTTTTGAACAAGGATTTCAATGATACCAATTAATTACATTTCTTTTAAGTGCAGAGTGAGATATCATGTGAAGAATAGATGAACCCAAATTTTTGCAAGAACACTATAAAATCCTATACACGATTGATACATAGCAATTGATTGAGGGAAAACACTCTACATAAGTGCAGAAACATGTTGATAACTTGAAAATGAAAACACATTTATGATGCATGGATCATGGAGTTTGAAGAGTTCAGGCTTACTTGTGCAAGAGTAAATCGAGTCCTCAGTTGTAGGTGTTTAAGAAGTGTTTTGATGATCTGGACAACTTCCTTGGACCTCAAGTAGTGTGTTGAGATGCTTGAAATGGATTGAAAACCTCTAGGTTGGTGGGAACGGCTCCAACTGTAGATGGCTTTGGGATGAGGTATGAACTTGATGAATCTGGTGTTACAGATGTTGTTCAAGTGTTTAGAGCATTCATATATGATGTATGTGAGGTGTTAGGACCATTTGTTTGAGTGGAATTGCTCTCTATCTCAAAACATGATTCTCACTTCTTTGGAAATGGATTTTTTGATGCACAAGAGGGAAATGGTGGAAAATATGTGTTGTGATGTTTTTATGTGTTTTGATCAACCAGAAATGACCTCTATTTATAGTAGAGGAAGTTTGTTTTGCAAGGAATGGTGAATGTGGGCTAGATCACCATATTGTCCAATGGATATGGCTAGGTGTTCAAAGTTTCCTCTAGCCATTGACTTGAGTTATACTTTGTAGGTTTAGGTCTTCTGATCCTTGGCTAAAGCTTGACTCATTTGGACTGATATGGCTTGGTTCATGACATCTCAATGCATCCTTTCAATGCCATATGACAAAATTGAATTTTGGATTTGCAACATTGATGATCACATGCCAAAGGGATAGGATTCTTGACTAATTAACCTTATGGTTCAGATTCTTCATCATTTAGGTTGATATTGGACAGAAATCCAATGATGCAAGTCTCCAAAATTGGCTCAAGGAATCATGGGATACAAGTTACATGCAAATGTTGTCAAAAAATAGTTTGTATCAAGGCATATTGTGAGGTTTATAACTCTTTGCTCATGTTGAATCAATGGATGTTCTTGTACTCTTTGGAAAGCTTGTATATCAAATTTCACCTTTGAAGTTTACATTTGGTCTTTATTCATCTTGGATCATAATGAAAAATGCCTCCAAAGTTGGACAAAACATGAAATCGATTCTGCCTAAAAGTTTTCTAAGTGTCAAGGTTCAAATCTTATGAAACCTTAACTTTATGGCCTTATAACTCAAAATCTAGGCTTTTTTTTTTACCATGGATCAGTATAACACTTTTGTAGTATGTAATGAGAGCTTTCATTTGAGCTTTGGATGGAAGAAAATGGTTGCTTGGATCATAAGTTACGGCCTTGCAAAGTTGGGTAAAAATCACTTTTTTTTCATAACTTAGTGAAATTTCAAGTTTCTCAAGGTTGCCCTTTTTGCAAGTAACCTCAATTTTTCTTGATTGATGATGATCCAAATTACAAGTTAACATTCTTTTTGACCTAAAGAGGCCAAGTTTGTCAAAAAAATCCCAAAAGTCAAACTTGGTTTTGGTCACAGTTGACTTTTTGTATCAGATGAATTTTGGACTTTGTGATCCTTTATGGAATCAAGTCCTTGGGCTTAATTGAACCTAATGGATGGATTCCATAGGTGTTTTAGAGTGTCTTGAATCATCCCCCAAGGTTTGAGATCATGTTTTGGTCAAAAGTCAAAGCTATGGTTGACTTTTTCCCAAAAATCCTAGTTTGTGGTCCAGATGAATTTGAATCTTTGCATTGCTTATGAACCAAGTTCTTTGAATCAATCCAATCTTGTGAATGGATAAATATGATGAATTTGAGGTCCTTAAAGCATATCTTGAGGTCTTGGCTCATACCTTGCTCTAAAAGTCAACTTGGGGACTGAATTATTTATAAAAAAAACCTAATTCCTTATTTGTGATGAATGCATCCCCTGAGACTATTTTGAACTTATAAATGGACGCATTGGGTCCTTTTGAGCTTCTTGAATCATGTTTTAAAGTATTGGCTCATGCCCAGATGAAAATTTCTCTCTAGAGGCCTTGGTCGATCAAAACCCTAATTTGGTGACACTAATGATCTTGAGGCTTGATCAACTTGAAATGTTGTATTTTTGTGTTAGATTTTTGATGTGGGAGACCTCTTGATCCTTAATGTATGTTTGAGAGGTTTGATAAGTTGGAGATCATGTCAATTCTTGATTGATCCTTTGCCTGAGTGCTCTGAGAGGGCTCAAAAACCCTAATTCTTGGCTAGAGTGAACACTCAACAATCTTTGAGAGGATTGATGAGGTAAATCCAAATTATGGTGATGGCTTGCACAATGATGTGAAGTCTTGTGGTGAAAATTTAGGGTATGACAGATGCCCCTATTTGATCTTCTTGGACCTGAAGGTGTGAATGACGAGACATTCGGATATTCAAGGTAAAAGAGGATTAAATATTAGAATACCCAAAATTTTGATTGTGGTTGCGAATGGTAGCTGATTTACTCATCCATCTTATTTGCTAAGTAATGCTACTTAGAAAAGGGTAAAACTTCCCCTCGATCCTGGTCTTCATGCACGGAACTGGTCTTAGTTTCTTTTGAAATAAACTTCTCCTCGATCCTGGTGTTCAGCCACGGAACTGGTCTTAGTTTCTTCTTGTCAAGTACTTATCTTCACAAGGAATGCTATTTGTTATGGTTTTTTTTATCAAACTTCTCGCCGAGATTTACTGGGGAGATGTCATTTGATGGAAAAAGATTTGATGTGAGACTTGTCTGGGATAACCATTTGTCTGAACTGCAGAGGTGTGCAAACTTCTCTGTTGGAGATGCCATTTGTTGGAGAAATTATATCATACTTCCCTTCTTGACTTTTTCGGAGAGACGCCATGTGATGTCATTCAATTTTGAGGTGCTGATGACTTCCTTGAAAGTAGGACAAACTTCTCGGGGAGAGACTGCAATTTGTCAACTTTATTTGGAAATCTACGAGGGCAAGAACAAACTTCCTTGTTTGCCAATCGGTAGATATTTCTTGGGGGATGTGATGTCCATGTTGCTAAAAGTCTTTTGTTGAGAAGCTTCCGCGGGGGATTTTCCTTAATCCGGGAAAGCAAAATATCATCTTCAATGGTGAAGAGTGAAGTTCCAAAGGTGTATAACCAAATGCCTTCTTGCCTTTCAGAGGTTCAAGTTATCAAGGTGGTCGAGAACCGATTTCAATCCAAGAATAAGCTGGAGAGAGATTGTTTAGATGATACATTTCCCGGTGAGGAAAGAACTCAAACCGGGATTTTATCCTATCTGATTATGGAAAGGAAGACTGACAACTTGAATGGAGAGAGAACATTTATCACTTGGGGATAAACGTGACCAAAGTGATCGAAATATGATATGCAATATGAATATGAATATGAATATGAATCAATTATGCATGATGTATGTATGAAATGCTTATGCTGACAAGACAAACATGACATACGAAATGGTGATGATCACAATTGGATACCTGGCCACTGCGGGGGATAAAAAGTATTAATGGTGATGAGTATTTGGGGACACAAAGCTCTACAGTTTATCCTCAACTACCTTTGGTAGTAACAAGATGTGACTCCTGAAGAGTGAAAACTTTTACCGGTGTTTTCTGAAGGTAGCAGCTTGTCAGAGGAAGGAAATCTTGTTCCTACCTTTATTCTCGGGGATAGAAACCCTACTGGGGATGACAGATGGGATATTCCATCTGAAGTAATTGATCCTTTATCCAGGGTGTACTGATCACAAGGAGTATTTTGATTCGGCATTTTGAAGTGTGATCACTTCCGGAGAAGCCGTCGATGTTCCTTTTTGTGTTCAGTAATCAAAAGGAAATTATCGTCTTTATTTTAAAAGCGGAAGTAAAAAATAAAAATTCATGTTTTTAAAACAAAAGTAAATTCATTTTCTGTGTTCCAAGAATGTTAATCAGATAAACATGTCATTTTGTAAAGTAGAATAAATGAGAATTGCAAACAAAAGGAACAAGGGCTCAAATTTATTGATAGAATGATAATCAGCCTAATGCGTGATTCCATGGAGCATTACAAAGTTTTAGAAAATGGTAATTTAAAGGAAAAGGGGCTACATTGAAACATAACGACCATTATCCTTCCACCAACTTTGAATTCTGGATATTTTTGAGCTTCTATTGAAGGTGATCTCTGATTAAGGATTTCTCAACAGATGACGTATCCTCTGAGGAGCCAATCTTGTCGGATGTAGTTACTTGCCATAAATCCCTAATTTTTGCCTAGATTTCCTTTTCAGTTTTTCAATCCATTGGGATGATTATCGTTTATGTGTCTAATTTTTGCCTGGACCGCCCTTTCGGGTTTTCAATCCACTGATACGCTCTTTTGGCCTAAGTCGCCCTTTCGGGTTTTCAACTTAGCGAGCTTTTTTCTTTATGTTTTTGTTTTTAAGCGAAGTATTTCTTGACTGCATCAACATTTGTGGGATAAGTAAACTCCTCTCCATCCATGGTTATGAGTTATAAGGCACTGCCTGAGAAGGATTTCTTAACAACATAGAGGCCATCGTAATTTGGAGTCCATTTGCCCCTGGAATCAGTGAGAATTGATTGTATCTTCTTGAGCACGAGGTCTCCTTCTCTGAAGACACGGGGTCAGACCTTTTTGTCAAACGCCTTCTTCATTCTTTGCTGATATAACTGACCATGGCATAAAGTCATCACTCTCTTTTCTTCAATTAAGTTCAGTTCATCGTATCTACTTTGACACCATTCAGCTTCCGTTAGCTTGGCTTCCATAAAGACTCTTATTGATGGGATCTCTACTTCTATGGGGAGTACTGCCTCCATGCCATATACTAGATAGAAAGGGGTGGCCCCTGTTGAAGTGCGGACAGATGTACGATAACCTTGAAGAGCAAATGGTAGCATCTCATGTCAATCTTTATAGGTTACAACCATCTTCTAAATGATCTTCTTGATATTTTTGTTGGCTGCTTCTACCGCTCCATTCATTTTAGGCCAGTAAGGAGATGAGTTATGGTGTTCAATTTTGAACTCAGCCAATAATTCTTTCATCATCTTGTTGTTCAGGTTTGATCCATTATCAGTAATGATCTGGCTTAGAACACCATAACGACAGATGAGATTGTTCTTGTTAAATAGGACCACCACTTGCCTAGTCATATTGGTGTATGATGCTGCTTTAACCCATTTGGTGAAGTAATCAATGGCTACCAGAATGAACCGATGTCCGTTTGAGGCTTTGGGTTCAATCATGCCAACCATGTCAATTCCCCATATAGAAAAAGGCCATGGAGAAGAAAGAACTTTGAGGTGCGTTGGTGGTACATGGATTTTTTCAGCGTATATCTGACACTTGTGACATTTCCTCATGTACTTTTAGCAATCGAATTCCATTGTCAGCCAATAATATTCTTCTCTCATAATTTTTCTTTCCATTGTGTGTCCATTGGCATGAGTGCCAAAGGATCCTTTGTGAATCTCTTTCATTAACATGTTTTCTTCGTGTCTGTCTACGCATCTGAGCAAAACCCTATTGAAGTTTCTCTTGTAGAGCACATCATTGTTCAGGAAGAAGTTGTCATCCAGTCTTCTGAGAGTCTTCCTATCTTTTCTTGATGCCCAAGTAGGTATTCTTGTCTTTGAAGGAAGCACTTGATATCATGATACCATGGTTTGTCATCAATGACTGCTTTAACCACAAATATGTAAGCGGGCCTATCAAGGCGCATTATGTCAATATTGGGTACGTCATTCCATCGATTCACACTAATCATGGAGGATAGGGTAGCCAGTGCGTCAGCCATGTGGTTTTCTTCACGAGGAATGTGATGAAACTCAATTTTGTTGAAGAAGGGTAACAACCTTCTTGCGTAGTCTTTATAAGGAATCAATCCCAGTTGATATGTGTTCCACTCTCCTTTGATCTGATTTATAACCAGGGCTGAATCTCCATACACATCCAAGTTCTTTATCCTTAAGTCGATAGCTTCTTCGAGGCCCATGATGCAAGCTTCGTATTCAGCCTCATTGTTTGTACATTTGAATGCCAATCCGGCGGTGAAAGGAATATGGGTACCCTAAGGGGTAACAATGATCGCCCCAATTCTATTTCCATCGAGACCCACTAGGCCTTAAAATTAGACTCCATATTTTTCAGGGATTTTTTTATCTCAGCCCTAAAAAGGCCGCTACCCATTAGGGTTAGGCCATATGGGCTGTGGGTAGTCCATTAGGCCCACATCACTATAAATTTTAAAAAATTATATTAATACTTATATTGTCTTACTCCAAAATAACACATTGATTTTTCTCATCTCAATAAATTTTATCTTTATTCTATTCAATCTTTCTCTTTTAAATATTATATATTAATATAAATAACACTCTCGTATTCTATTAATTTCTCTTATGTTAAATATTCGAGTATTATTTTATACAATTTAGACATGTATTGTATGTAAAAACACATTATAGTATTTATAAAAGATAATAAAGTACTTATAGATGTATTATGTTTAAAATAATATAATTTTTAATTTTATTTATAATAAATTTTATGAAATTTTTATTTTAATTTTCTACTAAAAAAAGTCCGTTTAGGGCCGAGTAGCCCTAAAACCATCTAGGGTTGGGCTCGGGTAGTAATTTTCGAGCTCATATTAGAAATGGGCTTTTTTGGCCCAATCCTAAAAAGCCCGAGTTCACCAGGGTCGACCCATTTAGGGTCGAATAGCCCATTTTAACAGCTCTACATACAACCAACAAATTCAAAAAATCAAACCTAAAACTCCACCTCTTCAAGAATCTCATCCTCAACCTCTATCCAAAAACATCAAAATCACAACAATTTCTCAACCACAAAACAAACCCAGAAATTCATAGGCTCAAAAACATTTTTGAACCTTCATCCCCAAACTCAGGACGTTCAAAACATTCCATCAAAATAAAGAACAAATTCATCCTTGTTAACAACTTCTTTCAACAAACAACCAATAAATCTAGAAAATCAAAGTCATAACTTCATCTCCTCATGAATCTCATCTTCAACCTTCATCAAAAAATCATCAAATCAAACCTACTTGGACCGATTTCTCATCCACAAATTTATCATATATCCGCAAATTCTAAATCCAAACCCTTTCATTTCTTCATCCTTTGAACCCTAACCCTAACTCTACCCACAAACTTTGAAATCTAATCCTCATCCCCATACCTCATGGTTGATTCCTTTTTCTTAACTTTTATCTGAAAAAATGTATTTTTTTGCTTAACTTTTTTACAACATCGTCTTTTATTTTCTCTCCTCCAATTTCCTTTTGAAATTTTTTTTAAAATTTTCTTTCATCTTCAATATGTTTTTGTAATGAAAAATATGAACATGATCTCTAAAACCAAACTCAAATTATCAATAAGATTTTAACCATTAATTTAATTGTCATAAGTGGATATTATTATTTTTTAGCTTATTTTCTTTTATTGTACTTCTATCCTATTTTATCTGTCTATTTTTTTTATGATTATTATGTATGAATATTTTTTATAGGAAATTTTCGATTTAAGAAAGAATAGAACAAAATATATATTTCCAATACCATAAGATATAATAAGATAATACATAGTTGCAAGAACATCATCAAATAATTATATAATTTAATAGAAGTTAAAAACAAAAGAATAAGCAAAAAAACTTTAAGTACTTACCATTGATTTTTATATTTTGTTTGTTAGAGAGTTAGATAAGAATGAAAGAAAGGAAGGAAAATATAATAAGAAAATGCAAGAATGAAAGTGAATGAGATGAAATGATGGGAGAAGACTACTTTTATAAAAAAATATTCAAAGAAGTGTGTGTGAGAAGTTTGATATTAGAAATTCAAATTTTAAAATTTAAAGAGTAGAACCAGACCTAAAAAGGACAATTGAAACTGACATTGAAATGGAACCAGACCTGACATCTGGTTGGAAAAAAGCAAATTTAGGCAAATTTTGCCCCCAAATTAATGAGGTGACAGCAAATTAACAAAGGATAAAATGGTAAATTCCAGAACTATTAATGTTTTTATTGTTAGAATTAACCCAAAACCTATGGGAATTCCGACCCTATCTTGATAAACAAGAAGGGTTCTTAGCACAACAATACCAAAGAAAAGAAGAAAATAGAGAAAGAAAGGAAATTAGGATTCTAAGAGAATTTGGAGAAGAAGGTTACTACCCACAAACTGTGGGATTTTTCTCTTTCTATTCACTTGCAACTGCAAACTGTGAATTACAATGTGTTGTTATTATTTACAAAAATAAGGGTTACTCCCTATTTATAGATTTAGGTTTACTTGTTCTCCAAGCCAAAGCCCAAAACTATAAAAGCCCAAAATACCTATTTTGGAACTATATCAAATCAAATCTAAATCAAATCTGTGTGAAACAACTGTTTCGACACACCCTTGCTTCGACACTTTGACACAAGGAATTGCAATTTAACACACCACCTAATTCATTGTTTCTAAGCTATCTACATTCATCATGGCTCTTAGTATTCTGAAACCTTCGACCTGGACTCCATTCGACATGATATATGTAATCTGATTCTCAATTCTACAATGTTCCAAGTTCATCTTCCCTTCTGCTTTACATGCACAAAGAGAAGCAACTATATATTCTGCTTCACATGATGACAATGCCACTACTAGCTCCTTTCTCGAACTCCAAGCAACTGGTGCACCACCTAACATAAACATATATCCAGCTGTGGATTTTCTATCCTCAACATCACTACACCAGCTAGAGTCGGTGTATTCCACTAACTTGCATTATTTCCCTTCGTTAGCTGCAGGAAACAAAATGTCATAGTCGAGAGTTCCTTTCAGATACCTCAGTATCTTCTTCGTTGGTGCTAGGTGTGACACCTTTGGCTTCTGCATGAATCTACTCACTATACCCACATTGTATGCTAAATCAGGCCTTGTATGACAAAGGTATCTAAGTGACCCAATAAGTCTTCTGTATTGGGTTGGGTCGACAATATCTTCATCTGAATCCTTCGACAGTTGCACTCTGGTCTCAGCTGGAGTCCAAGTTGGGTTGCAATCTTGCATCTCAAATCTCTTATGTATTTCTCCTGCATATCTTCTTTGGTGCATCATCAAACCTCTACTAGTCTTGTAGAATTCGATGCCAAGGAAATATGAGATATTTCCCAAGTATAACATTTCAAACTCCTCGCTTAGGTCATGTTTGAAATCTTCGATCTCCTTTTTGCAACTCCCTGTTATCAACAGGTCATCGACATAGAGACATAGTATAAGCAATTCATTATTGCTTCTCCTTACATACACTCCATGCTCAGTCGTACACTTCACAAATTCCTTCTCCCTTAAGAAGCTGTCGATTTTCTTATTTCAAGCTCTTGGAGCTTGCTTAAGTCAATACAGGGCTTTATGCAGCCTGTACACCTTTCCTTCTTCACCTCATTTCACATACCCAGCTAGTTGTGCGACATAAACTTCTTCATCTAAGGGGCCATTAAGGAATGCACACTTCACGTCCATCTGACATGTGTGCCAATTGTTCATATTTGCTAGACCAACAATCAACCTAATTGTTTCGATCCTAGTAACATGTGCGAACATTTCATCGAAGTCGATTCCTTCCTTCTGAAGAAATCCTTTCGCCACAAGTCTTGCCTTGTGTCGAGTTACCACTCCTCTAGGATTCACCTTCACCTTGTAAACCCACTTCACATTAATTACCTTCTTTCCTTGAGGCAATTCAACAAGTGACCAGGTGTTGTTAACTTCGATGGACTCTTACTCCTCATTCATTGCTTTCACCCACTTCGAATCTTTCAATGCCTCAGCTGCATTGACTGGTTCGACATCTGCATAGAAAGCATAATGTACCAGCTCACCCTCTTCATCAACCACATCATCTGATGTAATTACACATTCTTACAACCTTGCAGGCATGTGTCTTGTTCGTCGAGGTCTGCTTGGACCTACTTCATCTATGACTGGTTCCTGTCGAACTTCTCTTTCGACTTCAGTGGATGGTTCTTCACAAGAGATTCTCACTGAATCCTTCTTGGAATTCTCAATCCAGTCCCATTCTTTAAGCTCATCTATGATCACCTCCCTGATGATCATTACCTGCTTATTCACTGGGTCGAACAGTTTGTAACCTCCAGTCGAATGATATCCTATCAAGATCATTTGATTCGACTTGTCATCAAGCTTCCTTCTCAACTGATCTGGCACATGTCTATGTGCTATAGATCCAAACACCTTCAAGTGACTGAGGCTAGGCTTGACACCAAACCAAAATTCTTCTGGTGTGACTCCTTCAAGCTTCTTCGTCAGACATCTATTCAAAATATATGTTGCTTTCGAAACCGCTTCTCCCCATAATTCTTTGGGTAAGTGCTTTCCATTCAACATACTTCTCACAATGTTCTTGATGGTTCTGTTCTTTTGTTCTGCAACTCCATTTTGCTATGGAGTATAGGGTGGCACCACCTCATGCACAATCCCTTCTTTTTCGCATAATGCATTGAACTCTTTTTAAACATACTCTCCACCACCATTAGTCCTCAAAATTTTCAACTTTCGACCACTCTGTCTTTCGACCATGGATTTGAATCTGGCAAATACCTCGATCACATCACTTTTCTTCTTGATGAGGTAAGTCCATAACTTTCGACTGTAATCATCTATGAACGTGACAAAGTATTTGTTGCCACCAATCGAATCCACCTAGATTGGACCACATACATCAGAGTATATGACTTCCAGAATTGTCTTCGACTTCCTTCCTACATCCTTACTTAAGTTATTCTTGTGGTGTTTCGACTGAACACACTCTTCACAGACTTCACTTGGAATGTCGATTTCTGGTAATCCTGAAACCATATTTCTTCTCTTTAGCTCTCTGATGTCATTGAAGTTGAGATGGCCTAGTTGAAAATGCCATAACCACTCATCTCTGCTGGCTGTAGTTGCTAGGCACTTGTGCTCCATCACTTTGAGTTCAATCTTGAAGGTCCTATTCTAAGATGAAATTATGGTATATCAGACTACAGATGTCCTATAGAATGTCTGGACATCTGATCTGAACAAAACAGCATGGCAAGGTATAAACAATTAAAACCAGTACAGAAAAACATAAACCACACATAGAATTTGTTCACCCAGTTCGATCTAACAATCTACATTTGGGGGCATACCAAGCCAGGAAGGAAGTCCACTATTAGCAGTATCAAATTACAGACTCAACAAACCAGTTGACAATCCACTAACTTAATCACTACCCAATGACCCTTCTATCTAAGTCCTCCCTAGATAAAAGACTCCATCTCACCCCCAATCATCGCAATGATGTCTAGCAGTCAACACCTCAGCCACTGCATCAACAGCTTGATTCCCAAAAACTCTTCAATCACAGAAAAATAGAAGACACACTTCAATAACAATATCTAGACATGACACACATGACTAAGAACAATACTTAGAGTTGCTTAACAGCTTCCTCCAAGGACAACACTCACTCTTGCTTAAAAGCTTCGAGGAGTACAGTGACCATCTCACAATCTGAGTGGTTCACACATACCAACTCTCCTAGAGAGTGGTTCACAAGAACGAAACCCTAATAATTTTACATCTTAGAATCGTTATTAAATCAGGTTATAAACACTCCTATTTATAACCTACATCCCAACTGGATTTGGGCTTCAAATCACAGCATATCAGCTGCTACAAATCAGCAGAAACTTCTTCTATATAATAGGTCTTCAATCAAATATTTCCTAATATGTCTCCATATTTAGAAAGTAGTGAAAATCCGAAAACCAACACAAAATCTCAACTCAATTACTTTGGACGCCACATAGGATAACTAAATATTCACAGAATATTTAGTAACAAATAACAACTAACAGAATCTTCCTTTTAATCCAATAACAGACGCGATGTCCTATGATCCAGGATGGGACATCTTTATCCGACATGTTTAATGCAGAATATTAGAACATCTTGTTTCAACATCTTGATTAACCATCATATGACAGCACCATTGTTTTACCAAAATTGTAGCCAATTACAAGAACCAACATAAGACATTTGAGCCTTCAAGATCAACCTACCACCTGCGTCGAGGACTCTCATTATCTTGTCTTCGACAACTACCATGTAGTTCTTTCGACCAGCTGCCCTATACTGAGCAAATTACTCTTCATGCCTGGTATGTACAACACATTGGAAATTGTTGACCTCTTTCCATCTTTCCTCATAATCAGAACATCACCAACACCTTCAGCTGCTAGAGTGTTGTCATTGAGGGCTTCATGTTGACAAATAAATCTTTCCTTCCATTCATGTGTGATGAGCATCCTGAGTCCAAGTACCACTGATCTTGAAATCTTTCTTCATCTCTTGTTGTGATCAACAACAACGTCTCTTCTTCTCCATGTTTCGCCATCTTTGCATCAGTTTCTTGATTTTTCTTCTTTTTTGGATAGACACTAAAATAGTGGCCATACTTCTGACAATTGAAACATTGAATGTGACTTTTGTCAGATTTTCGACCACCACCTCTTCCTCTACCTGCAGCACCACCTCTTTGGTTGCCTTGGTTCCGGGGTTTTCTCTTATTCGACCAGTTTCCTCCTCTACCTTTGTTGCCATTCCCGCTTCCTTTGCCTTTTCTTTCCTTTTCTGAGTGCGCCTGGAAAGCCATATCATCATTTGTTCATGAGACTCAAGCGTCCCTTGAAGCTCTTCCTTCGTCAATACTGACAAGTCTTTCGACTCTTCTATGGCTACTACCACGTGGTCGAATTTTGGAGCCAATGACCTCAAGATCTTTGCAACAACTGATCTTGATGTCAACACCTCTCCACATACCTTGATTTGATTCACCGGCTTTGTCACTCTGGTGAAGAAATCTGTTATACTTTCATTGTCTTCCATCTGAAGCAACTCATAGGTTCTCTTGTGAGTTTGTAACATCACCTCTTTCACCTTCTCTGCGCCTCCAAACGACTTTTCAAGAATCTCCCATGCTTCCTTCGCTGACTCTACATCACTAACCTTTTCAAAGTTATCTGAATAAACACACTTATGGATTATAAAGAGAACTTTATAATCTTTCTTCTTCAACTCTTTGTGTGCAGCCTTTTCTTGATCTGTCGCATTCTCTGCAAGCGGTGTTACTTCTTCCTTCACAAGATCCCAAAGATCTTGATAACAGAAAATCACCTTCATCTGCTTGCAGCAATTCTCATAATTATCTTTCTTGAGAATCGGAAGACTCGCCGAAAAGTACCCGTTCAGATGATTCATTGCCATCACGATTTTCCTTCCCTGAATCGCAACCGGAGCTCTATATACCAGATGTTGGAATTAACCCAAAACCTATGGAAATTCCGACCCTATCTTGATAAACAAGAAGGGTTCTTAGCGCAGCAATACCAAAGAAAAGAAGAAAATAGAGAAAGAAAAGAAATTAGGATTCTAAGAGAATTTGGAGAAGAAGGTTGATACCCACAAACTGTGGGATTTTTCACTTTCTATTCATTTGCAACTGCAAACCGTGAATTACAATGTGTTGTTATTATTTACAAAAATAAGGGTTACTCCCTATTTATAGATTTAGGTTTACTTGTTCTCCAAGCCAAAGCCCAAAATACCCATTTTGGAACTATATCAAATCAAATCTAAATCATATCTAAATCAAATCTGTGTGAAACAACTGTTTTGACACACCCTTACTTCGACACTTCAACACAAGGAATTACAATTTAACACTTATATTATAGATAGATTAAATGATAGGAGTCAGCGCATGATCCTAATTGGTTACCATCCCAATGGAGCATACATTTTGTATGATGCTAAAAGATAAAAGGTAGTCCTTAGTAGAGATACGATGATTGATGAAAGCCAAAATTGGCATTACGAAAAGAGTTCATATAACACATAATCGATTCAAAGTTGATATGATGTTAGTCATACAACACTTTTGGTTGACGATGAGCCAAATAATACCACAAATGATGAGAAACTTCCATGGAGGTCAGGTCGAGCAAGAACTCAATCTCTTAGATTGAGTAACTATGAAATACTCCTTGAAACTACAATGACCGGGGAAGGAGATCTATTATAAGAGGCAATTATTGTTGAAACAAAACATGTGAACTTGGAGAAAGCCTTAAATGATTCAAAATGGATGGCTGCTTTGAATAATGAGATCAAATTAATTGAAAATAATTGTACTTGGAAACTAGTTGGTAAAAACAAGTGGAAAAAATTCTATTAATGTATAGTGGATCTTAAAACTGAAGACGAAGTCAAATGGTGAGATAGTCAAGTATAACGCTATACTAAATGCCAAAAGATTTCTTTAAAGACTGAACCTAAAATTTAATGAGATTGTTGTACTAGTGGAAAGAATTGAAACAATTGGATTGGTTGCAGCAATGGCGTCATATTAGGATTGGAACATGTATCATCTTGATGTAAAGTCAAATTTCTTCAATGACTCCCTAGAAAGTATATGTAAGGTAGCCACCTAGCTTTGAGAAAATTGATCTAAGAGACAAACTATACATGCTATATAAGGTTATATATGGCTTAAACAAGCCTATTGAGCTTGTAAGTTTTCGTAGTATCCCAATTTTGTCCAAGTTATTGAAATTTAAATTTAAATTTAAATTTTTATTTTATTTAATCTTTGAATTTATGTAGTTTAATTTTATTTTAAAAAAAACAAAAAAAATAATAAAATAAATTTTATTTCATTTTTGTATTTATTTAGTTTAATTTCAATTATTCCTTTTATTTCTAAAAAATAAATAAACTTTTGTTTTATAATTCATTTAGCATTTATTTGGCAAAATAATAAATAATAAAAAATGTGTGAATTTTACTTTATTTCCAATTGTTATCTTAAGATTTAAGGAAAAATCGGAAAAGATTTTATGTGACAAGTAATTGGTGGATTCTTGCTTTTGATTATTCATGTGATTTTTATTCCTTTTTTTAGTTTTTTAGTATAAATAGGGAAGAAATTAGACAATAAAGGAGACAAGAAAATTCATACAAGAAAAAATCCCTACAAAAGCCTCTCTCTCTCTCTCTCTCTCTCTCTCTCTCTCTCTCTCTCTCTCTCTCTCTCTCTCTCTCTCTCTCTCTCTCTCTCTCTCTCTCTCTCTCTCTCTCTCTCTCTCTCTCTCTCCATGTTGTTTTGACAAAAAAATCAAAACACCACACTCTCCCACGTTGATTTTCTTTTTCCAGGAAAATGTAAACTTCAACTCCTTAATAACCAACCCTTCTCCTCCCTCAAAACACCACCATATCACCATAAACCACCATTCATCCCTGATTTTAAATCTCCAAATAAATTCCATCATAACCATCCTGAATGTACAAGAAACACGAGAAAGGGGGTGTTTGATTTAGGTTTCAAGTATGACAATTTTTCCTTTCCCAACACAAATGCAAGAATAGCAAAACAATGAACTACAAGAAAATTGGAAAATTACGACGGTTACTTTTGGCAGATTACGGCGGTTACAACCGACGTAAATAGCGAATCATGACAGTTTCCCTTCCGTCGTAGAAACATGTGTCGCGAGACTGTTTTATGACGATTTGTAAAACGGTCGCTCCAACTGCCGTAATTTTCCGCGACAGTTTTGAAACAGCCTCCAATATATTATTACGACGGTTGTAACCGCCAAAATTATATATATATATTTCAATGAAAATAACGACGGTTGTAACCGCCATAATTATATAATATATTTCATTTAAAATAGTGATGGTTTAGAACCGCCGTAATTTTATTTTATTTTAAAAAATAAATAAAAATTGTAATTTTATTACAATATTCAATTCAAACAATTAAAATTACCATGATGCAATATTAAAGGCTACTAGAACAAAGATCAATCTAGGTGTTGTCAACTCACAACTAATTATAAATAATGGTTCCACTAAACTCATCGTCAATCCAAACAAGCAGTATGAAAAGTAAACACAATGATCACCAACGAAGTACTATTTATTCATACAAAAGCATTAGCCTAGTGCCACTACCTAGGATTGTTACTTATTATTTCTTCGTATCTCTCTTTCACTCTAACTCCTTCAGGAAATCTTCATTGTCATTCAACACCTACATAAAAAAAATAATCATATGCTGCAGTTATTGTGGCAATAAAGTATGCAATAGTTTTGCATCCTCCTACACAATATAATTAAAGGGGGAAAATTAACTTACAGTTTTTCATCCATCTGGGTCAACGAACAAAACAATTTTCGTGTTAAAGCCGGGAATCGGTCCTGGTTGCTGAGTGATCTTCTCTCCAAGCTCTTGCGTGACCAGGTTTAATTACGGATTGAGTTGATGAAATTCCAGCTTCATTGGAAACCTTGAGAATAGCTCTATGTTGATCATCATTCAAACTCTGCTCAGACCAAACATAAGATATTGCATGATCCTGGCTAACTATAGAACCACTATCTTTTCCATTTTTAACAATGATCAATATACCAGAATTAATCATTTTGTCTCTAACATCAGCAGTAAGATACGAAGACTCCATATCCACAAGTCGAATAGTTGTCTTCTTACTTGCTTCACGGAATCTCTCTAGAGCCTCATTTGTAGCTGCAGATAATTTAGCTTGAAGAGTAAGGAAACGTCTCAATTCCTGTTCATAGAAAGAATTTGTGCTTTATCAACTATTCTAATACTTTTCAAATAGGGTTGCTACAAAATGAATCCACGAACTTTACCTCAGTTTCACCTATTGATTTTCTCACAAGTTCTTTTAAGACAAAGTGAACCTACATCCAAATCATAGAGATACAGCTTAATATTTTCATTCAATTTGGCTTTAACACAGAAAAAAATAACTAAGACTGCTTACTGCATCAACTGAGGCTTCGGCTGGGCCTCTAAAGTAACTGAGAGCCCCCTCAAGTAGTCGACGGTAACCTTGCTCTGGGGCAATTAAATGAGGCTGGTAACCATCCGCCTCTGACACCACTCTCTTCACATTCTATAGAGAAAGATGTTTGTCAATCGGAAGCTTTCGTAAAGCAGCAGGAAGCTGATTGTCAAAGACATTGTATATCCTATCTCCTCTTGGCCGCCTGTGACAATTAAAAAGAGAGATGATTGTGTAACCAATGAGACGTGTGAACTTGTCCATCGGATGACCAGCTGATTTCACAACAATTATTCTAAATTGCTTAAATATACAGTTGGTATATCAAATCTATTGCATAGCAGTATGCCTTAGTTCTTTCTCAAAAAGAACCAAAAGTTAAAACAAAACAAAGAATAACTCAAAACAAATATAGCACTATCAAACTGAGACAACTAAAACAAAGAATAACTCAACAAATATAGCACTGTTAAGTTTAGACATATAATTTAACCCATGCCTGATGATTATAGTAAAAAGAGTCGAATATCAAGTTTACAGTAAGTGTATTTTAAGCAATAGTTTTCTTTTATGAAAAATAATCACTTTTTCTTTTTTCCAAGAGCTATCTCAGTAAGCTGAGAATTAAAAAAAAGCCTTTTTTCTGATCTATGGACCAAAATCATCAAGTTTCAAACAGTAGATGCTGTCCACCCGTAGAATTCACATATACACCCTCCGGTCACTATTATAAGCAAATTTACCTTTTTGTGGTACATTTGACTATTAATGTATCTAGTCCATATATAGACTAGATACATTAATAGTCAAATATATCACAAAAAGGTAAATTTGCTTATAATAGTGACCAGAGGGTGTATAATATAATAGAGCAAAAGTAGAGCATAGTACTACTTACCCTCCATCTAAGTACTCTTTACTTTTTGAGTTCCTTGGAACAATGATAATCGGTGTGTCATCAAGTTTTTCATATTTCTGAATTTACTTACTCTTTACTTTTTGAGTGCAGTAGCTCCATCCATTTCATATTTCGGAATCAACTATTCAAATCCTTCAACTTTATCAACAATTTTGATAGCTTCTTCTGTATGAGGGGACGCCAGCTCCATAAAAAGTAACAGAACAACACCGAATTGAATAAAAGTAAATCGAAACCAAAAATGAGTCGAGAACCTAATCGGAACTGAATCGAAACAAAATCTTATGACTCAGAAACTAAAACCGAAATGATTCAAAAACGAACCTTAACCGAGCTACCACATCCGCGTCGCTCGTTCCGTCATTGGGGTGCTTATACATGGAAGACATGACTTAAAACTAAAAATACGTATACCCCTTGTGTAGATCCAGAAAGCATACCATGATCTACTGCTGACTGAGTTGAAGATGAAGGCTCATCTAGAACAGCATGCCCATCACCCTGTAGAATTAAATAAACTAGATCATCAATTTGACCCAATAAACATTAATATACAAAATCAGTCAGGAAAAGGCAAACCTTGAAAGTAGAGGTTGGATGAATTCTGGCATACGATGTACATGCCATACTATATATTACAGATCTTCCACGAGGTCTTGGAGTCAAATAAAATTAGCAAATGCTCAAGAGAATTATGTTAACAAAAAACCAACAACAATGATTCCTTACCCACAAGATACAAAACATGCCTGGTGGAAGTCTTATGCTTTAACAGTTTCTCAAGTTCAGTTAATCCACCTTGATCTCAAGTTCCTCTTTATTTTCATAATTACTCTACCAATTAATCATATTTCTTTGTTATGTAAGATAACCATTGGTACAAATGTTAACAATGAAATTAGCCTCGAGAAATTTTAGAGGATAATGTACACGTACAAGTAACACACCGACAAAACTAAAGTATTTGAGACATTTTTGAGCAAAAACTTCTTCTATAAAAAAACTATGATTTGACTTTTTCCTGATTGATTATATACATAGGGCTAGAGTTATCTGCCTAATTTTTAGAGCTGCACATTTAAACAACTGTGGCAAAAGTATCACCCCACAACAACATGATATAACTAGTTTGTATAGATGTCCTAAATAATATTTTGGATGAATTTACTTAAACTTTCACCATATCCCCAAAGCATATGTGTAGCCGAAGCGTTCTAAGCATCTCAACCAACATTAATGAAGTGATTTATGAGGTGAAGAATTTCTTCATTGTATAAACAAGACAGTTTGGCTATTAAATTATAAGTTTTCTCTGTTACAATGGAATTACTCACATTGTTGAATTTCTCTAATGTGATAGGAAAATCACTTGATTTTTTTAAACAAGACATCCATATTTAAAAAACAGTTTGAGTGAAATATGACCTGCTTATGGCATCATAGTATGAGTCATCTCTTCTTCATAATTGTCAATATCTCGGCAACTTCAATCCAAGGCATCATGGTAAGGGTCATCTCTCAATGAGCTTCAGTTAGAACAGTGTGTGTGGCAAGCAGGACATTCATTGTTACTGCAGTAAAAGTAGTTAAGATTAACAAAAAATTACAGTTAATAAACCAATACCATCCCAACTACAAATATGTAATTAGATAAAATAGAGGGTGGCAGTTTGAGGAGTTGGATTATCATGCTGCATAAGGGTTTCAAAATTCATATGTTTCTCACCTAACTCATAAAATTTAAATAGTGTCTCCATGCTTCTAAGAGATGTGAAGCGTATGCAAGATTTATGATTATATATATTTTCAGCAACCACTAGTATTTTGCCAAGATAGAGACTAATGTCATCAACATAGCAAAACAAATCAAAGTGTCAACAGTTCAGAGAAATGAAAAAGTATGCACATATTATTCAAACTAAATTATTTTCATTTCAGCCACCATAAGAAATTTTCTTTTCTGCCTTTTCAAACATTATATTAGATGTTGAATACATACCTGTATCACAACAAACAGAAGAAAAAAATTAAGCAGCCCAATTTATAGTATAAAAACACCAGCCACTAAATTGTAAATACTTTTATAACAACCTCTCAATGATTAGAGTCCACAATTCAGATTTCTTCAAGGAAGAAAATTGTGAGGATTGACAGGAAGGATAAGCTTGACACTGTATTACTTTAATAAATCAACCCTTGTTACAAGTGATACTTCTAAAAACAAAGCATTAAATATAATAGTAAGCGTAATACATAGAGCACAACAATCACTAGTGATACTTCTTAAAACAAAGCCGTAAATACGAAAGTACACATCGTCCATTTATCGGCAGTCAGCCCGTGTATGCTTTACTCTCAGGTTTTTAGATTCACCGCAACAACAAAAAATATGTAATTAAGCATGGGAGTATAACAAAAACACACAAAGAAAGAACTCATATTCTATACATTACTTAACCTTACCGACATCACTTAATTCTAATTTCTAAGTAAAACCGTGAATTTCCACCCTTATTTCGTTAAAATACAAATAACACCAGCAACCAAAATAAATCAAAGGTGTTCAGAAGGAAATAACATATAAATTATCTAACTAAACTATCCAAGTTTCAATTAAAAATTGGTACTTTTTTTTAAATATAGACAATAGGAGAATTCTTATGGTTCAAAGAGTAGTCCTAAAGTCTTAAAGAGTAGTCTAGACGATGGTGATTGGGAAAGTTGATACACCGGGACCGGTCACTCTTTTCTCTTCGGTACCATTGTCAACAACGTCATGATTTCATTCTCTACAACGATAGCAGTAGTAGTAGCCATCCGACTCCACCCGTTTACCCACTTTTTAACAGGATTGACAAGTCAATGGAAGGAAATCAACCGTTGTAGAGAATAGCCAAAAAGGGGCATCACATTTAGTTGATGCTTTTAGATTTCATTGTTATTATGTGTCTGCATATGTAGCATACTAAGAAGCATAATATGCCCCTATAATTTAAAAATGATAATGCAATAACATAACATATATAAACAAATTAGAAGCATAATATGCACGAATGAGAGGTAACATTTGCAAGAACAAACCTCAAAAAACTTAAATCAAAATTTTCAAAAATAATTTGACAAGTGTAAGGTTTCTTTCTTCCAACCTGTGTCATAAAGCGATGGCAACAATATCAATTTAAAGTACAAAGATGATGAACCAAAAGGGAGTTGAATAAGAGACTAATATCAATTAAACTCAATGGAGCTTCCCTGACCAATAATAGTAGTATCAATTAAACTCATTAACAATCCACATATCCAAAGCCCAATAGCTAGTCATGTGAACTTGATAATTTCCTTCACCTGAATCCATATACCTTATTCCTCTAATTCCTCTTCCCCACACATAATTACTCCAATACTAAGCCGAATATGTGGAATTCAAACAGATCCCTGCATCATATTAATACATTAGACTAAATAAACATTATTCTTACTTCAAATTAATTCATCTTATTGAGGAGGTTTTGTTTATAAACTTTCCCTTCAGAATTTATCAACAGTATAAAAGCTATGAACAAAATGGAATCATATATAGGTTATAAATTTTGTTTTTAGGCTATAAACTTTCCCTCAGGCTATGAACAAAATTGTATATGATAACTAATTATCAATGACAAAAATATTAACATTTTTTTTTACTTAAATGTCATACAAAATTGAAATTAAAACTGAAATTAAACTTGAGGGTGATACCTTCATAGTAAAATCCTAAATGGTTATCTGTGGTAGCTCTAGCATTGGCTGAAAAGGCCAGGTCTATTCAAAGGAATGATGGAAAGTTTTAGTGAAGAACGTCGACACCGAGAACCCTCGATCGATAGAGATGAAAGTTTAATGTGAATTAAACGCCAAACATATTTGTGATGCTGATTCTAGAGAGATTATAAAGATAAATTAGGGTTTCCTGATTTGAGAAATTGAAGGTTTGCGATGTGATTTTAGAGAGATTTTAAGATTTCCGTATGAGGGTTTCTAGTTTTTTTGTGGGAAAATTTGAAAAGTATATTAGCCAAAAATGAATGAATTGTAAGAGGGTTTTTTAGATTTAGATGAGTGACAAGGAAAATTAAGAGGGAAATGAGAAAGCGGTTGAGTGAACCGTCTCAAAGATTGAAGGAGGGTGGTTTTCAACAGTCGCATACCAGTTGCATGGGTCACAGGTATAAATATTGATTTTTCATTCATAAGTTATATTTGAGGGGTATTGTGTTGTATACATATAACTACGACAGTTGCATATAAGTGTCGCGAGACCCGCCCTTAAAAATGATTAATGGAGGTTTTGGAATAACTGTCGTAAATTATGTGTCGCTAATATCAACTTTTCTTGTAGTGATGATAAGAACAATAATAAAAGACACAAGCATTTTATCTTGGTTCATTGTTAACTAGGCTATATACAGTCAACCCACCTAAGTGATTTTGCCTTAGACAAGGACTTAATCCAATAATCTATCTGATTACAAAGCAATGACAGCTTGTGAGAGATTTCTTAAGAATTTTGACCTACCCGATCCCCTAAGAAATATGACGGTCATTGAATCATTAAGATCCTAACTTACCAGATCGCTTAACAAGATTTATCCTCAATGACTATCTGTCACTGAATTCTCAAAAGCCTGACCAACCTGGTTGCTTGAGGAATATAACCAACTGGGTTACAACATTTAATAGTTTGTTCAGATGCTTTAGATGCTAGAGAACCATTTCCTTTTCTTACTAACTTCTAGTAAGAGGCTTCTGATATAATTTTTTAAAGCTTGAGCAGAGTTCATGGGCGGTCTTCATAACTTGGAGAGAGTTCAGAGTCCTTTGAGTACTGGGTTCTAAGACTTACAAAAACTTGTAGTCAGACCTTTTATCAGAGATTGTCTGGATGGTTTCTGTTCAAAAATATTGACTTGATAATCTTGAAGCTTGACTAGATTGTACACATGTTTTTTACTTCTTTAATGGTATAACTTTATTCAGAGTCTGGCTTTTATAATTGATGTTGTTCAGGCCTTGCTTCAGAATTTGCTTTGATTTGAAGGTTGCTTTCTATTAGACTTTGCTTTCTTCTAATTTGACTATCATAGTTGACTTCTTCAAAGCCTTCAATTATCATAGTTGACTCCAGACTTAGTATAAGAATTTTCTTGATCATAATCTTCTTTACTCAGGATTTTCTATTTAGATTCGGTTATAGCCTTTGAGTTGTTGCACACTCAACATAATAGTAATGCATAAAATTAATCTTCTACACTTTGTTATCATAAAAAATTAAAGGTATGTAGATGTAGAACCAAAATTGTTCTTACAAACTCCCTATTTTTGATGATGACAAACAATTATATTTTGATGAACAATTTTTACTTGGATAATCATGTTTATAAAATTCCAGAGTTAGGTTTGTAAGTTTCCCCTGAATTTTATACTTTCAAAATTATTTTATCAACTCAAATCTACAAAGTAAGGTTTGCAAGCACACCCTGAGTTCAAGATTCAAAATAATTGTGGTTAAATAAAATCTCAAATTAGATAAATATCTATGTATTTTCAATAATCATATTTATAAAACTTCAGAGATAGGTTTGTAAACCCCCTGAGTTTTATACTTTCAAAATTATTTCTTCAACTTGAATCTATAGAGTGAGGTTTGCAAGCTTCCCCTGGTTTAAGATTCAAAATAATTTTGGTTTCAATGAAGGTTCAAATTAGATAAATATGCTAAAATTTAGGGTAGGGTTTGCACGCTTTCTCTGAGTATTTTAGACTATCAAAACTTTTCAATTTAAGTATCGAGTGAGGTTTCCAAGTTACCTCTGAGTACAAGACTTAGAATTTTTAATCCATGAAACTATTTTTGTCAAAATACTTTCTCTTCAGAGTTGTTAGATTAAATTCTTCAGAGTCATTATTCTTGACCTCTTCAGAATGTTAGTGTTAACACACTCTTTAGATCATTTCTCTTCACCCCTTACTAATGTATGAGATATTATCAAATGAATAAATATGATCAAAATCATAAAAATGATCAAATGAATAAAATGAAGCGGGAAAACACAATTTGGCATAAAAAGTGAAGAAATGAACACCTCAGAAGAAGCTGGCGCATTGGGGATAAATCGGGGGGAAAATAGACAAAGGAAAGATATAGTTGAAAATGATGCAGTTTACCCAAACTTGGGGAAAAACATAAACATGAATCAAGGCATAGTTATAAAGGATAATATAATCAAGCATAATACGAAGGAGGGAGAGATTATCATTGGTGTTAAAAACAGCGGGAAAGAATAGAACGACAGTGATCAAGCCCTAAATCAAAATCGGAAGACCAAATCAAAGGCAAACAAAAGCAATTGTAACAAGAAACAAGGATAAATCAAATAATAAGGAAGATTACATATCTCATACAAACAACAACAACCCTTGTCCAGTTAAGTTCAGGAAGGATTACGAGGAGACGATCATATGTAGTGGTGATTTGGAAAGAGAAAACAAAAGAATAGTAAAGGAATATTATAGGTATAATTAACAAAAAAATGAGTGAAAAACATGCATGCAGAGGAAAGGTTAATACCTGGGAAAAGTTGAGAGTAAAAATCAACATCGGCATAAATCTAGCAACTAACAAGGAATGAAACACCAGAGCTTGGATAGAGAATGACAATGAAGATATTATTGCCACCGCTACTTGGAAACAGAGAGGGTGTCGGGACGTCACGGCGACTGAAGGAAAATTGGTGTTGAACACGATTCAGGAAGCGAGAGTCATAAAACCCCAAAATATTGAGATCTATACTGTAGCGAGCGATTTTGGACGCGGTTCTTAAGCGCTGGTCGCTCTCTGCGGTTGAGTCTACTACAGGTCGATTCATTTTTTATCCTATTAAAGCCGATGAAGGAAGGGAAATAGATGTCTCCAATTAACCCTGCTTTGCATCTGAGTTTAAACAGCGGTCTGTTAGGTTACGAATGCTATCAATGTGGGGGCCCTTTGTACTGGTTATTTGAATTTTCGCCAATACGGTTTTCTTTTTCTCTTTCTAGGACTTTCTGGTGGGGAACGAGGATTAGGATGTTAGGACTGATGCTTTTGATAGATACATGAGAGTATGGGATTTTGGGTTTTTGTTTAGTGTGCTCGCTAAGATTTTTCTTTTAATCTTATGCCTACGTGTTCCCGTTTACCAAAACAGGGAAATCAGAGCATTCGTAGTTCCTCCTATTCTATGGGAGGAAATGAGTGTTTTTGGTGTCTTGTTCAAAGCCCAAGACGTGAAGCGAAAAAGGTGGTTTGTATCTTGTTCAAAGCCCAAGATTTGAAGCTAAAAGGGTTTGACTTTAGAGAGAATTTGTCATCTCTAAAGGGGTATGTTTGTCACAACTGTTGGGTGACTGACTGTAAAGGAGGATTACTTTAACCGGGATTTGTGAATTCGGCAATGCCATAATTTCCTTTATAGGGATTTTAACCTGAAGGAGAAGACTTTAACTCAGTGTAGAGCAATGCCATCTTTCCTTAGGAATTTCTCATGCTAAAAGAGGGACAGTGACGTGGATGTAGATGATCCAGAGGCTTGCCGCTTACAGCAGTTAGATGAAGGGGAAGGAGTTGTTGATGTTGGTGTACTGTGAACGAGGCACAACTTTGATGTTGAAAGGTTGATTGGATCAACCAGTGGTTTTCTTATACAAAGCCTAAGAGAAGGCTATTATGTGTCTCGTACAAAGCCCGAGAGAGAGGCTAAAAAGTTTTGACTCGACGATGAAGTCTTTTGGTATCTCGTATAAAGCCCGAGATGGAGGCTATTTGACTCCACAAGAGAGTTTTTTTTTTGTATCTCGTACGAAGCCCGAGATGGAGGCGAAAGGGGTGATTGACTCAACGAGGGAGTCTCTTATGTGTCCCGTACAAAGCCCGAGAGAGAGAGGCTGAACGTTGTTTAACTCCGCTGGGGAGGATCATTGTACAAAGCTCAAGAGGAGGCTATGGCGTCTGTTTCAGTTAAGTGACAGGTCCAGTATACTGATTTTGAAAGAGAAAATCAGTTCTTATATGAGCAACACTATACTCAAGGATTTGATTCGAGGATCAGGGATATTTCCTGTTCTTTAAGGAAGTGGGAAATCCGAAGGGTATTGAGACTGTCCCAGTCTACGGGTTTTCTTCCTATTTAATGAAGGGGTCACTTAAGAATGTCTTTGAGACTCAAGGATATTAGAATGTCTGTGTCTAGAGTTTCATCTTTTGTACTATGCTGAGAAAAACAGTAGTAGACTCTATGAAAGGACTGTTCTATGCAGATGACTAAGTTCTGTTCCTATACCTCTAGGAGGTCATCGGGACAATTTGTACGAAGCCCAAGAGGAGGCTGGAAACTTTTGAAAAAGCCGACGGGTCCTTGTACTAAGCCCAAGAGGAGGCTATCATTCCCGGAGGAAGAGATCATTATACGAAGCCTAAGAGGAGGCTGTGAATACTTCTAAGAAGCCGAAGGGTCCTTGTATTAAGCCCAAGAGGAGGCGGGGTTGTTTTTAGGAAGCCTGTGGGTCCTTGTATTATACCCAAGAGGAGGCCGATGCTTTTAAGAAGCCCGTGGGTCCCCAAACCCCGAGAAATTCAAGGCAAGCTATTCACAAGGAATAGATCAAGTCAGGAAAGTTCGAGAATTTGGAAGAAACTCAAAGATCCCATTCACGGAGAATACATTCATCTCTGGGAGTAGAGTTTCTTGACAATTCCTAATGAGGACAGCCGAAGAGAAGACTGTATCTGGTGATCCTATTGGGGATCTAGTTGTCTATTTCTACGAATAAACGAAATGGCGTCACCTAGTTCTAGACGTAGTTGTCGGGGAAACTCTAAATATCTATACTATTATTACACAGTTGATATGAGTTTATGAAAGAAGACTTACAGTGACACAGCCCCACAATACAGTTATATGTATATGAAAGCGGTAAATGAAAGCAATAACCACTTACTCGGTTGTAGAGCTTCCATGCTGTTTGGTTAGTTGTTCAACAAAGAAAGATTGAAAACAATAGTATATTCAAAATCAAAGGAGAAAGTGCTTTGAAAAAGAAAGATTTGGGGCTTACAGCTGAAGGAGAGGTCCAGGGTTTTATTAGTGAGCGCACTGTTTGAATTTGTACAGAGGGATTTATACAAGTGACTGTGGCCCAAAAAGATTTTCTGTACAAAGGGATGGGTCTTACACTCTCTCAAGAGGCCCAAAAGGTTTAAAGAAAAAGAGTGGGGCTTATAACACGAGGTTAGGCCCAGATGATTTTTCCGTTTGAAATGGCGATCGCGCCGAAGTTTTCTTTTAACGCAGAGGGACTTATACAATAAGTGAGGCCCAAAATTTTTGGTTAAAAGGGGATTGGGTCTTACACTCTATTAGAGACCCAAAAAGTTTTGAATGATTTGTTTGAGTGAAAATCAAAGAAACCCTAATTTTATTCTTTAAAAGTAAATATTTAAAGAAAATCAATGAAAAATACCAAATAGGTTTGAATAAACCATTTGTGATTTTTGTTTAAGGTTTGAAAAATGAGGTATAAATCACAAGAGATATTAAAACTCATCTGGTCTTGATTTTTCAAGATGAATATTCATTTTAAAATGTTTAAAAACAAATAAAAATGAATTTATTCACAAAAATACTAATTATATTAAATAAATAATATAAATTCAATTTTTTTGAGGAATAAAATATTTCAACATTTTTGTGATTTTTTGCAAAAAGAACCAATAAAAAATAATTAAAATTGAAAGAGTTATTAATTTTCCAATTAATTAATAAACCATGAAAATATTGGAAAAAATGGCAAAATGTGAAAAAACACAAAATGACATGGGTGGGGTTTGAACCCAAGACCTCAAGGTTACAAGGCGCGCGCCTTACCACTGTGTTTGAGGTTTTATCTAGTTTGGAAAGTGACTGAATCAAGACATGGCTTGAAAAATGCAAACAAAGCCTATTTTGAGGTTTTGAGAGGTGACTTTGTGATTTTGTGATTACTAGTCACTTGTGATAGTTTGCACAACTTACATATGATATATATAAGGTGTGTGTGTGTGATTGATTGTGATGAAAAAGCTCTCAAGCTCAAAAACTCAAAGTTGCCTTGCTAAAGAAGGCATTTTTGCCAAGAGAAAGAGGTTTTGAGGAAAGCATTTGTTTGATGGCTTTGGTGTACTCAAACTGATCACAATAGAGCTCTATTTATAGTAGAGCAAGTTTGTTTTGGGATCCACAGTGAATGGCAACTGCAGCAGGTGTTTGTTCAATGTTGGCCAATGGAAATCCAAGTCTCCTCTAGCCATTGACTAGAGGTTAGGGCACAGGGCTATGGTTCCCTTGGTCTTGGATAAGTCTTGACTGAATTTAGTTGCAAATGGCTCAGTCCATGCCACCTTGATGCTTCCATTGAATGCTCCAATCCAAAATTGGAGTCTTGTCCCTATTTTGGCCATTCTAGGTTCAACATGCTATTTCTTGTTCCAAAGACTTTGGAGGCTTGGCTCAGTGATTGTCCCCTTTAGATTCAATCCTCAGAGGCGTCCAAGTGGATAGGAGCATTTGGATTTGGTTGATTTTGGCAAATCGAGCAAAAATGCAAATTCTTCCTTGCCTTGGCAGATTTCAGCAAGGCAACTTTCCAATGTCATATCTCATGACTCAAATTGAATTTGGTAATGTTCTTGGCCATTTTGGAAAGCCCTTACATGCTACAACAACTGTTTGAACATATTTGGTTTTGATCTCTTTTGAATCCAAGTGAAAAATCCCCCTATATTTGGCAAAAAGTAGGGTAAAATCTGACTTAGTGAAATTTTCACTAAGTGTTGGAACAAAGTGACTTTTCTTGATTTTGATCACTCCATAACTCAAAATCCACAATGAATTGGAATTAGGTCTAGTTGAAGCTTTTGTAGAGGGCAATGAGATCTACAAATCAAGCCTTGGATGGGAGAAAATGGCTTTGTGGTTTAGGAGTTATGACCTTCCAAAGTTGGTACCCTAGCCACTTTATTTTTAACTTAGAAAATTTTCTAAGTTTTTTATGGTTACCCCTTTTACAAGTTACCCAAATTTTCTTATTTTTCTTGAGGAATGATGATTCAAATCATACATTAACATCATTTTAGGGTTAAAAATCCATTTTGGTGAAAAATCTCAAAAAGTCAAAGTTGACTTTTGTGCACAGTTGACTTTTTATCAGATGAATTCCAAACTGTGCAATTCTTCATGAAATCATGTCCTTGACCTAAATCAAACTTGATGGACATGTTCCATGGGTGTCATAGGGTATATTGATGCATGTCATAGGGCTTGGGAGCATGTCTTGGTCAAAAGTCAAAGTTACAGTTGAGTTTTTCCTTAAAACCTCAACTAAGGTGCAGATGAAATTGAGACTTGTTGCTCAAGCTTCTTGGATTAATCCATTGTTCCAAATGGATCAATATAGTTCATTAGAGACCCTCAAACCCTCTCTTGAGGTCTTCCTCATGATTTGCCCTAAAAGTCAACTTAGGGGTGAATTAGGTCAAGAAACCCTAATTCCTGATTTTTGATGAATGCATCCCCTGAGGCAAAATTGACTTGATGATTGGGTCCATGAGGTTCCATGGAGTATATTAGGTTAGGTTTTGGATCATTGGCTTGTGCCCAGATGAAAATTTCCATCTGGAGGCCCTGGTCGACCAAAACCCTAATTTGGTGACACTGTCGATCTTGAGACTTGATCCACCTAGAAGGGAGCAGCCTTGTGCTTGATCCTTGAAGTGGGAGTCCTTTTGATCCATTGTGGATGTTTGAGAGGTTATACAAGTTGAAGATCATGTCATTCCTTGATTGATCCTTTATCTAAGCACTCAGAGAGGGCTTGAAACCCTAATGTTGATTGTAGTGAATGCTCACCCATCTTTGGGGAGACTGATGAAGTATGAAGGTTCCTCCATATTGTGATGATGATTTTCACAATGATGGGAAATCTTAGTGGTTAAAATTTGGGGTATGACAGATGCCCCTATTTAATCTTCTTGGACACGAAGGTGTGAATGACGAAGGTATTCAGGCATTCGGGGTGCAAGAGGATTAAATATCGGAATACCCGAAATTTTGATGGTGGTTATGAATGGTAGCTTACGCATTCATCTTATTTTGCTAAGCAATGACACTTAGAAAAGGTAAAACTTCCCCTCGATCCTGGTTGTCTACCAAGGAACTGGTCTAAGTTGCTGAATTAGACTTCCCCTCGATCCTGGTTACCTACCAAGGAACTGGTCTTAGTTTCTGATTTAAACTTCCCCTCGATCCTGGTTTCCTACCAAGGAACTGGTCTTAGATTCTTTTGTCAATAAACCTTATTGACAAGGGACGCTACGTGTAGCGGTTTTCCTCAAACTTCTCGTCGAATTTTCCTGGGGAGATGCCATTTGATGGGAAAAGGTTGACGTCAGACTTGCTGGGGAAACCCAGTCGCCTGAGCTGTAGAGTTGCACAAACTTCTCTGTTAGAGACGCCATTTGTTTCTACTGGGGAAAGCGAGTCTCTTGGGAGACTGCTGTCGCTTGGGATCTTACATCATACTTTTCTCGGGGTCTTCCCGGAGAAATGCCATATGATGGGGTCTAATTTTGAGGTGCCGATGACCTTTTCATCAGCGATCGTTTCGGAGCGGAACTGGCATGCTGCCGAATCTCTGATTACGAGGCTTTCTCTGTGGATTTTCCTTAATCCGGGAAAGCAAGGATATCATCTTCAATGGCGAAGAGTGATGTTAACTGAGGGCTTCTCTGGTTTTTCAGAGGTTCGAGTTATCAAAGTGGTCGAGGACCGACTCCAATCCAGAAATAAAACTGGAGGAGAGAGAATGTTCAGACGTAACACTTCCTGATGAGGAAAGGGCTGACAACTCAATTGAGAGGACTTTTATCACTAGGGGACAAGACCTACTAGAGTGATAGTGATGCAATATGACTGTGAATGTAAATCAATAATGCATGATGTATGTATGTTTATGCTGACAAAACTGACGCGACATACAAACTGACAGGTGAACACGACTGGATACTTGGCCATCGCGGGGCGAAGAAATACCGTTGGTTTAGAATAGCAATTCCACCTTGCTTAGGAGAGATAGTCCCTGTTGGGAGCTATGTTTGTCGGGCTTAGGAGATAAGAACTCGGCTGAGGCGTGTCAGACAAAACAAGGTCTCTGACACAGTTGATCCCTTCATTCAGGCGTACTGGGTTAGAAGGAGTATTTTGATTCTGCATTTTGAAGTTCGATTACTTCTGAAGAAGCGGTTGATGTTCCTTTGATGTTCAACAGTCAAAAGAAATTCCCGACTTTATTTTAAAAGCAGAAAAATTTTAACAAGTAAATTCATTTTTTGTTTTATTTCAAGAATCGTTAATCATGTTAACAACGTCGTTCTGTAAAGCTAAAACAAATAAGAATTACAAACAAAAGCACAAGGGCTCAAATTTTATTGATGAAATGGAGATCAGCCAAACGCGTGATTCCAAAGAGTATATACAAAGTTAGAAAATGGTAATTTACAGGGAAAAGGGCTACGTTGAAACATAACGACCACTATCCTTCTACCAGCTTTGAATTCGGGACATCCTGAGCTTCTGTCGAAGATGACCTTGACTGGAGTTTTCTGTCAGATGGTGTAACTGCTGCTGCTGAGGGATTTGCCTCTGTTGAACATAGTTACTTGCCATTATCCCTAATTTTTGCCTGGATTGTACTATGATGTTTCCAATCCATCGGGATGATTTTTTATTTTTATGTCTCTAACTTTTTCCTGGACCGCCCTTTCGGGTTTTCAATCCACCGAGACGTTTTTTTTTAGGCGAAGTATTTCTTGACTACATCAACATTCGTGGGGTAGGCAAATTCCTCCCCGTCCATGGTTGCAAGTCTCAAGGCGCCGCCAGAGAAAGCTTTCGTGACCACATAGGGGCCATCATAATTCGGAGCCCATTTACCTTGCGAATCAGTGAGAAATGATTGTATCTTCTTGAGCACGGGGTCTCCTTTCCAAAAGATGTGAGGTCGAACCTTTTTGTCGAACGCCCTCTTCATTCTCTGTTGATACAACTGACCGTGGCATAGTGCCGTGATTCTCTTTTCTTCGATCAGATTCAGTTCGTCGTGTCGACTTTGACACCATTCAGCTTCGGTGAGCTTAGCTTCCATCAATACTCGGATTGACGGGATCTCTACTTCTATAGGGAGCACTGCTTCCATGTCATATACTAGAGAGAAAGGGGTTGCACTGTTGAAGTGCGAACAGATGTACGATAACCGTGAAGAGCAAAGGTTAGCATCTCGTGCCAGTCTTTGTAGGTTACAACCATCTTTTGAACAATCCTCTTGATGTTCTTGTTAGCTGCTTCTACCGCTCCGTTCATCTTTGGTCGGTAGGGAGATGAGTTATGGTGTTCGATCTTGAACTCAGCGCATAACTCCTTCATCATCTTATTGTTCAAGTTAGATCCATTATCAGTAATGATCTCGCTTGGAACACCATAACGGCAGATGATATTGTTTTTGATAAATCGGACCACCACTTGTTGGGTTACATTAGCGTACGACGCTGCTTCGACCGACTTGGTGAAATAGTCAATGGCTACCAGGATGAACCGATGTCCGTTTGAAGCCTTAGGTTTGATCAAGCCAATCACATCGATTCCCCATATGGAAAAAAGACCACGGGGAAGAAAGAGCTTTGAGATGTGATGGCGGTACATGAATCTTGTCGGAGTATATCTGACACTTGTGACACCTCCTCATGTACTTGTAGCAGTCGGATTCCATCGTCAACCAATAGTACCCTGCTCTGAGAATTTTTCTCGCCATTGTATGTCCATTGGCATGAGTGCCAAAGGATCCTTCATGAATTTCTTTCATAAGCATGTCTGCTTCTGGTCTGTCCACGCATCAGAGCAAGACCATGTCAAAATTTCTCTTATAGAGAGTGTCCCCGCTCAGGAAGAAGTTTCCAGTCAATCTTCTGAGGGTTTTTCTATCTTTTCTGAGTGCCCCAGGTGGGTACTCTTATTTCTGAAGAAAGCATTTGATATCGTGATACCAAGGTTTGTCATCTATGACTGTTTCGATTGTGAAGATGTAAGCGGGCCATTCAAGGCGCATTATGTCGATCTTAGGTAAGTCATTCCATTGACCTACACTAATCATGGAAGAGAGAGTGGCTAATGCATCAGCCATGTGATTCTCCTCACGAGGGATGTGATGAAACTCGACTCTGTTGAAGAAAGGTAGCAACCTTCTTGCGTGGTCTTTGTAAGGGATCAATCCTGATTGGTATGTGTTCCAATCTCCTTTTATCTGATTGATAACCAAGGCTTAGTCGCCGTATACGTCCAAGTTTTTGATCCTTAAATCAATTGCTTCTTCGAGACCCATGATGCAAGCTTCGTATTCGGCCCCGTTGTTTGTACATTTGAACGTAAGTATGGCGGTGAAAGGAATGTGGGTACCCTGAGGGGTAACAATGATTGCCCCAATTCCGTTTCCGTAATGATTAACTGCTCCGTCAAAGATTAGTCCCCATTGGGAACCTGGTTCTGGCCCTTCACTGGGTAACAGTTCATCGCAATCTTTCATTTTTAGATACATGACATCTTCATCTGGGAAGTCAAACCCGACTAATTCTTGATCGTCAATCGGTTGATGAGCCAAATGATCGGCTAAAATACTTCCCCTAACGGCTTTTTGAACGTGGTACTCTATGTCATATTCTGATAACAACATCTGCCAACAGGCAATCCTTCCCGTAAGAGAAGGTTTTTCAAAAACGTACTTGATTGGATCCATTTTAGAGATTAACCAAGTAGTATGACGAATCATGTATTGGCGAAGACGTTTGGCTGCCCAAGCCAAAACACATCAAGTTTTCTCGAGCATCGTGTACCGAGTTTCACAGTCAGTGAATTTCTTGCTTAAATAGTAGATGGCAGACTCTTTCCTTTTGGTTTCGTCTTGTTGGCCAAGTACACATCCCATTGAGTCCTCTAGGACTGTGAGGTAGATAATCAGTGGTCTTCCTTCCACTGGAGGTGATAGAATCGGAGGATTCAACAGATATTCCTTAATACTGTCGAAGGCGGTTTGGCAATCTTCTGACCAAACGCAATCCTGGTTCTTTTTTAGTAATTTGAAAATTGGCGCACACGTGGCGGTCATGAGGAATATGAATCTGGAGATGTAGTTCAAACGTCCCAGGAATCCTCTGACTTGTTTTTCAGTTTTTAGAGAAGGCATTTCTTGAATGGCCTTGACCTTGTCAGGATCAACCTCAATTCCTTTCTGGCTGACTATGAACCCTAGTAGTTTCCCTGAACGGACACCGAAGGTACACTTGTTGGGATTCAAGCAGAGCTTGAATTTTCTTAGACGTTCGAACAATTTTGACAGATGTTCAACATGCTCACTCTCTGTTTTAGATTTTGCAATCATATCATCGACATACACTTCGATTTCTTTGTGTATCATGTCATGAAAAAGAGTAATCATGGCCCTTTGATAGGTTGCCCCGGCGTTCTTCAAACCGAACGGCATTACCTTGTAACAAAAGGTACCCCATGGGGTAATGAACGAAGTTTTCTCCATGTCTTTCGGCGCCATTTTAATCTGATTATAGCCCGAGAATCCATCCATGAAGGAGAAAACTTTGAACTTTGCTGTACTGTCTACCAGCATGTCAATGTGTGGTAAAGGAAAGTCGTCCTTTGGACTTGCCTTGTTCAGATCCCTGTAATCGACACACATTCTGACCTTTGCGTCCTTTTTGGGAACGGGTACGATGTTGGCTAACCATTGAGGATATTCAGATGTGGCGAGGAAACCCGCGTCGATCTGTTTCTGTACCTCCTCTTTGATTTTGATGGCCATGTCCGGATGAGTGCGTCTCAACCTCTGCTTTACTGGCAGACATTCCGATCTCAATGGTAAGTGATGTTCCACGATGCTGGTATCCAACCCTGGCATATCCTGATAGGACCAAGCGAATACATCGGGAAATTCTCTGAGAAGCTTTATCAAACTCTCTTTGGCAGTTGGACTGAGCAGTGCCCCAATCCTGATTTCTTTTCTCTCTTTTTCTGAACCTAAGTTTACCATTTCCAACGGTTCTTTGTGAGGTTCAATGGACCTTTCCTCTTGTCTGAGTAGTCGTGAGATCTCTTCTGGAATTTCGTTGTCATTTTCTTCTTCAGCCTCGAATACCGGGAACTCAAAGTTGGGAGAAGGCATCGGATCGTATGTTTCAACTGGGTTTAAACAAGCAATCTGCATGACGTGATGATTCGTGTTTAGAAGAGATAGAGAAAATGCAAGTGTGTGCAGTGTTTTATTTTACTGCTTGTTTTTATTTGAATTGTTTTTTAGGATTACCATTTTCTGAAAAAGCAAAAAAAGAAAACAGCAATTAATGTGGAAATTACAGAACGACGTTATTTTATTAATGAACAAGTCGAATCTTTGAAACTACAGCCCTATAAAATAAAACTCTGTCGCTTTGGGCAAAGCGAATAGGGAAATTTACAGAAAGCGAGCCCTATCAAAACATCCGTTTCACCTGGGCAGGGTGAAAGGTTAAAGATGGCAATTACTTTGACTGATGAACGATCTTCAAAACCTCGACGGCAACCCATTGGCGACGAACTCCTCGGTGAATCACAAAGTCTGGCACCTTCCTTGATTTGTCTTCAGAAATGACGCTGATTTCTGGTGGAGCAGGATCATTGGAATCTGTCTCCCAGGTAGAGTTGTCGTAGGAGAATTCCTCAGTTGTATTCTGCATAGTATTTGTGCTCTCAGCTGTATCTCCTCATCCAGTAGGCTGGATATCCTCAAGCCTGATATGAGAGCTTTCGGGAGCGGTGTACTTGACCATATAGTCGTATTTTCCACTCGGTTGTCCCAAGGTGTCCCAAACTTCTTTGGAACTGGAGGAGTCATCTCTCTCGATGACGTCGACTTCGGGAAAAGCATAGTTGATGAATTCAAGTCCTGCAAATGTTGCAAATTCATCTTCATGTTGAGTAGTTTCTGAATGACCTGAGTGTTGATCCCATGACATGGTGGGGACACAGGTATTCTGTTCAAAGACGGTCAGTTGATTTTCATTATTCGGCTGACTCTTTTGCCCCAAGTTTCCTGGGTAAGGTTGCCACATTGGCAGACCATCCATTGGGCCATAGTAATTGTGGTCAAAGTTGTCTTTCATCAGAGTGTCCTCCTCTAATGAATTTGGCGGAGCACGGTATCCTTCCGGATCACAATCTCCATAGATCATTTCGACGTCTGACATTGGTATAAATCTCGGACTCTGTGCGGGATAGCAAAATGGCGTAGGCACCTTTTCCTGAGACATATAACCGTCCTCATTAAGATAGGACTTTCATTATTCATCTGTGTCAGAGGGATCCTCCTCATTGATAGCATGTACTACCTGAGACACTGGGTGAAGAAAACCTCCACTGTGGAAGAAGTTTTGAACGGGATGAAGACTTTCATCGTTGGCAGCTGTCTGGGTACAGGTTGCAGAAAAACCAAGACCCTTCTTTGTTTTATTGTCAATAGGAATGACAAGCTGTCCCCATCCAGTTGTATTGGTACTCTCAACTGCTTTGATAGCATCGTTGTATGAGGAAATCGAAGTTCCTCCTCTTGATTGATTGTCCTTGCTCACCGACAGTGCTTGGAACTGTGTCCCAATAACCTCCTCGGGTCCTACACAAGTAGATGATGATAAGTTACTCACGAGCAAGGCCTGTTCTCCACAGACTATGACAAGCTGATCGTTCTTGACGAACTTTAGCTTTTGGTGGAGGGTTGAAGTGACTGCTCCAGCTTGATGTATCCAAGGTCTTCCTAATAAACAACTGTACGTTGCCCGGATATCCATGACCTGGAAAGTGACTTGGAAAGTGTGAGGACCGATAGTGATGGGAAGATCAACTTCGCCGATAACTGTTTTTCTGGATCCGTCGAACGCTTTGACGACGACCTCGCTGATTCTCATCGGAGGGCCTTTGAATGATAATTACATCAAAGTGGACTTCGGCATAACATTCAGGGCTGACCCTGTGTCTACCAGTACGCTGGCTAAAGCATCGTCCTGGCAGTTAACTGTGATAATTAGCGCCATGTCATGACGGCGACCCTCTTCAGGTAAATCCTCATCAATAAATCCCAAATTGTTGCAAGAAGTGATGTTAGAGACAATGTTATCGAACTATCTGATTGTTACATCCTGTTCCACAAAGGCTTGCTCCAAGACTTTCTGTAGAGCCTCCCTGTGGGCTTCTGAACTGAGTTACAGTGATAATACCGAGATCTTTGAAGGAGTTTGTAACAGTTGATCAACAATGTTATATTCACTCCTTTGGATGAGCTTCAACATCTCATCATTATTTTTGGAAAGGTCGGGATTACTGGATTGACTGACTGGTGGATCAGGAGCTTCTGTCTGAAGTTCCTTTTCTTTGTTAAGTTCCCCAACCCCTCAGTTGAAGATTCTACCACTCCTTGTTACACGACTGATGTCTGCAATATTCACGACGGAGGGTAATGGAATTTCCTTTCCATTTTCAATTGTTGTTGCACCGTATTTGTAAGGAATAACCTTAGTTGACTCATACGGTAGTAGTCCCGGCAGATAGATGACTATGGGAACCTTCTGATTTTTCTGACCATCATAAGTAATCTCGATCTGTTCCCGGTTGGGAACCTTAGATTCGTCAAGTAGAGGGATGATGGCAAAAACATCCCTGGTCCTGTGATGACCAGCGATCGTGACAACATCCTCAACTTGATCGGCAAGGTAGTTCGGCGTCCAGTTGATGGGTCCAGAACCCGGATATGGACGAATTTCTCCACGATCCACCTGACCTTGAAGAGCTGCTCTCACAAAGTAACACCCTTGGCTACTTTCCAAAAAAATGCCGCAACGTTCATAGTTGTGTGGTGGCACCTGGCCACGCCCACTTTGAATACAATGTAACCTCACTAGGTTAGCTTCCACAGATCGGACATCCTGACTCTGACGCCAAGTAGGATTCCTGTTATTGATACTAATCTGCTGAGTATCTTCATCCATATATATTGGCATCCACCAGTGATTTAACAAGTGCTGAAGTGCCTCCTGGACAAGGGTACAACCTAGATCGTTTTCGCAACCCACTTTACAGCTTTATAGTCATGTGATATTAAGAATCCGAGCCGGACCTGCTCAGCATGTAACTCTACCAGGTTGGTATTCATCACGCGAATATCGAAGATCTGAACCATGTTGATCTAATAAGGGTTCCTATCATGGTAGTCTTGGATCCATCCAAGATCCATCTGACGCTGGAGGGCTTCTTGTACAAAAGAGCAACCCTATTTGTTTACCGAGCAAGTCAGACAGGAACTGTAATCATGTCGCGGCAGATTATGATACTGGCTTTGCCTTGAGTGCATCGCCACCTAGTTGACATTCATTGCACGGATATCGTGGTTCTGAATGACGTTAGAATTTGTGTAAACCATGTTAACTCCACGAACTCGGTGCTCTTGGATCCATCCGAGATCCATTTGTTCCTGTAGAGCTGCTTGCACCACAGAACATCCTTGATTGTTTTTAGAGTAGATATCACACTGATGATAGTTATGAGGTGGCACATGGCCATATCCACTCTGTCTACAATGCATCTTGACCAGATTGGTTTTCAACAAGAGTACATCGTGAATTTGATAGACATCGTTAGTCTCTCCTTCTATCAAATTGACTGCAGCCTTCTCGTGTTGAGGCAGCGGGTTTGTGAGAACATTGGGATTTGTATCCTTGAAGGATAAGACCCCGCTCCTAACAAGTTTTTGCACGTCGGACTTGAAACTGAGACAAGTCTCTATGTTATGCCCTGATCCTCCTTGGTGGTAAGGGCAGGTCTGATCCACCTTAAACCAAAAAGGCGGATTTTCCGGTACTATAAGAGGAGACTTAGTCTGAATGTGCCCCTTAGCCAGTAGTAACGGAAACAACTCTGCGTATGTTATGGGTATAGGATCAAATCCTGGTGGCCGTGTTGTACGGTTGTTGTTATATGGAGGACGAGTCTGCTGAAGAGGCTTTTGTGTCCTTTGTTGGTCAGGTTGGCTCTGCGCAACCTGAGGTTGTTATGTAGGAATAGACGCAGGGTTGATAGCAGGAGTCACAGCTGCTACCGGTTGATAACGTCGCCTTTGCTTTCCGAGAGAGATATTCCCAATATCTTGCTCTTTTTTCTTAGGGAGAGCACTACCGTATTTTTTAGTACCGCTCGTCGATCCAGTGTCTTTTACCAAACGCCCTTCTCGGACGACTTCCTCAAGACGTACGCCCATGCCCACCATCTTGGTGAAATCACTGGGTGCACTGGCAACCATTCGGTCATAGTAAAATGAGCTTAAGGTCTTTAACAAGATCTTTGTCATCTCTTTTTCCTCAAGAGGTGGACATATTTGAGCGGCGATTTCACGCCACCTTTGAGCGTACTCCTTAAAGGTTTCCTTGTCCTTTTGCGACATTGATCTGAGTTGATCTCTGTCGGGTACCATGTCCAAATTGTATTTGTATTGTTGGACGAAGGCAGTGCCAAGATCTCTGAATGTACTAATCGTGGCATGATTTAAACCCATGTACCATTTGAGTGCGGCACCGGTTAAACTATCCTGAAAGTAATGAATTAGTAGGTCCTGATTCTTCGTCTAAGCTGACATCTGCCGAGCGTACATCACCAGATGGCTTTGAGGGCAAGAGTTACCCTTGTACTTTTCAAAGTCGGGCACTTGAAATTTGTGCGGGACTTTCACATTTGGGACCAAGCAGAGATCTGCGGCGTCCTTTCCAAATAGATCCTGACCGCGAATGGCTTGCAGTTCCCTCTGCATTTCCAAGAACTGCTCCTGGAATTCCTCCATTTTGTCAAACATAGTTTCCTTCTTACCAGAAGGTGTCTGTGGAATCTGTCCTTCTGGGACAGTGTGCACCACAAGGGGCGGTACCTTGACTACGGTAGCGAGTCTTGGCGTCTCCCGAAGTTTGTAACCTTCAGGAGTCTTCAGTATGCCTCTGGCATCTTCGCTTTCCCGAAGTTTGTAACCTTCAGGCCCAGCGGCTTCTGTTGTGATTCCCTGATCTTCAGTGATCGGCGGAACATATCCTTCTGGGATATAGTTAACAGGCATGCCCCAAGGACAATCTTTCGGCATTTCATACCTAGGATCATACTTCTCCACTATGGGCGTCGAGGTGATCTCTGAGATCACAGTTCTTTGTAGCTGAGCTTCTACCATGGCTTGCATGTCGTTACGAAGCTTTCTCATATCCTCTCTCAGAATGTCAATCTCTTCTTTCAACTCTCTGTTTTCTTCCTCAAGATCATCCATCCTTTTTTGACGATTGGCCCGAGTATTATACGAATGAGACAGTTTGACTCTAGAACCGAGACACAAACGTGAGATTCGTAGATAAAAAGGATACGCGATGTGAGAATGATGAATGCAATGATTATATTAATTGTTTTAAGGTTTAATTAAAATAAACTTTGACAATTAGATTGCAAATATCAAACGGTGGGGAAACCCCTTTTTATTGAATTCAAAGGATTACAGAAATGGAAATACAGTAGATTACAAGGTGCAGAAACAGAAACCTAAACTAATGGGTCCTGAGTTCTCTCTGAAGAGATATCGGGTGCTGATTCTGGTACTTTCCTTTTCTTTGACCGGGGTTCTTGGGCCGTTGTCAGGTTGTCATTCCTTTGCCAGGTGAAAGAAGCGAGCAAATTTCTTTGGTCATCTTGATTCTCTACAGCATGTTGCTCCAAAATCTCAATCAGAGCGTCTTTCTCTTTCAGTAATTGCTGTATTTTGATGCACTCTACATCGAGGGTGCGGTACTTGTTCTTTCAAGACCTTCTCTCCTTTTAAACTTTGTTGAGAGTAACCTGAAGCTTTTCAGTCTCAGTCATGAAGTACATGACAGATTCCCTCGGCGGAAGAATCCTGTAATGAGGGTAAGGCATCTTTAGCTTGAGAGCTCTAGTTTGTACCCAATGGAGATAAGGCTCCACCCAGACACAGTCCGGTTTTCCTAGAGACTCTCGTCCTTTCTTATAAACCTGTTTCCAAGCGTGCACTATTTCCATCTTTAGTGCTCTGTCATTTTCTCCTTCTTTAAAGAAAAGACCTTCCAGATGAACACCCAGTGGGACGTGTCTCATCGGGTATCCAAATTGACGATGAACGAGAACTGGATGATAGTTGATTCCTCCCTTAGTTCCTATAAGGGGTACGTTGGGGAAGTTTCCACAACGGTCAATGATTCTGATTCCATCATAGATCCTATTACACCAATCTATATCAGAGTTGGTAAGAGACATGATCTTCTGCGACCAACGTAAGGCACTCTTGCAATCCCAAAAAGCAGCAGACTTGGGCAAGTGAGAGATAAACCATTTGTAAAGTAGAGGTACACAGTATGTGATCTCCCCTCCGCTGTACAAATTTCCCAGGTGTACAGAATGATACGCATCTGCGAGCAAAGTCGGCACAGGGTTTCCAATGAGAAAAACCTTAATGGAGTTGATATCGACGAAGTTATTGATGTTGGGAAACAAAAATAACCCGTAGGTGAGCAAGACAAAGATGCTTTCAAAAGCAGTCATGTTTCCTATACTGGCAAAATACAGGGCCTTCTTTGTCAAGAACTGGGCTGGCAAACCTTGGATGCCACCCTTAGTGGTTAGGTGAGTCCTGACCTCAGACTCGTCCAAATGAATTGCTCTTGCAATGGTCTGATTCTTTGGAATTTCTTCCAGTCCAGAAAATGGAGCTCGATCTGTAATGTGTAAATCAATTAGATGAGAATACTCCTCCAGCGTTGGTGCTAACTGGTAATTCGGGAATGTGAAACAGTGATAAACCGGATCATAAAACTGAATGAGTGCATCCATGATTCTCTCAATCACATGGACTCTTAACAGTGGTAGCAAACCTTCGTGCTTGGCTCTGAAAGCCTCAGGGTTAGTGATCATCCTCGCTAACCTTCTCAAATCCTCTAGCTTTGGAACCTTGAAGGTGTAACTATGAGTTCTCCTTCTACCGAAATCCATTAGTGCAATCCTTTTCTCTGATATTTGCAATCACAGTCTTAGTTTAATTTGAAAAACAGAGAGACTAGAAGAGAAGAATTTTCGAATGTTTTAATGTTTTTTAAATGAATGCATGAATGCAACACACAAGAACATAGAAAAAACATGGGGTCAAAGGGTCGTTGTCATGAAGTCAAGGCTCTACCCATCCCCAAAGGTTTATACTAAGGTGATTTTTGTACCTGTACTCATTATCATCAGCTCCTCCCAGGAAAGCAAAACAACAAGCGGATCGCCAGCGAGTTGTAGAGCAATCTTAGAGTAAGTGCCATTCACTGAGAATAGATCACCAGCCTCAAATGAGGGTAGTATCGCGTAACAACTATTTTCGATAGTTTCCGCACTACGAAAGGGTTTGGCTCCTCAGCTTCTCAGACTTAACAATCGGCCCATTGTCTAGGTGAGAGAATGGGTTGCATTGGTCAGCCTCCACTGAGGTTGATGGTCGACCTCGTTGCCATCACTTATCTTAAGTGTATACTCGATCTTTCCACATGCGGCATCACACACATTCCCATTAGCAAAAAAATAAACACGTATAGCAATTAGGAAAAGCAGTATATATATTTGTCCTAATCATCCTAGACCTTTAAAGCTATGAATCCTAGGCTCCTGACAGAAATTGGGTTCCCCGGCGGAAGCCCCAATCTGTGGTGTTCACACAAGAGATGAAAAGAAAGAAGTAAGACAGAGACTGGCCCCACGGTGGGCGCCATTTTTCTGTAGCGAGCGATTTTGGACGCGGTTCTTAAGCGCTGGTCGCTCTCTGCGGTTTAGTTTACTACAGGTCGATTCATTTTTTATCCTATTAAAGCTGATGAAGGAAGGGAAATAGATGTCTCTAATTAACCCTGCTTTGCATACTGAGTTTAAACAGCGGTCTGTTAGGTTACGAATGCTATCAATGTGGGGGGGCCTTTGTACTGGTTATTTGTATTTTCGCCAATACGGTTTTCTTTTTCTCTTTCTAGCACTTTCTGGCGGGGAACAAGGATTAGGATGTTAGGACTGATGCTTTTGATAGATACATGAGTGTATGGGATTTTGGGTTTTTGTTTAGTGTGCTCGCTAAGATTTTTCTTTCAATCTTATGCCTACGTATTCCCGTTTACCGAAACAGGGAAATCAGAGCGTTCGTAGTTCCTCCTATTCTATGGGAGAAAATGGGTGTTTTTGGTATCTTGTTCAAAGCCCAAGACGTGAAGCGAAAAAGGTGGTTTGTATCTTGTTCAAAGCCCAAGATGTGAAGCTAAAAGGGTTTGACTTTAGAGAGAATTTGTCATCTCTAAAGGGGTCTGTTTGTCACAACTGTTGGGTGACTGACTGTAAAGGAGGATTACTTTAACCGAGATTTGTGAATCTGGCAATGCCATAATTTCCTTTATAGGGATTTTAACATGAAGGAGAAGACTTTAACTCAGTGTAGAGCAATGCCATCTTTCCTTAGGAATTTCTCATGCTAAAAGAGGGACAGTGGCATGGATGTAGATGATCCAGAGGCTTGCCGCTTACAGCAGTTAGATGAAGGGGAAGGAGTTGTTGATGTTGGTGTACTGTGAACGAGGCACAACTTTGATGCTGAAAGGTTGATTGGATCAACCAGTGGTTTTCTTATACAAAGCCTAAGAGAAGGCTATTATGTGTCTACAAAGCCCGAGAGAGAGGCTAAAAAGTTTTGACTCGACGAAGAAGTCTTTTGGTATCTCGTATAAAGCCCGAGATGGAGGCTATTTGACTCCACAAGAGAGTTTTTTTTTTTAATCTCGTACGAAGCCCGAGATGGAGATGAAAGGGGTGATTAACTCAACGGGGAGTCTCTTATGTGTCTCGTACAAAGCCCGAGAGAGAGGCTGAACATTGTTTGACTCCGCTGGGGAGGATCATTGTACAAAGCCCAAGAGGAGGCTATGGCGTCTATTTCAGTTAAGTGACAGGTCCAGTATACTAATTTTGAAAGAGAAAATCAGTTCTTATATGAGCAACACTGTACTCAAGGATTTGATTCGAGGATCAGGGATATTTCCTGTTCTTTAAGGAAGTGGGAAATCCGAAGGGTATTGAGACTGTCCCAGTCTACGGGTTTTCTTCCTATTTAACGAAGGGGTCACTTGAGAATGTCTTTGAGACTCAAGGATATTAGACTGTCCGTGTCTAGAGTTTCATCTTTTGTACTATGCTGAGAAAAACAGTAGTAGACTCTATGAAAGGACTGTTCTATGAAGATGACTAAGTTCTGTTCCTATACCTCTAGGAGGTCATCGGGACAATTTGTACGAAGCCCAAGAGGAGGCTGGAAACTTTTAAAAAAGTCGACGGGTCCTTGTACTAAGCCCAAGAGGAGGCTATCATTCCCGGAGGAAGAGATCATTATACAAAGCCTAAGAGGAGGCTGTGAATACTTCTAAGAAGCCGTAGGGTCCTTGTATTAAGCCCAAGAGGAGGCGGGGTTGCTTTTAGGAAGCCTGTGGGTCCTTGTATTATGCCCAAGAGGAGGACGATGCTTTTAAGAAGCCCTTGGGTCCCCAAACCCTGAGAAATTCAAGGCAAGCTATTCACAAGGAATAGATCAAGTCAGGAAAGTTCGAGAATTTGGAAGAAACTCAAAGATGTCATTCACGGAGAATACATTTATCTCTGGGAGTAGAGTTTCTTGACAATTCCTAATGAGGACAGCCGAAGAGAAGACTATATCTGGTGATCCTATTGGGGATCTAGTTGTATATTTCTACGAATAAACGAAACGGCGTCACCTAGTTCTAGACGTAGTTACCGGGGAAACTCTAAATATCTATACTATTATTACACAGTTGATATGAGTTTATGAAAGAAGACTTACAGTGACACAGCCCCACAATACAGTTATATGTATATGAAAGCGGTAAATGAAAGCAATAACCACTTACTCGGTTGTAGAGCTTCCATGCTGTTTGGTTAGTTGTTCAACAAAGAAAGATTGAAAACAACAGTATATTCAAAATCCAAGGAGAAAGTGCTTTGAAAAAGAAAGATTTGGGGCTTACAGCTCAAGGAGAGGCCCAGGGTTTTATTAGTGAGCGCACTGTTTGAATTTGTACAGAGGGACTTATACAAGTGACTGTGGCCCAAAAAGATTTTCTGTACAAAGGGATGAGTCTTACACTCTCTCAAGAGGCCTAAAAGGTTTAAAGAAAAAGAGTGGGGCTTATAACACGAGGGTAGGCCCAGATGATTTTTCTGTTTGAAATGGCGATCACGCCGAGGTTTTCTTTTAACGCAGAGGGACTTATACAATAAGTGAGGCCGAAAGTTTTTGGTTAAAAGGGGATTGGGTCTTACACTCTATTAGAGGCCCAGAAAGTTTTGAATGATTTGTTTGAGTGAAAATCAAAGAAACCCTAATTTTATTCTTTAAAAGTAAATATTTAAAGAAAATCAATGAAAAATACCAAATAGGTTTGAATAAACCACTTGTGATTTTTGTTTAAGGTTTGAAAAATGAGGTATAAATCACAAGAGATATTAAAACTCATTTGGTCTTGATTTTTCAAGATGAATATTCATTTTAAAATGTTTAAAAACAAATAAAAATGAATTTATTCACAAAAATACTAATTATATTAAATAAATAATATAAATTCAATTTTTTTGTGGAATAAAATATTTCATCATTTTTGTGATTTTTTGCAAAAAGAACCAATAAAAAATAATTAAAATTGAAAGAGTTATTAATTTTCCAATTAATTAATAAACCATGAAAATATTGGAAAAAATGGCAAAATGTGAAAAAAAACACAAAATAGCATGGGTGGGGTTTGAACCCAAGACCTCAAGGTTAAAAGGCGCGCGCCATACCACTGGGGTGGTGATACATCCATTGTTTGAAACAAAACAACAAATATACAAGGCATGACTTGGTTTTAGGCCTGGCCCAAGGCAAGTTTTGGCAAGTTTTGGCTCAGAAATGTGAAGGTCATAACTTTCTCAATTTTTAATGGTTTGAGACAAAATTTATATGCATCTGGACCAGAATTTCATAAGGAATCCAATGGTGGTGGTAGTTTTTTCAGATCACACTCCCTCCTCAAAACCCGATAGTGGTTTTGAAAATGACCTATAAATGCATTTTCTATGCTACAGCTTGGTACAAGCATGGATTACATGGTGAATTAGCTCAAACAAAACATATACAACATGTATGAGATGTTTATTATCAATGGACTTCAAAGCATTGCATGTTTGAAAGTTTCCAAGTTGTGAGGCTTACCTCTTTTTTGAGATTTTGGAGCTTTTGTGCAATCTGTCAAACCTCTTGTTCCAGAAATGATTTGATGCTTTAGACACACTCAAATGATCCCTTAGAAGCTTTTAGGATGATTGGAATTGATTGGTACCTGCAAAAACACAAACAGTCCCTTTCTTGCAAAAGGGGTTAAAAGTGACCAAAATAGCAACTCCCTCAAATGGTGTTCCAGATGAGGGGAACCATTTGGGACAGTTCAAGGATGATATTTGGAGTGTGTTTGAGGTTTTATCTGGTTTGGAAAGTGACTGAATCAAGACATGGCTTGAAAAATGCAAACAAAGCCTATTTTGAGGTTTTGAGAGGTGACTTTGTGATTTTGTGATTACAGGTCACTTGTGATAGTTTGCACAGCTTACATATGATATATATGAGGTGTGTGTATGATTGATTGTGATGAAAAAGCTCTCGAGCTCAAAAACTCAAAGTTGCCTTTCTAAAGAAGGCATTTTTGCCAAGAGAAAGAGGTTTTGAGGAAAGCATCTGTTTGATGGCTTTGGTGTACTCAAACTGATCACAATTTAGCTCTATTTATAGTTGAGCAAGTTTGTTTTGGGATCCACAGTGAATGGCAACTGCAGCAGGTGTTTGTTCAATGTTGGCCAATGGAAATCCAAATCTCCTCTAGCCATTGACTAGAGGTTAGGGCACAGGGCTGTGGTTCCCTTGGTCTTGGATAAGTCTTGACTGAATTTAGTTGCAAATGGCTCAGTCCATGCCACCTTGATGCTTCCATTGAATGCTCTAATCCAAAATTGGAGTCATGTCCCTATTTTGGCCATTCTAGGTTCAACATGCTATTTCTTGTTCCAAAGACTTTGGAGGCTTGGCTCAGTGATTGTCCCCTTTAGATTTAATCCTCAGAGGCGTCCAAGTGGATAGGAGCATTTGGATTTGGTTGATTTTGGCAAATCGAGCAAAAATGCAAATTCTGCCTTGCCTTGGCAGATTTCAGCAAGGCAACTTTCCAATGTCATATCTCATGACTCAAATTGAATTTGGTAATGTTCTTGGCCATTTTGGAAAGCCCTTACATGCTACAACAACTGTTTGAACATATTTGGTTTTGATCTCTTTTGAATCCAAGTGAAAAATCCCCCTACATTTGGCAAAAAGTAGGGTAAAATCTGACTTAGTGAAATTTTCACTAAGTGTTGGAACAAAGTGACTTTTCTTGATTTTGATCACTCCATAACTCAAAATCCACAATGAATTGGAATTAGGTCTAGTTGAAGCTTTTGTAGAGGGAAATGAGATCTACAAATCAAGCCTTGGATGGGAGAAAATGGCTTTGTGGTTTAGGAGTTATGACCTTCCAAAGTTGGTACCCTAGCCACTTTATTTTTAACTTAGAAAATTTTCTAAGTTTTTTATGGTTACCCCTTTTACAAGTTACCCAAATTTTCTTGATTTTTCTTGAGGAATGATGATTCAAATCATACATTAACATCATTTTTGGGTTAAAAATCCATTTTGGTGAAAAATCTCAAAAAGTCAAAGTTGACTTTTGTGCACAGTTGACTTTTTATCAGATGAATTCCAAACTGTGCAATTCTTCATGAAATCATGTCCTTGACCTAAATAAAACTTGATGGACATGTTCCATGGGTGTCATAGGGTATATTGATGTATGTCATAGGGCTTGGGAGCATGTCCTGGTCAAAAGTCAAAGTTACAGTTGACTTTTTTCTTAAAACCCCAACTGTGGTGCAGATGAAATTGAAACTTGTTGCTCAAGCTTCTTGGATTAATCCATTGTTCCAAATGGATTAATATAGTTAATTAGAGACCCTCAAACCCTCTCTTGAGGCCTTGGCTCATGATTTGCCCTAAAAGTCAACTTAGGGGTGAATTAGGTCAAGAAACCCTAATTCTTGATTTTTGATGAATGCATCCCCTGAGGCAAAATTGACTTGATGATTGGGTCCATGAGGTTCCATGGAGTATATTAGGTTAGGTTTTGGATCATTGGCTTGTTCCCAGATGAAAATTTCCATCTGGAGGCCCTGGTCGACCAAAACCCTAATTTGGTGACACTGTCGATCTTGAGACTTGATCCACCTAGAAGGGAGCAGCCTTGTGCTTGATCCTTGAAGTGGGAGTCCTTTTGATCCATTGTGGATGTTTGAGAGGTTAGACAAGTTGAAGATCATGTCATTCCTTGATTGATCCTTTGTCTAAGCACTCAGAGAGGGCTTGAAACCCTAATGTTGATTGTAGTGCATGCTCACCCATCTTTGGGGAGACTGATGAAGTATGAAGGTTCCTCCATATTGTGATGATGATTTTCTCAATGATGGGAAATCTTAGTGGTCAAAATTTGGGGTATGACACATACCAATTGTGAAAATTTGGTTACCATGCTCGAAGAAGCGATTACTAGCACCAGAAGAAAAGTGGAAGAGAGTGAGAGACAGAGAGAGAAGCACTGCATAATAGTGAAGAAGATAGAACTCGCGTTGGGAGGCTGATTCTCAAAATTAGTGAAACCCTAAAGGCTTTCAGAAAGTGGATCCTAAACCACACTAGTAGATATCAAAACGAGTTTCCCCATTATTTAGCAAAAAAAGGGCAATTTATTTTCCCACCTCTATAGGTTCTCACAAACCCTTGGCAAAAGGTGAAAAATGCCCTCAGTTTTTAGAGATGCATCTCCGTTTCCACCCAAAATAAGTGCAAATGGTTGAGCTTCTCATACTTTGCCAAAATTTAATTCGGAGATGCATCGTCGTATGTGTTTTAGGGTTTTTCTGCAGATGCATCTCCGAATTAACCCTTATTTTCAAATTTAAGTGTTTTTTGGAGATGCATCTCCTAACGCATTTAATTTTTATATAACGCACAAACAGACCATCCCTCTTCTCCTTCTTCATTTTTCTAAAACTATTCAAAAAACCCTATTGGAGCTCATGAGAAACTTTCTTCCAGTCAATTTTTTAAGGAACAATAGTGCCTATACTTAAATAGTATCAATCCCAACTCACTCCACTTACTACATTCAACATTTTTCATCCTCATCAACACTTTTTTTAGTATGTTTCTCATTTAAATTTTTTTATTAATGTTTTAAGTAAAATAGTTAGTTTTAAATGCATTAGGTAGAGGTTACATTCGAAATAGGTAGTTGCTAGAGACATGCACTATGATTTGGTTGCATTTTGAGTTGTTAGGGCAATACTGGTATTCGTTTCTTCCATTGTTACAAACACGATATTTTTCGGAGATGCATCTCTGAATTGTATCCTTGTTGGGTTTCAAAGATGCATATCCGAAAATGTCCTGGATGCAAACTGATGTCTTTTTCTTGTATTTTTCAGGAAAAAATGGTTGCAAACAACGACGACAGAATGAGACTCGACTGTAAAATCCAGCATGCATCTATTCGACGTGAAAGGGCGAAACTTCAGAATAAGCAGGCCAGAGCTAGGCGGGGAACCGTCCCTAGGCCTATTGACGAGGAAGCATTGACTTCTAGAAGCCGCCTCTCACAGGGGTCCTCATCCCAGGGGCATGTTTCTTCTGCTCACATAGACCGGGAGGAAGCTCCTGCTGCACATGATGGTGTTCCTCCGCTTGAAAACCCTTATCCAAGAGGGCCCTATGACACCTCTTTACTTATATATAATAGAGGTCATGTTTTGGGGCATGTTTGGACCGGAGAATTATATTTGTTAGCGGTTTTTATTTATATGTTTTAAAAAAATTCCCCATGACTGATTTTTTTAACAGGAGCACAATTGTTTGAAGTCTGTTAACCAAAATAGAAATATTTTGAAGCTTTATCACCCTAAGGATGATTGGGTCCAAAGTGTCATCTAATACTCCAGTCTTGCCGGCCTATGTTCTTTGGGGTACAAGACCATTAGCCATGGTGTAACACCCCGATTTAGTTATTCGCTTATTTAATTATTTAGTTAGTTTAATTTAGTATTTTATTTAAATAATTATTTTGTGAATATGTGACATGTTTACTGGTGACGGTATTTGATGTGTTTTGTGTTAATTAATTGGGTTATTGGGAATTAACACTACTACAAAAAGTATCGTAACACCATTTCACCTCGATCAAAGTATCCATCGTGGTAGAATCTATTCACTTAGGCGCTTTCCTTTTATTTTCAACTTTAAGTCATTTTTCACCACGGTTGGAACTTCCAAGCATGGTGAAAAGTGAGACCTAGTCATGAGTTCAAATCCTAGCACCTACAATTTTGTTTGCTATTTATTTTTAAGCCATTTTTTTACCATGGTTGGAACTTCTGACCGTTGTGAAAAGTGGTGCATGGTCATGAGTTCAAATTCTAGCACCTACAATTTTGTTTTTATTTATGGGTGCTTAATTCATGAAAGGGTAGAGAGGTTTCCCTTAACCTCCAATAGAATTCTTCTCCTTTTTGTTGATTAAGTTGTGTGATGAATAATATAATTATAATTCTATTTGTATGCCATGATTTAATTGCAAATTCATGTACTTTATTTGGTGTGATTGTTGCATATGCTATTTTTTCATAAATATGAGTTTGGATGTGAAATCGAGGTTTTCAAAACATGTTAAATTCCATGATAGATTGATGATTATTTGATGTTGGGTCGGTATAATTGTTTTGGTTATTGTATAATTTTTATATAATTATTATGTGTCAAATTTTGAGCATTTGGATTTTTATGAAATCGAAATCGGAGGTCCGGAATGCCTCCAATGGTGAAAAATGCAGAATTCTGCATTATGCAGCGGTTCTCCATTATGCAGCGGTGACGATCATCACCCTTGTGACAGACTACCCGTCATTGCACCCAGCTTTGTGATGGTCGTCTTCTTTGTGATAGTCCATCTGTCACGACTAGGCAGACTTGGTTCGAAGTGTTGGAAAGCTAAAACACATAGCTACATTATGGTAGTGCATCGTGAGATGAATTTCCATGTTTTAATGATGTGTGAGTATATGTTGTGAAGTGTGTGTATAATTGCGCGACTTATTGTACATGCTTGATGATGAACATGAGTTAATTAATTATATTATATAATTAGTTGTGTATTGTGAAGTGAAATTATACATAAATGAGTATTATGAGAAAATGTGGGATAAAAGTGAAAGTATGATGTGATGTAAATTTTGTGCATAATTATTGATGAGTTGATGAGAAATGTGATTTGAGTTGTGAGTTACGATTGACGTAGTGAATATATTTAATTACACTTAGAGTGGGTCTGTTTTGCATCTTTTGTTGTCGAGTAATTATGTATAGTCAGAGTGGGGTTGTTCTGCATGTTTATATGACATTCATCATATGTGTCGTTGTTGTGAAAGAGGCATGTTTGCTAGTTCAGAGTGGGGACTAGTGGCTTGTCCCAAGCTTTGAGTCGGGCCTTGGAGCTCAGGGTTCATAGAGATTGGAACTTGGTTCGTATGAAGAACCAAATGTTGAGTCAGTACCGTATGCATATAGAGTTGAGTTGTCAGTCCGCTTCAGAGTGAGGACCGTGACGAGCATGAGTCAAATCATTGTTGCATTATATTACATGATTATGATGTGGGTGAGATGTGAATACCTGATGTTGGTGTATTTTCTGAGTATGTGGATGATTGTGTAAATATGTGAATTTATCCTAAATGTTTATGCACCATTTATTATTTGAATGTATTCTCACCCCCTTGTTATGTTATTCCACCTGTGCTCCTGTAGAGTATAGATAATCTGGTACCTGAGTAGAAGCATGGGGTTAAGAATGTTGTTGGGCCTCTTTAGTTGTTTGTCAATCGAGTCTTATGGTTGGAGTTGATCTGATATGCAACACGAGGGGGAACATGATGTTCTTTATTTGTTTTTGTTGCGTATCTTTTATTTTGATTTTATTTTATGATGAACCACTTTTCATACTAATATTCATGTTAAGGCTTTTTATGCTGAGTATTTCATAATTCTGCTGCTTATCAAATGATTTAAAATTTTAATTATGTGGTTCAAATATGAGTTGTTTGTATGTTGAGTAACATTCTTCTTGAGGGATTTATGTTTTATTTAATTAATTGTCGAATCATGGAGTAGGGTGTTAAACATGGCATGCAAGGGGATTTTGCTAAGGTATGGCATAAGGAAACATCATCTTTCCACTTCCCCATTGGCGAGATAACGATTACACTAGATGAAGTCGCTTGACTTCTACACCTTCCCATCAGGGGGAAGTTACTTGATCTTTCCAGGATCAAAGATAAAGCTCAGAAGATATGGTCATTTATTTGAGAGTTGGCCCAATGGATGCCCTAATGTAGTGTGAGAGCACTAGAGGTGCTCGTGCCAAATTTGCATACTTGTAAAAGCAATATGAAGACAAATTGGAGTTGGCATATGTTGTCGACGACGAACTACAAGTTACCTACCACCGGGAGTAGGGGTGGCAAAATGGGCCGCCCGCCCCACCCCGCCTTAAGCCCGCCAAAAAAGGCGAGGCAGGTAAGCCCACTAAGTGGAAATGGGCATAAAAAACTAGCTCACCCCGCCAAGGTGGAGGGTTGGTGGGCGGCGAGCTTTCCCGCCCACTTTTTTATTTATTTATTTTCAGTTTTTAATAGGTTAATAGGGTTGTTTTTACATTTCAGTTAGATTTTTCACTTATTTTTTAGAACAATTTTTATAAAGTATCTTTTTAACAAATTTTACTTCAAAAAAAATTGCATATATTCTTAAATAAATGTATAAAATAAAACCATCAAGAATTGAAATTACTAGAATTAACTAAAAAATGGCGGGTTTAAGGTGGGACAAGCTAACGAATAGGTGCGGCGGGCTTTCGCAGGCGGCAGGTTTTGGCGGGGCGGGCTTTGGTGGGCGGCGGGCCCAAAATCCCAACCCAACCCGCCATTTTTTGGCAGGTGCGCGGGCTGGTCCGCCGGGCCACGACCCGTTTTGCCACCCCTAACCGGAAGTGTGCTTTGAGGTGTTACCTCCTATTCTTGATTGACACGTCCATGTTTATGGACAAAAGTGTAACCTACGTTGATGTGGCATACCTTAAGTACTTTATCAAATTGTTGGCCATTCATGAGTGGAACTGGGGGGATACCTGTTTGGTATACTTGTACTCCAAGTTGACCAAAAGCTCTCTTTGGACAACAAAGCAAATGATAGTAATTTCCATATCACTAATAATTTTAAAAATACTTATTTGTTTTACACTTGTTACTAATATTTTTTTTCTAATTCATTTTCAGGGATGGATTATATCCCACTTTCATTACATACATGGGTTTGATCGTGTGCTAGAGTATATTGAGGATTGGCCACATGCTTGTTTATATTGTCCACATAGTGGGAATGATGTTGTGGTCATTATGTGTGTATATTCATCGGACTCAACATGATGACATCGACTTGACACCTTACACCACTCACCGGGATACTGTTTCCTTCTACCCCATTTCATTTTACTTTGGATGGCTGGCATGTGGGACGAATCTGATGTGCAGGTTTTTGTCAGAGCGATACATGCGTTAATTTGGTTATGTGCAGATCATTTTGAGATCCCCCTTCGAGTCTGCTCCTAACATCATCATCCGATGACATCTTGATGACATACTGGAGGATTATGAGAGTCATCCGGTATCAGGGGAGTATCAGAGTATCTCAACCATAAGTCAGTAGTCTTATATGGACGGTTACATGACTAGGTTCTATAGTGTGTCACACCCTGTCATGACACCAGACGCTCTTGGACGTTCACCTAGGCATGTTCATGAGGAGATCCTGGAGAATGAGCAGGTCAAGGATGACCATATTATTGATGTATTGTCGATCTTGTTCTAGCCAAAAATGGTTAGATACAACAAAAGTGATAGTCCTTTACTTTAGGGCAGAGAAGACTACGTTGTCTATACTGTTTAAGTATATTTAGGGATTTGAGAGCTATACAAGTGTTGTATATTGTCTCAAGATGAATTCGTCTTGTTTAACCCTCATGTGGGAGCCCCTTTTATAGCCTTCATTCAAGGTTTGTCATTAAGAGAAACCTCTTGTCCTTCTGGCGTCACATGGCCATTATTGCCGTAACTCCTCTTTATGAATGCAAGCTTTGAAGACCTGGTAACGTTCGCATTGATGCGCTGCCACCGTTACAACTGTTGGTGTGCCATGTTGAGTTCATAACTGGTGTAGGTGCCGAGTTGATGGGGTATAGCACATGAACTCGTAGGAATTCGGCTGATGGGAGTCGGGCTCCCTGACCGGCCCGGGTTGTAAATGACTCTTGCCTAACTCTTGGTGCTACTCAACCCTTCTTGCTTTTGTAGCCGAACTCACGTCTAGCCTTGGCCGACCATACAACTCGGCTCTAAATATATTTGGCATGTACATAAGCCACCCGAGTACTATATATGTTTACAAGGGTACAATACTCGGTAGTAACATGAGCTCGGATATATTTGATAAGTGTTATGACCCGGTTACCTCCCAGGTCTCTACGTGTCACAAATTCCTTGGAGGGTCGTGTCCTTTCAATTTCCCCAGTATAATGATGACTGTTAATGACTACTCCCTAGCTATTCTTGGGTGTTGGGTCTTTTATTAAAACCTTCCTCTCTCTTTCTTCTCATTTCTACGTCCAAATTGTTCTTCCTTCTTTAACAACTGTAATGTTTTCCCAACCTCTAGGGCTTCTCGGCTCACAGGTATTCTTCAACCATTCTTGATTTTTATTTTATTCTTCGATTTTGTTTTTAGAAAGTATGGTAGTCTTTAGTAAAGAGATGGTGAGGGTAATGGTAGTGACGTCCGTATGAATTCTGTGGAGAGGAAAGAGTTGTGGGAATAATGCATGCGGGAAATAGAAACTGCTTTAGGGTCGGAAGAGTATAGACGAGTCATGAACGAAGTTTATGGCAACATTCTCACTTCTAAGAGTAATTTTGATTCTGGCTCATCTTCCTAAGGTTTTGTAGCGATTTCTATGGCGACTGCTGCTCCTTTCGATTTCGAGGTCATGAATCATAAGAATAGTACCTTCGATGATGTAGAAACTGCGAAACTCCGATCCAAAAGGCAAATATCTTCAACTGGATCTGAGGATGATGTTGTCTTGGAATTGTGTATTCCTGGAGAACGAGTTTGTATACTCCGTCCCAAAGGTGTTAAAGAAGATTTTTTCTATTTTTATGCTGGGGTTTTAGAGGATTTTAATATCCAAATACCCTTTTCTAATTTTGAAGCGGATATGTTAAAAGCCGCGAACACAGCTCCCTCTAAACTTCGCTCCAACAGTTGGGGTTTTATAAAGACTTTTGAAAGAGTTTGTGAGGTTTTAGATATCACCCCCATAATTGGTCTGTTTTTCTCTTTCTTTGAGGTTAAAGGTGTTGATAATTGTAGTTGGATACAAATAAGTGGGATTCCCGGGCGGAGTTTTCTCCAGGCATACACTTCTAATTATAAGAATTATAAGAACCGGTTCTTGAGGGTAAAGAGTGGGCCGAGGTGTCCACAAGTGCTATATGCTCTGGATAATCAGCCTCGCTTTCCCTTTTATTGGGTTGAAAATCCATTGCCGATAACTGGTTTCAACTGTGAGAAATTTAGTGAACTGGAAACCCAATCCCTGATTGTTCTTGACTCCTTCCGTATGATGAAGGTTAAGGAGTTGTTACCTTTAAGTGATGAGCCACTACTCACCTTCTTGGGTAATTGCTTGCTTATTATTTTTCAACATCTTTAAGTATTCTCGTTCTGACGTTTAGGATTTTTGTTTGCAGATACAATGACTAAAGTGTCTGTGGCTGAACAAAAGAAGTTAATACTGAAGGCTCGTGCTGCTCGGAGAGGATCTAGAGGAGTTGCCTCTTCTAATTCGGACTTGGGGGGGTTAGAAATCCGACAACCAAAGAGGACACGGGGAACGAGTACTAAGACAACCCCAAGTAAGAATGAACCTCAGCCTTCTGCTCCTCCAGCCCAAGAAGAAACTTCTCAAGGTGCTCCCAAGAGGCTAAAAACCCTTTAGACTGATGAAGTATGTCAAGCCGACATGGAGATCAATTCACTTATGCGAGTTCCTGGGGAAACTGATGCACCCGAGGAGTTTAAATTTTGGTCTAATAGCTTTGATGGGCTTAGATTTTTGTACGACCATCTTAACACCACAGAGGACATTAACAAAGTGAAATCTATTGGTCGGCAGAAGATTACACAAAATATAAGCTCCTACCTTATGCGGTGTGTTGTTCTCGCTAGGGGCCTATTTGAATCCAGCGATGATTCTGAGACGGAGAAGCTTAAGCTGAAAGAAGAGATTACTGGCTACAGGAAGCCCACAAGGTTCAATCGGAAAAGCTTTCTGGTTTAGAGAAAAACCTAGCTGATGAGAAGAAGAGCAATGAGACCCTTGAATCAGAACATAAGTTGGCTTTGTCTAAGGTTACTGAGGAGTTGAAGCAAATCAAAGTCTCTCGTCAAGAACTTTTGGTTTCCAACACCGAGCTCAGTGAGTCCCTTAAGAAGGCTCGGATTGAAGTTCTCTCCGCTGGTGACGAGGACTTTGACTGGGCTAAAGACCAAGTTTTATGCCTCTATCCCGGGTTGGATTTGTCCGAAGTTGATTACTTCAAGGTTGTGCAGGATGGCCGCCTTGTAGATCTGGACGAGCTTGAAAAGAATAATCCAAGGAAGTCTTCTACTTCTGTCAATGACGGGAATAAGACCATGGACAATGTTGGCGCAAATGGAACCTCAGTTGCTTACTGATTTTGAAGTTTTCCTTGTTTTGGTTAGTCATCCTTCTGGATGCATTTTTTATGTATTTTGGCGAGGGAGTGTGGTGTTTTCCCCCCTCGTGCTCATGACTTTTTAGCCTTCGGGCTTTGTGATAAGTGCAAATTGTACCTATTTTTGTATATATGTTTTGTTGCACTTATCAATGCTTTGTGGTAAATATCGTGCGAATAAACCCCGCTTTGTTCGTAAATACGTTTACTTTACGTTTTCGGTGTATAGTGCGTTATCGTGTAAATATCATTGAGTTTAATCGATTTTCATTTATTTTTGTAGGTGTTCCAGCAATGGGATGTTTCCATATTCATAAAGAGCATTGAATAAGCTTTCCAACGCTTCAAACCGTGCGTCAATCGGAGTTACGGTTCAAGAGTTATGATGAAAACAAGTTCTGGTTTTCTGTCATGCTCGCTAGGCGAGCCCCCGTAGCGAACACTCGCTAGCTTGTTCGCTAGGCGAACCGGGGCGAACGAAAAGTTCCAGAATCGTGAAAAACCTCAACAGAAAGGCGGTTTACGTTCGCCTAGCGAACGGGGACTCGCTAGGCGAACCTGGAAATGCAGAATTGCCCATTTAAGCCAGTTTTCATCATTTTTTAGTTATGGGTTTGATATTTTTAGTTCCAAATCCATCCAATAGCATTTTTTGACCAGAATTAGGCTAGAAAACACATTGGAGCATGAATTAGGATGATCCGGAGTTGAATCCTTCATGAATCGGAGCCGACAACTTTTGAGATGTTTGGTTTTTCTCCATTTCTTCTCTATGTATTTCTCTATTTTGTGGATTATGTTTGTATTATTACTCTAAACCTATGTACATGTATTGATCATGGTTGTATAATATATATGCTTTACAAATCATTATCGATGTTTTCCTTGATCTTTTTGCATTTATGTTTGGATTTGTGTTGTGTTAGAGATAAACATCATGAATCTTGATTAAGGATGGATATCTATTGTCTAGACTCTAGAGATAGATTTAGATAATAATCTTTATGGTGTCGGAACTTAATGTCTTCCGTGTTTCGAGGCGTCGTACGCGAGAGCGTCGACGAGAGTAATACGGTTGCTCTCTCAACTGTGCGTTAGACATAACCTTTGTTGTGAGCGATACATGATGATTTTGATGAGTATTGTATGTTGAATGCGATCGATTGATAGGTTTACGTTTGTTCTGAGTAGTGTATATTCATGCTTGATAGGTTTCTTCTCTTCAAAGAATATACTCTTTTTATGTTCATCTTTACTTTTCTGTTTGTTTTTACTTGTAAACTATTTTAATCCAAACTCATTAACGCGAGAGATTGTCGAACGGCATTCTTTCCCTCGAACCGATCTCTGTGGACACGACATAAATCCCGGAGGGAATTCTTCCGAAAATAAATATTTTTGCTGCTTGCCCTATTCTGCGTTCAACAAAATGGCGCCGTTGCCGGGGATTGGTTTTGATATTAAATCGCATTGCGATAGTTTCTTTGTTTTTGAGTTTTGTAGATATCGTACATGTTGTATATTTTCACTTGTTTATATTGATACTTGTACATTTTGATGTTTGTTCAAGTGTTTGGTTAGGACGCTTGCTTTTGGTTGCGCGGTGAGGCATCACTATGGCATGAAGGAATGAAGTTTGCTAGCTAAGCATTGTAAAGGCGTCGAGCTTACGACGTAAAACAAGCATGTTTTTATTGTTTTTTCATTTCTAAGGTTTTTGGTTGTTGTTTGCTCGCAAATTTTGATTGATTTACTTGAGGATGCTGTTGTGATTTTCCAAGTTGGTTCGTTTCAACTTGCGGATGTATGGTAATGATTTTGTTAAGTTTTGTACACGTCCGAGGTATGTATTTATCGCTTTCTATACTTTAGCATATTCATGATACTTAGGCATTTTACAAACTTCCATGCCATCCATTCTTTTGTATACTTGTTCTATTGTGAATCACTTTAGTTCCTACCCTTTTTGTGAGGAAGCTTTCCATTGTTCATATATGCTCGGAGTACCGACATTCTTGTTTTACTGGATTTTATTATGTTGAATCTTTTATTTATGTTGATTATATGAATGCATGAAAAGGATCAAGGCAATTGTTTCATTTTGAGCACAACCACCTTAGCCAAATAGTCAATTCACCTTGTGAGTGTGTGAGAATTCGTAACCCCTTTGAGCTTTTTGATCCATGTTTTTATTTGAACTTAATGCTTGTCTATGAGTATTTAGTTCACTTATTTTTGAATGGATTTTTTTTTTTCTTGGACCTCAACTTTGTGTTGTTGTATGGATTTTTTTCCTTGCCTTAGAAAGTAGGGAGTATTCACATGATGGTGCGGTTGAATTCAAGTTGGGGAGAGGATGATTGTATACTCATTGGTTGGATTCTATGAGGATTGAAAAAGAAAAGAAAAAAGAGAAAAATATGACAAAGAAAAGAAAAGAAAAAAGTGAAAAAGAAAGAAAAAAGAAAAATCCTTGAAAAAGGAAACAAAAAGAGTTGCAATAATTGTGCTAAATAAGTATTGTGTGTTGTGTAGCACTTGGGATTTTGGAAGAAGTTGGTTGAAATTTTGTGTGTGAATCTTTGTGAGTTTTCACTCCCTTAGGTTTAGGCAAGTTTTTGTTTCAATTACCTTTAGAAAATGCCCCTTGTTTGTTTACCCGACCACGTTACAACCTTGAAAGTCCTTGTGATTCTTGCCTTTGTATTTTCAATGTGAATTTGTGGATGTATGCATAATTTAGTCTTTTGTTTGCAAGATTGTTGTGTGAGTGAAAGAACCTCATTTTGTGTTTTTCATCTACCGATGATTGTTTTTACTAGGTGTGATTCACTTTGGAACTTGTGTTGTTTTAGAATTTTTGGCATGACTTTTGTACTTTGCTTTTGTTTCGTTACTATGTTATCGTTGCAGTTTAGTGGTAAGTATTTACTTTTTGTGTGTACCGTTTTCATTTGAACCATTCATTCGTTTCCGCTTTTCAAAACCTGTTGATTCGTCATTCTTTGGATATTGCTTGTGCATTTTCAAGTTTGTTTGATTCTTGTTTGTGGACAAACAATTAGGTAAGTTGGGGAGAGTTTGATAAGTGCAAATTGTACCTATTTTTTTATATATGTTTTGTTGCACTTATCAATGCTTTGTGGTAAATATCGTGCGAATAAACCCCGCTTTGTTCGTAAATACGTTTACTTTACGTTTTCGGTGTATAGTGCGTTATCGTGTAAATATCATTGAGTTTAATCGATTTTCATTTATTTTTGTAGGTGTTCCAGCAATGGTATGTTTCCATATTCATAAAGAGCATTGAATAAGCTTTCCAACGCTTCAAACCGTGCGTCAATCGGAGTTACGGTTCAAGAGTTATGATGAAAACAAGTTTTGGTTTTCTGTCATGCTCGCTAGGCGAGCCCCCGTAGCGAACACTCGCTAGCTTGTTCGCTAGGCGAACCGGGGCGAACGAAAAGTTCCAGAATCGTGAAAAACCTCAACAGAAAGGCGGTTTACGTTCGCCTAGCGAACGGGGACTCGCTAGGCGAACCTGGAAATGCAGAATTGCCCATTAAAGCCATTTTTCATCATTTTTTAGTTATGGGTTTGATATTTTTAGTTCCAAATCCATCCAATAGCATTTTTTGATCAGAATTAGGCTAGAAAACACATTGGAGCATGAATTAGGATGATCCGGAGTTGAATCCTTCATGAATCGGAGCCGACAACTTTTGAGATGTTTGGTTTTTCTCCATTTCTTCTCTATGTATTTCTCTATTTTGTGGGTTATGTTTGTATTATTACTCTAAACCTATGTACATGTATTGATCATGGTTGTATAATATATATGCTTTACAAATCATTATCGATGTTTTCCTTGATCTTTTTGCATTTATGTTTGGATTTGTGTTGTGTTAGAGATAAACATCATGAATCTTGATTAAGGATGGATATCTATTGTCTAGACTCTAGAGATAGATTTAGATAATAATCTTTATGGTGTCAGAACTTAATGTCTTCCGTGTTTCGAGGCGTCGTGCGCGAGAGCGTCGACGAGAGTAATACGGTTGCTCTCTCAACTGTGCGTTAGACATAACCTTTGTTGTGAGCGATACGTGATGATTTTGATGAGTATTGTATGTTGAATGTGATCGATTGATAGGTTTACGTTTGTTCTGAGTAGTGTATATTCATGCTTGATAGGTTTCTTCTCTTCAAAGAATATACTCTTTTTATGTTCATCTTTACTTTTCTGTTTGTTTTTACTTGTAAACTATTTTAATCCAAACTCATTAACGCGAGAGATTGTCGAACGGCATTCTTTCCCTCGAACCGATCTCTGTGGACACGACATAAATCCCGGAGGGAATTCTTCCGAAAATAAATATTTTTGCTGCTTACCCTATTCTGCATTCAACACTTTGTAATGTACAATGTTTGGCCCCTCTGAGGCTTTTGTTTATGTCATTTCTGCTTATCGTATTTATTCCTTTGCAAAATAATCCCGTGCATATATCCAGTCCCTCGAGCACTAAATTAAAATAACTTAAGGTGTCCGATTATAGAGTACCGAGCATTATTTTCACCTATTTACTTTGCCTATGTTTGATTTCTATGACTTTTTGGATAGCTCACCGCGAAGCTAATTATTATTTGAGAAGCCTTTAACTATCACGTGTGTATAGCCTTAACACTTTTGAGAGTTCTGGACTCTTATTGGCTTAGGTGCCAATTATGGTACGGACTCGGGTGTCCTTTTATCAAAGATTTTCTCCTAGTTCTTAGTAGCCTTTGGTAGTTGGTCATGTATGACTTTGATACTCGCAAGCCCCAAGTTTCTTTGACGTGTTTAGGCTTGGATGTTTCATCATTTTCATAATTGATTGTCCGCCCTAATTGTACGGAATAAGTAGACACATTTATAAGTGTTTGTTCAACCCGTGTACGCGGAGCGTATGTGGGCGACCTATGTACGCGGAGCAAGTCAACACGTTTATATGAGTTTAATCAACCCTTGTACGCAGAGTATTTATGGGTGACCTATGTACGCGGAGCAAGTCAACACGTTTATAGGAGTTTAATCAACCCTTGTACGAGGAGCATTTATGGGCGACCTATGTACGCGGAGCAAGTCAACACGTGACCTATGTACGCGAAGAAAGTCAACATTTTTATAGAAGTTTAATTAACCCTTGTACGCGGAGCGTTTATGGACGACCTATGTATACAGAGCAAGTCAACAAGTTTATAGGGGTTAAATCAACCCTTGTACGCAGAGCGTTTATAGGCGACCTATGTACGCGGAGCAAGTCAACATGTTTATAGGAGTTTTCCGAGTTATAACTCATCATCTCCAGCTGAATACCTATAAACAAGACATAATTTTTTTTAAGTCCAGGTGCCTCGTTAAAAACCCTTGCCCTTGCAAGGGAAAAGAGTACAACCCGGATCCTTTATTCATTATTGAATTACATAATATTTAGCTGAAATATAGCCTAAGATTGGATACATTCCATGTCCTAGGTATTTCGACTCCTTCTAATGTTTCTAGCTTGCATGCTCCGTTGTTTAGTTTTTGAATTACCCTGAATGGGCTTTCCCAGTTGGGGGCGAGCTTTCCCTTGTTTTTTAGGTTTTTGATTTTCTTCAAGACTAGGTCACCTTCCTAGAACTCCCTCCGCCGGAATTTCAGGTTGTATCTTCTTGCCAACCTCTGCTTTGCAGCGACTTCTCTGATTTGTGTTGTCTCTCTAACCTCATCTATCTGGTCAGCCGAGATGTTCAAATTATCCATGTTGGTGACTTCATCAAAGTTTTCACGCCTCCAAGTCGGGGTGTTGATTTCCACTGGTATCATTGCATCAGCTCCATACACCATCCTGAAAGGTGTCTCTTGAGTAGTAGAATGTGGTGTTGTATGGTATGACCACAAGATCTCGGGTAGGTACTCTACCCACATTCCTTTTGCTTCCTCCAGCTTCTTTTTTATTCCACCTAGGATAACCTTGTTTCCAGCTTCTGCTTGGCCATTGGTTTGGGGGTGTTCCACATATGTGAACCTGTTTTTTATTCCATAAGCCCTGCAAAAGTCTATGATGGAAGTGTTTGCAAATTGGGCTCCATTGTTCGAGACTATGATTACTGACAAACCAAATCGGCATATGATATTCCTCCAATAAAATTTGCGAATCCTCTCGGCTGAGATCCGAGCAACAGCATCGGCTTCCACCCATTTTGTGAAATAATCAACTGCAACGATTAGGATCTTGAGCTGTCCTGATGCAACTGGGAATGGTCCTAGGATGTCTGCTCCCCACTAATGGAATGGCCATGGAGATGAAATCAAATGGAGCAACTCAGCTGGTAGGTGTTTAATTGGAGCGAATATTTGGCACTTTTCACACTTGCTAACGTACTCGATGCAATCTTGCATCATATGCGGCCAGTAGTACCCGACTCTTAGGATTTTTCTGGATAGTGCTCTCCCACCGATGTGGCTACCACAGGATCCCTCATGAACCTCTTTAATTACCAGTTCAATATCAGGCTCTGACATGCATCTGAGCATAGGTGTTGACCTACCCATCTTGTACAGCGTGTCCGAGATTATGACGTATCGGGAAGCTATTCTTTTAACCTTCCGGGCTTCATTGACATCTTCAGGTAATATTTCTCGGGTCAGATAGCTAATGATGGTTCTCATCCATCCTTGGACATCATCTATTGTTAATACTTCCTTTGATTGAATGTTGGGTGCTTCGAGAACTTCTTGGATCACAATCTTATTCATTCCTGAATTCTTTTAGCTTGCTAATCGGGCTAGGAGGTCGGCCCAGACATTATTTTCTCTTGAGATGTAGATGACTTCGAATTCTGAGAATGCTTTGGATATTCCTGAAGCTTTCTAAAGGTACTTTATCAGGGTGGAATCCTTGGTCTGGTACTCGTTCTTCATCTGTCCGACCACTAGCTGGGAGTTGGTCTTCACTAATAAGTGTGTTACTCCAACTTCTCTCACCAATTTCATTCCGGCAATCAAGGCTTCATACTCTGCCTGGTTGTTGCTAAATTGAAAATTGAAACATAAAGAGTATTCTAATGTTAGATCACTGGGTCCTTCCAGAATTATTCCGGCTCCGCTTCCTTTGAGATTTGAAGATCCATCTACATAGAGGATCCATTTGTTTGAGATCTCTTCTCCAAATGGTGCAGTTAATTCTACCACGAAATTGGCCAGTGTATGTGACTTGATACTGGCTCTGGGCACAAAGTTAATGTCATATTCGGAGAGCTCTACTTCCCACTTGACCATCCGCCCTACTAAGTCGGGCTTTTTTAGTATTTGTTTGATTGGGTAATTCGTCTTGACTGTGATGGGGTGACCTTGAAAATAATGTCTCAGCTTCCGGGTTGTGATAACTACTTCCAGCGCCCACCATTAAATCTTCTGGTACCTTAGCTCTTCCCCTTTTAGAACTTTGCTGATAAAGTACACGGGTTGCTCTCCGTCTTCCCCATCTTGTACTAAAACCGAGCTAAGGGCTTTATCCGTGACCGACAAGTATAAGACCAAAGGTGTGTTTTCTTTAGGCCTTACTAGGATAGGAGGCGAGGACATAAAACACTTTACTTTTTTAAAGGCTTCTTTGTATGCCTTCGTCCATTCAAACTCCTTAGACTTCCTTATAGATGCAAAGAAATGTATTGATTTGTCTCCTGCACATGATAAAAGTCACGACAATGCGGCTAGTCTCCCGGTCAGCTGTTGGACCTCCTTTTTGTGGTTGGACTTCTCATATCTATTATAGCCTAGCATTTGTCCGAGTTCGCTTCGATTCCCCGACTAGTGAGCATAAATCTGAGGAACTTCCCGGCTTGCACACCAAAGGTACACTTGTCCGGGTTCAGTCTCATGTTGTAGCTTCTTATGGATGCAAAGGTTTCTATTAAATACTTGACATGTGACCAGTTTGCACTTGTCTTGATAACCATGTCATCCACATAGACCTCTAGATTCTGACCTATCTGAGTAGCGAACACCTTATCCATTTGCCTCTGGTAAGTAGCCCCAGCATTTTTGAGTCTAAAAGGCATGACCTCATAATAATCATTGCTCTGATGGGTCATGAAGGCCATTTCTGGTGCGTCTATTAGATTTATCCGGATCCGATTGTACCCGGATTATGCATCCATAAAGCTGAGCAAACAGAACCCAGACGTAGCATCTATCAGTCGGTCAATGTTTGGCAGTGGATACGGATCTTTAGGACATGCCTTATTGAGGTCCGTGAAGTCCACACACATTCTCCATTTCCCAGATTTCTTCTTTACCATCACCATGTTGGATAACCAGGTCAGATACTTGATCTCCTTGATGAACCCGACCTGTAACAACTTCTCGACTTCCTCTGCTATTGCTTTTCTCTTTTCATCACCACCCTTTCTTTTCCTTTGGGAAACTGGATTGATATATGGATCGATTGCTAAGTGATGGCACATGAAATTGGGATCTATCCCTGGCATGTCTGAAGGCTTCCAGGCGAAAAGATCCACATTGTCTTTTAGTGTTTGGACGATCTATTTCTCCTCTTCGGGAGACAGGTTGACTCCGATGTGTGTAACATGAGACGGTAGGTGCCCAATCTGGACTTGCTTTGTTTCTTCATTGGGCATTATGTTGCCCAATCTTGACTTGTTGGTTACTTTCTTCTCCTTTGATGTAACACTTAGCCTGAGTAGTGATCTCATCCATGCTGATAGTCGATTTCTAAGCTAACGACTCATTGAACTGTCCGACTCGTAGTCCATGTTTAAAAGCTCCCACAAATAGTTCTGAGAAGTGTTGTACTAACTTCTTAGTCAAGTCTTGGTAGCTTACGATGGAAAGTCGAGGAAGGCTCATGTAACATCTTAAAGCTACATTCTTAAAGGTACCACAAGTTTGCACTATAGTGAATCCGAAGGGGCAACTATGGCCATCTGATTGCTAATGGCAATAACATGCTCCTGAGGATCTGTCTTCCCATCGTAAGAGGTTAGTGATGGTACTTTGAAGAGTTTGTGGCTCGAGAACCTCCTCCTCACAGTCTTCGTCAGCCTGACTTTGTTGTTGCGGAACTTGTATGTTGTCTTGCAGCGTCTCATTCTACTGATGCATGGTCTCCATCATATGGCTAGCAGTTGAGCCATGTCTAGAGGATCTCCTTCAAAAGACATGTTGTTAGTGTAAGATGTGGCCTGGGAGAATTTTACCTAGGCCCCACAGTGGACGCCATTTGTTCTAGCAAAAAATGGTTAGATACACCAAAAGTGATAGACCTATACTTTAGGGCAGAGAAGACTACGTTGTCTATACTGTTTGAGTATATTTGGGGATTTGAGAGGTATACAAGTGTTGTATATTGTCTCAAGATGAATGTGTTTTGATTAACCCTAATGTGGGAGCCCCTTTTATAGCCTTCATTCAAGGTTTTCCATTAAGAGAAGTCTCTTGGCCTTCTGGTGTCACATGGCCATTATTGTCATAACTCCTACTCATGAATGCATGATTTGAAGACCTGGTAATGTTCGCATTGATGCGCCGCCACCGTTACAATAGTTGGTGTGCAATGTTGAGTTCATGACCGGCGTAGGTGCCGAGTTGATGGGGTATAGTACCCGGCCTCGTAGGAATTCGGCTGATAGGAGTCGGGCTCCTTGACCGACCCGGGTTGTAAATGACTCTTACCTAGGTCTTGGTGCTACTCGACCCTTCTTACTTTCGTAGCCGAACTCACGTCTAGCCTTGGCCGACCATATAACTCGGCTCCAAATATATTTGGCATGTACAGATCTGTCAAAGGATTATGTAGATTACGCGTGAGGGCATATAGTATGAGCTATTTGAGAGACGTGGTGATGAAGCAATTGACCTAGCATGTTCTATTCTTACTGAGGCACAAAATGCCTTGAGTTACTAGCGCCAGAGGAGAAGCCATGAGGTTAGGATTGGGCATACGCAGTAGGTTATGTTTTAATTTGTATTTTACGATGTTTTAGTATTATTTTCCATTCTTTGAGAATAATATTTGTAATATTATGAGATGTTTTTTTTAATTAATGCATTACTTTGTTATATGATGTTCGTGTTTATTAATGTTTGAATCAAATTATGGCATTGTTAGTCGAATTAAAAAAAATACAAACTTAAGACAATGTTTCTGTCCAAGATGCATGTAGATAAGTTTTCGGAGATGCATATACGAAATAAGCTTTTTCAGGAGATGCATCTTTGAATTTACCCTAGAAATATTCGCAGATGAATCTTCAGACCAAATTTTGAAAAAAGTAAAGTGGTTGCTTGATTTACAAAAGATAAAGAAATTTAAAGTACATCCGAATATACATCTCCAGAAATACCTAAGCAAAATTTTAGATTTTAAAAAGGGTGAGTCACACCATAAAAATGGGAGGAAAAAAATCCAAAAAAGACCATTAAAGATAAGAGAATTTTTTCCCTCCCTGCCACAAATCTGAAAACATTTTCCTTGAATGCCACACCCTCAAAAATAATACTCAAACTGCCACTTTTTTTGTCATTTTCTGCCACTATTTAAATAATATTCAGACACCACCATCCCAGATGGCGACGTGTCAGAACCCTAGTATGGGTCTGCCATCTCGGATGGTGCCCTCCTTTTTTTTGTTTTTTTTCTGAAAATATTTAAAATGTTTTTAAATTTTATTTTAATATTTTAATTAGTTAAATATTATATAATATTATTAATTTTATAAAAAAAATTTAATAGTTAAATAAGTGATATTTTTCTTTAATTCCAAATATTTTTTAAATAATTAATTAGCTATTTAATTGTATCCATTTAATTAATTTGTAATAATTTAAATTGAATAATTTAAGAATATATAATTATGGTTTTCCCGCCAATTTTGTTGTTGTTCTGGACTGGCCAATGGCTAGGCATGGCCCAATCCATTTCTACTCCCAGAACGGCCCAATTGCCTAAAGCCCAATCCGCGAAGGGCAGAGTACACTTTGCTGCCCTCCAACCGGGCAAGGATTTCATCACTCGCCCCAGTACTGCTGCCCGTCACGCACGACTTCATTAATCCCAAGACAGCTATGGGCAGGTGCCCGGAACTACGCCTTTGCCTGACATAACGGCTAGTTTTAGGCACCCTGCCCGACATAACGGCTAGTTTTGGGCAGTTACCTATTCTTCGGGAAACGGTTATTTTGCCCCGAAAATAGGGACCGTTGGCCACGCTCTGGGGGAATTATATAAACCCTCTCACTTGAGAGGGTCAGGTATCCAATATTCACCCTAAGAACATACTTTGTACTTGCCCCTTTTTCTCTGACCCTTTCTTACTTGAACGTCGGAGTGCCTTGTAGGTACACCCCCCCTCCTCTCCTACAAGCATCATCATCTGCCCTACGCGAAGGCCACGACGATCCAGTCTGATCAGCTCCGATCAGTTGTGTAATATTTTTTTCCCTCCCTATGATCTACTATAAATAGAGGTGTTGAATACACAAAAAATATCATTCCATTTTTCCGTCTGCCTAGTTGTTTCGTCTATTTCATAATCAGCTCTGATCAGTGGCGCCAATTGTGGGGACCTAGCTTCCCCGTCTTTTGATTCAAGACCCCCTCTTTTTCACTTCGAAGACTAAAGATCTCTTTAAACCCCTTTCGATCATCATGGCCTCCACCAAGAATGATGCTGTCCGTCAAGAATCTACTGTCACCGTTATCCCCGATAACGCCGACCACATCCTCTCCGGAGCTGCTTTCCCGGGGACAGATCATCGTGACAGGAAAACCGCCTCCCCTACTCCCGATGACGTGAAACCTCGAGCACAGGCTGCTGACCGTGTTTTCGAGTCTATTCCGGTTTCGCAAATCGCCGACCCTAGCACAACTCCTCTCATAGCCTCCCTCAACAGATCAAACCTCTTGATCTTCCAGTAAGGTGAAAAGATCAACGCCCTTGAGCACGTCCTCCAGGAGTGCCTGTCCTCGGAGAAGCCTCGCAGCCCGTCTCCGCGTCCTCGGTCTCCCCCTCAAAAACGGCGACGTAACGGATCCAGAAGCCTTTCCCCAGAGAGAAGACGATCGAGATCAGAAGAGCCCGCGTCCGATCTTGCACGAAGACGACGTCGGTATCCTCCGCGGAAGTCAAGACGTTCCCCTGCGACAAAGAAATCTAGGCCCTCAGAAAAGTACGAGCATCGCCGTTCACGTAGGCATTCTCCACGACAAAGCAGGAGCCATGGTCGTAGCTATTCCTTCTCCCGTTCCCCGAGCACAAGCAGTGACAACGACGTCCATGGCCCCCTCTCATAGGAGATCATGGACACCAGAACTCCTCGCGGGTTGGAAAAGCCCCCCACTTTAGCGACCTATGACGGGACCTCCGACCCCGACGAGCACATAGAAAACATAGAGGCAATGCTCCACTACCACAACGTGAGTCGGGCCATAAAATGCAGACTGTTCCCAATCACCCTCAGGAAGGGGGCTATGGCTTGGTTCAAGCGCCTTCCCCGAGGGTCAGTCACATCATGGAGGGATTTGAAGAGCCGGTTTGCCCGGCAATTTACGGCTTCCCGACGACATCCCAAGTCGGAGGCCACCTTGGAAGCTATTATACAGGGCAGGGACGAGTCCCTGCGGGCATATATTGAATGGTTTAACAAAGAAGCCGTAGAGGTCCGTACTACGGACCATATGAAAAAATATCTTCTCGAGAAAGGCTTGAGACCAAAAACCGAGTTTCGCAAGGCCGTCGGAATTGAGACTCCTCGAACATTAATGGAACTTCTCCGAAAAGCTGAAGCGTACATACAGTACGAAGAGAAGGAGGCCGCATACCATGCCCGGGACGCAAGAGATTGCGAAAATACCCGGGCACCAAAAAAAAGATTAGCCAGAGACATCCCGGAAAGGAAAAGAGAGGCGGCGAGACGATCGCCCCCGAGAAGATAAAGGGCCTGCTGGCCGATTCACAGAGTATACCCTGCTCACCGCTCCTCGCGAGTGCATTCTCTCCAAATGCATCAATACGGAGTTCAAGCAGGGAGGCCTCAAGTTCCCCAAACCGACGACGTCCAAAGGCAACGTGGATAAAAGTAAATATTGTTGTTTCCACTGCAGCCATGGCCACACGACCGAGGACTATGTGCACCTTAAAGATGCTATTGAGATCCTCATCAAGGAGGGTCATTTGAAGCAATATATCAAGAAAGGGGAGTCCTCAAAACGGGAGGCGCTAGATTCAAAGAAGGAAGCAGAATCATCCCCATCCAGTCCTCCCCCACAGGTCGCTATGTCCATCACGCGACCAGAGGACTTTGCCGTCCCAGATTATTTCGAGGAGCCATCCCAGGTGTTCACGCTCAACACTTGGGAAGCATTCCCTGCAGCTATGGTTATCTCATGCGGGGGGTACAATGAGCTGATAGTGGGATCTGTTAAGCGAAAGTTCGAGCAACTTATTGACTGCAGCCCTGACCGGCTATCCACACTTGAGAAGATCAAAGGATCCTCCCAGCCGATCACCTTTTACCACGAAGAGCTGCCCGGAGGCTCTCCCAACTCACACATCCCCTTGCTCGCCAGGGCAAGATTGGCAAGCACCGACGTCAAAAAAATCCTGGTAGACCAGGGTAGTTCGGTGGACATAATGTACACCGGCCTGTTTCGGGCCCTCAAGATGGACCAGAAAAACCTCTCACCATACGTGGGATCCGATTTACAGGGGTTCAATGGAGCCACGGCCAGACCCTGGGGGGTACGTGGAGCTCCTAGTCACATTCGGGGAAGAAGAGGCGTCCAGGTCAATCAAGACCCAATTCCTGGTGATCGATTGTCCGTCATTGTACTAATGCATCTTGGGGATACCGGCCCTCACAGAGTTATTTATTGTCTTAAGTTGAAGTATTATACGGAGAAGGGTCGCGTCGCGACATTGCACGGGGACATAGAGGTTGCCCACAAATGTTTCGAAGCAGCGACCCAGGGACAAAACTAGATCAGTGCAGCGCCCAAAACAGCTAAGCGGGCACGATAGGAGGATCATCCATCCGAAGACGGCCAACCAGATAAGAAACCTGCACTCCCTGTACACAGTATCGACCTTGATTGCCGAATTTCAGAACAAGGCGATGAAGATAGCAGTGAAGGTGCGTCGGCTGGGACGACCAGTTCCCCACGACCGTTCTCATGCGACCAGTTCCAGACGGGGAGTTGAAGTCATCACCTTTAGCAGGTTTTAAGCTTTTGTCCTTCATGGACACCTATTCGGGGTAAAATCAAATCCTTATGGCCGAAAAGGACAAGAGGTACACCGCATTCATGACCTCCTCGGGGAACTATTACTACAATGTAATGCCCTTCGGTCTGAAAAATGATGGGGCCACATACCAGCGCATGATGAACAAGATCTTCCGATCAGAGATCGGAGACATGCTCGAAGTTTACATGGACAATATGATCGTGAAATCCCAAGAGGAATCTGACCATATGGCCCATTTGCAAAAGGTCTTCGACCAGGCCAGGAAGTGCAGAATGCGCTTTAATCCAGAAAAATGCACCTTCGACGTGCGTGCTGGGAAGTTCCTCGGATTCTACCTCACTGAAAGGGGAATAGAGGAAAATCCAGACAAGTTTCGAGAATTCGCGGAGTTCCCCACGCCCAGGTCGAAGAAGTCCATACAATCCCTCAACGGGATGCTCGCTTCACTTTCCCGCTTCATGGCCAAGTCTACTCAACACGCCCTGCCCTTCTTTAAACTCCTTAGAAAGGAGGCCAATTTTGAATGTACGGAGGAATGCGAGCAAGCTCTGGCCCACCTTAAGCGAGCCCTGTCCGAACCTCCTGTGCTTTCTCGACCAGAATGCGGGGAGACCTTGTACCTATATCTCTTTGTTTCCAGCGAAGCCATCAACGCTGCACTCATCCGCGAAACAACGGATGGGCAAAAGCCCATCTATTTCACCAGCAAGGCCCTACAAGGGCCAGAAATCAGGTACGCGCAGATAGAGAAAGTCGCCCTTGCCCTCGTTACTGCCGCAATAAGACTCAGACACTACTTCCTGGCCCACACCATAGCAGTACGCATGGACCGACCCATCAGGCAGTTGCTTCACCGACTCCCTCAAGGCACAAGTCCTGGCCAACTTCGTGGCGGAGATGACACCTCCATCGTCCCCGCCAAGCGGGACGCAGAGGTGGACCATTTAGGTGGACAGGGCATCCAGCCCCTCGGATAGCGGCGCAGGTATCATCCTCAAAAATGAGGAAGGAATACTAATCGAGGTATCTCTAGTCCTGTCCTTACCATACGTCTAACAACCAAGCCGAATACGAGGCCTTCCTCGTAGGACTATGGTTGGCAAAGGACGTGGGCGCCAAGGAGGTAAAGGTTTACACAGATTCCCATCTCATAGCATCCCAAGTACGGGGAGAGTTTCAAGCAAAGAACGACCAGCTAGTCGAATATTTGACACTGGTCATGGAGAGAATCACCAAGTTTGACGTGTGGGAAGTCCAACACATCCTCCGCGAACGAAACACGCGGGCAAGCGTCTTGTCCAAACTGGCTAGCACCAGGAAGAAGGGGGGCAATAAATCCATCGTGCAAGAAATACTCGCTCGACCCAGCATCGAGAAACCGTCACAGCTGCCCAACGTCAACGCCATCGGGGACAGTCACTGTTAGATGACCCCCGTGTACGATTACTTCACCAAAGGGGAGCTGCCCGAGGACAACAAGGAGGCCAGCGTGACTAAACGACGAGCTTACTCATACGTGCTGATTAAGGACAAACTCTTCAGACGAGGATTTTCCATCCCCCTCCTGAAATGTATCGAAGAGAGCAAAGTCCCTGAAATCCTCCAAGAGATCCACGAGGGCATTAACGTGCAACATTTGGGAGGGAGATCATTGGCACGCAAAGCTCTGTGAGCAGGATACTATTGGCCGACCATGCAGCACGACGCCAAAGAGCACGTCCAAATGTGTGATCTATGCCAGTGCCACGGGGACATGCACCTGGCACCCCCTAACGAGTTAAAGACTCTATCCTCGCCTTGGCTCTTCGCCTGGTGGGGGATGGACATACTCGCCCCCTTTACAATGGGGTCTTATCAAAACAAATTTCTTATCATGGCCGTCTACTACTTCACCAAGTGGATTGAAGCCCTTGCCAAAATCACAGCCTTCAACATACTCCGCTTCTACAAAAGGAACGTCCTCGTGCGATTTGGGTTGCCCCAGGCCCTGGTGACCGACAATGGAACCCAGTTCACAGACAGAAAGTTCCAAGACTTTGTCGCCAAATTAGGCATGAAGCAGCACTTCACCTCAGTCGAGCATCCCCAGACTAACGGGCAAGCGAAGGCCGTGAACAGGGTAATCCTTCGTGGCCTAAAGCGATGGCTGTGCGAAGCCAAAAAAAGATGGGTCAAGGAGCTACATAGCATGCTCTGGGCCTACAGAATAACACCACACTCCACAATCGGGGAAACCCCTTTTCGACTAGCTTATGGAACTAAGGCGGTGATACCGGTGGAGATCAGGGAACCTTCCAGAGGAACGGAGGCCCCCCTCGACGAAGAGATGAACGACGAAGCCTTGAGAGAAGAGCTCGACCTGGTCGAAGAGATACGGTCGGGGAAGCTCTTTGCGAAGCTTCGATGAAATAGTAAATAACCTTGCGCCATGACTCTAGAGTCATAAAGCGCGGCTTCCCCGTTGGCAGTCTACAGGACCCTACAGGGTCAAGTCGAAAACGGGCACCGGAGCCTACAATTTAGAAACTCTGGACGGAGAACCATTTGTTTGACCATGGAACGCCGAAAAGCTCAAACAATACTACAGTTAGAGCCAACTACGAGGTCGGACTAACTGCCGATGAGATCTCCCCTAAACAGGGAGACGGCTCGGCCACAGGATCGTGCCTCGGTGTAAGCACGATCCATTTTACAACACTGGCCAGTTTCTGCTTATGGGACGAGCAGACTCTGCGCACAATGGGGATACCTCAATCGAGCTCCTCCGTTGCCACACCAATTAGGCAAGACACCCAGCTCGCGATGGGAACCGTCTAAGCCTATGAGATTAGTACGTCAACCGAGATCCTAGTCTCATCACGGGCGAACCTACTTCCCCGGCCGTTCGACCAGTCCCCCTCACTGTCGAACACATCTACGTCGAGCAATTCTCTAAATCGTAAAACAAATCAGTGACCCCTGTTGCTGGCACAAAAGCTTATCGAGCAATAGCAAAACACTTAGAAAAATAAACAATGAAAGCCATACATACAAAACCGGCCATACTGACCGGACACATACATAAATAAATTAAAGTGACCACAAGGGCCACAAGCTATGCATGTTACAAAACAAGGGGGCCGTGCCCCCGAAGAAAATAAGATACATCAAAAAACACGGCACGCAGGCCGGATACATTACAACAAGATAAACTGAAATTATTCTTCCATTCGCTCCGACTGATCCTGGACGAACTCTGACTCCTCGGGGATAGGCTGTGGCGATTGGGTCTCCTCAGGACGGGCGTGCTCAGCACCAAGGTTGAGAAAATCAGGGAGAGTTATCTTGCCGTTCTCCACACGGCCAAGAAAGTTTGTATCCTCGGTGGAAATTTGGACGTCGGGGTTCACCAGCCTGAGTTGGGCCACAACATTCTCGAACGATTCCTCTCCAATGGTCTTCAGCGCCTTCACGTCTTCAGGCTCATCCTCGGCCAGAGCGCTTGCTGTCCTCAGCTGTTCTATCAGCTCCTCGGCTGCCTTTTTCTCCGCCGCCAGCGTGGCATTCCCCCCTTCAACCTGGTAGCCTCCTCGTCTGCCTTCTTCCTGGCGTCACCATCTTCCTTCGCTTCTTCCTTGGCCTTCCTCGCCATCTTTTCCAGAGAGGCTATGGTAGCCCGGGAAGCTCTGAGCTCAGACTCAGTTGAAGAATCCCCCTCAACATAGATCACCGCCATTTCTAGAACTCTGACCAGTGCGGAGGCGTCCTGCGCCACCAGCGCCCTCTTGCTCGGACGATCCATGCCCTCCAATTGAAGAGACTCTGCCCGCAGCACAACCAGGGATGTCCCCTCGAAGAATTTTCTATCAAGAATACAAGGAGGAAGCTCGAACTTCCCTTTCTCTGATGCCCGGATGAGGTCCATTGTTTCATTGGCCCTGGACCGCTTAAACCTTGAGGCCAGAGGCAAGGGGGATCCTTGGGCAGGAGTAGGCGAGGAGCTCCCCGTAGCTGGATGAGGAGGAGGAGGAGCACGCTGGCCAAATCGAGTCTTTGGAGCAACCGCTCTGGGCTTGTTCCTCGCGACAGTATTTTTCACCATTCTTTTGTGGGCGGAGGGCATCTCACCTACAAAAACACAACAAATATATTAGACGACGAAGAAAATATATTTCGAGCAAGTTAAAATAATTAAAACTACCGAGCAGCTTGTAAGCGTCCGCGGGAGTCTTGCACTCCAAAAGCGCCTTTGTATTAATATATCGGTACTCCACCCGCTGGCTACCGTCCTCCTCGAAAATAGGACTCCCCTTCTTCGTCCAACATTCAGCAAGTCTAAAAGAATTCACATAGTTCACCAGCTTATCGTAGCCGGCCAAATTCTGCCCGTCCAGCATGTTCGGCTGAGCAACGTAACCATTTGGCTCCTTAGAGAAATGATTCCCACTCCACTGAAAGGGAAAAATGACCTCTCTGTCCCCGATAAACTTCCCGTTCTCATCGCGCATATCATTACCATTCTCGTCAATCGACACCGGCCAGACATACGTGTTGTCCTGGGCCCCTCTCCGACACAGGATCTATAATGTAGAACCTCTCCTTAAACGTCTGGATTGACTCCGAGAAGGGCTTGAGCAGCTTTTGGGGTTGCTTCAACGACACCCAACCATATCTCCTCCCCGCGACCTGCCGCTGAAGATGGAATATGGTGAAGAATAAAGGCAATGTGGCTCCTACCTTAAGGAACTCACAGGTCAACTCGAAGGCACGGATGAACACCAACGAGTTGGGATGCAGCTGCGACAGGGCCAGGTCCAGGTGTACGAAGACAGACTACTGGAAATCAGTGAAGGGCAACCTCAAGCCTAGCTCCTTAAAGGCATATTAATACATGGCGAATCTCTCCCCGATGTCCGAACATATCCGATCATCTTGGGAGGGGAAATGCACCTTCCAGTCCCCCTCCGGTCCAACATTCGTGAAAACGTCCCCGGTGAAAGCTGCAAAGATAGATTCGTGCTCGGCAGGCTCAACCACCAACCACTCCTCAGCAGGATTCTCCTCGAGCTCCTCCCCAACTTCGTTGGGGACGGTTGAAGCTTCCGTGCTACTGCTCTCTAAGGAGCTCTCCTCAGACGAATCTATTAAAATTTTCCCGCCGGGTCCTGTCGCCATCACCTGAAAAGTAGAGGACAAAAGTGAATTCGACGCAAAATCAAATCCACTCTTCCACCGCTGGTCAAGTGAAAGGGCGCGCAAAGGGCCGAGGACGTCATCCCCGGCCTAAGCCCTAAATTAAACAAAAATACAAGAGTCTCCCATGAGGAGGTGCTCAGGGCAGATCCCTCACACAAAGAGGAGCTTCCTCGAGTCACTTCCCAATTTCCGTTTGAAGCTTCACCAGAAACTTCAAACGTTCACCAGAAACTTCATCAGAGCACCAGAAACTGAGTAGCCACGACGGTTACTTAGGCGTCGTCATCGCAACGATGCCAGAGACCTCCCTACTCCCAGTTCTCTAAAGGGCTCCGGCGACCATGTAAGCAGCAGATGATGGCCCAGCCACTGTCCGCCACCAACAACCGCCAGGAAAACGCCACTATGTCTCCTAAATCTAACCTAACTGCATGCATTCTAAAACGAAAATGAAAAAGCTAGAAGAAGACAAGGAGTTGGATGACTTACGTGGTCGGAGGAGTGGAAAGAAAGTGCTCGAAGCTTGTAGGGTGGCTACGGCGGCGGACGACGACAGCTGCGAGCTAAGTTCTCTGAAGAAGACGAAGAAGAAGAGAGAGAAACGAAAATGTGAAATGGCCAGACTTTCTCTCCTTTTATACTGCTGAGGAGCACGTGCAGAGGCATGCCCAACTAGGTCATAATGGCTACAGACTAGCCATCATTGCCTAGTTACTACAGCACAGGGCTCGAGGCACACGTGGTGCCCCAATGTTTCAGTTCCTCCTAACCTTTGGTCTCCCCGTACGACGGGAAAACCAGATGCGGTCACGAGCCTTACGAACACCAGGGCCCACGGGCACCATGAGATAACTCCCTCCGTCACCAAACGACGACTCCATTACAGTTCCCCAGAACAACGGGCTATCCTTAAGTCATCACTCCCATGCTCGGGAGTAACGACTTGGGTGGCTTCTGTTCTGGACTGGACCAATGGCTAGGCATGGCCCAATCCACTTTTAATCCCATAACGGCCCAATTTCCTAAAGCTCAATCCGCGAAGGGAAGAGTACACTTTGCTGCCCTCCAACAGGGCAAAGATTACATCACTCCCCCTGGTACTGCTGCTCGTCACGCACGGCTTCATTAATCCCAGGACAGCTATGGGCAGGTGCCCGGAACTACGCCTTTGCCCAACTTAACGGCTAGTTTTGGGCACCCTGCCCGACATAACGGCTAGTTTTTTGCCGTTACCTATTCTTCGGGAAATTGTTATTTCGCCCCGAAAATAGGGACCGTTGGCCACGCGCTGGGGGCATTATATAAACTCTCTCACTTGAGAGGGCCAGGTATCCAATATTCATCCCAAGAACATACTTTGTACTTGCCCCTTTTTCTCTGACCCTTTCTTACTTGAGCATCGGAGTACCTTGCAAATACACCCCCTCCTCTCCTACAAGCATCATCATCTGCCCTACGCGAAGGCCACGACGATCCAGTCTGATTAGCTCCGATCAGTTTTGTAATATTTTTTCCCTCCCTATGATCTACTATAGATAGAGGTGTTAAATACACAAAAAATCATTCCATTTTTCCGTCTGCCTAGTTGTTTCGTCTATTTCATAATCATGTCTGTGACATGTGTTATTTTTTTGTAACATTATTTTGTTAAGCTCAATATAAAAGTTGTTGTTGTTGTTGGAGAAGGACATACAAGATTTTCATAAATAAAAGTACGACAAAATAAAATAAAACTTATTCCACAACTAACTGGAAGGTCCAACCCTATTTGGACATTTTTTTCACATATGTCTGATTTCGCGACAAATGCCGCACCACCTTTTTTCTTTTTCAATGTTGTCCATTTCAGTTCTTATCTGGTTACTATTTGGACGACCTTTCTTTTTCCTCCGCATGCTGTCGTTGTGGCATAGAGTGTCACCTTCGTATTGCGGCCAAGTTGTATCAGTAGGGACCCCGATAAAGCTCTCCTCATAGACCTTAAACACGTTAACAACTTTGAACACGTCAGCTATATGCATAGTATAGTCCTGTCTGATGCTGGAACAAGCAGCAATTGCATGTGAGCAAGGGACGTGGAAAGTTTGAAATCTTCCGCACTCGCACGTCTGATTCCTTAGGTCAACGTTGTAATGGGTAGTTGGTCTACCATCATTATAAGTCACCGTTTCTTAGACAAGAAAGGAGAACCTTTGACGATCAAATTGCATAACGTTGTGGCTATTTGATTTGAGAGCTTCTTCCTCAACACCCTTCATGCAGTCATCAGTATACACTTGTCCAGAACCCAACGATTTCGTCCATTCGTGTCCTCTTTTTCCAAAAAGTATGCCCAATCTGTAGTATGTTGATTTTACCAGAGCTGTGATCGGAAGGTTACGTGTGGCCTTCAGAACTGAGTTCGTTGATTCAACGAGGTTGGTGGTCATACGGACCCATCTTTTCCCTCCATCAAACGCCCTGGTCCATTTGTCTCTTGGAATATTTTCCAACCAATTTAATGCCTGTATTTGTATGTAGACTCATTTAATGCATATCCTATGTATGAAAAAGAAAAATAGATTAGTCTATGCAAGTTGTTTCTAGAGGTATATAGAAAGGTAAGTTTCAGAAGATATGCCATTTGCATGATATCACCATCGATTCGAGTTTCATATATGCTTTACTCGAACGATGGAGACCCGAAATCCATACATTCCACTTTCCAACGGGTGAGTGTACAATAACATTGGAAGATGTTAGTATGCTTTTGGGTCTCCGTGTGAATGGTAATTCAGTGGTGGGGCCTACCGAGCTTCCCTTATCAACATGGACTGAGTTTTTAGGTGGCCAACCACCTAGTAATGTAATTAAAGGTAGATGTATAAGTTTAAGTTGGTTGAAACAAATTTTTAGACAAAATTAAGTTTCTAAAAATTCAACACATGATGAACTTTCTTTATATGAAAGGCAGTATATTTTATTATGCATTGCACTCATGTTGTTCCTCGACAAAGGTGCCAAACATATTAATTCTATGTGGATTCCATTTATTAATGACTTGGAAAAGTGTGGTACTTATAGTTGGGGATCAGCAGTATTGGCATATTTATATAGAGAAATGTGCAAAGCAACTCATATTACTGTTGATGGAATGGGGGGATTGTGTTATTCTTTTACAAGCGTGGGGATTTTCAAGGATGCCATTTTTGGCACCCATCAGTTCTAACACACTAAAATACTCGTACGCAATATTGTAAGTATCTATTTACTCTTCTATCTCTATTATTTAAATTTTTTAAATACGCTAATTTTTTTTCTTTTATTTATTAGATGGGTTACAGACCCCACGAAGAAGAAAATTTGCTCTCGCAACCCTCGCCATTACCTTAACGGTTACTGTCTCCTCATAGATCACATGTTACCAGAAAACGTAATTTTACCACCATTAACTATTTTTATATATTTCAATAAATATTTTGCTCGAACTAAAATTTATTATTCATACATTTACAGTTCAAGTGGAGGCCATATCTTGAATATCCACCATTACAAACTAACGATCGACTGATTTGAAATGCTACCACCCCTATCTTATGTTTATGGATTGTTGAGATGCATCAGTCCGATAGGGTTAGATTACAGTTTGGGTATTATCAAGAAATACCTAACCCTCCAAAATGCCTCCAAGATCAACATAATATGATAATGCAAGATTCAAGGAAGTACGCCTACACTGATCTAAATAAATCTGAATGCAGACTTTGGGCAAACCGACAACGGTTATGCTTGACTGGGGTACCGTTTCAAGGAGAAATGAAACCAACTCAATAATATTTGAATTGGTTTCATACCCTCCCATTTCAATACGCATCACTGGAACAATTCTTAATTGACCCCCGTCAACGCTATTCCACACAGCAGGTGCCAAATCAACCACGACCGAATTTCCAAAACCAGCACACATCCACATCCACATCATACCAACCCCAAAACTTCCAACCACGGACTCAACCTACACCAACACATTACACCTACCAAACTCCTCAACAACAACCACACTTTGTAACACCCCCAATAAACAAAGCGATAAATAATATTCAAAATTTCATCAGAGTATATTTAAAACATTCACGGCATAGACTGAGGAGTCACATCAATTGAAACAAATACACATACACCTGCTCATAAAGATATGGAACAATTTAGGTAGCACATAACAAAGGAACTTAGTTCCTAACACCCACAATTCAGATACAGAATAAAAGCGGAAAATCTGTACTAAAATCTCCACTATATATATATATATATCACATAAAAAGTGTGTCTGTCATATATAACATCATACATGTACAATCCAAAAGATACATGTACATCATACAAAATAATCACACTCGATCTCCCCGACTACCCGGTGCTACATATCAGAGCCGACCGACAAAAGAATGAAGACCTAAGCTTTACAAAAAGACCTCCAGCATCTAATCTGCAATGCCTCGTAGAGCATTTAAAATAGCAGAAGGGTGAGAAACACAATCATAATATAATTGCATACAATTATATATAACACAAAAATACACATATAAAATATTCTCACCACAACTTATATCAGAATTCAGACACCAAACAACACAATGTATATTTCATATATCCATCACCAGGGCATCTCAACCATGCACAATATAATTATCACCAACATATATACATATATCAACTCATCAATTTCATCCACAATTCCACACACAATCAATCCATTCATGATTTTCCACACATAATACATACATTCACAATTCTCACACATAATCAATCCATTCATGATTTATGAAAATGCACAGAGACTGAAACAACGACTCTATGCAATGCATATGCGGTACCATCCATCCATCATTCTCAACACTAGTTCACTCAGGAACTATTGGAATCATCGCTTGTTACTTAGTGTAACTCCCCGTCGGGCAAACGATGTTCCCCGTCGCTTTTGGTCCTCTTGGTATAAGGCGCACGACGTTTATGGATCGCTTTCAGTCCTCTTTGTATAAGGTGCACGATGTTATAGCGGATTCCCTCTAGAACCGTTCTGTCACTCACACCCACTAGGGCACACGACATCACCAACATGCATATCATGATGCTTGGCATACAATGACTCATGGCATTCAAATGAACACATATGCACATCCATAATCATGCATATATCATCAAATACAACACATTGCATTTACTAGCCCTTAGGTCACAAACCATCATCACAACATCTTATCACATGCATTTCCATCACACAACAGCATACAAGTCATACAACATTCATATCAACAGCATATTGCATAATACACATCAACTACACACACTTACAATGGTACAAGTTGACAAAACGACACCATTCCAATTCCTGACATAATTAAATCGGCCAATAGTCTCAAAACCAATAATATAAGAAAGAACATGTCAAAAGCTTTCCAACGCACCAAACCGCGCCTCAAACCGGCTCACGGATCAAAAGTTATAAAGAAAACAAATTGGGAAAAGCTGTCACGTTCGCAATGCGAAGCTCCTAGCAAGACCTTCGCTTCCTCATTCGCAGTGCGAATGTCCCAGCGAACCAAGTCAGAACTGAAAATAGCCTAAAAAAACTCATAACGTTCGCAGTGCGAACTCCCAGCGAATCTTCGCTCCCCCCTTCGCAGTGCGAGTCTCCCAGCGAACCAAGGCAGAAAGAAAACAACACAAAACAACACAAAGTTCGCAGTGCGAGTCTCTGGCGAATGCTCGCCCTCACCTTCGCAGTGCGAATAGCCAGCGAATGCTCGCTTTCCCCTTCGCTAGGGGATTCGCAGTGCGAACCTGCGAAACCAGAAAACCCAGCAGCGCTGTTACACACTTCAACACCATATTTTCCCCCACCAAAACACTTTCAAACCAACACATGACAATCAGAACATAATCTAATCATGGTAACAAGTATTCTACCGCATTTACACCGATTTTCAACCGCGAAAACATCGATTTCTCTCTTCCGACCTAGAATCGAAAAACTATAGAAAACGACAAACATTCACACACACACATACATAATCATACACAAGTATAGTATAATCGAGTTTCGCACCCTTACCCGATTTAATCGTGTTTAGAAAAGTCGGTTAATCGATTCCTAGATTTTCCAGGTTTTCTCTCTTTTCTTCTTTCTCTTCTCTTTCCTTCTTTCTCTTTTTCTTCTCTTCTTTTTCTTTCCTTACGATTTTCCTCTCTTTCTATTTCTATTCATATTTTCTAACGTAAGAAAATAAATGAAAATACCAAAATACCCCTACACTCAAATATCTCGCAAACGCTCCCAAAACGCGATAAAATATAATCACGATGAAAAATAACATATTTCCAAATAAAAGTCAAAAAATAAAATAATATAATAATCAAATAATCAAAACGACTCAATTAAATAAAAATAACTAAAACTAGGGCGTTACAACTCTCCCCCACTTAGAAGTTTTTGTCCTCGAAAATATTACCTGAGACGAACAACTCTGGATACGACTCCCGCATCCGACTCTTCAACTCCCAAGTAAAATTTCCCTCAGCAGCGCCTCCCCACGCTACTTTCACAAGCGCAATATCCTTGCCTCTTAACCGCTTCAATTCGCGATCCAAAATCCTCACTGGTAATGCCTCAACCGTAAGGTTCTCCCTTACCTCAACCTCGTCCATCGGAATCACATGCGACGGATCCAGAACATACTTCCGAAGCACATCGTGCAAATTCAACAGACTCGACGGCAACGCTACCCTATAAGCCACAACACCCACTCTCGCAGATATCTGGTAAGGACCAATAAACCGAGAAGTAAGCTTCTTCGATTTTAATGCACGACCAACACCCGTCACCGGTGTAACTCTAAAAAATACATGATCGCCCTCTTGAAACTCGAGATCTTTCCTCCTTCGATCATGATAACTCTTTTGCCTACTCTGAGAAACCTTCATTTTCTCATGAATAAGTTTCACCTTGTCCGTAGTCTGTTGCACTAACTTCGGTCCAACCACCGAACTCTCACCAGATTCGTGCCAACACAACGGTGTTCGACATCTTCGTCCATATAACGCTTCAAACGGTGCCATTCTAATACTCGAATAGAAACTGTTGTTATACGTGAATTCAATTAACGCAAGATAACTATCCCACGCACCACCTTGTTCAAGAACACAAGCTCGTAACAAATCTTCCAACGACGGAATCGTTCTCTCCGTCTGTCCATCCATCTGCGGATGATATGCCAAACTCAATCTCAATTTAGAACCCAACGCCTTTTGTAAACTTTCCCAAAATCTCAAAGTAAACCTCGGATCTCGATCTGAAACAATACTCAATGGAACACCATGTAACTTCACAATCACACTGATATAAATCTCTGCCAACCTCTCCAAAGAAAAACTGATGTCAATCGGAATGAAATGCGCCGATTTAGTCAGCCTATCCACAACCACCCAAATCGCATTATGTCCCCGCTGAGTGTTCGGCAACCCTGTCACAAAATCCATAGAGATGCTATCCCATTTCCACTCAGGAATATCCAATGGTTGCAACAAGCCACTAGGCTTCAGATGTTCTACTTTTCACTTCTGACACGTCAAACAGGAATACACAAACTGAGCCACATCTCTCTTTAACCCGGACCACCAAAAGATCTTCTTTAAATATTGATACGTCTTATTAGCTCCCGGATGTATACTCAAATTACTCCGGTTTCCTTCCTCCAAAATCATCCTTTTCAACTCCGCATCATCAGGAATACAAATTCTACCTCGGAACCTCAAAACACCTTTACCATCCACTTTAAAGTCCTCATTTTCACTTTGATTTCCAACCGTCATCAAATCCACAAATTTCACATCCAATTTCTGTTTCTCGCTAACAGTCAACAGAAAATCATTAGTAACCTTCAACATACCAAGCCTTACACTGTCAGACGTCAATTCACACACCAAACTCAAATCTCTAAACGATTCCAAAAGTCCCCACTCCTTAACCATCAAAGCAGACATATGCAATGATTTCCGGCTTAACGCATCGGCTACCACATTAGCTATACCAGGATGGTAATTCAAGCCAAAGTCGTAGTCCTTCAAAAATTCCAACCATCTCCGTTGCCTCATATTCAACTCTTTCTGATCAAACAAGTATTTCAAACTTTTATGATCACTAAAGACTTCAAATCTTGCACCGTAGAGATAATGCCTCCCAATCTTCAACACAAAAACCACAGCCGCTAATTCAAGATCATGAGTAGGATAATTTTTCTCATGAAACCTCAATTGCCTCGAAGCGTAAGCCACCACCTTACCTTCTTGCATCAACACTCTGTCGCTCCCGGGATTTTCATCCAGGTACAAACGCGAAAGTGGCACCGAAACAGAGTCGCCAGCAATGTGTATTTATCCCAAGAGAGGGAAAGGAAACACTGCGTAAACCTGGGGTAAGGAAAGAGCATGGTCTTGCGACCAAGAGAAACGGGTAAGGGAGTCGGTTACGCGAGGGGAAGGTATTAGCACCCCCACGCGTCCATCGTACTCGATGGGATCCACGCTTGCTGCTTCAATCAAAGGGTGAAAGGGAAGGATACTGGAAAAGGAACTGCTAACTAGAGAACTGGAAATGAAAGGTAGAAAGGAGAAAGGAAAGGAGAAAGAAGTGAGAATGAGAAACAAATGTAGGGAAAATAAAAGAAGTGCTCGAATGGGCCCTACCCCACTGCCTACGTATCTCATTGGGAACATGAGAATCAGAGCGACGTAGTTCCCCTCAACGAGGGTCGCTTTGTTTGTGTTTTTTAGTGGAAACGTCAGAGTGCGCGTTCCAGCAGTTAGGTGTTGCAGCTCGCTGTTGGGAGACTTAGGCGTTACCTGTTTGCGGTGGAACGGACTTGACGAGTCCTTAAGGAATGAGTGAAGAGATGAGAAAAGAATTGTTTGTTTATTTTTGTCTTTTAAGAAAGAAGTGTTTTGATTATTGGTGTTTAGTAACACGTATTATATTTAAGTCTATCGTATAAGATCGAATGCATCGCATGGTCGTCCTAACAGAACGTATGCTAAACACTCTAGAAAAGAGAGGAGAAACCCCCCTACTTCCATTTCCCACACTTTAGGCTTAAGTACAATATATGTTATGCCATTATTAAGTGTTTTTTTGCTTTTATTGAGATGAGAAGAAGAGAGACTCAAATGGGAGCAAAAGGTAAAATCTAATGAGGGGGACTAAGACTCAAACCCTAGAGTTATCATACATGGTGATCCTAAGGTTAATGTGTGTCGCTCCCAGGATTTTCATCCAGGTACAAACGCGAGAGTGGCGCGAAAAAACAGAGTCGCCAGCCGTGTAAATTTATCCCAAGAGCGGGAAAGGGAACACCGCATAAACCTTAGGAAGAGGGAAAGGAATGGTCATCGCAACCATAGCCTGGGTTCGGGAGTCGGTTACGCGAGGGGAAGGTACTAGCACCCCACGCGTCCATCGTACTCGATGGGATCCACGCTTGTTGTCTAATCTAAGGGTGAGTTATACTATCATCTAGGGCTGTACTAAAACAGGGAGGGAAAGACAAAGACCGACTCGGTAGGACGTCAACGTCCTAGGCCTACGTACCCCCCTTGTGCAATGGGGAATTCAGAGTCAACGTAGTTCGGACCAAGTTCTTTTTGTATTTTTTATGAGCGACATTAAGTTCGCGTCCGGCAGTTAGGGTCGATGCCTGTTTGCGACTCAGACGGAAGGTAGTGTGCCCTTTTTGAAAATAACCTTTAGGTTGACGATCCCGAAGGACGAAAAAGTTTGAAGTTGGTTTGTGTTTTTTAGGACAGAAGTGGCTTAAGTTAGTTCCTAAGTTGCATTGTACCAAAGTCTAGGGCACAGGGGCGAATACTTAACGCATCGTCCCAAGACAGGATGCTCGCTAAGCACTCTAGAAAGATGAGAGGAAGCCCCTCATTTCTCATTCCCCACGCTTAAGGCTCGTGCGTAATACACTTTATTCTTATTAAGTGTTTTTAAAGAAATTTGAGATGAGAAGAGAGAAGACACAAGGGAAACTCTAAAGGGGGACTATGAATCCTAAAGTCATCATGCATGGGTGACCTACGGTTAGTGAGGTTTGAAGACAACCTAAATCCTAAGGGAAAAAGATGAGAGAAGGAGAGAATAAGGGTGAAGGTGAATATGGATACTTATCCATACCCTTAAAGAACTTACCTTAGTCCCTGCATAAAAGGTTAGTGAGAAACAGACATAAATAATATCAAAGCAAATGAAAATCAAACAATGGCAAACAATAGTGATAATAATCCAAACATGAACTCAAAAATCAAAGAAACCCAAAGCAAATGGCACAAGTGCCTTTCAAACAAGGACTTATGCATGATCAGAAATACACATATAAGCAGATCTCAAGTGAAAACAAATCAAACAATTGGAGAAATAACTCCCCAAAATTCTCAAATTAAATATCAAGGTTCCTCAACCAGAGACAAACCAAATACCATAAATCCCTGCAAAAAATCAAGACGTTAGTCATTCAAATAATCAGGCAAAGCTCAGGTGAGAAGTAGGGTTCAATGTGCCAAAGGGAAGGACCAAAATGCAATATGAAATAAATTTAAAAATGAAAGAAAATTTTTTTAATGCATTTTAGGATGTTATCTAATAGATGCAAAAAGAATGGATTAAAAATGTATTATAGATGAGGAGGAATAAAATAAACAAATTCATGTATGCATGATATGAGTAATGCAAAAAGAAATTAACTAAATAATTAGTTTAAGTAATAAAAATAAAATAAAAATAAAAAAATAAAATTTTTAAAATTTTATAAAATGATGAAAATGATGCATGAATTTTATGATTATTTTTTAATGCAATTATGTATTTTTAATAATTAAATAATGAAAATAATAATTAAAATGAAAATAAAATGAAATAGATGGCATGGGGGGTGCAGAGAGTAGTCCAAATGCGTTGGAATAATTAGAATGGGCTAGGATGGGGGGTGCGAATAGCAGCCCAGCCCAATGATTAATCAGAAAAAATAAAAAGGACCTACGTGTGGACTTCAGTCCACCAGTTGACTCACCACCCTCCTTTAGAATGATCCAACGTGCCTCATTAAGTCAACAAGATCAACCAGTATTTATGACCTACGCACCAGATTAAGCAACACACGATAAGAGTGGTACGCGCGCACACACCTGACCTTGTAGTATACCATGGTCGCCCATGTGCCAGGCACATGACAATTTTAATTCGCTGGCAGCCTTAGAGCCACTTGATCCATCATACGGTACACATTTGGTCAACGAAAATAAAAGTAGACAAAATAGAAAAACATAATTGGAGGAGCATGATAGTTATTGTAGGGTAATAAACACACAATTATAAAATTAAAATCAGAAAAAAAAAAAAACATATGGCAGCATCGTGGCCGTTGATCAAGATAATGGACAGCTGGGAAGTCGTCTTCAACCTTCATTCGCCGGAACCCTCACAGCCGCCGGAGCTAGGGTTCCGGCCACCGTCCTCCGCCACCTGCAACCTGAAAAGTGTCCAAAAAATGCAAAGGGGTACACTATCCGACCCAGAAAATCATGAGGAGTCCAAATATGGCATCAAAAATCACAAATTGTTAGTGTATAATAAAAAACGAATGAAATATCATTAGGGCACAAAACTTTAAACACACATAACAAGCCATACACACGTCCATATTCAAAACCAATTATATCAGCATGATCAGTGACAATCACACAACAATATAGACATAAAAAATTCAAGTTTCACGACCACGAAAAAATCCACCAACCTGAGATGGTGCAACTCTAATCTTTGCTTTTGGCTGCGAATAGTGGTTGGATTGTGCTCTAGAGAGCACCAGGAGAAGGTTTGTGGAAGAAATTTTTGTAAAGACCTTGTGAATCGTGAGATTTGTTGAAAGAAAGCTTTAGGGTTCAAATTCTCCAATCCTCCAAATGTCACGTGTAAGTTCTCTAACCAGTGCATGGATAGGTTTAAATAGGCTAGGGTTTTCTTCTGATGATGAATTGGGCTTGGGTACTTATTTGTTTAATGATTTTTTGAATAATTTTGAAAAATCACATTATGTGAATTACACATCTCTCCATGCATGTACACTTAAGAAATCCATGATGGATCACCTACATTTGAATTGCTAATTACACCCATATTGACATTGGGCCTTGAAACCATTTGATTCATGACTTTTAAATAATTTGGGAATTTTGAATAATGGAGGATAAGTGATACATACACCATGAAACCACTTGATTCAGAGGTCTAAAATGTTCCTTTGGGGTTGTTCTTTGACATTAGAAAGTGACATGAAACAATGGAATTGATTATAGGTCATTATGCCCAAAGTTGTGAAAATGGAGCCATGAGAAACCCTAAAAACCACTTTGCCTTCTTTTGATCATAATTGGAGTTTCACAAATGATATGGAGAACCACTAGTACTTGTTGGAAAGAGGAGAAAAATATCTTCAACTTTCATGTTGGAGAAAAATTCATTTGAAGCTTTCTTGATGATGAAAAGTCAAGTTGAATGCAGTGCAGGAACTTGCCCAAAAAGGAAACTTTCAAATTATAGGTAATTTCCAAATTTAGTAACTTTTGCACCAACTCCTGATTCTTGGTAAATGGAATGAAACTTGACTTTTGAGGACCATATGAGGATGTGAGACCTTGAAAACCTTGGAGAGAACCTCAAAATTCCACAGTTGACTTCTCCTCTCACTGTTGACTTTTACCCCATTCACCTGATTTTCAATCCATTGGCCAATGGAGGTCCTCCTGGACCAAACTGATGGACAACCTCCCATCCCTAGATACTTAGGGACCCAAGGAATACCATAGAATCAAGTCTTGTCCAAAAAATCAGAAATAAACTGACTTTATAGCAGACCCTAGTTTTGGTACCCCCAGTTTAGGAGGAAATAGCACAATCTCCAAATCCAAATTCCTCTGAATATGATGTGTATCCTCTCCAACAAAGATAAGATATGCCATTTGGTGATAATAAAAACCCAAGGAGCTTGCCCATTGAAGCAATAAACCCAAGAATTTCAAAACCCTAATTCATGCACTAGTTAGGAGAGAGTGATCCCTTGAGATCCCTTGCCACTTGTGAACTCTTGATGATGGGATAGACCAGATAGGACCTTCTTGAACTGCCTCAAGCACCTTGACCCCGTGCTAATGATATGCATACATGATAATGCAAAAAATGAAATGAAACATAAGCCAGTTACTACTAAAGTAAGGAGGGCAAATTTTGGGGTGTAACAATGTGGTTTAAGAAATCTAATCCTAAAAGAAAGCAGAAAAAGAGCAAAAGAAACAACTTACTTCCAAGATGGAAGTTAAGTTGATCTTAAAGAGGGATGAAGAAGAAGTTATTCAAGGAAAGCATATAAATGCTCATCATGATCACAAGTTGAATTATTAAAGAAATTAGAGAAGATGAAAGAAAGAAGTGTATGTGGAATCATGTCCACACACTTACTTACCCTTAGCACCTACATGAAAAAGTTAGTTCAAAAACTATTTACAAGAAATGCTAAGTAAAAGAACTTGGTTAAACAAGAAAATAGAAGGAAACAATGAAAACCGTAGCTATTACATTCATCAAACTTTGCACATTCATCACACAAACATGATCACAATCACATTACAAATCATGGTGAACAATCCTTGAAATCAAACATGTTATAATGCACATTACAAAAGAATACACATTGTAAAGAATAGGAGCAAGTCAAAAACAAGTATACATCTCTTGAAATGGAAAGCAAATGAACATGCGCATAGTAATTCCAGCAACATAACATCAATTAGCAATTAATAAGCTCAAAGTGTGTGCATCATGTGTTCATCACATCAATTAATCAACAATATAAATATTACGTTCAATGATGAAAAACAAACGCATGCGTGTCGTAAAATCAAGTTCATACTGTGGTGTGAGTTAAAATAGCTCAAAAATAATCCACCAATCATCAATGCATTGATCCATGAAGTTTAAACATGTTAAGGATGTCAAACTAGCAAGAAAATGCAAGAAAATAACATTCTGCTTCAGTGGTAACCGGTTACACAGTTCAAAAATGCGCAAACAGGCTGAAAATACACAGTGTAACCGGTTACAGCATAACTGCTAACCGGTTACACTAGAACAGTGGTCAAAAAAATTAGTTTCAAAAGCACTTTTCAGCAGCAAATGACTTATTCAAACCACTCCAATGATCATGTAATCACTTATGCACGAAAATAACATTCAAACACAGTATTCAAACATCATTTAGATCCAATAATCATCCACATTAAGAATCAAAATCAGGCACATGGATCCAAATCGAAAATCCACAAAGATCTACATCGAATAAGTTGCGAATAAGCTAAAACAAGTGCAGACTTAGGGAAAACCAACCTACAAAGCGGAGATTTGCTTTGGTAATTATTGCAAAGGGATCTTGGTGCAGAAATTGAAAGAAAACCAGAGATCCCTCAATGATTGCCAAAGCGCGTCGAAACCGAACGAAATCGCGAAAATCCACCAAAATCCAACTTGCACCAAAATAAATGGTGAGAAACCTTTGGATTGAAGAAGAACAAGCTGAAATTCCAGAAATCCAACCAATGAAAACCAAGAAATGAAGTTTATCTCAAGAATTAATCACTTTTCAAGGTAAAAAGTGATTATTCTTCAAGAAATAAGAGCTTTTGTGTGTGGTTTTGGAAGAGAGAAGTAGAAGTTGTAGCAAAGTGAAGAGAGAAATGAGAGAGAATTGAGAGTGAAATATGAGAAATTTGAGAAATGGTTGACGTTCTTTGAAAATGAGTGAAGCATCTCTTAAATAGATTTTAGGTTTGGAGTATGAGAGGTTTGGAATGAGGTTTGGGTTTGGAGCTAGGGTCGGAGTTAGTTAAACTCAACTCACCGAGTCAAATTAGTTAACTCGGTTAGTTAGGATCAACTCGGTTGCTTGGAAAAAAAGGAACCTCAACTAGTGTATGGGTGTGTGACTTGGGCTGCAAGCAAGGCCTTGTGACTTGTGAACTTTCAGCATGAAACCACCATGTTCGAGCCCTCGTATGACCTTCATAACTTGTTCAAATGAAAAAATGTCCAACATCAAAGTTGAAGAGGGCATGGAGATGAACAACTTTGATGTTCAACAATTTTTCATTTGAAGCCTTATTGATGGAGAAAATTGGCCTGACATTTGGCACACTAACTGTTCGATGAAATTATGGCCTATGGACCTGCGCTTGCCGTGCCATGACTTGAGATTTGCCTTGATTTTGCCAAACTTTGATTGATCATAACTCCCTCAATTTTGATCCGATGGAAGAGTTCTTTATACGGATTTGAAGCTTAGAGTGTGAACTTTAATTGGCTAAACTTGGGCCTGAGGTTTGAAGCTTTAATCATGGAGAAAGGGAGCCTCAAAGTAGGGTGCAAAATGGTCCAAACTTGCCATTTTTGGAAACCCTAAAGTTTCTATTTTTGGCAGTTTTGTGATTTCTTGATTTTTCATGATTCCTCCATCATTTCTTGATCAAATCTTGTCCAATGAACATATATAACTTTAATTTCATGAATTTGACCTCAAAAAAGTCAGAAGTTGACTTTTTTCACTGCACTGTTGACTTTTTTCCCCAATTTCTTGATTATCAAGCAACTGATCAATTGAACCTCTTCTGAAATGAACCAATGGCCAATCTTCCATCCTTAGACACTTGATATCATGTAGAAAACATTGAGATCAAGTTTGAATCAAAATTTCATCAGGAGCACTCTTGAATCCAAAACCCTAATTTTGACTGTTTTTGATAAGAGATGATGCACTGTTCAATCCTCTTAATGAATTCCCATCTTCCCATGCCTTGTGAGATCAAATGGGGTGATATATGATATAATAAACCCTTGAGGTTTGTTGTGAAACTCTTGGCTCTTGTTCTCTTGCTTTGGATGATCCACCTTTGAGAATTAACTGATCCCATGCCCTCATGCAAGATGCAATGCTATGCTTTATGTTTTATTTTTCTATGCTTGAATGCAATGCAATGAAATGAAAGCTCATGCTAAATGATATGGAAAAATGAGAGGGCAAATTTTGGGGTGTTATAGCTGCCCCTATTCAATCACTATAGACCTGAATAGATGATAGCGATTGCTGTCAGACTTTCAAGGTATGGAGGGATTGAATACCGAAAATAACCAGAAAATTTTCACTCTGTGGAGAAGACGAAAAGGGATATAAACCCAACCGTATGAACTCTGCTTGAATAAAACTCTGATGATGAATAATAACACTAGAGGGTTATCTTTTAAACAACGCCAGACGACTACTGACTTGCCACGTTGCGGGTGGACTTTTAAGAACGTCTTTTGTACAACGCCAGATGACTACTGGCCTGCCACACTACGAGTGGACTTTAACGATGTCTTTTGTACAACTCCAGACGACTACTGGCTTTCCACACTATGGGTGGACTTTAGCAACTTCTTTTGTACAACGCCAGACGACTACTGGCTTGCCACACTACGGGCGGACTTTAACAACGTCTTTTGTACAACGCCAGACGACTACTGGCCTGCCACACTACGGGTGGACTTTAGCGATGTCTTTTGTACAACGCCAGACGACTACTGGCTTGCCACACTACGGGTGGACTTTAACAACATCTTTTGTACAACGCCAGACGACTACTGGCTTGCCACACTACGGGTGGACTTTAACAACGTCTTTTGTACAACGCCAGACGACTACTGGCTTGCCACACTACGGATGGACTTTAGCGATGTCTTTTGTACAACGCCAGATGACTACTGGCTTGCCACACTACGGGGGGACTTTAGCAACGTCTTTTGTACAACGCCAGACGACTACTGGCTTGCCACACTACGGGTGGACTTTAACAACGTCTTTTGTACATTGCCAGACGACTACTGGCCTGCCACACTACGGGTGGACTTTTGCCAAATCTACGGTTGGACTTACAGCTGATTTGCCACCCTTGGATGGACTTTTGCCAATCTACGGTTGGACTTTGACTTGCTTTACCACCCTTGGATGGACTTTTGACCGGAGGTTTGTAGAATCAACGGACCTACAAAGATGACTCCGCTGGGGATAAGAGGGTAGACCATCCACTCTGAGATTGATGAAAAAAGGCATTCGCTCTGAGATTGAGAAAATTTGAAGTAAACAATAAAACTGAGGTTGAGGAAAAGGTAGACATCAACTCTGAGGTTGAGAAAAACCATAACTTCAACTCTGGGGTCAGAAGAAGGATATATGTCAACTCTGAGGTTGGAGACATGCCACAATACGTCTACTCTGAGGTCGGGGACGAAAGGCGTCAACTAGTAGTTTTGGGAAGAAAGGGACGTTCATCAACTCTGAGGTTGAGAAGAGGTACACGGCAACTTTGAAGTTGGTAAGGTTGGCGTCAACCCTGAGGTCGAGAAAAGAACCACGACAACTTTGAAGTTGGTAAAGAAAAGGATATTCATCAACTCTGAGGTTGAGAAAAGGAGGTACGACAACTCTGAGGTTGGAGAAGGGAGGCGTCAATTCTGAGATTGGGAGCAAAAGAAGGTACGACAACTTTGAGGTTGGGGACGAAAGGCTTCAACTCTGAGGTTGGAGAGAAGATATACAACAACTTTGAAGTTGGGGCAGAAAATGATATTCATCAACTCTGAGGTTGAGAAAAGGTATACGTCAACTTTGAAGTTGGAGAAAGGCGTCAACTCTGAGATTGGGGAAGAAATACATACGGCAACTCTGAGGTTGGAAAGGGAATAAACAAAAACTCTGAGGTTGGAGAGAAGATATACGACAACTCTGAGGTTGGTAACAAAGGCTTCAACTCTGAGGTTGGAGAGGAAATGTACGATAACTCTGAGGTTGGTATAAAGAGGCGTCAACCCTGAGGTTGGAGAAGAGATGGCTATTCATCAACTCTGAGGTTGAGAAAAGGTACACGACAACTTTGAAGTTGGTATAAAGAGGCGTCAACTCTGAGGTTGGAGACCACTATTTTGATTGAGGGTTGATCTGGGCTTTCGCACAAGGTACCAAATCTGGCTTATGCTTCGATGCATGTTTGAATTTTCTTTCTATGCGTAATGCTCCACATGAAATGGAAATGCTACACGTTTTGAGGATGCAATGCAATGATGATTACTATATGCAAGAATGATAGGACACTCCGCCGAGGAATGTGCAGAACAGAACAAGCAAATTTCACTGAGGAAGGGATCACCAATATCTGATCTCCTGTGGGGAGATAACCAACTGTACCACCAATAACCACTGGTGATGCAAACTCTGTCGAGGAACCGCAAGCTGAATTTCGAACTCTGTTGGGGAGATACCAATGAAGATTGGACTTTGAACTGCTGAGAATTCCAATAACCGTTGGACTTTGACTTGCGGAGAATTACCGACTCTGACTTTTGAGGAAGAGAATACTCTGACTTCTCACCGTCTTCAAACTGCTTGAAGATATTCCATCGTCTTACCCTACTAAAAATGAGGAATCCACCTACTCTGCTGGGGGTAGGAAATCTTCATAAAGAACCCTCTGCTTGGGGAATAATACTGATTCCAACACCTTGCTGGAAAAAGATACCTTTTGGCACCTTGCTGGGGGAGAGACTTAATGCTTCAAGTTTCTGCTGATCACTTGCATATTGACTATCAAGAGTGAACAACGGTTCCTTCCTGACTTGCCCCCAGACCACAGGGTCCAATAGAAGAAATCATCTCAAGAGGATTTTATAGAAGACCGGGCGTTCACACTGCCCCAGGATCTTCAAACTCTTGGAGAGATTTATCGGATTTTAACTTAACTGCCCAAGACTGTATGATCCATGAAGGAATTTGCCTCGGGAGGACTTGTAATTATTTGAAATACTCTGCCTCAGTATTTTGAACCTTGAAGAGGTACCTCTGATTAACCGTCTTCTGGAGAGGATAACTTCTCATGCTCTGGAGGTGGGCTGCCTCGATATGAGCTTTGATGTGACTTTTCCCTTGATCTTCGAATGAATGCCCCAAAATAACTGAACTTCAGAGAGATTTCTCGATGTGACTGCCCCATATTGGCTTCATCTCATCACGACTTACTGGGGAGAGTCCACGGCACTGAGTCTCGTGGCAACATGCCCCTTGATATGACTGTCCTTCAGAATTTTCAAGCATCCCAACTCGGCAGGATCAAGCTTCTCGACTGGCACTCACTGTGTAAGCTTCATTGATGCTTAGGCACATGTATGCAAGCAGAACAAGTTTATTGTGAGAATGATAATTCTAATGCAACAAACATGTTAACCTTGAAGTTTATTGAAAATATGTCGCCAAACCCTGTGAACGAGTCACTAGCTACGACATTTATTCTTGAATGGAAAACAATATGCACATGCAATACCAATAAAAATCTTATTATCACAACTCATGGGAGTCAGGAACGCTATCTCGTTGAAGTACGCCTTCAGAATAAACCCTGCTTCAATTAGGACTTTTAAGGGTTGTAACGTGGCCTGGTTCACGGTTTTAGAAAAAAAGATTTATGGCTCAAAATTTTGTTTGTACCCACCCATTCTCCTTGATGTTCTCCAGTCATACGTCCAGTTAATTTGGCACAAGCGCTTATCTCCCAAAAAGATTTTTTTGTGAGGACCGATGGTTAAGGAACCTACGAGGTTTTCGAAATGACAATCATCCCTTTTTGTCCTTAGTGTTTCGATCACACGAATTGTTCCTTATCGAGGATTTTCTCTTTTGAGCATTTCTTTTTCATTTTTCGCTTCTTTATTTCCCTGATTTTTCCTCGACTGATTCTTTCTGAATTTTTCGATTTTGAAGTCCAGCGGGATGCCCTAACTTTTTCCTAAGTCACTTATTTTCAGGTTTGAACTTAGCTGGCTTTTTTCTTTTGATTTTTTTTTAATTTTTTTTTTGAACAAATCGTGTGACACTGGTTGTCTAAGTTGCTTGCAAGGGGTTATTACTGCCTCATTCCTTAGTTGATGAGGGATAACCATTGTGGTTTCACGTCCCTTGATCTCCTGATGGGTGAGGGAAGAAAGGTAATGGATCCTCAGATGCACATTCCTTTTGAAATTTTAGCGCTTGGTCAAACTACTGACAACTACCCTGCCCCTGGGTTAGATGTGAGGGTTTTTCTTAACTGAAAATAAACTCCTACTTCAAGGCTCAAAGGGGTTGACGAGGGTCTATCTCCCTTATATCTCCAGTGTTTGGGGATTTGAAACAATGCCTGTACATCCTCAACAGGGTTCTATCCAAAAACATACAACCAAAGACTTTGCATTTTTACTTCATCATCCTCCCTCCAAGAGTTTAAGCGAGAAAATTGGTATTGCAATGCGCAGAAACATTATATGAATGCATAAAAATGAATTACTTCAAGGAAAAAACATATTCATTGCATTAAAACATCATTCAGAACACAAACAAGTTTTTAATGCATACAACGCTTTAACAAGAAATGAAAAACTACAAATGAAAATGCAGTAAAGAAGCTGAAGATTGCCATCGCTGAGGAGGCTTGATTTTGTCTGGACGTCCTTGTAAAATGAGTGCTCACTTGGGACAGGAGGCTTCAATTGATGTACATATCATTTTCAGTGAATGCATTGATCTCTGAGTCCACCAGGTCTTGTACCTTGTGCTTAAACACGTTGCAATTTTCAATGGAATGACCCGGTGTATCTGAGTGATACTCGCATCTAGCATCCAGATCATAATCAGGAGGAATGGGGTCAGGGACAGGCTTGGCATCCCTTAGTTCAACCAGAGAACTCTCGAGTAGACGGGCAAGAACATCACTGTGAGGAATAGGGAGTGGATCGAACCTTCTCGCAGACCTTCGCGATCTTTGTTGTCTCTGTTGCTGAGGAGCATAAGGTCGCTGATACTGAATAGGTTGTTGAACAACAGGAGGAATATACACAACACTAGTTTCTCCTTCTTTTCCCTTGGAGGACCCAGCATAAGGTTTTTTTGCATCTTCAGCAACAATTCGAATCTTTCCCGTCTTGATGCCATTTTCGACTCTTTCTCCTGCCAATACAAGACCTGAAAATCCAGCTGACAAACATCCAACCAATTTCTCATAATAATGCCCCTGAAGCGTATCCATGAACATATCAACAAGCTCTCTTTCCAACATCGGAGGTTGAACTTGGGAAGCCAATTCACGCCACCTCTGGGCGTATTCTTTGAAGCTTTCGTTTTGTCCTTGAGAAAAACTCTACAATTGTATTCTATTGGGCGCCATGTCCGTGTTGTATTGGTAGTGCTTGATGAAAGCTTCTGCCAAATCTCTCCAGCTTTTAATATGCGTTCTCTCCAAGCTCATATACCAGTCTAAAGATGCCCCCGTTAAGCTGTCCTGAAAGAAATGCATCAGTAGCTTCTCATCATCCGTATAGGCAGATATTTTGCTGGAATATGCCCTGATGTGAAGCTTAGGGCAGGTGCTTCCATTGTACTTTTCGAAAGTAGGCGCCTTGAACTTCGGAGGAACCTTCACACCTGGGAACAACCCTAAGTCATACATGTCCATACCCAAATCATTATGGCCTTTAATAGCCTTCAATCTCTCTTCGAGCATACGAAGCCTCTTGTCCGCCTCAGTAGGGAAATTCATCTCAGCATCGTAAAATTGTTCTTCCTGATTATCCACCTTCAGACGAGGAACATGAATCCTAGCAGCACTTCCTCTGGATTGACTCATAGGAGAGGGTGGAGGAAGATCAACACGTGGAGGATTCACAACTTCGCCCGGAGTATTACCAACAACATTCCCATTACTAGCCTCTGGGATAACAACAGCAGTTCTTTGAATAACTGCCCCTAGTTTCTCCTGTTGTTGAGCCATGCCCTGCATCATCTCAAAGCACTGAGCCATACGAGTTTGGAATTCCGACAACTCTGCTCGCATCTGATCCATGATCCTCCTCTGATTGCTTCAAGTTGCGTAGTGGTGAGAAGTCAAGCTTGCAGTTCTGGAGAAAACACCAAGTCAGAATAAGAATCCCCTCTCTGAATACCTGTTATGTATATGAGTATGAGAATGTAAAATGTTATGAATGCAATGAGACATGGGATCAAAGCTTCCATATAATCTGAATAATCATTGTGCTGTGCTGATGACTGAATAAGTTCATGAGTCTGTTCTGAAGAAAACCAAAATACCAGGCTGATAAGTCCACACTGATAGGAAATCCAGAATACCGGGTATGTTGAAGGTCGAGGTTACCTGCAAACCTGTAAACAACCCGCCCCTCTCACATGTGGGTACTAGGATCCTCAGTATCTTGGGCTCTCAGGTCGAGAAATGATGATACGTTTACCATTTCTGGTTTGGCATCATCATCAATCGAGGAGGCCTCAACTGATTCTCCAAAATGAAAGGTCCTCAGCTTCTGGCACTGAGGTCGAGAAGCAATAATACATTCATCCCTCAGGGTACAGTACTATCTCCAATCGAGGAGTGCATCCACTGATTCTCTTTCAAAAAGGACATCCTATAGCAAGTTCCCAGCATTGGGTCCTCGGATCGAGAATGTGCAATGGGTTTGCCACAGAACGTGGTCTACCACTGTTACATCTCGGGAGGAGTGCCGCAACTGAGTCCTCGGGAATGGTCACCAGAGTCGACAGTTCCTCAAGAGAATAACTACTGGCCTGCATAACATGCAGTAGCAGAAAGCTCCTGATAGAACCTCGTCCGGTTGTGGGTCTCATGAACAACAATGTGTGGTCACCACCACGCAAGCGTCACAACTATCCACTCTAATACCTATGTGTATACTCAAGCCTGGGTAGTGGGCTTATCTCTCAGAACACCCTGCCCACCAAACAGAAAACCAGCACAGCACAGTCCAGTATAGCATAATATAGCATATGAAATGAAAATGCTAAAATGCAGTAAATACATTAATATACAGTAAAGCAGTAATACAGTAAATAGCAATACAGTACAATAGTAAATACAGCAAAAAAGTAAACACCTAATGAAATAAAAACAGACAAGCGCTTGGACTGACTCGCTAAGGGAACCAGAGTCCCCAGCAGAGTCGCCAGCTGTCGCTCCCGGGATTTTCATCCAAGTACAAACGCGAAAGTGGCACCGAAACAGAGTCGCCAGCAATGTGTATTTATCCCAAGAGAGGGAAAGGAAACATTGCGTAAACCTGGGGGAAGGAAAGAGCATGGTCTTGCGACCAAGAGAAACGGGTAAGGGAGTCGGTTACGCGAGGGGAAGGTATTAGCACCCCCACGCGTCCATCGTACTCGATGGGATCCATGCTTGCTGCTTTAATCAAAGGGTGAAAGGGAAGGATACTGGAAAAGGAACTGCTAACTAGAGAACTGGAAATGAAAGGTAGAAAGGAGAAGGGAAAGGAGAAAGAAGTGAGAACGAGAAACAAATGTAGGGAAAATAAAAGAAGTGCTCGAATGGGCCCTACCCCACTGCCTACGTATCTCATTGGGAACATGAGAATCAGAGCGACGTAGTTCCCCTCAACGAGGGTCACTTTGTTTGTGTTTTTTAGTGGAAACGTCAAAGTGCGTGTTCTAGCAGTTAGGTGTTGCAGCTCGCTGTTGGGAGACTTAGGCGTTACCTGTTTGCGGTGGAACGGACTTGACGAGTCCTTAAGGAATGAGTGAAGAGATGAGAAAAGAATTGTTTGTTTGTTTTTGTCTTTTAAGAAAGAAGTGTTTTGATTATTGGTGTTTAGTAACACGTATTGTATTTAAGTCTATCGTATAAGATCGAATGCATCGCATGGTCGTCCTAACAGGACGTATGCTAAACACTCTAGAAAGGAGAGGAGAAACTCCCCTACTTCCATTTCCCACACTTTAGGCTTAAGTACAATATATGTTATGCCATTATTAAGTGTTTTTTTTGCTTTTATTGAGATGAGAAGAAGAGAGACTCAAATGGGAGAAAAAGGTAAAATCTAATAAGGGGGACTAAGACTCAAACCCTTGAGTTATCATACATGGTGATCCTAAGGTTAATGTGGTTTAAGAAATCTAATCCTAAAAGAAATGAGAAGAAGAGCAAAAGAAACAACTTACTTCCAAGATGGAAGTTAAGTTGATCTTAAAGAGGGATGAAGAAGAAGTTATTCAAGGAAAGCATATAAATGCTCATCATGATCACAAGTTGAATTATTAAAGAAATGAGAGAAGATGAAAGAAAGAAGTGTATGTGGAATCATGTCCACACACTTACTTACCCTTAGCACCTACATGAAAAGGTTAGTTCAAAAACTATTTACAAGAAATCCTAAGTAAAAGAACTTGGTCAAACAAGCAAATGGAAGGAAACAATGAAAACCGTAGCTATTACATTCATCAAACTTTGCACATTCATCACACAAACATGATCACAATCACATTACAAATCATGGTGAACAATCCTTGAAATCAAACATGTTATAATGCACATTACAAAAGAATACACATTGTCAAGAATAAGAGCAAGTCAAAAACAAGTATACATCTCTTGAAATGGAAAGCAAATGAACATACGCATAGTAATTCCAGCAAAATAACATCAATTAGTAATTAATAAGCTCAAAGTGTGTGCATCATGTGTTCATCACATCAATTAATCAATAATGCAAATATTACGCTCAATGATGAAAAACAAAGGCACGCGTGTCGTAAAATCAAGTTCATACTGTGGTGTGAGTTAAAATAGCTCAAAAATAATCCACCAATCATCAATGCATTGATCCATGAAGTTTAAACATGTTAAGGATGTCAAACTAGCAAGAAAATGCAAGAAAATAACATTCTGCTTCAGTGGTAACCGGTTACAGCATAACTGCTAACCGGTTACACAGTTCAAAAATGCGCAAACAGGCTGAAAATACACAGTGTAACCGGTTACAACTTAACTGCTAACCGGTTACACTGGAACAGTGGTCAAAAAAATTAGTTTCAAAAGCACTTTTCAACAGCAAATGACTTATTCAAACCACTCCAATGATCATGTAATCACTTATACATGAAAATAACATTCAAACACAGTATTCAAACATCATTTAGATCCAATAATCATCCACATTAAGAATCAAAATCAGGCACATGGATCCAAATTGAAAATCCACAAAGATCTACATCGAATAAGTTGCGAATAAGCTAAAACAAGTGCAGACTTAGGGAAAACCAACCTACAAAGCGGAGATTTGCTTTGGTAATTGTTGCAAAGTGATCTTGGTGCAGAAAATGAAAGAAAACCAGAGATCCCTCAATCGATTGCCAAAGCGCGTCAAAACCGAACGAAATCGCGAAAATCCACCAAAATCCAACTTGCACCAAAATAAATGGTGAGAAACCTTTGGATTGAAGAAGAACAAGCTGAAATTCCAGAAATCCAACCAATGCAAACCAAGAAATGAAGTTTAGCTCAAGAATTAATCACTTTTCAAGGTAAAAAGTGATTATTCTTCAAGAAATAAGAGCTTTTGTGTGTGGTTTTGGAAGAGAGAAGTAGAAGTTGTAGCAAAGTGAAGAGAGAAATGAGAGAGAATTGAGAGTGAAATGTGAGAAATTTGAGAAATGGCTGAAGTTCTTTGAAAATGAGTGAAGCATCTCTTAAATAGATTTTAGGGTTGGAGTATGAGAGGTTTGGAATGAGGTTTGGGTTTGGAGTTAGGGTCGGAGTTAGTTAAACTCAACTCACCAAGTCAAGTTAGTTAACTCGGTTAGTTAGGATCAACTCGGTTGCTTAGAAAACAAGGAACCTCAACTAGTGTATGGGTGTGTGACTTGGGCTGCAAGCAAAGCCTTGTGACTTGTGAACTTTCAGCATGAAACCACCATGTTCGAGCCCTCGTATGACCTTCATAACTTGTTCAAATGAGTAAATGTCCAACATCAAAGTTGAAGAGGGCATGGAGATGAACAACTTTGATGTTCAACAATTTTTCATTTGAAGCCTTCTTGATGGAGAACATTGGCCTGACATTTGGCACGCCAACTGTTCGATGAAATTATGGCCTATGGGCCTGCGCTTGCCTTGCCATGACTTGAGATTTGCCTTGATTTTGCCAAACTTTAATTGATCATAACTCCCTCAATTTTGATCCGATGGAAGAGTTCTTTATATGGATTTGAAGCTTAGAGTGTGAACTTTAACTAGATCAACTTAGGCCTGAGGTTTGAAGCTTTTATCATGGAGAAAGGGAGCCTCAAAGTAGGGTGCAAAATGGTCCAAACTTGCCATTTTTGGAAACCCTAAAGTTTCTATTTTTGGCAGTTTTGTGATTTCTTGATTTTTCATGATTCCTCCATCATTTCTTGATCAAATCTTGTCCAATGAACATATATAACTTGAATTTCATGAATTTGACCTCTAAAAAGTCAGGAGTTGACTTTTTTCACTGCACAGTTGACTTTTTTTCCCCAATTTCTTGATTATCAAGCAACAGATCAATTGAACCTCTTCTGAAATGAACCAATGGCCAATCTTCCATCCTTAGACACTTGATATCATGTAGAAAACATTGAGATCAAGTTTGAATCAAAATTTCATCAGGAGCACTCTTGAATCCAAAACCCTAATTTTGACTATTTTTTATAGGAGATGATGCACTGTTCAATCCTCTTAATGAATTCCCATCTTCCTATGCCTTGTGAGATCAAATGGGGTGATATATGATGTAATAAACCCTTGAAGCTTGTTGAGAAACCCTTGGCTCTTGTTCTCTTGCTTTGGATGATCCACCTTTGAGAATCAACTGATCCCATGCCCTCGTGCAAGACGCAATGTTATGCTTTATGTTTTATTTTTCTATGCTTGAATGCAATGCAATGAAATGAAATGAAAGTTCATGCTAAATGATATGGAAAAATGAAAGGGCAAATTTTGGGGTATTACACACTCCACCTAACCCAATCAAAGACGCATCACAATACACCCTAATTTTCATAATACATAATCAATCCATTCATGATTTATGCAAATGCACAGAGACCGAAACAACGACTCTATGCAATGCATATGCGGTACCATCCATCCATCATTCTCAACACTAGTTCACTCAGGAACTATTGGAATCATCGCTTATTACTTAGTGTAACTCCCCGTCGGGCAAACGATGTTTCCCGTCGCTTTCGGTCCTCTTGGTATAAGGCGCACGACGTTTATGGATCGCTTTCAGTCCTCTTTGTATAAGGCGCACGATGTTATAGCGGATTCCCTTTGGAACCGTTTCGTCGCTCACACCCACTAGGGCACACGACATCACCAACATGCATATCATGATGTTTGGCATACAATGACTCATGACATTCAAATGCACACATATACACATCCATAATCATGCATATATCATCAAATACAACACATTGCATTTACTAGCCCTTAGGTCACAAACCATCATCACAACATCTTATCATATGCATTTCCATCACACAACAGCACACAAGTCATACAACATTCATATCAATAGCATATTGCATAAGACACATCAACTACACACATTTACAATGGTACAAGTTGACAAAACGACACCATTCCAATTCCCGACATAATTAAATCGGCCACTAGTCTCAAAACCAATAATATAAGAAAGAATATGTCAAAAGCTTTCCAACGCACCAAATCGCGCCTCAAACCGGCTCACGGATCAAAAGTTATAAAGAAAACAAATTGGGAAAAGCTGCCACGTTTGCAATGCGAAGCTCCTAGCGAGACCTTCGCTTCCTCATTCGCAGTGCGAATGTCCCAGCGAACCAAGTCAGAACTGAAAACAACCTAAAAAAACTCATAACGTTCGCAGTGCGAACTCCCAGCGAATCTTCGCTCCCCCCTTCGCAGTGCAAGTCTCCCAGCGAACCAAGGCAGAAAGAAAACAACACAAAACAACACAAAGTTCGCAGTGCGAGTCTCTGGCGAATGCTCGCCCTCACCTTCGCAGTGCGAATAGCCAGCGAATGCTCGCTTTCCCCTTCGCTAGGGGATTCGCAGTGCGAACCTGCTAAACTAGAAAACCCAGCAGCGCTGTTACACACTTCAACACCATATTTTCCCCCACCAAAACACTTTCAAACCAACACATGACAATCAGAACATAATCTAATCATGGTAACAAGTATTCTACCGCATTTACACCGATTTTCAACCGCGAAAACATCGATTTCTCTCTTCCGACCTAGAATCGAAAAACTATAGAACACCACAAACATTCACACACACACACACACACACACACACATAATCATACACAAGCATAGTATAATCGAGTTTCGCACCCTTACCCGATTTAATCGTGTTTAGAAAAGTCGGTTGATCGATTCCTAGATTTTCCAAGTTTTCTCTCTTTTCTTCTTTCTCTTCTTTTTCCTTCTTTCTCTTTTTCTTCTCTTCTTTTTCTTTCCTTACTATTTTTCTCTCTTTCTATTTCTATTCATATTTTCTAACTTAAGAAAATAAATGAAAATACCAAAATACCCCTACACTTAAATATCTCGCAAACGCTCCCAAAACGCGATAAAATATAATCACGATGAAAAATAACATATTTCCAAATAAAAGTCAAAAAATAAAATAATCAAAACGACTCAATTAAATAAAAATAACTAAAACTGGGGCGTTACACACTTCAGTTATCAAAGCCAATAACAACGACTCCACACAGCAATTCCACAACCAAACTTCGAATACTCAAACACAAACCAACCATCCTCATCCCTCGATGTGTCCGACTATTATGTCGCAACCATCGAGCCTACAACCCCAAACCCCACTCAATTCTCACAAGCATTTAACGATATTCCTCCAAATGACTTTTTTGAAAATTTCGAACCTTTTCAAATATTCCCAAACCAAACCCCCGTCATTCTGGCCTCTACCAATACGCCCACAATTTCAACCGCTTTTCCGGCGAGACGTGGTATTGGCAGTCATTTCCTTGATGAAGATTCAGATGAAGAGAAAAATTAGATTTTTTTGGTGGCACATTCCTATTGTAATTTATAATTCTATATATTATATTGTTTTTTTCCTAAGTTGTCATTTAAAAATATTTAATATTCAATTTTATTAAATAAAAAGTAATTAAATATCTTAAATTAAATACTTCATTGAATATTTACATAAAAAATTGAAAAAATAATATTCTCCTTAAATATAATATCATTAATTAATACAACACTAAAGAAATAAATCTTTATTAAACTATTAAAAAAAATTTATCAAATATACTATTATTATTTAATATTTAAATAATTAAACAATTAAAAAAACAATTAAAACCATTTTAAATATTTTCAAAAAAAAAAGAAAAAAAAAATCAGGGCACCATCCCAGATGGCGGACCCATACATAGGGTTCTGACACGTCGACATCTGGAATAGTGGTGTCTGAAAACTACTAAAATATGGCATTCAAAGACTTTATTTTCAAGTGTGTGGCAGGATGGTCAAAAACTCAACCTTATTGTAATTAACAAAGGGCAAAAACCCAACTAGGTTTAACCCAATAAAGTAATCGAGTTTCAGTTTTTTAAAAATAATAATAATAATACATTTAAGAGAAAATTCGTAAAATTAAATAATTATTAATTAAAAAATAATATAAAAAACAGAAATAATTGTATTAAAACTGGGAGAGAAAAAAAATAAGTTTTAAAATATTTACATATATTAAAAAACAACAATTAAAAATTAAGGAATCAATACGATGCATGAATCAGAACAACGTGAATAAGGTGTACGAATGGTAGATATGTTAGTAGGAATTGGACCGCCAGAATGGTATGTGCTGTGTTCAGAACAAGCCAGTACTGTACCTGCAAACACTTAAACTGCAAGCAACAATTTCATTATTATTTATAACCAAACAAAAAATATATTAATATCATCATTTCATGCTATCATTTTACTTTTATGCCCCTATTGATTTGTTGTATTTTATATTTGATTATGTAGGAAGCAATGGTAACATATGATAAGAAGATCCAATCAGTTTGTAGTGCTCTCTGATGTTTACTTACAAAAGAGACCGACCATGTAAAGGATCCTATCACTTTGCACGTGCTTTCTTTCTAAACTTCATTTTAGTCATTTATAATATAATTTTAGTCATTTATAATATAAAAAACTAGAGATTATGTGTTTGAATCAGTTATAAGTACGTAGCAGTATTAAATTTTTTTACATTTTTACATATTTATGATTGGTTCAAATCCATGACCTCTTGTTCGCAACATTAATAATGTTTTTTCTTTCTAAACTTCATTTTAGTCATGCATAATGTCATGAAACAGGGATCATGGAACAGTCATAAGTATGTAGCAGTGTTAATTTTTTTTAAAATTTTTTTTATCATTATTGTTGTCAATCAAATTAGTCTCTACACTTGCACAAATATCTGACTTCTATAAAAAAAAATTGAAACCATTTAATACAAGTTGTTTGGTGATGAATGAATAGAAAGGCAATAAAAAAAGAAGACAATAAAATAAAAGAAAAATGACAGAATGTCAGAAACCCCACCAGAGCAGCACGAGAAGAGCCCAGGCCTGGGTGCACCTGCACAGCACTGCATCTCTGAAATGAAAAAATAAGGTCAAAGTGTAAGTGGAGGGTCTGAGTTAAAGTAACAGCAAAAAAAGTTAAAGAGTTCAGTACCTAGCTACTAGCTGCAGTAAAAGCTTCAACCGTACTATAATCTTCTCGCACAGACACCACAGTTTTTGCGTTCAGAATACTACTCACCAACAACTCTTTAATACACTTTCATAGTGCACTGCACAATGCTAGAAATAAATTATTCTGACTAGTTTCATGCCCCAGGTGGTCCATTATGTGTAGTACTTCAAAATTGTTTAATCCCTAACCATGTGACAATATTAGACAACATATACGATAAAAATTGAAAATTGTATACATATTGTTTTAGCCCGGTCAAAAGATTCAATAAAACCGACTCAGTTCGGAAAAAGACCTAATTTAATTCACTTTTATATCAAATTGATTGACATACAAGTTTTTTTAGGAGAGCACTTGAATAAGTCATTGGCGTGATTTCAAAAAGCTTAAAGTCTTAACTTCTGCGTTAATGTTAATGTGATTTTTGACGTGACTTGATTCAATATGATTCAATTTCATACACATACTTAAGTTAACTGATCCAATTCAACGGTCTTTGTCATCTGCATTATACTAATCGAGAATCATTTTAATCGTCAATCATATTTAAACTAAATTTCTTGCTTTAACGGCTACAATTTCATGTACTCTTACAAAATTACATCTCTACCATAAGAGAAACTTGCACCGCTCAACGAAGAGTTTTGCATTAACACATCATCAATATTTTATTTCACATTAAAATACTTAACATTTTTTATGTAATATAAAAGCTATTATGTCTTTATTGATTATTAGTTTATAGATTTCCGTAGAGATGTCAGAGAGACAAGAGGTGGCAGTGAGACAGGTTAGCTGCTGCAAAAGCAGCAGTGAGCAACAACAACAACAGAACACAACCATTACTTTTATTATATCCATCTATTCTAAAGAACAAGATTCTAATCTAATGTTTCCACTTCCTCAATCCTTAATAAATAAATATACCTACTACTTCTCCAACACACCTATTATCGTCCATTATTTATTACTATTAGTATTGCCTCTCTCAACTCAACAACTTGTCTTTCATTTTCTTCATACCAATAACTATGAACAAGAACAAGTTCCCTTTTACTCCTTCTCAATGGCAAGAGCTTGAACATCAAGCTCTTGTTTACAAGTACATGGCTAGTGGAATCTCTATTCCACCTGATCTTCTTTTCACCATCAGAAAAAGCTTTTTGGATTCTCCTCTCTCTTCAAGACTTTTGCCTAACACCCAACAACATCACTGTAAGCCTTTTCTCTTATGGTTACACAATCAAAATGCTACTCTATGACCAACTTTCTGGTGCAGTTGGTCATAAGCATTATATGTGTACGACCAATTCCAGCTTCTGTGACCGACTCTCTAATGTAGTTGGCCGTCGACGATCAACTGCTCCTCTCTGACTGACTTTTTTGATACAGCTGATTCAGGAAGTCGGTCATAAAAGATAGAGGTCAATGAAATTATTCTTTTTAACCAAATTTTTTTTTTTCAGTTGGATGGAACTATCTGCAGATGGGTTTGGGAAGAAAGATAGATCCTGAGCCAGGTAGATGCAGAAGAACAGATGGAAAAAAATGGAGATGCTCAAAAGAAGCATATCCAGATTCCAAATACTGTGAGAGACATATGCATAGAGGAAAGAACCGTTCAAGAAAGCCTGTGGAAGTTCTGAAAACAACAACAAATAATGCTTCAACATTTGCAAACTCACCAATCACCAAAAATAGTTCTTCTTTGTCTTTTGATACACAACAACACCAAAACTACCCTCAAAATTCTATCTATGGTTCCAATTTGCCACAATCCTTTATGTATCCTCAGACAACATCAAGGTCATCAGCATCATCTGGTATTGGTTTGTCATTTGAAGACAATAGTGCTTCCTTGTTTCTTGACAGTAACTCTTGCTCTCAGAATAATGGAGATTACAGGTTCTTCTTAAAACCATGATTTTTCATAGTGTTTGAGATTTTAATCAAGGCTTTAATAAAAAAGTGATTTTGGAGTGAATGGTCATTTAGTTATTTGAATGTGTAGTTGCTGTCATGTCATTATAGTTCCTATGTGTGACAAAATTGGAAGGAGATACTTAAATGTGTCTTTTGTTAATTGGTTTGGTTTGTGTCTTTTGTTGTTTAGTACTATGTTCTTTGGATTTTTCTTCTCTTGTCAATTTTATTTATAAAATTATAATTAAAATACATATTTAGGGCTACTTTTGTAATACTGCTATATTTATAGATTATTCGGATCTATAAACTTTACTCGGCCTAAGAAAAATTGAGGGCCGTATACACTCTACACCTCTAAAGTCTAAAAATTATTAAATTCATGATAATATTTGTATTCGAGAATATCAAAAGAAACATCTCTAAAGTCTAAAAATTACAAAATATCATTTTAATGTTCGCATCGGGGAAATACTAAAAAAATAGGGGTGGGATGGAGTGGCGGGTATAGAGGTGCATGCCTAAACTGCAGAGTGCGAACCTAAAACATTGGTTGGCCTGAAAAATACGGGCAAATGTGTATCTTTTATTACCCATTTAAAACATTGCTTTGAATTAATTGCTTTTGAAGTGTTTGTGAATTGTGATTGTGTTTGATTCTTTTAGTTCTCATTTGGTTAAAAAAAAAAAGGAACAGGTATGTGTATGGACAAAAAGAAGAGGTAGATGAGTATGCATTTTTCAAAGAACCTTCTGGCAGCACTACAATGAAAAGCTTCTCTGCTTCATCAATGGAACATGATCCTTGGCAACTAACACCACTCACTATGAGTTCATCATCCTCTTCTTCATCTTTGAGACAGAGGAGCTTTTCTTCTCTGTCCAATGATTACTCTTGCTTGCAACTTCAAAGCTTCAATGAACAGTCAAAACCGCAAGAACAAGAAGAACCTCAGAAAATTGTTCATCGCTTCTTCGATGAATTGCCGCACAAAGGGAGAGACCAATGGCTTGATTTGGATGATAAATCATCCACTACTCAACTCTCGATTTCTATTCCTTCATCTGCTCATGATTTTCCAACTTTCACTTCAAGAAATCACCATGGTGAGTAATTGAACTTCTTTCATATCCATTCATTTCATTTTCTTTGATAGTTTTGCCCATAGTTTAATGTCCCTATCCGGAAGCGTTCAAAGTGAACTACTACATAGAATTCAAAATTTGACACAGTTAAATCGTGACTAAATAAAATTCATTAAATATTTGTTAATAAAGTTTCTATTTGTTTTGTCACAGTTAAATCTGTGACAAATCTATACAGATCCTCTGAAAACTTAAGACGGTTTTGCATGGTTTTCAATCATTCTCGATTGTTCAAATATCAAAATTGTATATCTAAAACCTTGGTGTTCTTTTGTAGATGGTTGAGCAAAGTTTTCAATAATTCTCTATATGTGCCTGAATAAAGGAAGTTGCAATGGATTTGTGTGTCTATGAGAAGATACAATGACAATGTGTAGTGTGGTGTGTGCTAATATAGTTTCTTTGTTGAGTTCTTTCTTAATTCGAAAAATAGTATGACACTCTCTTTGTGACAACACCTAATCAAGTTGATGGCTGGACTAATATTCACTAGCACAAATGTTTTACTGTTTTTTCCATTTTCCTGTTTTTAGTATGTGCTATAGGGACAAATATTAAAACCAACGAATTGTTTCAATGTATTTCAAAGTCCTAAAATTAGGATTAACTTGTTTAAATAGAAATAAATTTAAATCCAATGGTTTGTTTAATGAATCTCTTTTTTTTTTAAGTAAAATAATAAAATATTATTATTTACAACACTCCTTTCTTAAAATGGTGAATGAAGTTGGTTGAATCGTTTGGTTAATAAATTTTTCGTTAACACATCTTGCAGCTAATATCCAAAACGTATGTAGGGGATACTTATCAATCCTCAATATAACTTTTATTTGATAAAATGCCAATTAATCTCAATTTATTTTGTCATGTTGTCCTAAATAGAATTATGTACAATACGCTTGATCAGGGCCGGCCCAAAGCGTGAGCAACAAGAGCTGTTGCACAGGGCCTAATTTTACCAAAATGAATAGAAAGCCTTGTAATTTAATTTAATTTTTTAGAATTTAGACATTATAATCTAATTTACAAATTGTTAAAAGTGATACTACATGGACTACACAAGTCAAACTATGAAATCTATATATATATATATATATATATATATATATATATATATATATATATATATATATATATATATATATATATATTCTTAACCCTTATTCTAAATTTATAATTGTTTATATTGATGATGTGTTGATTTTTTCTAAATGATGGTGGGATTTCTACCTCTCAGACTCTCAAAGGAAAGATATTCTTTCCCTTAAAATGCTGGTCAAGACTGAGGGAACCAGCACACCTACAGTTGCCACCACTGGGGAGGAAGACGCTGTTTATACATTGAGTCTTTCTATCCTCCAACATTTTGTTGGGACCAATCAACCTATAGGAGAGAAACTCCAAATCCTCCTTCAAAATCTTAGGTGTCCTTCTTTGTAACACTTCATATATATATATATATATATATATATACTTATTAGTTTATAAATAAATAATATAAAATCTATAAATTATAAAATAAACATAATTTTATTAGATCTAACAATAGTATTTATAACTAAAAACTTGAAATTAATAATATATGTTAAAATAACTAGTTAACTAAGAAAAGAGTACTATTAAATAAATAAATAAAGATAATCCTCTTAAAAATAAAAACGTAATTACAATTTATTATTTTTAATATTGGATTTTTTTTTCAATCAAAACATTTCGATTATTATATATAAACGTAACTTAAATCTAAATAGCATATCCACTATGACTATACTATATATTTTAATTTTTTTAGAGTTATATACTGTAAAATTGAATATCTATTATGTATTGAATTGTGACTATTGCTCTATTTTTTCTAATGAAACATTCTTCTTTATTATTTTTCATTTTATTTTAAAGTATAATTCACTACTTGTTCCTCTTCTTCTTTTCACACGCAGAAGGAAACAAACTAAAAAAACAAAAATGGATGATTCTCTTAAAAAAAAAAAATTATAGTCTAATTTTAAACATTAGAATTGGGCCTCCGAATTATTTAGGTCAGCCCTACAATACAGATAATCAATTTATTGTCATAAAACAACTACATAAAACATTCATGTTGTATTAATAAATCTTTTAACACTTATTTTATTTACAAAGATTCACAAATTCTTAGTGTCATAGCTTAAAATTATGCTTCATCGCGTAAGTTTGCGAGTTTTTGAATTTAGTTTATGCGTTTTTTATTTGTCTGAGTTCTTATAACTCACTTTTGTACAAACGTGGAATTGTTTTTCATTTTTATCTGATGCACAAGTGGAAATCCATGTGGAAGGGCCTTGAAAAGGAGAACTAAATCCAAAAAAATCACTATTTTTGCATTTTTCACTTCTTCTTCGTCTCCTCTTCCTCTCCCTTTCCTCTCTTAAGAACTTCAAATCCTAGTCCAGAATCAATCATGGCAACATCTTTTGTAGGTAATTTCGTCAAGTCTGAAATTCCATTTTGTAGTTGCAATAAAGCTATGAGAATGTTCATTTCAAACTCAATTGAAAATCATAAAAGAAGATTCTAGAAGTGTTCAAATTCGGGATTAGGTTGCAAGCTATTCATCTGGAATGATGAACTTGAACGCAACACATCAAGTGAACACAAACTCAATTGGATGCAATTTCTCAGAGGTAGTTCAGGAATTAGGGTGCATCATTAAAGATCTTGAAGCTAGGAAAAAAGAGAAGATGAAAATGAAGTTGGAAAACGTAAGGAAGAAGGGCTAAATGTTGACGCTTTTGTTGACTCTTTCATGGTGTCTCTTCTTTGCCTACCAGAAATGGTAGTGATTCATGGAGTCTGTAATTTGTTTTTTATTTTAGTCCATTTAGAAGAATGGTTGTTGAATTGTGTCCTTGTAATGCTACATTATGAAATGAATCAGAGCTAATGTAATTTTTTATTTCTGTCCCTAAATGTTTATTACTTATTGTTTTGCATCTCTCTTGCTTAATGAAATGTTTGTATTACATCATTGGTTATTAATGATATGTTTGTATGACATCTCTGTTTTGAAATCTTTTAATTAATGTTCCGGACTTGCCCAATGGCTAGGCATGGCCCAATCCACTTATGCTCCTAGAACGGCCCAATTGCCTAAGTCTTGCCAGTTAAGGGCAAAGGGAAACATTTTACCTTTCTGCCCATCTGCTGGGGAAGGCTGGCCGGTTAACCTCCAGGATCAGCTTCCCCTTCTCAGCATTCATGCCCGTCATGCACGGTTTCACCATCCAGAAATAGTCACGACGCTTGTGCCCGCGACCACGCTCTTGCCCGCGACAACGGCTAGTTTCGAGCACCTCTACCCGTCCCAACGATTAGTTTCTGCCAGTTACCTATTCTTTGGGAGCAAATATCTCGCCCCGAAAATAGGGACCTATGGCCAAGCGCTGAGGTCATTATAAAAATCCTCTCATTTGAGAGAGTCAGGTATTCTAAATCACCCTAAGACTCACATACTTTGTACTTGCCTTCTTTTTTCCCGATCCTTACTTTAGCATCGCAGTGCCTTGCAGGTAGAGCCCCCTCCTCATCTTTCAAACCCAGCATCGCAGATGTAGTATCTGACGCACTTTAGGTTTTGATGAGTCAGTAAGATCAGTGGCGTCGTCTTTGGAAAACTTTGTTATCCCGGTCTTTCTTTCCTCGTAGATTCAAGACCAAAACAGTTCTTTCAAGATTTCGATCATGGCCAGCCAAGACAATGTCCACGATGCTCGCAACACTGCATTCCTCCCCGTCAGTAAGACTGACGCTGACAGAGTAACCCTCTTTCTTGGGAGCGACGTCCATCAGCAAAGAGATAGAGCCACCGCGTCTCCCTCCCCTGTTCGAGCTGACAACGTTGGGGTCCGGCCGTTAGAGGACCATCAGCCCTTCCCAGTTCCGCCTAACGCCAATCCGACCATGGCGGCCCTACTCGAGGCCATCAACAAGACAAACCTACTGATCCTCCAACAGAACGCCAGAATTGAAGCCTTAGAAGAGTCCTGTAACACCCCCAAGCTATTAAAGCGATAACAATTAATCACAGTATAATTAAAAATTCACGGCATAGACAGAGGCGTCACATCAATTTGAAACAAATACACATACACCTGCTCATATAGATATGCAACAATTCAGGTAGCACATAACAAAGGAACTTAGTTCCTTACACCCACTAATCAGATACAGAATAAAAGCGAAAAATCTGTACTGAATCTTATATATATACCACATAAAGAGTTTGTCTGCCATATACAACATCATACATGTACAAACCACAAGATACATATACATAATACAAAATAATCACACTCGATCCCCCAACTACCCGGTGCTACATATCAGAGCCGACCGACAAAAGAATGAAGACCTAAGCTTCACAAAAAGACCTCCAGCATCTAATCTGCAATGCCTCGTAGAGCATCAAAAATAGCAGAAGGGTGAGAAACACAATCATAATATATTTGCATAAAATTATATAATAACAAGAAAATACACATATAAAATATTATCACCACCAATTATACCAGAATTCAAACACAAACCACACAAAGTATATCAACCAAGCACAATACAAATATCACCAACATATAGACATATATCAACTCATCAATTTCATCCACAATTCCACACACAATCAATCCTTCATGATTTATGCAAATGCAAAGAGACCGACCCAACGACTCTATGCAAATGCACATGCGGTACCATCCATCCATCATTCTCAACACTAGTTCACTCAGGAACTATTGGAATCATAACTTGTTACTTAGTGTAACTCCCAGTCGGGCAAACGATGTTCCCCGTCGCTTTAGGTCCTCTTTGTATAAGTCTCACGACGTTTATGGATTGCTTTAGGTCCTCTTTGTATAAGGCTCACAATCTGATTGCTTTAGGTCCTCTTTGTATAAGGCTCACGATCGTCTATAATCATCGCTTTAGGTCCTCTTATTTTTTTAAGGCTCACGATGTTACAGCGGATTCCCTCTGGAACCGTTTCATCGCTCACACCCACTAGGGCACACGACATCACCAACATGCATATCATGATGCTTGGCATACAATGACTCATGACATTCAAATGCACACATATACACATTCCATAATCATGCATATATCATCAAATACCACACATCGCATTTTCTTGCAATTAGGCCACAAATCATCATCCCAACATGTATCACATGCATTCTCATCACACCACAACACGCAAGTCATACAACATTCATATCAACAGCACATTGCATGATACACATCAAATTCACACCATTAAAACGACAAAAGTCGACAAAACGCCACTATTTCAAATTCCCGACATAATTAAATCGGCCAACAACCTCAAAACCCATTTTTATGAGAAAGAACATTTCATAATCTTTCCAATGGTACAAAGAACGTCCCGATCCGAGTTACAGATCAAAAGTTATGAAGAAAACAAAATTGCACAAACTGCCATGTTCGCTAGGCGAACCCTCTAGCGAGTATTCGCTACCACCTTCGCTAGGCGAATGTCCAGCGAATCCACTATCAGATAAAAGCAGACACAAAGTTCGCTAGGCGAACCCCTTGGCGAACCCATGCAGCAACAACCAGAACCAAAAAGATACAAAGTTCGCTAGGCGAACAACGTTAGCGAATATTCGCTGACCTTCGCTAACTGGCTCGCTAGGCGAACCCGCGAAAAATCATTCGCTACTGCTTCGCCCCAGGTTCGCTAGGCGAACCAAGGAAAACCCAGAAATTCTGCAGCGCTGTTTGAAGCCCAAAAACCATATTTTTCACCCAAAAACTCTTCCAAACCAAAACATAACAATCAGAACATAACCCAATCATGGTAACAAGTAATCTACAACATTTACATCACATTTCAACCGCGAAAACATCGATTTCCATCGTTCCGACCTAGAATTGAAAAGCTATGAAAACAAAATAAACATTCCAACACACACATACATAATCTTACACAATCATAAGATAATCGAGTTTCGCACCCTTACCCGATTAATCGTGTTTTAAAAGTCGGTTGATTGAGTTTCTTCCTTTCTAAGTTTTCTCTCTTTTCTTCTTTCTTTCTCTTTTCTTTCTTCCTCTTTTTCTTCTTTTCCTTTTCCTTCCTTACTATTTTCTCTCTTTTCTTTTCTCTTATACTTTCTAACTTAAGAAATAAATGAAAAGACCAAAATACCCCTACACTCAAATATCTCGCAAACGTTCCCAAAACGCGGTAAAATAACACGACAATGAAAAATAACACATTATCATATAAAAGTCAAAAATAAAATAAAATAATAATAAAATAATCAAAACGACTCGATTAAATAAAACGGACAAAATTGGGGCGTTACAACTCTCCCCCACTTAGAAATTTTCGTCCTCGAAAATATTACCTGAGACGAACAACTCCGGATACGACTCCCGTATCCGACTCTCCAACTCCCAAGTCAAATTGCCCTCAGCAGCGCCTCCCCACGCTACCTTCACAAGTGCAATATCCTTGCCTCTTAACCGTTTCAACTCGCGATCCAAAATCCTCACTTGTAATGCCTCAACCGTAAGGTTCTCCCTTACCTCTACCTCATCCATCGGAATTACATGCGACGGATCCAGAACATACTTCCGAAGCTGTGAAACATGGAACACATCATGCAAATTCGAAAGACTCGGCGGCAACGCCACCCTATAAGCTACAACACCCACTCTCGCGGATATCTGGTAAGGACCAATAAACCGAGAAGTAAGCTTCTTCGACTTTAATGCACAACCAACACCCGTCACCGGCTTAACTCTCAAAAATACATGATCGCCCTCTTGAAACTCAAGATCTTTCCTTCTTCGATCATGATAACTCTTTTGCCTACTCTGAGAAGCCTTCATTTTCTCGCGGATTAGCTTCACCTTTTCCGTAGTCTGTTGCACCAACTCCGGTCCAACCACCGAACTCTCACCAGATTCGTGCCAACACAACGGTGTTCGACATCTTCGTCCATATAATGCTTCAAACGATGCCATTACAATACTCGAATGGAAACTGTTGTTATACGTGAATTCAATCAACGCAAGATAACTATCCCACGCACCACCTTGTTCAAGAACACAAGCCCTCAACAAATCTTCCAACGACTAAATCGTTCTCTCTGTCTGTCCATCCGTCTGCAGATGATAAGCTGAACTCAATCTCAATTTAGAACCCAACGCCTTCTGCAAACTTTCCCAAAATCTCGAAGTAAACCTCGGATCTCGATCAGAAATAATACTTAATGGAACACCATGCAATTTCACAATCACACTGATGTAAATCTCAGCCAACCTCTCCAAAGAAAAACTGATCTCAATCGGAATGAAATGAGCCGATTTAGTCAGCCTATCTACAACCACCCAAATAGCATTATGTCCTTGCTGAGTATTCGGCAACCCTGTTACGAAATCCATAGGAATGATGTCCCATTTCCAATTAGGAATATCCAACGGTTGCAACAATCCACTAGGCCTCAGATGTTCTACCTTCGACTTCTGACACGTCAAACAGGAATACACAAACTGAGCCACGTCTCTTTTCAAACCCGACCACCAAAAAATCTTCTTCAAATCTTGGTACATTTTATTATCTCCCGGATGTATACTCAAATTACTCCGGTGTCCTTCCTCCAAAATCATCCTTTTCAACTCCGCATCATCAGGAATACAAATTCTACCTCGGAATCTCAAAACACCTTTATCATCCATTTTAAAGTCCTCATTCACACTTTGATCATCAACCGTCATCAAATCCACAAATTTCACATCCAACTTCTGTTTCTCACTAACCGTCAATAGAAAGTCATTAGTAACCTTCAACATTCCAAGCCTTACACTATCCGACGTCACTTCGCATACCAAACTCAAATCTCTAAACGATTCCAAAAGTTCCCACTCCTTAACCATCAAAGCCGACATATGCAACAATTTCTGACTCAACGCATCGACTACCACATTAGCTTTACCAGGATGATAATTCAAGCCAAAGTCGTAGTCCTTCAAAAATTCCAACCATCTCCGTTGCCTCATATTCAACTCTTTGGTAGATAAGAAACTCGAGTCCTCGTCTCCCTCAAGGGAAGGAAATCTTACCAGCTTATGATAACAATCAATATGAACCCGATTAAACTGCAACCAATTCATTCCCAAAACCACATCTAAACCCTCCAACGGCAAACACGCCAAATCCATCTTAAAATCTTTACCATAAATGGTCAAAGGATAACTTAAACAAACCAAAGAAGTAGTTACTGACCCCATTGCTGGAGTATCAATAACCATCTCTCCACCCATCGAAGACAACACAAGATTCAAACGTTTCACGCACTCAGACGAAATAAACGAATGAGTCGCTCCGGTATCAATAATAGCAAATAAAGGTATATTATTAATAAAACATGTACCTCTGATCAGACGGTCTGCACTTGTAGTCTGAGTTCCCGCCAAGGCAAAAAATTTCCCACCAGTTGGAGCTTTCTTCGGTTTCGGACACTTTGTACTAATATGACCAGGTTCACCACAATTGAAACACGTCACCACATTCTTCCTTGCACAATCAGCTGCGACATGTCGTAAACCTCCACAATTAGAACACTTTCTCATATCCTTCCTACATTCGAACTGCCGATGTCCTAGGTCACCACACCTAAAACATCTCGGAGGACTAGACATTCCTCCCCCACTTGGCCTTTTCTCAAAATTACCCCTATGTTTACCCTTATCAGCTGGTGTTATATAAGGACCACTACGAAACTGTTGCTTCCCTCTCCTCTCGTTCACACTCTTATAGTGAGTAGAACAAGCCTTACTATCCTCCTCATAAATCCTACAACAATCCACCAAATCAGAAAACCTCCTAATCCGTTGATAACCGATTGCCTGCTTTATCTCAGGGCGCAACCCGTTCTCAAACTTCACACACTTAGAAAACTCCGCTGTCGCTTCGGCATAATGTGGATAAAACTGCACAAGCTCCACAAACTTAGCAGTATAATCAACAACAGACATATTACCTTGTTTTAACTCCAAGAACTCGATTTCCTTCTTTCCTCTTACATCTTCAGGAAAGTACTTCCTCATAAACTCAATGCTAAACACAGCCCAAGTAATCTCCTCCTCTGCAGCTTCCAACACATGACGAGTACCAACCCACCAATCATCAGCTTCTTCCAGTAACATGTGAGTACCCAGTCTCACCTTCTGATCCTTAGCACAATCCATCACTCAGAAGATCCTTTCAATCTCTTTCAGCCAAATCTGAGCACCATCAGGATCATATCTTCCTTTGAAGATAGGCGGTTTGTTCTTCCTGAACTCGTCATTACCAGCAGCATTAGGTGCACCCGGCACAACCCGAGACATAGCTTGCATCGCAGCAGCTAAAGCAGTGTCATTCCTACCAGCCATATTCTGTTCATTTCCAATAACAGCAACTATGGTTAAACAAATAGCTCACCCAAACACAAACACTGACAAGGACTGACACAACTGACACGGACTGGCTCTGATACCACTTAATGTAACACCCCCAATCTATACCCCCAATAAACAAAGCGATAAATAAAATTAAAAAAATTTCATCAGAGTATATTTAAAACATTCACGGCATAGACCGAGGGGTCACATCAATTTGAAACAAATACACATACACCTGCTCATATAGATATGCAACAATTCAGGTAGCACATAACAAAGGAACTTAGTTCCTTACACCCACTAATCAGATACAGAATAAAAGCGGAAAATCTGTACTGAATCTTATATATATATATACCACATAAAGAGTTTGTCTGCCATATACAACATCATACATGTACAAACCACAAGATACATATACATAATACAAAATAATCACACTCGATCCCCCGACTACCCGGTGCTACATATCAGAGCCGACCGACAAAAGAATGAAGACCTAAGCTTCACAAAATGACCTCCAGCATCTAGTCTGCAATGCCTCGTAGAGCATTAAAAACAGCAGAAGGGTGAGAAACACAATCATAATATATTTGCATACAATTATATAATAACAAGAAAATACACATATAAAATATTCTCACCGCCAATTATACCAGAATTCAAACACAAACCACACAAAGTATATCAACCAAGCACAATACAAATATCACCAACATATAGACATATATCAACTCATCAATTTCATCCACAATTCCACACACAATCAATCCTTCATGATTTATGCAAATGAAAAGAGACCGACCCAACGACTCTATGCAAATGCACATGCGGTACCATCCATCCATCATTCTCAACACTAGTTCACTCAGGAACTATTGGAATCATCGCTTGTTACTTAGTGTAACTCCCCGTCGGGCAAACGATGTTCCCCGTCGCTTTAGGTCCTCTTTGTATAAGGCTCACGACGTTTATGGATTGCTTTAGGTCCTCTTTGTATAAGGCTCACAATCTGATTGCTTTAGGTCCTCTTTGTATAAGGCTCACGATCGTCTATAATCATCGCTTTAGGTCCTCTTATTTTTTTAAGGCTCACGATGTTACAGCGGATTCCCTCTGGAACCGTTTCGTCGCTCACACCCACTAGGGCACACGACATCACCAACATGCATATCATGATGCTTGGCATACAATGACTCATGACATTCAAATGCACACATATACACATTCCATAATCATGCATATATCATCAAATACCACACATCGCATTTTCTTGCCCTTAGGCCACAAATCATCATCCCAACATGTATCACATGCATTCTCATCACACCACAGCACGCAAGTCATACAACATTCATATCAACAGCACATTGCATGATACACATCAAATTCACACCATTAAAACGGCAAAAGTCGACAAAACGACACTATTCCAAATTCCTGACATAATTAAATCAGCCAACAACCTCAAAACCCATTTTTATAAGAAAGAACATTTCATAATCTTTCCAATGGTACAAAGAACGTCCCGATCCGAGTTACAGATCAAAAGTTATGAAGAAAACAAAATTGCACAAACTGCCATGTTCGCTAGGCGAACCCTCTAGCGAGTATTCGCTACCACCTTCGCTAGGCGAATGTCCAGCGAATCCACTATCAGATAAAAGCAGACACAAAGTTCGCTAGGCGAACCCCTTGGCGAACCCATGCAGCAACAACCAGAACCAAAAAGATACAAAGTTCGCTAGGCGAACAACGTTAGCGAACATTCGCTGACCTTCGCTAACTGGCTCGCTAGGCGAACCCGCGAAAAATCATTCGCTACTGCTTCGCCCCAGGTTCGCTAGGCGAACCAAGGAAAACCCAGAAATTCTGCAGCGCTGTTTGAAGCCCAAAAACCATATTTTTCACCCAAAAGCTCTTCCAAACCAAAACATAACAATCAGAACATAACCCAATCATGGTAACAAGTAATCTACAACATTTACATCACATTTCAACCGCGAAAACATCGATTTCCATCGTTCCGACCTAGAATTGAAAAGCTATGAAAACAAAATAAACATTCCAACACACACATACATAATCATACACAATCATAAGATAATCGAGTTTCGCACCCTTACCCGATTAATCGTGTTTTAAAAGTCGGTTGATTGAGTTTCTTCCTTTCTAAGTTTTCTCTCTTTTCTTCTTTCTTTCTCTTTTCTTTCTTCCTCTTTTTCTTCTTTTCCTTTTCCTTCCTTACTATTTTCTCTCTTTTCTTTTCTCTTATACTTTCTAACTTAAGAAATAAATGAAAAGACCAAAATACCCCTACACTCAAATATCTCGCAAACGTTCCCAAAACGCGGTAAAATAACACGACAATGAAAAATAACACATTATCATATAAAAGTCAAAAATAAAATAAAATAATAATAAAATAATCAAAACGACTCGATTAAATAAAATGGACAAAATTGGGGCGTTACAACTCTCCCCCACTTAGAAATTTTCGTCCTCGAAAATATTACCTGAGACGAACAACTCCGGATACGACTCCCGTATCCGACTCTCCAACTCCCAAGTCAAATTGCCCTCAGCAGCGCCTCCCCACGCTACCTTCACAAATGCAATATCCTTGCCTCTTAACCGTTTCAACTCGCGATCCAAAATCCTCACTTGTAATGCCTCAACCGTAAGGTTCTCCCTTACCTCTACCTCATCCATCGGAATTACATGCGAAGGATCCGGAACATACTTCCGAAGCTGTGAAACATGGAACACATCATGCAAATTTGAAAGACTCGGCGGCAACGCCACCCTATAAGCCACAACACCCACTCTCGCGGATATCTGGTAAGGACCAATAAACCGAGAAGTAAGCTTCTTCGACTTTAATGCACAACCAACACCCGTCACCGGCTTAACTCTCAAAAATACATGATCGCCCTCTTGAAACTCAAGATCTTTCCTTCTTCGATCATGATAACTCTTTTGTTTACTCTGAGAAGCCTTCATTTTCTCGCGGATTAGCTTCACCTTTTCCGTAGTCTGTTGCACCAACTCCGGTCCAACCACCGAACTCTCACCAGATTCGTGCCAACACAACGGTGTTCGACATCTTCGTCCATATAACGCTTCAAACGATGCCATTACAATACTCGAATGGAAACAGTTGTTATACGTGAATTCAATCAACGCAAGATAACTATCCCACGCACCACCTTGTTCAAGAACACAAGCCCTCAACAAATCTTCCAACGACTAAATCCTTCTCTCTGTCTGTCCATCCGTCTGCGGATGATAAGCTGAACTCAATCTCAATTTAGAACCCAACGCCTTCTGCAAACTTTCCCAAAATCTCGAAGTAAACCTCGGATCTCAATCAGAAACAATACTTAACGGAACACCATGCAATTTCACAATCACACTGATGTAAATCTCAGCCAACCTCTCCAAAGAAAAACTGATGTCAATCGGAATGAAATGAGCTGATTTAGTCAGCCTATCTACAACCACCCAAATAGCATTATGTCCTTGCTGAGTATTCGGAAACCCTGTTACAAAATCCATAGAAATGTTGTCCCATTTCCACTTAGGAATATCCAACGGTTGCAACAATCCACTAGGCCTCAGATGTTCTACCTTCGACTTCTGACACGTCAAACAGGAATACACAAACTGAGCCACATCTCTTTTCAAACCCGACCACCAAAAAATCTTCTTCAAATCTTGGTACATTTTATTATCTCCCAGATGTATACTCAAATTACTCCGGTGTCCTTCCTCCAAAATCATCCTTTTCAACTCCGCATCATCAGGAATACAAATTCTACCTCAGAATCTGAAAACACCTTTATCATCCATTTTAAAGTCCTCATTCACACTTTGATCATCAACCGTCATCAAATCCACAAATTTCACATCCAACTTCTGTTTCTCACTAACCGTCAACAGAAAGTCATTAGTAACCTTCAACATTCCAAGCCCTACACTATCCGACGTCACTTCGCATACCAAACTCAAATCTCTAAACGATTCCAAAAGTTCCCACTCCTTAACCATCAAAGCCGACATATGCAACGATTTCTGACTCAACGCATCGGCTACCACATTAGCTTTACCAGGATGATAATTCAAGCCAAAGTCGTAGTCCTTCAAAAATTCCAACCATCTCCGTTGCCTCATATTCAACTCTTTGGTAGATAAGAAACTCGAGTCCTCGTCTCCCTCAAGGGAAGGAAATCTTACCAGCTTATGATAACAATCAATATGAACCCGATTAAACTGCAACCAATTCATTCCCAAAACCACATCTAAACCCTCCAACGGCAAACACGCCAAATCCATCTTAAAATCTTTACCATAAATGGTCAAAGGATAACTTAAACAAACCAAAGAAGTAGTTACTGACCCCATTGCTGGAGTATCAATAACCATCTCTCCACCCATCGAAGACAACACAAGATTCAAACGTTTCACGCACTCAGACGAAATAAACGAATGAGTCGCTCCGGTATCAATAATAGCAAATAAAGGTATATTATTAATAAAACATGTACCTCTGATCAGACGGTCTGCACTTGTAGTCTGAGTTCCCGCCAAGGCAAAAAATTTCCCACCAGTTGGAGCTTTCTTCGGTTTCGGACACTTTGTACTAATATGACCAGGTTCACCACAATTGAAACACGTCACCACATTCTTCCTTGCACAATCAGCTGCGACATGTCGTAAACCTCCACAATTAGAACACTTTCTCATATCCTTCCTACATTCGAACTGCCGATGTCCTAGGTCACCACACCTAAAACATCTCGGAGGACTAGACATTCCTCCCCCACTTGGCCTTTTATCAAAATTACCCCTATGTTTACCCTTATCAGCTGGTGTTATATAAGGACCACTACGAAACTGTTGCTTCCCTCTCCTCTCGTTCACACTCTTATAGTGAGTAGAACAAGCCTTACTATCCTCCTCATAAATCCTACAACAATCCACCAAATCAGAAAACCTCCTAATCCGTTGATAACCGATTGCCTGCTTTATCTCAGGGCGCAACCCGTTCTCAAACTTCACACACTTAGAAAACTCCGCTGTCGCTTCGGCATAATGTGGATAAAACTGCACAAGCTCCACAAACTTAGCAGTATAATCAACAACAGACATATTACCTTGTTTTAACTCCAAGAACTCGATTTCCTTCTTTCCTCTTACATCTTCAGGAAAGTACTTCCTCATAAACTCAATGCTAAACACAGCCCAAGTAATCTCCTCCTCTGCAGCTTCCAACACATGACGAGTACCAACCCACCAATCATCAGCTTCTTCCAGTAACATGTGAGTACCCAGTCTCACCTTCTGATCCTTAGCACAATCCATCACTCAGAAGATCCTTTCAATCTCTTTCAGCCAAATCTGAGCACCATCAGGATCATATCTTCCTTTGAAGATAGGCGGTTTGTTCTTCCTGAACTCGTCATTACCAGCAGCATTAGGTGCACCCGGCACAACCCGAGACATAGCTTGCATCGCAGCAGCTAAAGCAGTGTCATTCCTACCAGCCATATTCTGTTCATTTCCAATAACAGCAACTATGGTTAAACAAATAGCTCACCCAAACACAAACACTGACAAGGACTGACACAACTGACACGGACTGGCTCTGATACCACTTAATGTAACACCCCCAATCTATACCCCCAATAAACAAAGCGATAAATAAAATTAAAAAAATTTCATCAGAGTATATTTAAAACATTCACGGCATAGACCGAGGGGTCACATCAATTTGAAACAAATACACATACACCTGCTCATATAGATATGCAACAATTCAGGTAGCACATAACAAAGGAACTTAGTTCCTTACACCCACTAATCAGATACAGAATAAAAGCGGAAAATCTGTACTGAATCTTATATATATATATACCACATAAAGAGTTTGTCTGCCATATACAACATCATACATGTACAAACCACAAGATACATATACATAATACAAAATAATCACACTCGATCCCCCGACTACCCGGTGCTACATATCAGAGCCGACCGACAAAAGAATGAAGACCTAAGCTTCACAAAATGACCTCCAGCATCTAGTCTGCAATGCCTCGTAGAGCATTAAAAACAGCAGAAGGGTGAGAAACACAATCATAATATATTTGCATACAATTATATAATAACAAGAAAATACACATATAAAATATTCTCACCGCCAATTATACCAGAATTCAAACACAAACCACACAAAGTATATCAACCAAGCACAATACAAATATCACCAACATATAGACATATATCAACTCATCAATTTCATCCACAATTCCACACACAATCAATCCTTCATGATTTATGCAAATGAAAAGAGACCGACCCAACGACTCTATGCAAATGCACATGCGGTACCATCCATCCATCATTCTCAACACTAGTTCACTCAGGAACTATTGGAATCATCGCTTGTTACTTAGTGTAACTCCCCGTCGGACAAACGATGTTCCCCGTCGCTTTAGGTCCTCTTTGTATAAGGCTCACGACGTTTATGGATTGCTTTAGGTCCTCTTTGTATAAGGCTCACAATCTGATTGCTTTAGGTCCTCTTTGTATAAGGCTCACGATCGTCTATAATCATCGCTTTAGGTCCTCTTATTTTTTTAAGGCTCACGATGTTACAGCGGATTCCCTCTGGAACCGTTTCGTCGCTCACACCCACTAGGGCACACGACATCACCAACATGCATATCATGATGCTTGGCATACAATGACTCATGACATTCAAATGCACACATATACACATTCCATAATCATGCATATATCATCAAATACCACACATCGCATTTTCTTGCCCTTAGGCCACAAATCATCATCCCAACATGTATCACATGCATTCTCATCACACCACAGCACGCAAGTCATACAACATTCATATCAACAGCACATTGCATGATACACATCAAATTCACACCATTAAAACGGCAAAAGTCGACAAAACGACACTATTCCAAATTCCTGACATAATTAAATCAGCCAACAACCTCAAAACCCATTTTTATAAGAAAGAACATTTCATAATCTTTCCAATGGTACAAAGAACGTCCCGATCCGAGTTACAGATCAAAAGTTATGAAGAAAACAAAATTGCACAAACTGCCATGTTCGCTAGGCGAACCCTCTAGCGAGTATTCGCTACCACCTTCGCTAGGCGAATGTCCAGCGAATCCACTATCAGATAAAAGCAGACACAAAGTTCGCTAGGCGAACCCCTTGGCGAACCCATGCAGCAACAACCAGAACCAAAAAGATACAAAGTTCGCTAGGCGAACAACGTTAGCGAACATTCGCTGACCTTCGCTAACTGGCTCGCTAGGCGAACCCGCGAAAAATCATTCGCTACTGCTTCGCCCCAGGTTCGCTAGGCGAACCAAGGAAAACCCAGAAATTCTGCAGCGCTGTTTGAAGCCCAAAAACCATATTTTTCACCCAAAAGCTCTTCCAAACCAAAACATAACAATCAGAACATAACCCAATCATGGTAACAAGTAATCTACAACATTTACATCACATTTCAACCGCGAAAACATCGATTTCCATCGTTCCGACCTAGAATTGAAAAGCTATGAAAACAAAATAAACATTCCAACACACACATACATAATCATACACAATCATAAGATAATCGAGTTTCGCACCCTTACCCGATTAATCGTGTTTTAAAAGTCGGTTGATTGAGTTTCTTCCTTTCTAAGTTTTCTCTCTTTTCTTCTTTCTTTCTCTTTTCTTTCTTCCTCTTTTTCTTCTTTTCCTTTTCCTTCCTTACTATTTTCTCTCTTTTCTTTTCTCTTATACTTTCTAACTTAAGAAATAAATGAAAAGACCAAAATACCCCTACACTCAAATATCTCGCAAACGTTCCCAAAATGCGGTAAAATAACACGACAATGAAAAATAACACATTATCATATAAAAGTCAAAAATAAAATAAAATAATAATAAAATAATCAAAACGACTCGATTAAATAAAATGGACAAAATTGGGGCGTTACAACTCTCCCCCACTTAGAAATTTTCGTCCTCGAAAATATTACCTGAGACGAACAACTCCAGATACGACTCCCGTATCCGACTCTCCAACTCCCAAGTCAAATTGCCCTCAGCAGCGCCTCCCCACGCTACCTTCACAAATGCAATATCCTTGCCTCTTAACCGTTTCAACTCGCGATCCAAAATCCTCACTTGTAATGCCTCAACCGTAAGGTTCTCCCTTACCTCTACCTCATCCATCGGAATTACATGCGAAGGATCCGGAACATACTTCCGAAGCTGTGAAACATGGAACACATCATGCAAATTTGAAAGACTCGGCGGCAACGCCACCCTATAAGCCACAACACCCACTCTCGCGGATATCTGGTAAGGACCAATAAACCGAGAAGTAAGCTTCTTCGACTTTAATGCACAACCAACACCCGTCACCGGCTTAAATCTCAAAAATACATGATCGCCCTCTTGAAACTCAAGATCTTTCCTTCTTCGATCATGATAACTCTTTTGTTTACTCTGAGAAGCCTTCATTTTCTCGCGGATTAGCTTCACCTTTTCCGTAGTCTGTTGCACCAACTCCGGTCCAACCACCGAACTCTCACCAGATTCGTGCCAACACAACGGTGTTCGACATCTTCGTCCATATAACGCTTCAAACGATGCCATTACAATACTCGAATGGAAACAGTTGTTATACGTGAATTCAATCAACGCAAGATAACTATCCCACGCACCACCTTGTTCAAGAACACAAGCCCTCAACAAATCTTCCAACGACTAAATCCTTCTCTCTGTCTGTCCATCCGTCTGCGGATGATAAGCTGAACTCAATCTCAATTTAGAACCCAACGCCTTCTGCAAACTTTCCCAAAATCTCGAAGTAAACCTCGGATCTCAATCAGAAACAATACTTAACGGAACACCATGCAATTTCACAATCACACTGATGTAAATCTCAGCCAACCTCTCCAAAGAAAAACTGATGTCAATCGGAATGAAATGAGCTGATTTAGTCAGCCTATCTACAACCACCCAAATAGCATTATGTCCTTGCTGAGTATTCGGAAACCCTGTTACAAAATCCATAGAAATGTTGTCCCATTTCCACTTAGGAATATCCAACGGTTGCAACAATCCACTAGGCCTCAGATGTTCTACCTTCGACTTCTGACACGTCAAACAGGAATACACAAACTGAGCCACATCTCTTTTCAAACCCGACCACCAAAAAATCTTCTTCAAATCTTGGTACATTTTATTATCTCCCAGATGTATACTCAAATTACTCCGGTGTCCTTCCTCCAAAATCATCCTTTTCAACTCCGCATCATCAGGAATACAAATTCTACCTCAGAATCTGAAAACACCTTTATCATCCATTTTAAAGTCCTCATTCACACTTTGATCATCAACCGTCATCAAATCCACAAATTTCACATCCAACTTCTGTTTCTCACTAACCGTCAACAGAAAGTCATTAGTAACCTTCAACATTCCAAGCCCTACACTATCCGACGTCACTTCGCATACCAAACTCAAATCTCTAAACGATTCCAAAAGTTCCCACTCCTTAACCATCAAAGCCGACATATGCAACGATTTCTGACTCAACGCATCGGCTACCACATTAGCTTTACCAGGATGATAATTCAAGCCAAAGTCGTAGTCCTTCAAAAATTCCAACCATCTCCGTTGCCTCATATTCAACTCTTTGGTAGATAAGAAACTCGAGTCCTCGTCTCCCTCAAGGGAAGGAAATCTTACCAGCTTATGATAACAATCAATATGAACCCGATTAAACTGCAACCAATTCATTCCCAAAACCACATCTAAACCCTCCAACGGCAAACACACCAAATCCATCTTAAAATCTTTACCATAAATGGTCAAAGGATAACTTAAACAAACCAAAGAAGTAGTTACTGGCCCCATTGATGGAGTATCAATAACCATCTCTCCACCCATCGAAGACAACACAAGATTCAAACGCTTCACGCACTCAGACGAAATAAACGAATGAGTCGCTACGGTATCAATAATAGCAAATAAAGGCATACTATTAATAAAACATGTACCTCTGATCAGACGGTCTGCACTTGTAGTCTGAGTTCCCGCCAAGGCAAAAAATTTCCCACCAGTTGGAGCTTTCTTCGGTTTCGGACACTTTGTACTAATATGACCAGGTTCACCACAGTTGAAACACGTCACCACATTCTTCCTTGCACAATCAGCTGTGACATGTCCTAAACCTCCATAATTAGAACACTTTCTCATATCCTTCCTACATTCGAACTGCCAATGTCCTAGGTCACCACACCTAAAACATCTCGGAGGACTAGACATTCCTCCCCCACTTGGCCTTTTCTCAAAATTACCCCTATGTTTACCCTTATCAGCTGGTGTTACATAAGGACCACTACGAAACTGTTGCTTCCCTCTCCTCTCGCTCACACTCTTATAGTGAGTAGAACAAGCCTTACTATCCTCCTCATAAATCCTACAATAATCCACCAAATCAGAAAACCTCCTAATCCGTTGATAATTGATTGCCTGCTTTATCTCAGGGCGCAACCCGTTCTCAAACTTCACACACTTAGAAAACTCCGCTGTGGCTTCGGCATAATGTGGATAAAACTGCACAAGCTCCACACACTTAGCAGTATAATCAACAACAGACATATTAACTTGTTTTAACTCCAAGAACTCGATTTCCTTCTTTCCTCTTACATCTTCAGGAAAGTACTTCCTCATAAACTCAATGCTAAACACAGCCCAAGTAATCTCCTCCTCTGCAGCTTCCAACACATGACGAGTACCAACCCACCAATCATCAGCTTCTTCCAGCAACATGTGAGTACCCAGTCTCACCTTCTGAACCTCAGCACAAGCCATCACTCGGAAGATCCTTTCAATCACTTTCAGCCAAATCTGAGCACCATCAGGATCATATCTTCCTTTGAAGATAGGCGGTTTGTTCTTCCTGAACTCGTCATTACCAGCAGCATTAGGTGCACCCGGCACAACCCGAGCCATAGCTTGCATCGCAGCAGCTAAAGCAGCGTCATTCCTACCAGCCATATTCTGTTCATTTCCAATAACAGCAACTATGGTTAAACAAATAGCTCACCCAAACACAAACACTGACAAGGACTGACACAACTGACACGGACTGGCTCTGATACCACTTAATGTAACACCCCCAATCTATACCCCCAATAAACAAAGCGATAAATAAAATTAAAAAAATTTCATCAGAGTATATTTAAAACATTCACGGCATAGACCGAGGGGTCACATCAATTTGAAACAAATACACATACACCTGCTCATATAGATATGCAACAATTCAGGTAGCACATAACAAAGGAACTTAGTTCCTTACACCCACTAATCAGATACAGAATAAAAGCGGAAAATCTGTACTGAATCTTATATATATATATACCACATAAAGAGTTTGTCTGCCATATACAACATCATACATGTACAAACCACAAGATACATATACATAATACAAAATAATCACACTCAATCTCCCGACTACCCGGTGCTACATATCAGAGCCGACCGACAAAAGAATGAAGACCTAAGCTTCACAAAAAGACCTCCAGCATCTAATCTGCAATGCCTCGTAGAGCATTAAAAACAGCAGAAGGGTGAGAAACACAATCATAATATATTTGCATACAATTATATAATAACAAGAAAATACACATATAAAATATTCTCACCACCAAATATACCAGAATTCAAACACAAACCACACAAAGTATATCAACCAAGCACAATACAAATATCACCAACATATAGACATATATCAACTCATCAATTTCATCCACAATTCCACACACAATCAATCCTTCATGATTTATGCAAATGAAAAGAGACCGACCCAACGACTCTATGCAAATGCACATGCGGTACCATCCATCCATCATTCTCAACACTAGTTCACTCAAGAACTATTGGAATCATCGCTTGTTACTTAGTGTAACTCCCCGTCGGGCAAACGATGTTCCCCATCGCTTTAGGTCCTCTTTGTATAAGGCTCACGACGTTTATGGATTGCTTTAGGTCCTCTTTGTATAAGGCTCACAATCTGATTGCTTTAGGTCCTCTTTGTATAAGGCTCACGATCGTCTATAATCATCGCTCTAGGTCCTCTTATTTTTTTAAGGCTCACGATGTTACAGCGGATTCCCTCTGGAACCGTTTCGTCGCTCACACCCACTAGGGCACACGACATCACCAACATGCATATCATGATGCTTGGCATACAATGACTCATGACATTCAAATGCACGCATATACACATTCCATAATCATGCATATATCATCAAATACCACACATCGCATTTTCTTGCCCTTAGGCCACAAATCATCATCCCAACATGTATCACATGCATTCTCATCACACCACAGCACGCAAGTCATACAACATTCATATCAACAGCACATTGCATGATACACATCAAATTCACACCATTAAAACAACAAAAGTCGACAAAATGACACTATTCCAAATTCTCGACATAATTAAATCAGCCAACAACCTCAAAACCCATTTTTATAAGAAAGAACATTTCATAATCTTTCCAATGGTACAAAGAACGTCCCGATCCGAGTTACAGATCAAAAGTTATGAAGAAAACAAAATTGCACAAACTGCCATGTTCGCTAGGCGAACCCTCTAGCGAGTATTCGCTACCACCTTCGTTAGGCGAATGTCCAGCGAATCCACTATCAGATAAAAACAGACACAAAGTTCGCTAGGCGAACCCCTTGGCGAACCCATGCAGCAACAACCAGAACCAAAAAGATACAAAGTTCGCTAGGCGAACAACGTTAGCGAACATTAGCTGACCTTCGCTAACTGGCTCGCTCGGCGAACCCGCGAAAAATCATTCGCTACTGCTTCGCCCCAGGTTCGCTAGGCGAACCAAGGAAAACCCAGAAATTCTGCAGCGCTGTTTGAAGCCCAAAAACCATATTTTTCACCCAAAAACTCTTCCAAACCAAAACATAACAATCAGAACATAACCCAATCATGGTAACAAGTAATCTACAACATTTACATCACATTTCAACCGCGAAAACATCGATTTCCATCGTTCCGACCTAAAATTGAAAAGCTATGAAAACACAATAAACATTCCAACACACACATACATAATCATACACAATCATAAGATAATCGAGTTTCGCACCCTTACCCGATTAATCGTGTTTTAAAAGTCGGTTGATTGAGTTTCTTCCTTTCTAAGTTTTCTCTCTTTTCTTCTTTCTTTCTCTTTTCTTTCTTCCTCTTTTTCTTCTTTTCCTTTTCCTTCCTTACTATTTTCTCTCTTTTATTTTCTCTTATACTTTCTAACTTAAGAAATAAATGAAAAGACCAAAATACCCCTACACTCAAATATCTCGCAAACGTTCCCAAAACGCGGTAAAATAACACGACAATGAAAAATAACACATTATCATATAAAAGTCAAAAATAAAATAAAATAATAATAAAATAATCAAAACGACTCGATTAAATAAAATGGACAAAATTGGGGCGTTACAACTCTCCCCCACTTAGAAATTTTCGTCCTCGAAAATATTACCTGAGACGAACAATTCCGGATACGACTCCCGTATCCGACTCTCCAACTCCCAAGTCAAATTGCCCTCAGCAGCGCCTCCCCACGCTACCTTCACAAGTGCAATATCCTTGCCTCTTAACCGTTTCAACTCGCGATCCAAAATCCTCACTTGTAATGCCTCAACCGTAAGGTTCTCCCTTACCTCTACCTCATCCATCGGAATTACATGCGAAGGATCCGGAACATACTTCCGAAGCTGTGAAACATGGAACACATCATGCAAATTTGAAAGACTCGGCGGCAACGCCACCCTATAAGCCACAACACCCACTCTCGCGGATATCTGGTAAGGACCAATAAATCGAGAAGTAAGCTTCTTCGACTTTAATGCACAACCAACACCCGTCACCGACTTAACTCTCAAAAATACATGATCGCCCTCTTGAAACTCAAGATCTTTCCTTCTTCGATCATGATAACTCTTTTGTCTACTCTGAGAAGCCTTCATTTTCTCGCGGATTAGCTTCACCTTTTCCGTAGTCTGTTGCACCAACTCCGGTCCAACCACCGAACTCTCACCAGATTCGTGCCAACACAACGGTGTTCGACATCTTCGTCCATATAACGCTTCAAACGATGCCATTACAATACTCGAATGGAAACTGTTGTTATACGTGAATTCAATCAACGCAAGATAACTATCCCACGCATCACCTTGTTCAAGAACACAAGCCCTCAACAAATCTTCCAACGACTAAATCCTTCTCTCTGTCTGTCCATCCGTCTGCGGATGATAAGCTGAACTCAATCTCAATTTAGAACCCAACGCCTTCTGCAAACTTTCCCAAAATCTCGAAGTAAACCTCGGATCTCGATCAGAAACAATACTTAACGGAACACCATGCAATTTCACAATCACACTGATGTAAATCTCAGCCAACCTCTCCAAAGAAAAACTGATGTCAATCGGAATGAAATGAGCCGATTTAGTCAGCCTATCTACAACCACCCAAATAGCATTATGTCCTTGCTGAGTATTCGGCAACCCTGTTACAAAATCCATAGAAATGTTGTCCCATTTCCACTTAGGAATATCCAACGGTTGCAACAATCCACTAGGCCTCAGATGTTCTACCTTTGACTTCTGACACGTCAAACAGAAATACACAAACTGAGCCACATCTCTTTTCAAACCCAACCACCAAAAAATCTTCTTCAAATCTTGGTGCATTTTATTATCTCCCGGATGTATACTCAAATTACTCCGGTGTCCTTCCTCCAAAATCATCCTTTTCAACTCCGCATCATCAGGAATACAAATTCTACCTCAGAATCTGAAAACACCTTTATCATCCATTTTAAAGTCCTCATTCACACTTTGATCATCAACCGTCATCAAATCCACAAATTTCACATCCAACTTCTGTTTCTCACTAACCGTCAACAGAAAGTCATTAGTAACCTTCAACATTCCAAGCCTTACACTATCCGACGTCACTTCGCATACCAAACTCAAATCTCTAAACGATTCCAAAAGTTCCCACTCCTTAACCATCAAAGCCGACATATGCAACGATTTCTGACTCAACGCATCGGCTACCACATTAGCTTTACCAGGATGATAATTCAAGCCAAAGTCGTAGTCCTTCAAAAATTCCAACCATCTCCGTTGCCTCATATTCAACTCTTTGGTAGATAAGAAACTCGAGTCCTCGTCTCCCTCAAGGGAAGGAAATCTTACCAGCTTATGATAACAATCAATATGAACCCGATTAAACTGCAACCAATTCATTCCCAAAACCACATCTAAACCCTCCAACGGCAAACACACCAAATCCATCTTAAAATCTTTACCATAAATGGTCAAAGGATAACTTAAACAAACCAAAGAAGTAGTTACTGGCCCCATTGATGGAGTATCAATAACCATCTCTCCACCCATCGAAGACAACACAAGATTCAAACGCTTCACGCACTCAGACGAAATAAACGAATGAGTCGCTCCGGTATCAATAATAGCAAATAAAGGCATACTATTAATAAAACATGTACCTCTGATCAGACGGTCTGCACTTGTAGTCTGAGTTCCCGCCAAGCCAAAAAATTTCCCACCAGTTGGAGCTTTCTTCGGTTTCGGACACTTTGTACTAATATGACCAGGTTCACCACAGTTGAAACACGTCACCACATTCTTCCTTGCACAATCAGCTGTGACATGTCCTAAACCTCCATAATTAGAACACTTTCTCATATCCTTCCTACATTCGAACTGCCAATGTCCTAGGTCACCACACCTAAAACATCTCGGAGGACTAGACATTCCTCCCCCACTTGGCCTTTTCTCAAAATTACCCCTATGTTTACCCTTATCAGCTGGTGTTACATAAGGACCACTACGAAACTGTTGCTTCCCTCTCCTCTCACTCACACTCTTATAGTGAGTAGAACAAGCCTTACTATCCTCCTCATAAATCCTACAATAATCCACCAAATCAGAAAACCTCCTAATCCGTTGATAACCGATTGCCTGCTTTATCTCAGGGCGCAACCCGTTCTCAAACTTCACACACTTAGAAAACTCCGTTGTGGCTTCGGCATAATGTGGATAAAACTGCACAAGCTCCACACACTTAGCAGTATAATCAACAACAGACATATTAACTTGTTTTAACTCCAAGAACTCGATTTCCTTCTTTCCTCTTACATCTTCAGGAAAGTACTTCCTCATAAACTCAATGCTAAACACAGCCCAAGTAATCTCCTCCTCTGCAGCTTCCAACACATGACGAGTACCAACCCACCAATCATCAGCTTCTTCCAGCAACATGTGAGTACCCAGTCTCACCTTCTGAACCTCAGCACAAGCCATCACTCGGAAGATCCTTTCAATCACTTTCAGCCAAATCTGAGCACCATCAGGATCATATCTTCCTTTGAAGATAGGCGGTTTGTTCTTCCTGAACTCGTCATTACCAGCAGCATTAGGTGCACCCGGCACAACCCGAGCCATAGCTTGCATCGCAGCAGCTAAAGCAGCGTCATTCCTACCAGCCATATTCTGTTCATTTCCAATAACAGCAACTATGGTTAAACAAATAGCTCACCCAAACACAAACACTGACAAGGACTGACACAACTGACACGGACTGGCTCTGATACCACTTAATGTAACACCCCCAATCTATACCCCCAATAAACAAAACGATAAATAAAATTAAAAAAATTTCATCAGAGTATATTTAAAACATTCACGGCATAGACCGAGGGGTCACATCAATTTGAAACAAATACACATACACCTGCTCATATAGATATGCAACAATTCAGGTAGCACATAACAAAGGAACTTAGTTCCTTACACCCACTAATCAGATACAGAATAAAAGCGGAAAATCTGTACTGAATCTTATATATATATATACCACATAAAGAGTTTGTCTGCCATATACAACATCATACATGTACAAACCACAAGATACATATACATAATACAAAATAATCACACTCAATCCCCCGACTACCCGGTGCTACATATCAGAGCCGACCGACAAAAGAATGAAGACCTAAGCTTCACAAAAAGACCTCCAGCATCTAATCTGCAATGCCTCGTAGAGCATTAAAAACAGCAGAAGGGTGAGAAACACAATCATAATATATTTGCATACAATTATATAATAACAAGAAAATACACATATAAAATATTCTCACCACCAAATATACCAGAATTCAAACACAAACCACACAAAGTATATCAACCAAGCACAATACAAATATCACCAACATATAGACATATATCAACTCATCAATTTCATCCACAATTCCACACACAATCAATCCTTCATGATTTATGCAAATGAAAAGAGACCGACCCAACGACTCTATGCAAATGCACATGCGGTACCATCCATCCATCATTCTCAACACTAGTTCACTCAAGAACTATTGGAATCATCGCTTGTTACTTAGTGTAACTCCCCGTCGGGCAAACGATGTTCCCCATCGCTTTAGGTCCTCTTTGTATAAGGCTCACGACGTTTATGGATTGCTTTAGGTCCTCTTTGTATAAGGCTCACAATCTGATTGCTTTAGGTCCTCTTTGTATAAGGCTCACGATCGTCTATAATCATCGCTCTAGGTCCTCTTATTTTTTTAAGGCTCACGATGTTACAGCGGATTCCCTCTGGAACCGTTTCGTCGCTCACACCCACTAGGGCACACGACATCACCAACATGCATATCATGATGCTTGGCATACAATGACTCATGACATTCAAATGCACGCATATACACATTCCATAATCATGCATATATCATCAAATACCACACATCGCATTTTCTTGCCCTTAGGCCACAAATCATCATCCCAACATGTATCACATGCATTCTCATCACACCACAGCACGCAAGTCATACAACATTCATATCAACAGCACATTGCATGATACACATCAAATTCACACCATTAAAACAACAAAAGTCGACAAAATGACACTATTCCAAATTCTCGACATAATTAAATCAGCCAACAACCTCAAAACCCATTTTTATAAGAAAGAACATTTCATAATCTTTCCAATGGTACAAAGAACGTCCCGATCCGAGTTACAGATCAAAAGTTATGAAGAAAACAAAATTGCACAAACTGCCATGTTCGCTAGGCGAACCTTCTAGCGAGTATTCGCTACCACCTTCGTTAGGCGAATGTCCAGCGAATCCACTATCAGATAAAAACAGACACAAAGTTCGCTAGGCGAACCCCTTGGCGAACCCATGCAGCAACAACCAGAACCAAAAAGATACAAAGTTCGCTAGGCGAACAACGTTAGCGAACATTAGCTGACCTTCGCTAACTGGCTCGCTCGGCGAACCCGCGAAAAATCATTCGCTACTGCTTCGCCCCAGGTTCGCTAGGCGAACCAAGGAAAACCCAGAAATTCTGCAGCGCTGTTTGAAGCCCAAAAACCATATTTTTCACCCAAAAACTCTTCCAAACCAAAACATAACAATCAGAACATAACCCAATCATGGTAACAAGTAATCTACAACATTTACATCACATTTCAACCGCGAAAACATCGATTTCCATCGTTCCGACCTAAAATTGAAAAGCTATGAAAACACAATAAACATTCCAACACACACATACATAATCATACACAATCATAAGATAATCGAGTTTCGCACCCTTACCCGATTAATCTTGTTTTAAAAGTCGGTTGATTGAGTTTCTTCCTTTCTAAGTTTTCTCTCTTTTCTTCTTTCTTTCTCTTTTCTTTCTTCCTCTTTTTCTTCTTTTCCTTTTCCTTCCTTACTATTTTCTCTCTTTTATTTTCTCTTATACTTTCTAACTTAAGAAATAAATGAAAAGACCAAAATACCCCTACACTCAAATATCTCGCAAACGTTCCCAAAACGCGGTAAAATAACACGACAATGAAAAATAACACATTATCATATAAAAGTCAAAAATAAAATAAAATAATAATAAAATAATCAAAACGACTCGATTAAATAAAATGGACAAAATTGGGGCGTTACAACTCTCCCCCACTTAGAAATTTTCGTCCTCGAAAATATTACCTGAGACGAACAATTCCGGATACGACTCCCGTATCCGACTCTCCAACTCCCAAGTCAAATTGCCCTCAGCAGCGCCTCCCCACGCTACCTTCACAAGTGCAATATCCTTGCCTCTTAACCGTTTCAACTCGCGATCCAAAATCCTCACTTGTAATGCCTCAACCGTAAGGTTCTCCCTTACCTCTACCTCATCCATCGGAATTACATGCGAAGGATCCGGAACATACTTCCGAAGCTGTGAAACATGGAACACATCATGCAAATTTGAAAGACTCGGCGGCAACGCCACCCTATAAGCCACAACACCCACTCTCGCGGATATCTGGTAAGGACCAATAAACCGAGAAGTAAGCTTCTTCGACTTTAATGCACAACCAACACCCGTCACCGACTTAACTCTCAAAAATACATGATCGCCCTCTTGAAACTCAAGATCTTTCCTTCTTCGATCATGATAACTCTTTTGTCTACTCTGAGAAGCCTTCATTTTCTCGCGGATTAGCTTCACCTTTTCCGTAGTCTGTTGCACCAACTCCGGTCCAACCACCGAACTCTCACCAGATTCGTGCCAACACAACGGTGTTCGACATCTTCGTCCATATAACGCTTCAAACGATGCCATTACAATACTCGAATGGAAACTGTTGTTATACGTGAATTCAATCAACGCAAGATAACTATCCCACGCATCACCTTGTTCAAGAACACAAGCCCTCAACAAATCTTCCAACGACTAAATCCTTCTCTCTGTCTGTCCATCCGTCTGCGGATGATAAGCTGAACTCAATCTCAATTTAGAACCCAACGCCTTCTGCAAACTTTCCCAAAATCTCGAAGTAAACCTCGGATCTCGATCAGAAACAATACTTAACGGAACACCATGCAATTTCACAATCACACTGATGTAAATCTCAGCCAACCTCTCCAAAGAAAAACTGATGTCAATCGGAATGAAATGAGCCGATTTAGTCAGCCTATCTACAACCACCCAAATAGCATTATGTCCTTGCTGAGTATTCGGCAACCCTGTTACAAAATCCATAGAAATGTTGTCCCATTTCCACTTAGGAATATCCAACGGTTGCAACAATCCACTAGGCCTCAGATGTTCTACCTTTGACTTCTGACACGTCAAACAGAAATACACAAACTGAGCCACATCTCTTTTCAAACCCAACCACCAAAAAATCTTCTTCAAATCTTGGTGCATTTTATTATCTCCCGGATGTATACTCAAATTACTCCGGTGTCCTTCCTCCAAAATCATCCTTTTCAACTCCGCATCATCAGGAATACAAATTCTACCTCAGAATCTGAAAACACCTTTATCATCCATTTTAAAGTCCTCATTCACACTTTGATCATCAACCGTCATCAAATCCACAAATTTCACATCCAACTTCTGTTTCTCACTAACCGTCAACAGAAAGTCATTAGTAACCTTCAACATTCCAAGCCTTACACTATCCGACGTCACTTTGCATACCAAACTCAAATCTCTAAACGATTCCAAAAGTTCCCACTCCTTAACCATCAAAGCCGACATATGCAACGATTTCTGACTCAACGCACCGGCTACCACATTAGCTTTACCAGGATGATAATTCAAGCCAAAGTCGTAGTCCTTCAAAAATTCCAACCATCTCCGTTGCCTCATATTCAACTCTTTGGTAGATAAGAAACTCGAGTCCTCATCTCCCTCAAGGGAAGGAAATCTTACCAGCTTATGATAACAATCAATATGAACCCGATTAAACTGCAACCAATTCATTCCCAAAACCACATCTAAACCCTCCAACGGCAAACACACCAAATCCATCTTAAAATCTTTACCATAAATGGTCAAAGGATAACTTAAACAAACCAAAGAAGTAGTTACTGACCCCATTGATGGAGTATCAATAACCATCTCTCCACCCATCGAAGACAACACAAGATTCAAACGCTTCACGCACTCAGACGAAATAAACGAATGAGTCGCTCCGGTATCAATAATAGAAAATAAAGGCATACTATTAATAAAACATGTACCTCTGATCAGACGGTCTGCACTTGTAGTCTGAGTTCCCGCCAAGGCAAAAAATTTCCCACCAGTTGGAGCTTTCTTCGGTTTCGGACACTTTGTACTAATATGACCAGGTTCACCACAGTTGAAACACGTCACCACATTCTTCCTTGCACAATCAGCTGCGACATGTCCTAAACCTCCATAATTAGAACACTTTCTCATATCCTTCCTACATTCGAACTGCCAATGTCCTAGGTCACCACACCTAAAACATCTCGGAGGACTAGACATTCCTCCCCCACTTGGCCTTTTCTCAAAATTACCCCTATGTTTACCCTTATCAGCTGGTGTTACATAAGGACCACTACGAAACTGTTGCTTCCCTCTCCTCTCGCTCACACTCTTATAGTGAGTAGAACAAGCCTTACTATCCTCCTCATAAATCCTACAATAATCCACCAAATCAGAAAACCTCCTAATCCGTTGATAACCGATTGCCTGCTTTATCTCAGGGCGCAACCCGTTCTCAAACTTCACACACTTAGAAAACTCCGCTGTCGCTTCGGCATAATGTGGATAAAACTGCACAAGCTCCACACACTTAGCAGTATAATCAACAACAGACATATTAACTTGTTTTAACTCCAAGAACTCGATTTCCTTCTTTCCTCTTACATCTTCAGGAAAGTACTTCCTCATAAACTCAATGCTAAACACAGCCCAAGTAATCTCCTCCTCTGCAGCTTCCAACACATGACGAGTACCAACCCACCAATCATCAGCTTCTTCCAGCAACATGTGAGTACCCAGTCTCACCTTCTGAACCTCAGCACAAGCCATCACTCGGAAGATCCTTTCAATCACTTTCAGCCAAATCTGAGCACCATCAGGATCATATCTTCCTTTGAAGATAGGCGGTTTGTTCTTCCTGAACTCGTCATTACCAGCAGCATTAGGTGCACCCGGCACAGCCCGAGCCATAGCTTGCATCGCAGCAGCTAAAGCAGCGTCATTCCTACCAGCCATATTCTGTTCATTTCCAATAACAGCAACTATGGTTAAACAAATAGCTCACCCAAACACAAACACTGACAAGGACTGACACAACTGACACGGACTGGCTCTGATACCACTTAATGTAACACCCCCAATCTATACCCCCAATAAACAAAGCGATAAATAAAATTAAAAAAATTTCATCAGAGTATATTTAAAACATTCACGGCATAGACCGAGGGGTCACATCAATTTGAAACAAATACATATACACCTGCTCATATAGATATGCAACAATTCAGGTAGCACATAACAAAGGAACTTAGTTCCTTACACCCACTAATCAGATACAGAATAAAAGCGGAAAATCTGTACTGAATCTTATATATATATACCACATAAAGAGTTTGTCTGCCAAATACAACATCATACATGTACAAACCACAAGATACATATACATAATACAAAATAATCACACTCGATCCCCCGACTACCCGGTGCTACATATCAGAGCCGACCGACAAAAGAATGAAGACCTAAGCTTCACAAAAAGACCTCCAGCATCTAATCTGCAATGCCTCGTAGAGCATTAAAAACAGCAGAAGGGTGAGAAACACAATCATAATATATTTGCATACAATTATATAATAACAAGAAAATACACATATAAAATATTCTCACCACCAATTATACCAGAATTCAAACACAAACCACACAAAGTATATCAACCAAGCACAATACAAATATCACCAACATATAGACATATATCAACTCATCAATTTCATCCACAATTCCACACACAATCAATCCTTCATGACCCAACTACTCTATGCAAATGCACATGCGGTACCATCCATCCATCATTCTCAACACTAGTTCACTCAGGAACTATTGGAATCATCGCTTGTTACTTAGTGTAACTCCCCGTCGGATAAACGATGTTCCCCGTCGCTTTAGGTCCTCTTTGTATAAGGCTCACGACGTTTATGGATTGCTTTAGGTCCTCTTTGTATAAGGCTCACAATCTGATTGCTTTAGGTCCTCTTTGTATAAGGCTCACGATCATCTATAATCATCGCTTTAGGTCCTCTTATTTTTTTAAAGCTCACGATGTTACAGCGGATTCCCTCTGGAACCGTTTCGTCGCTCACACCCACTAGGGCACACGACATCACCAACATGCATATCATGATGCTTGGCATACAATGACTCATGACATTCAAATGCACACATATACACATTCCATAATCATGCATATATCATCAAATACCACACATCGCATTTTCTTGCCCTTAGGCCACAAATCATCATCCCAACATGTATCACATGCATTCTCATCACACCACAGCACACAAGTCATACAACATTCATATCAACAGCACATTGCATGATACACATCAAATTCACACCATTAAAACGACAAAAGTCAACAAAACGACACTATTCCAAATTCCCGACATAATTAAATCAGCCAACAACCTCAAAACCCATTTTTATAAGAAAGAACATTTCATAATCTTTCCAATGGTACAAAGAACGTCCCGATCCGAGTTACAGATCAAAAGTTATGAAGAAAACAAAATTGCACAAACTGCCATGTTCGCTAGGCGAACCCTCTAGCGAGTATTCGCTACCACCTTCGCTAGGCGAATGTCCAGCGAATCCACTATCAGATAAAAACAGACACAAAGTTCGCTAGGCGAACCCCTTGGCGAACCCATGCAGCAACAACCAGAACCAAAAAGATACAAAGTTCGCTAGGCGAACAACGTTAGCGAACATTCGCTGACCTTCGCTAACTGGCTCGCTAGGCGAACCCGCGAAAAATCATTCGCTACTGCTTTGCCCCAGGTTCGCTAGGTGAACCAAGGAAAACCCAGAAATTCTGCAGCGCAGTTTGAAGCCCAAAAACCATATTTTTCACCCAAAAACTCTTCCAAACCAAAACATAACAATCAGAACATAACCCAATCATGGTAACAAGTAATCTACAACATTTACATCACATTTCAACCGCGAAAACATCGATTTCCATTGTTCCGACCTAGAATTGAAAAGCTATGAAAACACAATAAACATTCCAACACACACATACATAATCATACACAATCATAAGATAATCGAGTTTCGCACCCTTACCCGATTAATCGTGTTTTAAAAGTCGGTTGATTGAGTTTCTTCCTTTCTAAGTTTTCTCTCTTTTCTACTTTCTTTCTCTTTTTTTTCTTCCTCTTTTTCTTCTTTTCCTTTTCCTTCCTTACTATTTTCTCTCTTTTCTTTTCTCTTATACTTTCTAACTTAAGAAATAAATGAAAAGACCAAAATACCCCTACACTCAAATATCTCGCAAACGTTCCCAAAACGCGATAAAATAACACGACAATGAAAAATAACACATTATCAAATAAAAGTAAAAAATAAAATAATATAATAATAAAATAATCAAAACGACTCGATTAAATAAAACGGACAAAATTGGGGCGTTACAAGTCCAGCCGACCAAGTTCTTCTCCTCCGAGGAGAGAGCGCCGAAGATCTCGGAGTCCTCCTCCCAGACGAGAAAGAGACCGCCGAGCACCACCATAGCTAGAATCTCTGGCTGACAGAAAGGACGACCATATCTCTCCCCAGAGCCAGCACTCCCTAGGGGCCAAGAGGACCAGAAGGAAGCTACGTACAGAGCATCAGCGTTCGCCTTTGCCCAGATCCAAGGGTCGAGCATAAACTCCATCTTCCCGTCGAGATCGTTATCCTTCCCTTGGACGAAGCACTTGCTCTCCGTCGCAGTCCAGCAGCAGCGACGACGAGTCTCGAAACCTGTTGTCCTAAGAAATCATGGCCATGCGCCTGCCAAAAGGGCTGGAGAAGCCCCCGTCCCCGGGCACGTACGATGGCAGAACAGATCCTGACGAGCACATTGAGAATATCGATGCATTGCTCGATTACCGTGGCATCAGAGGCGCCATCAAATGTAAATTCTTCCATACCACGCTGAGGAAGGGAGCAATGACTTGGTAGGAGCTCCCCGACGAATCCATCACATCTTGGAGGAAGTTGAGGAGAATGTTCCCCAGGCATTTCACGACCTCTCGTCGTCACCTAAAGACAGAAGCCTCCCTTGAGGCCATCATTCAAGGGAAAGACAAACCTCTTTGAGCCTATATCGAAAGGTTTAACAAAGAAGTCATCCATATCTCCACGACCGACGATATGAAAAAGTTCTTGCTCGAGCGAGGACTCTGTCCTCGAACCGAATTTGCCAAGGTGATTGGCATTGACACTCCAGCAATGCTAGACACCTTCCTCCTCAAGCCGCAAGCGTACATCCAGTACGAAGAGAAGGAGGCTGCGAGCTCCACCCGAGACTCTAGGCACCAAGAGAGCGCCAGGTCCTCCAAGCACGATGACCCTTCGACATCTCGTCGAGGAGAGAGAAGACGGGATGACTGCCCACGGGAGTCCCGAGACAACAAAGGGCCTTCTGGCCGCTTTCACGAATACACTCCTCTGACCGTCTCTCAAGAGAAGATCCTCTCCGAATGTGCCAACTTGGGGTTTCGGAAAGAAGGGGTCCGATTCCCGAAACAAATACCGGCCAAGCCGAATACAGATAAGTCAAAATATTGTCGGTTCCACAAAAGCCACAGCCATTTAATCGACGACTGTATCCATCTGAAAGATGCAACTGAGATATTGATCAGGGACGTCCACCTGAAACAATTCGCCAAGAAGAAGGACGCTCATCGGCAGGACGCCCAGGAGTCCAAGAAGGTCGAAGAAGAGGTACCTTCCTCAGAAGAGACCAGTATTCAGGTCGCCATGAGCATCCCACGGCCTGAAGACTTCTACGTCCCCGAGGGGCTCAACATCCCTCTTTACTTCACTGCGCACAGTCTTGGGAAACTTTCCCCTCCGCCATGGTCATCTCTGGAGGGGGCTTCAACAAGGTTACCGTGGGATCCGTCAAGAGGAAGTTCAAGCATCTAATCAACACATGCTCGAATAGGAGTTCCACACTTGATAAGGTCCGGGGAGAGTCGGTCCCCATCAACTTCTATCGCTAGGAACTCCTCGGCGGAGCTCCCAACTCAAGCATCCTACTGCTCGTGAGAGCACAAATGGCCAACTTTGACGTTCTCCGAATCCTAGTCGACCAAGGCAGCTCAGTCGACATCATGTATTCCCAGCTATGCAGATTTGTTCGCATGGAGCACCTCAGAGATGCCCGGGCTAGATCCTGAGGTGGCCTTCCACCAGCTCACCATCGACCCCGCCGCTAGGGCAGTAGCTCAACGTAGGCAAAAGCAGTCTCCAAAGAAAGCAGAGGCTGCCGAACAAGCTGTAAAAAACCTCCTAGAGGCGAATTTTATTTCGAAGGCCAATACACTACTTGGCTGTCCAATGTTGTACTTGTAAAGAAATCAAATGGAAAATGGCGCATGTGTGTTGACTATACCGATCTTAATAGGGCCTGCCCTAAAGACGCATATCCCCTCCCCAACATAGACAAATTGGTTGATAATTCTGCTGCTTTTAAATTGTTATCTTTCATGGACGCGTACTCGGGATATAACCAAATACCTATGGCCAAAAGCGACAAAAGGTACATAACTTTCATGACCGAATTGGGCAACTATTACTACAACATAATTCCCTTCGGCTTGAAAAACGTTGGCGCTATCTACCAAAGAATGATGAACAAAGTCTGCCGAGGAGAAATCGGGGATATGCTCGAAGCCTACATGGACGACATGATCATGAAATCCCACGAGGAATTTGATCACACGCTCCATCTGAAGAAAGTCTTAGAGCAAGCCAAGAATTATAGGATGCGCTTCAACCCGGAGAAATGCATGTTCGGGGTAAGAGCAGGCAAGTTCCTCGGATTTTACCTGACAGAATGAGAAATCAAAGCTAACCCCGACAAGTGCAGGGCCTTCTCCTAATTCCCTACGCCGAACTTGAAGAAATCCATTCAATCCTTAAACGGGATGTTCGCCTTGTTATCTCATTTCGTGGCAAAATCTGCTTAGCACGCACTCCCCTTTTTCAAACTCCTCCGCAAGGAGGCAGCTTTTGAGTGGACGGAGGAATGCGACAAAGCCTTCCTCCACCTAAAACAAGCATTATCAGAGCCACCAGTCCTCTCCCGGCCAGATAACGGGGAAACCCTTTATCTCTTTCTCATAGTTGCGACCGAGGTCGTCAGCACCGCCCTCATCCGTGAAACCCCTAATGGGCAGAAGCCCATATACTTCATGAGCAAGGCGCTCCAAGGACTGGAACTTAGATACCAGCAGAACGAAAAAAGTAGCCCTGGCCCTCGTCAACGTTGCGAGGAGGCTGAGGCACTACTTTTTAACCCACACAATCGTGGTGCGCACCGACCAGCCCATAAGGCAGCTGTTAGGTCGTCCAGACATGGCCGACAAAATGCTCAAATGGTCGCTGGAACTGTTCGAGTTTGACATCCAGTACGAGAGCAGAAAATCCCTCAAAGCTCAGGATCTAGTCAACTTCGTGGCGGAAATAACCTCGCTTGATTCCCCGCCGTGCAGAGCTCGTAGGTGGACAATCTTCTTCAACAGAGCCTCCAGTTCTGCAGGAAGCGGAGCAGGCATCATCCTGGAAAACAAGGAGGGTATCCTCATCGAAGTCTCCCTTACCCTATCTTTCCCCACTTCCAACAATCAGGCAGAGTATGAGGCCTTCTTCGCGGGTCTATGTCTCACCGAAGACCTGGGAGCCGAGGAAGTCCTTATCTGCACAGATTCTCAACTCGTGGCCCTCCAGGTTTGAGGAGAGTACCAGGAGAAGAACGACAACCTATATGAATATTTGACCTTGGTTAAGGAGAAGATGATAAAGTTCGCATTGGTGGAGTTAAAACACGTTCCCCGTGAACACAACGTCCGGGCAGATGTCCTGCCAAAGCTGGCAAGCACGAAAAAGAAGGGAGGAAACAAATCTGTTATCCAGGAGGTACTTCCTCGACCCAACATCGAGAAAACTTCCACGACCCTCGACGTGTACATCATTGGCTACAGCAACTACAGGATGACCCCGGTATACAACTACCTCGCCAAGGACGAACTACCGTCCAACCCAAAAGAAGCTAGCGTAGTCAGGCACAGAGCCTGCTCCTACGTCCTGGTCAAAAATAAGCTTTACATGCAAGGGTTCTCCATTCCTCTCCTCAAATGTGTCGAGGAAGAAATAGCCGCCCACGTCCTGCGTGAAATCCACGATGGGATCAACGGCCATCATCTCGACGGAAGATCCCTCGCTGGTAAAGCCCTATAAGCAGGATATTACTGTCCGACCATGCAGCATGCCGCAAATGAGCATGTTAAAAAATGTGACAAATGCCAACGACACGGGGACATGCACTTGGCACCGCCCAATGAGCTCAAAGCAATGTCCTCCTCGTGGCCCTTTTCATGGCTGGGCCTGGATATCCTAGGACCATTCGCCGTAGGGTCAAATCAGAACAAGTACTTGATAGTAGGCATATACTACTTTACATAGGGGATAGAAGCAGAGGCTCTATCTAAAATAACGGCCCACAACATACAACTCTTCTAAAAGCGAAACATTCTCGCTCGCTTCGGTATTCCCCAGGAAATCGTCACCGACAACGGGACACAGTTCACGAACAAAAAGTTTCATGAGTCCGCCGCCCAACTGAGCACCAAACAACACTTTGCGTCCGTCAAGCACCCGTAGACGAATGGACAAGCCGAGACAGCCAAGAGGGTAATCCTACGAGGTCTCAAACGAAGACTTGACGAAACCAAGAAACAATGGGTCGAAGAACTGCACAACCTGCTTTGGACCTACCGTACTATGCCTCACTCATCGACCGGGGAAACCTCTTTCTGTTTAGCATACGGGACTGAGGCAGTAATCCTTATTGATATACATGTGCCCTCCAGGCGGACTAAAGGTCCCCTGGACGAGGTGAACAACAAAGAAGCACTAAGGGAGGAGCTCGATCTCGTCAAAGAAGTCCGATCGGGAGAAGCCTTCTGCGAGGCCTCATTAAAACAAAAAATCGCAATTAGGCATAACGCCAAAGTTATACGACGACATTTCCATGTAGGCAGTCTCGTCGTAAGGAGAAATCACAAAGATTCTCGTGAAGGAAAACTCACTACTAACTAGGAAGGGCCCTATCGTGTTCGAGCAAAACCAGAGAATGAGGCCTACTACCTAAAACGTCTCAACGAGGAAGAACTCGCTCGACCATGGAATGCCGAAAAGCTAAAACAATATTATAGCTATGGCATTAACTGTCGGCATGCTCCATCGACACGACGAGCATAACATGCCGACCAGAAGTGCGCGCCCAGGCACAAACGCTCCATACTAAAATAAATCAAGGGAAGCTTTTGCTCATGAACGAGCAAAACCTGTGCCCAACGGCGGTCCCTCGACCGAGCCTGCCATCTCCAAAGTACCCCAAAAGGTAGAACACCCAGCTCGCGATGGGAAGTTCACGCCGCGAACTCAGGCCACAAACGCGACCTGAGCTCCGCTCTCATGCCCAGAAGCTACCCAGGTCTTTCGACCAGTTCCCCTCACTGTCGAACACAACTTATCAAGCAAACCCCGAAATAATAAAAGTCATTCACTAAAGTAGCCCATACAACGAGCACGAGTATCGAGCAGCGTTTTGACGCTTAGCTAAAATAAAGTAAAGCAAAAACATGCACGAAAACGAATTATACACAACCGACCACCATGGCCGAAAATAAATATTACCATAAAAACGGCCACAAGGACCGCGATTGTGCTTGTTACAATATAAAGGGGCCAAGCCCCATACAAAAAAGATAAATTACAAAAACACGGCACGCAGGCCAGAAATACAACAAAAGGGAAATCAGTCGGTCGTAGGTTGAGGCTCCTCGCGGGCAGGCTGCTCTTGCTCCTCGCTGAATCGGAGGAAGTCTGAGACGACGATTTGGCCGTCCACCACACTGTAGAGGAACCCAGTCCCCTCGGTGGACAGTTCGACCTCGGGATTTGCAATCTTCAGCTACTCCACAACATTGTTAAAAACGTCCTCGGCGATCCCCGCACAGTCCTCTGCAGCCTGGGCAATATGGGTAATCGGATTAGCTCGAGTCTTCAGACCCTTCACTTTAACGTTTTCATCCTCAGCAGGAGCAGGGACAGTCCTCAAAGATGCGACCAAGTCCTTCACAGCTTTCAACTCCGCGGCAAGGGTATCCTTCTCTCCTGCGACCTTGGCCAGCTCGTCTTTATACTTTTTTACCGCCTCCTCCTTAGCTTTCTGCGCTGCATCCTCTGCGGCCTCCAGCTTCTCTTCCAGGACCGAGTTTGCGGCCTGGGCCTTCTTCAGCTTTGTTTCTTGGAGATCACCCTCCTCGGTGTAGACTACCTCCATTTCCATAACCCTTATCAGGGCAGCAGCATCCTGAGCCAACATCATCCTCTTGCTCAGACGATCCATCTTCTTGAGCTTCAAAAACTCTGCCCGATGGAGTGCAAGAAAGGAGCCCTCAAAGAAATTCCTGTTGTGGAAACATGGAGGCAACTCGAATTTACTCTTCTCCCCCTCGTGGGTAAGGTCGAGGATCTCGCCAGTCCGAAGGCGCTTGGACCTCGACGTTATTGGCACCGAGGAGGTCTGGGCAGCAGATGGTGTAGACGAGTAGGTCCCCGACCCCGTCGGTGAAGGAGGCACTCGTTCGCTGAGGCGGCTCTTCCTGATCTTTAGGCCCCCCTTAGCCTTTCCTGGACACTCTTCACCATACGCTCTTGGGAAGAAGACATGTTACCTGCAAAACAACAGGCACACGTTAGTAACCAATAAAAAATTACAATACAAACAAGCTAAAATATAGATGGCTATCAAGGAGTTCCAGAACCTTATCATGAGTGCTACACTCGAGGAGCTCCTTCGTGTTAATATAGCAGGTCTCCACTTTGACCCCCCTCCCCCGTCTGCTTCGTAAATGAGCTCCCCGCTCCTAGTCACGCACTGGGTAGGGACAAAGCCGTCAACAAAGCCCACCAGCTTCTCGTAGCTGGCCTTATTATCCTCCGCCAGCAAATTCGGATTTTCAAGGTAGTCATCGGTTCCACGGGTAAAATGGTCCCCACTCCAACAGAAGGGGAACTTCAGCAGCCTCTGCCCCCGTACCTTGCCCTGCTCGTCGACAATGGCTTCCCCGTTCTCGTCTGTCGTAATATCCCAGATGAACAAGGAGTCTTTCGCCCTCTCCGACACGAACTCAATGACATACCACCTCTCCTTGAAAGTCCAGATGAACTCAGAGAAAGGCTTGAATAACTTCCTCCTTTGCTTCAGGGAAACCCATCCGAATTGCCTCCCTGAAACTTGGCGCTGAAGATGGAAGACGGTGAAGAAGAGGGGAAGAGTAGCTCCAATCTTCACATATTCACATGTTAGCTCAAATTCCCGTATGAAGGCAATCGAGTTTGGATGTAGTTGTGAGGGCGCCAGATCCAGATGCCCGAAGACTATCGCTTGAAAGTCAGTGAATGGCAGCCTCAACCCTATCTTTTTGAAGACATACTTGTACTTGGGGGACCTCTCCCCGTAGGCCGGGAAAATCTGGTCGTTCTCCCCAGGGAAATGGACCTTACAGTCGCCCTCGGCCCCCACCATCGTGAAGGCATCTCGAGTGTAGGAGGAGAAGTGGGAGGCGTGCTCCCGGGGCTCAGCAACATCCCACTCTTCTGCAGTATTATTTGGAGTAGGTGTCTTGCCGGCATCTTAGATAGCAGAAGTATCTTCAGTTCCGCTATCATCCGAGGAGCTCTGCTCGGATAGGTCTCTCATAACTTCATCCTCAGCTTCGCGAGACATCTCCTTTACCTGAAAAGCAGAGGATAAAAGTGAATTCGATGATAAAGTCAAATCCACCCTTCCACCGCTAGTCAAGTGAAAGGGTGCGCGAAGGCCTGAGGACAATGTCCCCGACTTAAGCTCTACTCAAATGGAACAGCAGCGGTGTGAGGAGACACCCATGGCAATCCCTCTAACCCACACAGGGAGATCTTCCCCAGTGCGTTACCCAAAACTTCTGTTGGAGATCCACCTGAAAACTCATGAGTACACCTGAAAACTCATGGATCCCACCGGCGACAAACTCATCCGTTGTCGCAACTGGTGTCAGAATCAACTAAAAAGCCTAAGTTCCTAAGGCTCCGGCGACGACTTCGGCGGCAGAAGATGGCGTCACCACCACCGAAAACCACCCCTACACTACACAGTTTCATCCGAATCGCATGCAAACTAAGGAAACAAAAATTGAAACACCTAGAACAAAGATCAGTTAGGATGACTTACGTGGTCGAGGAAGAAAAGTAGTTGGTCGGCGAGCTCTGGTCGATTGCGCGTACGGCGATTGAACGACGTTGAATGGCAGCAAATGGCGAAAGACGGAACAGGTAGCAAGAGAAGAGAGTGAAGCGAAAAATGGAAATGAACGCGTCTCCCCTCTATTTATAGACAGACCAGGGGCACGTGCACGAGCATGTGAGGCGTAGGGGCATCATCATGACCCTAACATAGCCATCGTTACGCATTTAATGTGGCATGTGGCTCAAGGCATGTGTGGCACTCCACCCTTTCAAATCCCATCAACCGTTGGGCTCCCCGCATGCCAAGCATATCAGACAATGTTACAGGTTCTTCAGGCGCATACCCCACGAGCACCGCAAAACAACCTCGTTTCAACAACAAACATTGTTGAAAGAGTATTAGTGTGAGTTTTTGTTATCGTATCTGCAGGGATTATGTGATATTACCGCCGTTCTACAATTGGAATCGTTGTAAACATAAAACATATAAAGTGGTTGGTTTGATTTCGTATCGGAACGATCGCATAAAAATTGTAATCTTGTAAGTTCTTGTAATTGGCTGAAATTTTGTTAAAACAATGCTGTTGTCATGGTTGATGTTACAACATGAGCTTCTAACAGTATAGGTATATTTTGGCTAATATTCTGGTTTATGAATATTGTTGAAGATTTAAAGTGCTGAAGAGTGATGTCACATACGATGTCTTAACATCACTATACCAGAACATTAAAACATCAGACTGTAATGTGTTTAGGGCTGCATGTGTTTTGGTGTGAATGAGATATTCTGCTAAAGAGAATCAGAGAATGCAGGCGAAGATCAAGGGAGAGATATTTTCTGTTGCAATCAGTTATGAAGATCAGTTTGTTGCGAATTTAAAGCATAAAGATATGGAGAATAATCAGAGTTAATTACTGAAGATTTAATTGAAGATATGATTGAAGATCTATTTAGAAGCAGGATCTGTTGCAGATTTGTTACAGAAGATTTGATATGATTTGAAGGCCCAAATCCAGTTGGGATTATATTATAAATAGAATGCTTGTAACCTAGAATAGGCACGAGTCCAAGATGTAGATCATTAGGGCTTAGTCTAAGTGAACCACTCGGGTTGTGAGATGGTCACTGTGTTATTACTCAGAAACCTGTAGGTAATGAGTTTGGTATTGTTCTTGGAGGAAGCTTTGAAGCAACTCCAAAGGGTGTCATGAAAGGGTGTCATGGAAGGGTGTCTTCTATGGTTGTACAGTTGTTGGTAATCAAGCTGTTGATGCAGTGACGGTGTAGTTGACTGCTAGACATCATTGTGATGATAGGAAGTGAGATAGAGTCTCTTACCTAGGGATGACTTAGGTAGAAGGGTCATTGGGTAGTGATTAAATTAGGTAGATTGTCAACTGGTCTATTGAGTCTGTAATTTGATACTACTAATAGTGGACTTCCTTCCTAGCTTGGTATGCCCCCAGATGTAGGTTGTTGAACCGAACTGGGTGAACAATTCAGTGTGTTATTTACTGTTTCTATTATTGCCTTGTTCAGCAGATTGCGATGTTGTGACATTGCACAAAGACATCACACATCTGTACCAGAATTTCAATTGGTATCAAAGTCTGGTTCCTGTCTGTTTCTGGATGAGATCTAGGGAAGATACTTTCTGGTTCATGAGCAAGGAAGATAGTTAGTGCATAGAGAATTTTGTATGATCCCTTGGAGTGAAGAATGAAGGTCTGTAGCTTTGGTGGTAAACTGCTGTGTGGTTTGACTTATTTTGACCTAGTGTACTTGGAGTGTTGGGCAAGGGTTATTATGTAGTAGAGGAGTTTTCTGGTGTATGTTCCACTGTATATATATATCTGATGGAAAATTCCTGGTGATTTGGTGTTAAGACTGCAACATTCTGCTCTCCTCTGAAGATGTGGTGATATGTGAGGACATCTTCAACTAGCTTGTTCATCCCAAGTCCACTCATAAAAGAACTCTTCTATAAGCATGTTGAAAAGAGGTCTGAAGAAAGGTAGAAGTAATTTATTCTTGCATCCAACCTTACAAGGTCAATCTCTGGGTTGTGGATCACATCTGTTTTGGAAGAGGAGGCATCTGGGCTGTGTGAGGATTCATCAAGAAAGAAGCTGAGCTTAATATGTCTATCATCCTTTGGTCCATTGGAGTTGGTGTCTGCGTTAGCCTTGTGACTGGAAGGATCAGAAGAAGAAGACCAATCTGTTCAGTACTGTGACTCCTTCATCCTTTTGATGGTGAAAGAAGAAGGTAGAGCCAAAGCTAAAGAGGATCACTGTCAAAGTTTTCATGCGGGAGTGAAAATCTTGATAAGTTATCTCTTAAGCTTAGTTGTGGTAACTGAATGAGGATGACATCAAAAGTTTGAAGATTCTTGAAATATTAGAGTACACTGATTCATGTGATTGGTGATGTTGAAACATTATTTCAGTCTTTGCCTTCTCAGCCACAGGAAGTTTGTTATGCTCACGGTGAAGTATCAGGACAAGCCACTTACCCAATCTAAAGTAATCAGTGGGGTGGATTAGCAAAAGAAGGATCAATCAGTACCTCAAGTTTGCAGAAAAAGGATGTCAGACCAGATAAAATGTTGTATCTTGCATGACAATAGTTGAATATTTGTCTGCTTTGGATAGTGTTGTACATTCAACTGATGACATTATACATTGACGGGAGACTATGTATTTGTCTGAGGTTAAAGTGCAGGTCTGCAGAAGGTTTGAGAATTTACTCTATGTGACTGTGTTGAAATTATTTTTAAGGGTTAAGCATCCTGGAGTTGAATCAACTGGTGGAGTTGATTGGTGACTATGGAGTATTATCCATATTGTCTGGGGTAAGAGGCAGAAAGATTCTGGAATGTTGATGACATCTAACATATCTAAGTCAGACAGTAGCTGAGGTTGTAAGATATGAAGTCATCACATCTTGATGGTTACAGCATGGTCCAGTTGGTGGAGCATATCAAGAATCATGGTGATGATGTCTAGATGGGTGGCAGATGTTCTAACGTGTGTTGGGACATTATCTGGTTGGATATCCTTAGTGAAGGATGATTATGCTCTGGTTCAGAAGTGTGGTGCCTACATTATGCCTAAGGAGCGTCTACATAGTCATACGGGAGGATGATGAAGTACAAGGTCTACCTTGGATGGAAAATGTAGTTCAGGTATTGATTGGATGTCTGAAGATGAAGAGCATGGTAAGGAATGAATGCCTTTGGAGAAAGGGACAATGGTACCAAAATGCATGTGCTCAGCAAGTGTGCTCAAATGTTCATCTTCATCTAGAGCATTAGTTAACCATGACAGGAGGAGTACTTGTCTATGGATTATGCTGCAAAGGTGCATATATTGTGAAGCTTGAATGATGATCAAGATTGTGAAGATTGGTTGAATCTTGTGTGGAGTGAGCTCTTGAAGACATAAAGATATAAAGAAGCACAGGTTACCCTTGATAGGGGGAGATTATTAAAAGTTTGTGCAGCTGGATGTGTGACGAATATGTCTGCAGTTTTTGGTGATGGCTCTTGTTGGGAGGTTGCATACATGAGGAGTTAGTGTCTTGTGCATTTATGTTCCTTATTGATTTTGTTTAGTATAGATGGAACAGAATTAAAACAGAAGTTTATTGCTTTTTGGAAGCTTACAAGATCAGTAAAAACAACAAGCAAAGAGTCTAAAGATTATCCCAACCCCCTGAATCAAGAAATGTCTTCCAATCTTCATCCCATCCATCATCAGATGCTTGAAGCTGCACTTGGTTTTTCTTGATAGTCTTCATCCTTGTTTTTGATGTCTTGCGTGTTCTTGTTGCTCCTGAAGATGCTCCAGCTGTGGACAGTGTTGTGTCCTTCAACTTCTGAAGATCTGGCTTCTTGTCCTCCTGCATGTGTCTCTTTGTTGCATTCTTGTTAGACTAACTCATGATTCCTTCCTTGGTGTGCTGATAGGAGCAAGGAGGTTTGTTAGTTATAATGGATAAAATGTTATTGTTTGTATCGCCTGACCAGTCAGAGTAATCTTTGGTATGGGAATCTGTTTTTCTTGGGAACCTGTTTTTCTTGGCGCATTGGTTACCAGAATTTAATGTTTGGTGCCTGGGTAGAAGTGGTCCTAGTAGGATGAGGCTAGGTCTTGTCTAGTTGTCTGATGTTATTCCTTTGCTTCTGGTATAACTGCTGGTGCTGGTTAAGTGGGGTGGTCTGTTGTCTCGTGCTGATGTCCTACATGTTGTTACAACATTATGGTTGGGTATGTACCATACTTATGAAGTTTGAAGAAGCAGCATTATCGTCTGAAGTGGCAGTTCTGACATAGTGTGGATCAGAATGGGCAGATTCTAATCTTGATGGTAAGTAGTTCAGGAAATACATGGCTACTTTCATGATGAAGACTTCATTAGGAGCTGGTGAATGTAAGGACAGAAGGGTGTTTATCTTGTGTGAGAAATTTCCAATCAAATGGGCCTTTGTTTATTGGACGTGGCATACCATGTATCTAAAATCCCCATGAGGAATGTGGAATTATTGGTAGGATATCATAAGAGGAATTGAATGTAAGGCTGTTAACTATAGCCTATTGCAGCATGTGTGCTGGTCAAGCTTGTGCAGTGTAATGATGGGACCTGTCATAGCTGTGTGAAGATAGTGCCTATGCAGGGGAGGTCTGAAAAACAAAAGTGGTGTACATGGGTGATTTTATTGTTCCCTGATGGGTTGAAGGAATCTAGCAGAGGTTGTGAGAAGTCGTCTCAATACCCATTAGATAAGAAGATGTATTTGTAGAGTCTTGGGTTAATGAGCCAGCAGACAATGTCTGATGCGATGTCAGAACATGATATAGGACATGTTTTTCTTGAGCCAAACAGGGAAGTATTTTGGACGGTGGTGTTAGGATAATGTGAAACACGTGGCTTCGACTATGCATGGAGCGTTATTGGCCTAATTTATGGTAAGATTCAGTTGTGAAATATTTAAGGCAGTCAAGGCAGTTTTTGGAAGGTAGACATTGAATTTGAATGCAGTTTTTGATACCTAAAATAGAGTTTGTTTGACCAAGAACATTGACATATTCAAGGCTCGTTATTTCCTAAGTTACTGGTCAGCTATTTATAGGGGTTATTCCGTTCTCCTGCAGCCAGTGAGTGTTCTTGTCTCATAAGCCTTATGGCGTTTATTCGTGTTTGGGTGAGCACTTCCTGGGTCTGGTTCTGTGAGGGGTTCCTTTGCCAATTTGTGGCTAAAAAGGGGGAGAAAGGAAAGGATCTGGATGTCATACCCTAATTTTTGACCATAAGATTTCACCTCTCTGTGCATCATTTTGCATATTCTGCATGTTTTATTACTAACAAGTTTGTGCAGGAACATTGGTTTCAAATGAAGTTAGTATTCATTCCCTCAGTCAAATGCTTCAAGACGTGATCAACGGGTTCTGATCAAAAGGTTCCTAAGGTTTTTTACTGGTTACTTTCCTCAAGGTTTCTCAGAATTTCAGTGTATGCTCCTGAAGAGTTTTCTGTTCATTAGTGTTGAGTGTGGTCATTTGAGGTTCAATCATAGTTTCCGTGGTAATTTGCATCACAAGCTGTATCATTATTTTTGAAGATGTCTCAAGGCATGGTTCACTTAAAATACAAGATGCAAGTGGTGAATTCATTGTTCAAGGATTTCATGTTACAAGTTGAATTTTATGATTAAAATCCCATGATTATTTCCTCTCACATTTTAAGTTGTCCTCCAAGTTTAAGTTTATGTTATGATTCATCCAAGTTTCTAAGTTGCAAGTTTGTTCATCAAGAGAGGTACAAATTCAAGGAAATACAAGATTGCAAAAGGTCTTAAAATTTGAGCACAAATTCATGCTTCAAGGTTCAAGCCCAAAATCTAATCAAGAAAAATGTTCTTTACAAAATTCACAAGACAAGTCCAATTGGATTTCAATACCAAGATTCATTACAAGGTTCAAAATTCACAGCCACAAGTATTGCAAGAGCTTCATGAATATTACAAAGTTCTCAAAGTTTCACATGTTGTAGAGTTCTAAAAATAATAATAATAATATACAAAAGACAAAGTCAAGTAGGAACTATTGATGCTACCCACAAGCCCAAAACTGGATGACATCAAGGTTACGTTTTAGATGATTATTCTTGGCAGTTAACTCGCATGAGTTGTAGGATTAACATGGAGGAGTCCTAACGAGAATGTCCTTTAATGAAGATTTAGTTGGGTCTATGGTAGTTCCGAGCAGCAATATTTCCATTTAAATAGAAGTGAGTATCATTGAACATTTGCGCGAGGCCTCCTCAATGGAATAATGGCTAAATGGAACTACAGGTTCAGGATGACTTTTAGAGAAGCAACCAAGCCAATGAAATTCGGAAGTTCTTCTAGTACCAATTCCAACATAAATTGGTTTCAAGCCACTGAAAAAAAAGAAGCATAAGTAAGGATAAACATCACCCAAAGCATGATTCTATCATCAATAAAAAGCTCTCGTGGCCATGACAGTAATTCGTATCAGAAGACTTCTTTTGGTGGAGTTATTGCGGCTGGCCCATGTTTATTCCTCAGCTGTTGCTATCAACGTGGGGCTAGCTAATGACTGAAGCAAGGCTACTGCATCTCCATCATCTTTTGCCGTTACCAATGCTGGACTTTATAGCTCCATTAAAGCAATTGCAGTCCTAAAATAGCATGGCTCGGTTTCCTTCAAGGAAAAGCACAGTTATAGCAAAGTTATCATGAGCTAAACAAAACCCCTGCATCAAAGAGCCATAAATTTCAGGATCACTCAGTTAATGCATTTCCTAAAAATGATTCAGAATCATTCTAATTCATTTGGCAATCAGTGGAAATAATGGGAGAAATCAAAGTAGCTCAAAGAATCGTTAGCATTAAACATTTATGAGACATAATCATACAAGATCATAGTTTTAAAGAGCAGTTATCATATTCTAAAAACATGTTCAGACAATGTTTGTACAAGGATATTCAATAGTACACCGACATGTTCGGCTGAAAATAGAATGAGCATTTGAGTCGGGTAAAGACAGGATCAGACGCGTTCAAACCAAGAAGGAAAGTGATTCATTATCGTTAACGACCTGTTTCAATCCAAAATTATCTATAAAAGGCGGAAGTGAAGATTACAACAAGAGGACACCAGAAAACATACACGAGAAATACACATACACACCAATTTGCGGTACAACAAACACCAGACAGATTCACAGAAAAATCTCAGAAAAAAAAGAATTCACAAAAGAAACATCAGAGTACCAAGTCCATACGAAAATTCCCGCAAACACGTACACACGGAGAAGGCGAAAGGGATAGGTGTTCAAACTTGGAAAAGCTAGAATCACATCCTCAATAAATCAGCAACAACTCACACAGTTGGGTGGAGAAAGTGAAGGAAACCAACCTCGAAGACGCGATCTTGCGAAGCAGACGCACATCACCACCACGATTCGCGCCGCCCGTGAGTCCGATCGCACCCTCCGCCGCTTTATTCATCACTGTCGGCCCTATTTCTCGCAGGTAACTTTGTTTCCCCTCTTTCGTGAGTCGATTTTGATGAGCATCTCTATAGTTTTTTTAGATTTAAATTGTATTGTTGCTGTTGTTTACGTTTTGCTAGTAATCTTGTTGCCGTGTCTGGATTTTAAGCAAATGGTTTGTGTTTGTGTCTGAACTAAGAGAAACCAAGGAGAGATAAAGAGTATGTGTGGTTGTGAGAAAGATGGGGAGTTTTGCAGGAGAAAGAGAGAAACATGGCTGAATGTTTGATGTTGTCTCATCAATTTCATTGATTGTTGTTAATTAGACAGTCGGTTCCTTGAACCACGACCCATTTTTCTGGTGAGGTGGAGCGCCCAACTTCAATGGGCTTTGTTCTTTTTGGTTCCAAAAAAACATTTCCCACCGGCCCATATGTTTGCTTCTTCATATCTATTTTTTTTAATTATCTTCTTCCTTTTTTTGTTTTTTGAATTCAATTATAGTTTTAAGTTTTAATTAGATTTAAATATTTAGTTGTTAATTAGATTTAGCTTTCAATTAGATTTCTCATTGGTTTTCAATTAGATTTTAGTTTACTTAATTAATCAGTTTTTTTTTCTTTCTCTAATCATTTTAATCAAAGTTTGATTAATTTCGATGTTAATTGTTTTTTGTATGGTTTTGATACATCTATATGGTTTGGACTCACATGTTCCTATAAGACTCTCAATTTAATCTTAACTTCTGATCAATTTGAATTAGTTTAGACATTAGGATTAACTATTGTCTGACAAATTTAGTCTAAAAGTCCCTCTAATTCCAAAGGAAAGATTTTCCTCTGTTGACTGCCATGTCACGAGTTATTCTACCTTTACAACCTTCCCCATTTATCCAAACCATTTTTCAAAATAAACTCTCGATTCACATCAAGCCATTTTTCCCCTGTAAGTTGATTGCTTTTAAGCATCGCCATCAACCTTCCCTTTACACATTCCCTTAGCAAGCGAGCAATAAATAACATAAGTATTAACAAGAGGTTCCTGTAGAGTACTACAGACGTTTAGGATGCTAATACCTTCCCTAGACGTAACCAACCCCCGAACCTTAGACCTCTTAGGTTTTTTCGTTCTTTAAACCTTTCCTTTGGATAAAATAAAGACCGGTGGTGAATTTCAAAAATTGTGATTCAAGTTAATCCAATAGCTTGGTATCCGATTCTCACCGCGACAGAAATGGCGACTTCACTGGGGATTTTTCGAGGGTTTCCCCTAACTTGTTTATATTTATGTTATTTATTTACTTGTTTGCCTATATGTCTTTATAACTGTATATATACCTGTTCTACTTGGGTTTTCTGTGTGCAGGGTACTATTTGTGTGGTGAGACAAAGTCCTACACCCGGACTAGAGTGAAAAATATGATAGGAACGGTGAGAATTCAAGGATACTTTGAGGGAGTCGATTCCTGAAAAAGTGAATTGAGACTTCACCACTCAGTCTAGGCCCTCTCGAATAAAATATTTGTCCAACGAGTTCATTCGTGAAGACGATATGGTTTCGATCTAAAGGCCATCGAGACTGGGGACCGTAGTTACCTTTAACCCAACTTGGCCTATTAGGATGTAGTGCGGGGACTATGCCGGAGTTTATTTCTGCAATAGTCGCTATGCGATACTACACTCAGACGAGATTCTCTTGAGAATATTATTGACTACCAAGTGATTTGGAAAATCGATAATATCCGAAAGATGGATTGTAGACTCTGGGAACTTTGTAGAACCCGTTCGGCAGGTACATTTGAAACCATAGTACACACCTATTGGGATGGGTAGACCATGGGTCCATGCTCGTGATCTTCAAGCCTAGGCCTTTGTTTGCCTGTATATGTGTATACCTGTGTTTATGCATCCATACATTCATGCATAACCATTCGGTTTCAAGAAACTCAATTGTTCGTTCCCTTACAAAATCAATAAAATCGTGGATTATAAAATGAAACTTTTTCAGTCTCTCCGAAATATTTGCAACCTGCTTTTGAGTTCCTTGAAACCATTGCATTGCATATCATTGCATACATCTGTTTGTCCAGCAACTCATTTCCAGCTGTCTCTACCTTCCAGTGTTACCTGTGAGTTGTCAAGCTGATTCCTCGACACAGATACCTGACTAGAGCTAATTACAGACGCATAATGTCAGAACAAGAAGCACACAACGCTGAGATCCAAATGGAGATCGATGACCTTAAGTCAAGCATGGCAAAGCTCACTGGAATGCTCCAAGTCTTGATTACTAGAGGAGAGCAACCCCAAAGGACCGTCATCCAGGAAGTTTCAAGCGCTGATCCTCCACCGGTTCAAATGCCACCTTCAACTTGGCCAGAGTTCGGTTTGCCACCCAACTACTCTCCACCTCTTGCACCTACTGCTATGATTGGTCGGACTGTCAGACTAGTGTTTCAAGCTCTAGTTTTCGCCAAGCCTAAACCTGCGGTTCATACTGTTGCCCAGACTACTCGACCTCCATTTGAGAATCCTCTCTATAATCACAATGCTGCCAGATCACAACAAATGAAGCTTCAGTCGACTTCAACATACTATCTTCCGAAAAAGCCAGTGTTTCAGATTGGACAACTCATCTTTGTTTCTGATTAGTCACTAGACCATGTTTCTTATTGTTTGCATTTTCCTTATTTGTATTAGTTGTTTGCTTTCGACTTATGTTTGTACTTTCATAATTAATAAAATGAGCATTGTAACTTTTGGATTCAATTTCATTTGCTTTTGTTATTTACATCTTTACGCTTTATCTTAAAAAAAAAACAAAAAAATTATCTCTTTTCCACTTTGTCTTCTGATTATGCTAAGATTGGAGGGAGGATGATGAAAACGTTATACTCATAATTGTTGTTGGTATGCTTTCAAATAAAAACTTTGCTGACGATGTAAGGCGTTGTTTCAATTCCTAAACACTGGAGAAATAAGGAAGATAAACCCTCATCAACCCCTTTGAGCCTTGAAGTAGGAGTTTGTTTTCTTTACAAATAAAAACCCGCAATCTTAACCTGGGGCAGGGTAGTTCTCAGTTAACTGGATTGTGCATTCAAATACAAGAGTTTCATGCAAGACATCTTTCAACAAAAAGGTTGCATTCTCAATTTTTCCTTAGCACGCAACAAGCAAGTGTCGAAGATGTCTTTCAAGTCAAAAGTCGATGATGGTTCGCCGTAATCATTAGGCCAAGCAGTCACTTTCTTTCAAAAAAAAGGAGATAAAGAATTCAAAAAAAGGAAAAAGCCCGCTAAGTCGAAACCTGTAAAGGAGACTTAGGCAGACAAAAAACTGGGGCATCCCGCTGACTGTAAGATTCACAAAAAATAGTTCAGGCAAAAGTTAGGGTTAATAAAAATGAGACCATGAAAGTCCTCAATGAAAAAAAACAACCAAGAGTTATAAGGAAGTAGTGATTGTCACCTCAAAAGTCCCTTAACTTCTGAACCATCATCACTATCATCAATGCAATCCCTAACCTATGGGAACCTGAGTGCAAAGTCTGGGTTAACTGAGTGTAGGACTGGAGATCATCACGAAGATTGGGTGGGTACAAATAAACTTTGAGCCTTTATCCTTTGTTTCTTAAACCGTGAACCAGGCCACGTTATAACCCTCAAAAGACCTAATTGAAGCAAGGTTATTTTGAAAGCATACTACAACGAGGTTGTGTAAACAGACTCCTAAAGATCTTTGCAGATCATTTTTTTTTGGCATCACGCCTTTTTGCTTTATCTTTCACTTTTAAACGTCTTGAACCACCGTGTTCTGACCAGTGACCTTATTGTTTTACCTCTTTCCAAAAATGATTTTGATTTCAAAAGTTGCTTGAACTTTGCATTTACTATGTTTGTATGAACACTTTTATTTGCAACCTGGCTTCCGCTTAAGGAATTTTCAAACATTTGAGAAACTTGGTCAGTGATCCAATCAGGGGCAAGTTCCTTCCAGATCCTATTGAGAATCAGTTCAAGATTTGTTCAGTGCAAGTCCTTCCCAGAATTGGTTTATCCAGAAGATTTTTCAAGACTCATGTTGGGGCAAGCTTTCCAAGAGCACGGTAATTCAGTTATTTACAGAATCATTCCAACTGAAGCAATTATCAGTTCATCTACAACAGTCGGCTAATCTGGGGCAGTTTACTTGAAAAATCCCCAAGCAGCTCTCATCCTTCCTATAGGGATCGTCAACTTGATACAATTTACCAGTTTGGCAGAGTTGTGCCTAGTGGTATCATCTTTAGTCCCAAAGCAGAATGGCAGTGACATCCGTGTTGAGGAATCAGTCTTCCAGTCTTGTCTTCTTCACAAACGAGTCGAGCCGTGTCGTCGACGTCTACATTGCATTTACATTTGCATTTGATCATATATCATCTGCATAATTCATATACATATGCAGAGCAAGAGTGCCATCCTCATTTGCACTCATTTGCATTCTCCATAGGTCGTGTATTTATCCACGTCTTACCTTATGGTCAAAGTCCAACTTACTTGGCACCTACCAAACAGATATTGTCGCTTTTATCCAATGCTTTCTTGGGTATCTCCTTGTTCATATTCGTTCAATGCTTTCCTGGACGTTGTGGTTTTCCTTACATCCAATGCCTTCTTGGATTTCGCTGTTGTCTCATTTGCGTCTGATGCCTTCTCAGATCTTGAGTCGTACCCTTTCATTCAAAGCTATTATTGGATGACTGGTTTCTTTGCATTCAATGTCATTCTTGAATGTAGTCTTTGTTCACAGTAATCTAAAGCCATTATTAGATATTGTGATTATACCTTTCATTCAAAGCCATTATTGGATGTCTGGTTTCTTTACCATCTGATGCTTTTCCGGATGTGTCCCTCTTTCTGATGTTCTTCCAGATCGAGTCTTTGTTCACTTCATCTAAAGCTATTATTAGATATTGTGGTTGTACCTTTCATTCAAAGCCATTATTGGATGTCTGGTTTCTTTACCATCTGATGCTGTTTCAGATGGGTTCCTCTTTATGATGTTCTTCTAGATCGAGTCTTTGTTCACATTCATCTAAAGCTATTATTAGATATTGTGGTTGTACCTTTCATTCAAAGCCATTATTGGATGTCTGGTTTCTTTAACCATCTGATGCTCTTCCGGATGTGTCCCTCTTTCTGATGTTCTTCCAGATCGAGTCTTTGTTCACTTTGTCTAAAGCCATTATTAGATATTGTGATTGTACCTTTCATTCAAAGCCATTATTGGATGTCTGGTTTCTTTACCTTTTTCACTTTCATCTGAAGCCATTATCAGATATTGTGAGTGTACCTTTCGTTCAAAGCCATTATTGGATGACTGGTTTCTTTGTGTCCGATGCCTTCTCGGATTACATTACTTTGTCTCATTCTCATCTGTTGCCTTCTTAGACATTGTGAGTTTACCTTTCATCCAAAGCCATTATTGGATGTTTGGTGCTTTTTTTTCATCCAATGCCATTCTTGGATGATGTTTTCCAGATACTTTGCTATATTTTCAATTTGTTTCTAACTGTAACACCTTTTCCCCTATGGCACCATTCCCCATAGGATCCCTGTCTCTGCATTCATTCCACATCATATCATATCATAACATATGCATTTGTGGCATCTTAGGGCCAAAAATTATGCATGTTTATATTTAAGTCTCTCCTATCTCGTTGAGACGAAGATTTCAATCTTCATATCTCTGGATAGAAGAAACTTAAATAGGGGCATCTGTCATACCCTAATTTTTTACCATAAGATTTCACCTCTCTGTGCATCATTTTGCATATTCTGCATGTTTTATTACTAACAAGTTTGTGCAGGAACATTGGTTTCAAATGAAGTTAGTATTCATTCCCTCAGTCAAATGCTTCAAGACGTGATCAACGGGTTCTGATCAAAAGGTTCCTAAGGTTTTCTACTGGTTATTTTCCTTAAGGTTTCTCAGAAGTTTCAGTGTATGCTCCTGAAGAGTTTTCTGTTCATTGGTGTTGAGTGTGGTCATTTGAGGTTCGATCATAGTTTCCATGGTAATTTGCATCACAAGCTGTATCATTATTTTTGAAGATGTCTCAAGGCATGGTTCACTTAAAATACAAGATGCAAGTGGTGAAATCATTGTTCAAGGATTTCATGTTACAAGTTGAATTTTATGATTAAAATCCCATGATTATTTCCTCTCACATTTTAAGTTGTCCTCCAAGTTTAAGTTTATGTTATGATTCATCCAAGTTTCGAAGTTGCAAGTTTGTTCATCAAGAGAGGTACAAATTCAAGGAAATACAAGATTGCAAAAGGTCTTAAAATTTGAGCACAAATTCATGCTTCAAGGTTCAAGCCCAAAATCTAATCAAGACAAATGTTCTTTACAAAATTCACAAGACAAGTCCAATTGGATTTCAATACCAAGATTCATTACAAGGTTTAAAATTCACAGCCACAAGTATTGCAAGAGCTTCATGAATATTACAAAGTTCTCAAAGTTTCACATGTTGTAAAGTTCTAAAAATAATAATAATAATTTACAAAAGACAAAGTCAAGTAGGAACTATTGATGCTACCCACAAGCCCAAAACTGGATGACATCAAGGTTACGTTTTAGATGATTATTCCAGGCAGTTAACTCGCATGAGTTGGAGGATTAACATGGAGGAGTCCTAACGAGAATGGCCTTTAATGAAGATTTAGTTGGGTCCATGGTAGTTCTGAGCAGCAATATTTCCATTTAAATAGAAGTGAGTATCATTGAACATTTACGCAAGGCCTCCTCAATGGAATAATGGCTAAATGGAACTACAGGTTTAGGATGACTTTTAGAGAAGCAACCAAGCCAATGAAATTTGGATGTTCTTCTAGTACCAATTCCAACATAAATTGGTTTCAACCCACTGAAAAAAAAAGAAGCATAAGTAAGGATAAACATCACCCAAAGCATGATTCTATCATCAATAAAAAGCTCTCGTGGCCATGACAGTAATTCGTATCAGAAGACTTCTTTTGGTGGAGTTATTGCGGCTGGCCCATGTTTATTCCTCAGCTGTTGCTATCAACTTGGGGCCAGCTAATGACTGAAGCAAGGCTACTGCATCTCCATCATCTTTTGTCGTTACCAATGCTGGACTTTATAGCTCCATTAAAGCAACTGCAATCCTAAAATAGCATGGCTCGGTTTCCTTCAAGGAAAAGCACAGTTATAGCAAAGTTATCATGAGCTCAACAAAACCCCTGCATCATAGAACCAAAAATTTCAGGATCACTCAGTTAATGCCTTTCCTAAAAACGATTCAGAATTATTCTAATTCATTTGGCAATCAGTGGAAATAATGGGAGAAATCAAAGTAGCTCAAAGAATCGTTAGCATTAAACATTTCCGAGACATAATCATACAAGATCAGAGTTTTAAAGAGCAGTTATCATATTCTAAAAACATGTTCAGACAATGTTTTTACAAGGATATTCAATAGTACACCGACATGTTTGGCTGAAAAGAGAATGAGCATTTGAGTCGGGTAAAGACAGGATCAGACGCGTTCAAACCAAGAAGGAAAGTGATTCATTATCGTTAACGACCTGTTTCAATCCAAAATTATCTATAAAAGGCGGCAGTGAAGATTACAACAGGAGGACACCAGAAAACATACACGAGAAATACACATACACACCAATTTGCGGTACAACAAACACCAGACAGATTCACAGAAAAATCTCAGAAAAAAAAGCATTCACAAAAGAAACATCAGAGTACCAAGTCCATACGAAAATTCCCGCAAACACGTACACACGGAGAAGGCGAAAGGGATAGGTGTTCAAACTTGGAAAAGCTAGAATCACATCCTCAGTAAATCAGCAACAACTCGCACAGTTGGGTGGAGAAAGTGAAGGAAACCAACCTCGAAGACGCGATCTTGCGAAGCAGACGCACATCACCACCACGATTCGCGCCGCCCGTGAGTCCGATCGCACCCCCCGCCGCTTTATTCATCACCGTCGACCCTATTTCTCGCAGGTAACTTTGTTTCCCCTCTTTCGTGAGTCGATTTCGATGAGCATATCTATAGTTTTTTTAGATTTAAATTGTATTATTGCTGTTGTTTACGTTTTGCTCGTAATCTTATTGTCGTGTCTGGATTTTGAGCAAATGGTTTGTGTTTGTGTCTGAACTAAGAGAAACCAAGGAGAGATGAAGAGTATGTGTGGTTGTGAGAAAGATGGGGAGTTTTGCAGGAGAAAGAGAGAAACGTGGCTGAATGTTTGATGTTGTCTCATCAATTTCATTGATTGTTGTTAATTAGACAGTTGGCTCCTTGAACCAAGGCCCATTTTTCTAGTGAGGTGGAGCGCCCAACTTCAATGGGCTTTGTTCTTTTTGGTTCCAAAAAAACATTTCCCACCGGCCCATATGTTTGCTTCTTCATATCTATTTTTTTTAATTATCTTCTTCCTTTTTTTGTTTTTTGAATTCAATTATAGTTTTAAGTTTTAATTAGATTTAAATATTTAGTTGTTAATTAGATTTAGCTTTCAATTAGATTTCTCATTGGTTTTCAATTAGATTTTAGTTTACTTAATTAATCAGTTTTTTTTCTTTCTCTAATCATTTTAATCAAAGTTTGATTAATTTCGATGTTAATTGTTTTTTGTATGGTTTTGATACATCTATATGGTTTGGACTCACATGTTCCTATAAGACTCTCAATTTAATCTTAACTTCTGATCAATTTGAATTAGTTTAGACATTAGGATTAACTATTGTCTGACAAATTTAGTCTAAAAGTCCCTCTAATTCCAAAGGAAAGATTTTCCTCTGTTGACTGCCATGTCACGATTTATTCTACCTTTACAACCTTCCCCATTTATCCAAACCATTTTTCAAAATAAACTCTCGATTCACATCGAGCCATTTCCCCTGTAAGTTGATTGCTTTTTAAGCATCGCCATCAACCTTCCCTTTACACATACCCTTAGCAAGCGAGCAATAAATAACATAAGTATTAACAAGAGGTTCCTGTAGAGTACTACAGACGTTTAGGATGCTAATACCTTCCCTAGACGTAACCAACCCCCGAACCTTAGATCTCTTAGGTTTTTTCGTTCTTTAAACCTTTCCTTTGGATAAAATAAAGACCGGTGGTGAATTTCAAAAATTGTGATTCAAGTTAATCCAATAGCTTGGTATCCGATTCTCACCGCGACACTGGCTAAGTGGTTTGTGCAGATGTTATGCCTTGAGTCTGCAGTTTCTGATGCTGCAGAAGAGGATGGTACATCCTTTAGTTGGTGTTGAGTCTTTGTGACTTATGTCCTGAGTTATGAACACAGTTGTGACTTTTGTTCTGAGTTACCTGGGTTGGCAGAATGGCACTTCTTAAGTTTCCTCTTATGCCATGGACTAAACCCAGTGTCTGATCAATGAAGGTGTGCAGAATTATCTTATGCCACCATTGGTCTTTGATGAATAGACAAACAACATTTCTTTTCTGGAGGAGTCTTCTACAATTGGTCTGGGTCTGACCTGGAAGGAAAAAGAAATGTGTTGTATTTGAGGGGGAGTGTTGGATATCTTCTTCCTCATGTGCACCTCCTGATGTGCTGCCTGAGCTTGCTGTTATATGGTGATGTGATGTCCTAACATCATTCAAAATTAGCCAAGAAGATGATTCTCCATGGATGCAGTACACAGTAGATACTGGAGTTTATTGTTAAGATCAGATGACATCTAACAGTAGTGTAGGGTTGTAATTACTGCTGTAATCTGAGGTGTAATGTTTATATATATGTTTTAGCCAAAATTAGCCAAAGGGGGAGATTGTAAGTTCTTGTAATTGGCTGAAATTTTGTTAAAACAATGCTGTTGTCATGGTTGATGTTACAACATGAGCTTCTAACAGTATAGGTATGTTTTGGCTAACATTCTGGTTTGTGAATATTGTTGAAGATTTAAAGTGCTGAAGAGTGATGTCACATGCGATGTCTTAACATCACTATACCAGAACATTAAAACATCAGACTGTAATGTGTTTAGGGCTGCATGTGTTTTGGTGTGAATGAGATATTCTGCTAAAGAGAATCAGAGAATGCAGGCGAAGATCAAGGGAGAGATATTTTTTGTTGCAATCAGTTATGAAGATCAGTTTGTTGCGAATTTAAAGCATAAAGATATGGAGAATAATCATAGTTAATTACTGAAGATTTAATTGAAGATATGATTGAAGATCTATTTAGAAGCAGGATCTGTTGCAGATTTGTTACAGAAGATTTGATATGATTTGAAGGCCCAAATCCAGTTGGGATTATATTATAAATAGAATGCTTGTAACCTAGAATAGGCACGAGTCCAAGATGTAGATCATTAGGGCTTAGTCTAAGTGAACCACTCGGGTTGTGAGATGGTCACTGTGTTATTACTCAGAAACCTGTAGATAATGAGTTTGGTATTGTTCTTGGAGGAAGCTTTGAAGCAACTCCAAAGGGTGTCATGAAAAGGTGTCATGGAAGGGTGTCTTCTATGGTTGTACAGTTGTTGGTAATCAAGCTGTTGATGCAGTGACGGTGTAGTTGACTGCTAGACATCATTGTGATGATAGGAAGTGAGATAGAGTCTCTTACCTAGGGAGGACTTAGGTAGAAGGGTCATTGGGTAGTGATTAAATTAGGTAGATTGTCAACTGGTCTGTTGAGTCTGTAATTTGATACTACTAATAGTGGACTTCCTTCCTGGCTTGGTATGCCCCCAGATGTAGGTTGTTGAACCGAACTGGGTGAACAATTCAGTGTGTTATTTACTGTTTCTATTATTGCCTTGTTTAGAAGATTGCGATGTTGTGACATTGCACAAAGACATCACACATCTGTACCAGAATTTCAGTAATCAATGGTAAATAGTTTCGGTTTTAATCGATTGGTAAAAACATGTAAAGATTAGGGTTCAATAATCCATTTCATACATATTTTCTTAACAAAGCATGTGAACTTATTAATAACAAACATACTTACATATCCTCTCAATATGTTTCATCTCTAAAACAAATTGTGATTTTTATCATATTGATCCTTAGATGATGTCTCAACCTAACTATCAATATGATAACATTAAAAGCTTGATATTAGTGAATATCAACTCACAAAATTATCTCTAGACGTTGTTTATTGAAAGATGAAAAAGCTAGTTCAATGATTAAAACATATTTCTCAATAATGATCCAACACAAATATACAATAAAAACAAGGTTTTTCACATATATTCATCATCAACTTGTTCACATACACATATCAAAAGAAATACATACAAAAATAAGGATTATCTACCTCTAATCTTGACACAAGGAAATGTTTAGCTACCCATAACCATGGTAACTTGCTTCACAAGTTTCGGGAGGAGATGAAAAAGCAACCACGTCGAATAATCGAACTCGGATGCGAATCCAGCTTCTCTAGGTAAAATATCACTCTTGGATGATGAAAACTCAGAATATTAGGTTTTGGTGTGTAAAAAGGGGTTATGATCCCAAAAAATGACCAAAAATGCTTAAATATAACATTCAGGATCTGTCATGTTCGCAATGCGAACAATTTTTTCGCCTAGCGAACATTAAAATAGGCACCTGATGTGCCTTTGCATAGTTAAACCGCCTCTGAGATAACTCAGAAGTTTGCAGTGAAAAGGATTATTCGCCTAGCGAACTCTTCGCCTACAAGTTCGCACAGCGAACTTAGGCCTCTTTAGCTACCGCCTCAAGTCTGGGATGTTTCGCTAGACCTTCGCTGAAGCGTTGCTACAGCGAACCTTCACTGGCTTGTTCGTCCATCGAACTTATATGCCTTTTGCTACTGCCTCCAATCTGGATGCCTTTGCTGGTTCTTCTCCAGTTGTTCGCACAACAAACATTTGCTAGCAAGTTCTTCTAGCGAACTTACTGAGATTATTCTCTTCCTTTGGCAACTTTACTCACTTTCTTTGTGTCTCACTCTTTGATGACTTAATGCCTACTTTCTACACAATAACATACAAATTAAAGGTACCAAAGATATTTTCACACTATTGAAGAATGGAAAACTTCCAAGTATAAATCTCAACAAATCAAACATAAAAGAGTTGAAAAATGTTAATTATAAATGAGAAATTTATGGCATGATAGACATCTAACAAACTTTCCCCAACTAACTATTTGCTTGTCCTCAAGCAAAGTATGTCTCTCATTGAAAACAAGAGGATTTGCTCAAGTATTTAACTCAACCAATAAGAGATTTAAGGCTCAAATAAACAACAAATGTAAACAAGCAATGATTACAAATTCCTAGAATTGAATATTGCAAAAGAACTTAGTTCTTAAACAAATATCAAGCAATGTTTCAAGTAACAACTAAACTATCATGCTCATATCACTCTAACACTCCTCTTCGAAAAACAATTGAAGGAATTACGCGCTTACAAATGCGGGGCAATTTCACTCATCTAACAAATGATGGAAATACAAACCAACTCATACAATATCTAAATGATCAATAAAGAAATTATAGAAACAAAAAGATCACTAAGGGATTTTAAGGTTGTAGCTTGGTCGGGTTTACAATAAAGGCACATTTCTAAAGGCCATTGAATCGAAATTTCTGATGCAAAAGAAAATTCATTATACAAGGTATGTACACATCCCAACTTCATTCACCACTTTCATTCCTCAATCACAAACCTTCTCAAACTTCCTTATGCACAATTATTTTGGTCTCTATTTTTCTCTTTCAAGCAAGCATTCTTTTTTTTTGTTTCTCACATTCATATTCACACATTTTCTTTTTCTTTTCATGTTTGCTTAAAATTTTTTCAAAAGTTTTAGCAACCTACCATTCTTCTTTTTCATTCTCCCCAACTTATTTTCAACCAAATCTTAAGTGAATGCTTCTTGCTTTTTATGGCAATGAAATCAATGACAACAATGGTTAAAGGTTCAAGAAGAAGAAAAAAAATTTAGAATCTCACAAAATTCATTGATGAACTATATTTTCAAATTATGTACACACACAAATTTCATCACTAAAACGAGATCTAAATTGTTTAGGCTTAAAGGGTTAACGAATACTCACTACTCACAGGTAAATTACTGTTTGGAAATGTTTGTGCTCATTATCAACAAATGTCTTGATCATTTCTAATGCTTCCACAAAATCAAACAAATCACAAGATAAAGCATGAATCAAAAGTACTAAACAAAATTTATCAGCCATCCTATGCATTTAGTAGACAATGGAGGTTTCTCACCATTTTGGCTTTTGGACCTAAGTGATACAAGCATTCAACAAAGTTGCAAAAAGAAACAAAATTACATTTGTACAAAGAAAATAAGTTCTTAAACATTCTACATTCTAGAAAGAGGTAACCATGTACCTTGCCGACATTTACATGCTTAAATACTATCATTGCCATCCAAACTTAGAAGAATCTTCCTTGATGAACTATCATCACCAACCTAGAAATTCTTACATTTCCACACCAAAAATGGAAACATTAAAATTCCCACAAGCATACCAACAATACACAAAAATAAGCATACCAATTATAACACTTTAAGAGTTGAACATTCCTAACTGAAGAATTCAACTCTTAATAACATAAAAAAAATGAAAGTAAAAACGCAAGCTGAACATTTGTAACTGGAAAATTCAACTAAATAACAATAATAATAATGTGCTATGGTGTAGAAACACCAACAAAAGTATTTGTACCCCAAACATGGTACATAGTACAACAATATTCAAAATGCTCCACAAAGTGGATAAAGTACAACAAAAGATAATACAATAACCATAAATATCTAACAATGATCAAATGCAAACAGAAACTTCACTTTGTAGACCAAAGGAAGTTGCATAGGATCATGCTCAAAATGATATCAACAAAAAAAAGAACTAGTCCTCCTCGAACTCAGTCTCCTCAAGCTCGACCTCCTCATCACCAGAACTAGACACCTCCTCAGAACCGGACTCGGAACCATCATCACCAACAACATTATCATCTATGGCCTCCTCACCATCACCCTCAGGACCTACATCTTCCCCCTCGCCAAATTGTGGTCTAGCCTCATGTCACGTAACATGTGCTAGGAACTGCTCCCTAGACATCAACAAGTGCTCCACTGTGGGTTCCCTATATTGCAGCTGTAGTACCTGCATAGAGTCATGTAAGTTAATCATGGCGCGCTGAGTCACCGTTATCCAATCCCAGTTATAACTACAGACCTCTCTCTAAAATGGGTCAAAACCATGAGAGCCTGCCAATCCTGAACCAGATGCACTGCCAGCATCAGTACCAGCGCTAGAAGTCCGCCCTCCCTTCCATCCTTTGGGTTTGCAGAACTTGTCCACATATCGGTCATCAATAACAGCAGGAACCGTCACCTGACGACGGGAGGGTAGTTTCACCCACTCATGCACACAAAGAAACATAATCAAACAAGGAAAAACTAAGGAACATTTATTCCTAGACCCGGAACCAAGTCCGCTTTCAACCACTGCACGCATCTCATTCCCGATGATTCGAGCCACATCAATCTGCACATTTGTTAGAATACTATGGACGGTGAGCAATCAGGATTGGCACATTACAGGTGTGCTACTTTGGGTTAATATTGGTCAAAACAAACAAGAGAATAAGTTGTACCAAAGGACGCATGTCCTCCTTGTGATATCTCCGAGGAACCCCAGATGGGTTCAATTCAACAGTTTTCCCCTCAAGCAACAAATCATGAGTAATCGCATATGTATCTCTATGCAACCTCAAAGTATGGTGGTAAGTATCTATCTCATTCTCTCCTAAAGTTAAAGGGTTACCTAAAACAGTGTTGATGGTGTCACGGTCGAACTTTACCTTCATTCTGCAAACCACAATTGTCCAAGTGAACAGCTCATCATCATTCGGGAGTGCATTTGAGTAGAACTCTTGAACCAACTCCACATTGTAACTATCACCAGGTGTGATCAATTTCCCCCACTTTTTGCTTTCAAGGATTCCCGCTACCGCCCGGTAGGATCCTTGTGGGTTGAGGTTAAAACCTTTCTCGGGTAGGATGCTCCTCTTCTCAAGCGTTAGGTAACGAGCAACTTGTTTTGCTCCTCTGAATCTGGTCGAATCAAACTGGATTGGGGCCGGACGTGATGTGCTTCTGACTTTTCGCTTCTTGGAAAGAACGATCTTAGGAGCCATCTGCAAAACCATCAAACAAAACCAACCAGCCAATACACAATTTTCATTAGTGAGGAAACAAAATAATTATCATCAGAATTAGAAATTAGCATCACAAAAAAATTTAAAACAATTTGTCTTGTTCGCCCATAAGTTCGCAGGGCGAAGCCCTAGCGAACACTCACCCCAGATTCGCTAGGCAAAATCCTGGCAAATATTCGCCCCAGGTTTGCAAGGCGAACTAATGGCGAACCCTGCGAAAATTTCTGATTCTGCAGGTTCTGCCTACACTTATATTCACATAAATTCTTCCACATGCAACATCTATTCCTACTTATTGATATTACACACTTGAAATATAACAGAATCAACAAGAACAGAACATGCATTGGCAACATTTCAGCCTAGAATCAAGTTTTGATTATGTTCTACAACTAACCCTAACCATATGTTACTAAAAAGAATTAAAGGAGAGAAAGAAATCAAACATGTGATGATGAAAGGATTAGCTTGGTAAAATAGCAAAAGGTTGCAAAATCTCCAAAGTGCTCGCGAGATGTTGCAAGAGTGAGAGTTACAAAGTTTGTGAGTTTGTGAAATGAGAGTGGCAAGTGAGGTGGGGTATGGTTTCCTCAACAAAGTCTGAAGAATGGGTCTTGGGCCCTAACATCTGGCTCACTCACTTATTTCACACTTTTTAAGTGATGTGGCAGCAGACATATTAAGTCTATCTCGCTATGTTCTCCATGTGAACCGGCCAGCGAATTTCTTTTTACGTAAAGCAACTTTTGCAATTTCTTTTTCCTTATGAATGTCTTCTTCCACTAGACTTGAATACATCACTCCTTTGAAAAGTGTGAAACATGATTCTTCCTCACTAGTCCTCACCTTCATGAAGCCTTCATCAACATCTACTAACATCTTTGTGGTTTTCATAAAGGCTCTTCCAAGGATGATCGGAGTATCCTCATCTTCTTCCATATCCATGACCACGAAATCGATCGGAAACACAAATGTATCCACTTTTAATAACACATCTTCCACAACACCATGAGGACGAGTCCTTGACTTGTCCGAAAGTTGTAATGTCATGGTGGTTGATTTCATATCAATGTTCTCAAGTCTTTTGACCACGAACAAAGGAATTAAATTGATGCTAGCACCCATGTCGATCAAAGTTTTGCATTTAAACTCATTACCTATAGTTATAGGTAAAGCTACTCTTCTCGGATCTTTTTCCTTCCGCGGAAGTGTACTTTGAACAACAGCACTACAATTGCAATTGAGATAAATGGTTTCCTTATTCGTGTACCTCTTTTTACGTGAGTATGTCCTTCATGAATTTGGCATACTTAGGCATTTGTTCGAGAGCCTCGGAAAAAGGAACGGTTACTTGCAACCGACTGAATATGTCCAAGAATCTCGCATAATGCCTATCATTTTCTTTTTTCATAGGAGCAAGAGGATATGTCAACCTTGTTTGTAGAACTTCTCTCTCATACTCCTTTCTTTTTGTCTCTTTTTTCAACTTCTCCTTTACATCATTCTTTTCAACTTCAACCTCATCATTTTTTTCAACTTTCTCCTCTACAATCTCATTCTCCTTTTCAACTACCACCTCTTTTTCAACTTCTCCAACTATTGTTCTACCACTCCTTGTAAAAATGGCCTTGCAATATTCCTTTGGATTTGTTTGAGTGTTAGCGGAAAAGGATGGCTCCGGTTGTTGATCGGCTAATTGCTTCGCAAGTTGCCCAACTTGGGATTCAAGATTCTTGATTGAAGCTTTAGTTCTCTTTTGGGTGGCCATTGACAATTGCGTGAATTGAGTGAAAGTCTCTTCCATCTTTGAACTTCCACCTTGAGGTTGTGTCGGTTGGTAAGGATTTTGACGGTAACCTTGTTGATAACCAAGATTATTCCCTCTTGGTTGGTAACCTTGGTTGTTTTGGTAAGGTTGTTGAGTGTTTTGATAAGGTGGTCTTCCTTGATATCCTTGATTACCCATGAAATTTGCTTCTTCGTTAACGGGAGGACAATAACCGGTGGGGTGATCTCTTTTGCATAGTTCACATACGGCTATTTGCACATTCTTGCTTGGCAATTCTTGCATCTCTTTTAGTTGTTGTGGAAGCTTTGATATTTGTTGAGTAAATAATTCCACTTGGTGGGATAACAATTTATTTTGAGTAAGAATATCATTGTTAGTCCACAATTCAAGCATTAAGTGACATCTTATCGATAATAGAAATTGCGCCTTCGGTGCTCTTGGACATTAAAGAACCGCCCAAAGTAGCATCCAACAAGGTCTTGTGAACCGGTTGGAGACCATTTCAGAAAATGTGTACTTGTGTAAGTTCATCAAAGACGTGACCCTTGCATTTTCATAGCATGGATTTGAATCTCTCCCAAGCTTTGTTGAGAGATTCATTTCCGCCTTAAGAGAATACCACAATTGTCGTTTTTGCCTCCATGAACCGATTATGCGGGAAAAATCTTTCAAGGAAATTTTCTTCTAACACATTCCAATCCGTTATAATCACAGTCGATTGATCAAGATACCATTTCTTTGCCTTCCCGATCAAGGAATGAGGAAAGAGTATCTTGAACAATGACTCCTCTTCAGCTTCAGGCTCTCCCGTTGCACCCGCAATTTCGTAAAATTTTGTGAGATGAGTGAAGGAATCCTCATGATCCAAACCGGTGAAAGGATTTTGGTTTAGAAGCGCAAGAATTCCGATCTTCATCTCATAGTGCCTCCCATTGTGGGCATTGCGCGTAAACTGAGCTATGTGCCTCAGACTGTTAGTACATGGCGTTGAAGCAGGAGGTGGTGGTGGTGGTGCTGCCATGTTTGGCGTAAACTGTGGTGTTGGTGTAGAAATAGAACTTTCTCATCTCTCTCTTCTTTCCTTGGCAAGTTGCCTTCTCCGTCTAGTTTTTCTATTCAACTTACGCGAAGTTTTCTCAATCTCAGGATCAAAAAGAAATTGATCTGCGGGTAACTTTCCTCGCATAAACAAGGTCTGCAAAACTTAACCAAACAAATTAAGAAGCTCAAGAAAAAGTAACTGAGATAAGCAAAGTTTAAAACATATCAATTATTGCAATGCTTTAAATATCAAACAGCAATCCCCGGCAACGGCGCCATTTTGTTGAAAGAGTATTAGTGTGGGTTTTTGTTATCGTATCTGCAGGGATTGTGTGATATTACCGGCGTTCTACAATTGGAATCATTTTCAGCATAAAACATATAAAGTGGTTGGTTTGATTTCGTATCGCAACGATCGCATAAAAATTATAATCAATGGTAAAGAGTTTCGGTTTTAATCGATTGGTAAAAACAAGTCAAGATTAGGGTTCAATAATCCATTTCATACATATTTTCTTAACAAAGCATGTGAACTTATTAACAACAAATATACTCACATATCCTCTAAATATGTTTCATCTCTAAAACAAATTGTGATTTTTATCATATTGATCCTTAGATGATGTCTCAACCTAACTATCAATATAATAACATTAAAAGCTTGATATTAGTGAATATCAACTCACAAAATTATCTCTAGACGTTGTTTATTGAAAGATGAAAAAGCTAGTTCGATGGTTGAAACATATTTCTCAATAATGATCCAACACAAATATATAATAAAAACAAGGTTTTTCACCATATATTCATCATCAACTTGTTCACATACACATATCAAGAGAAAAACATACAAAAATAAAGATTATTGTAAGTTCCTAGATTGGCCGGAATTTTGGTAAAACAACAAGGTGTTCAATGTTGATGTCATGGTGTTGCAACATTGAGTCTTAGTACTGGGCTGTACTAAGTTGTGAAGGTTAACAGTGTCTGATGAGTCTTAGTACTGGGCTGTACTAAGTTGTGAAGGCTAACAATGTTTGATGTCATGGGCTTGATGTCACAACATTGTGCTTAACACTGGGTTGTGTTAAGTTGTTTAAGTGGATGTCTGATGTCACATGGCGATGTTGTAACATCAGATCTGTAGAATCAATAACATCAGGTGCAGATGTTGTTAGGATCGCGTGATAGCTAGAATTGTGGAGAGTGGTTGACTCATTGGATGATAATATCTTGGGATAGATATTTTCTGTTACATGGGAGATTTGATTGCAGGTCTGTTGGAGAATTAAAAGGTTGAAGATTTAAAAAGATTTTGGGGATAAAATCTGTTTTGAAGATTCAGTTTTAATTAACAAATCTGATCAAATATTGTGACAAGTCCAAGCCCAATTCAAGGAGCTATATAAAGCGCACAAGACCAAAGGAAAAGGTACAGAAATACGGGGAGAAGATCAAGAGCAGAGGCTGAGTGTCTTGTACAAGGTGTATAACCAGAATTCTAGGGTGAATTACTGTGTCGTATTCTGTCCTCTCTAAAGCTGTGAAGCAAAGAGAGTTGTATTACTTGATCAAAGCTGTGAAGCAGAATCAAGGGTTCTCAAAGAGGTTGTTCTTTGAGTGGTTTTAGGGATTGAGTAGTGTTCTCATATCTAAGTGGTTTCTTAGGTAGAAAGTCACTAGTAGGAATTAAGATTAGGAGATTGTCAACTGGGTTGTTGAGTCTGTAATTTAATTCTACAAGTAGTGAAATTCATCCCTGGCTTGGTAGCCCCCAGACGTAGGTAGTTAGACCGAACTGGGTGAACAAATCATTGTGTTGATTTATTTACTGTTATTGCTGTCCATTGTGTAGAGTGTGTTGTTGTGACATCGCACCTTAACATCACACGTCTGGTACCAGAATTTCAATTGGTATCAGAGCAGGCATCCTGTCTGGCTCTGGGTGAGATCTGGGGAAGATACTTTCTGGTGTGAAGATGGACAAAGAGGTTGGAGGATTTGTCAACAGACCCCCTATATTGGATGGCTCAAACTATGAGTATTGGAAGCCTAGAATGACTACTTTCTTAAAGTCATTGGACAGCAGAGCTTGGAAGGTTGTCATTAAAGAATGGAAAGCTCCTGTGGTGTTTGAAAAAGATGATGCTGGAAAAGATAAAGAGGGCACCTCAAAGCTGAAGCCGGAAGAAGAATGGACCAAGGAAGAAGATGAGCTTGCCCTTGGAAATTCCAAAGCTTTAAATGCAATCTTCAATGGAGTGGATAAGAATATTTTCAGGTTAATTAATACCTGTGAGGTTGCTAAGAAAGCATGGGATATTTTAAAGGCCACTCATAAAGGAACATCTAGAGTTAAGATGTCAAGACTCCAGCTTCTAACATCGAAGTTTGAGAGTCTGAAGATGAAGGAAGAGGAGACTATCCATGACTTCCATATGAGTGTGCTTGAGCTGGCTAATGCATCCAGTGCCCTTGGAGAAAAGATGTCAGAAGAAAAGCTTGTAAGGAAAATCCTGAGGTCTCTTCCTAAGAAGTACAAGATGAAGGTAACTGCCATTGAAGAATCACAAGACATCAGCAAGATGAGGGTTGATGAGCTCATTGGATCTCTTCAAACTTTTGAGCTTGGTTTGAATGAGGAAGAACCTGAAAAGAAGCCCAAAAGTATAGCCTTGGTTTCCACTCCTGCAGAAGTTAAGAAAGTTACAGATGATGAGTCTCAGGAGGATCTGTCTCAAGCCATAGTTATGTTGGGAAGACAGTTCAACAAAGTGTTCAAGAGGATGAACAATAACTCCAGGCCTAATGTCAGGAACATCTCTTCTGACAACAGCAAGGCAAAAGAGAAGGATGAAGAGAAGACTGCCCAAGATAAAGGAGTTCAGTGCTTTGAATGTGAAGGGTATGGACATGTCAAGAAAGAGTGTCCCATATTCTTGAAGAAGCAGAAGAAGGGTATGACAGTTTCCTGGTCTGACTCTGATAGTGAAAGTGAAATTGAGTCAGCAAAGCATGTTACAGCTTTGACAGGAATTATTGAACCTAATGATGATAGTGATGGAGAAGTCACTTATGATGAGCTAGCTTCAACCTACAAAGAGTTGTGCTTAAAAAGTGTTGAACTATGTCAGGAGAGGAATCAACAGAAGAAACAGATTGCTCAGCTAGAGAATGACAAAGCTGAATTGGAAAAAGAAGTCTTATGTGTCAAAGCTCATCTTAATCATATGACTAAATCTGTTAGAATGTTGAACAGTGGGACAGCCACTCTTGACAAGATACTACAGTCAGAAAAAGCTGCTGGAGACAAAGCTGGGATAGGTTATATGGCTGAGGATAAGGGAACTTCAGAAGCAAGCACTTCAGGTTCAAAGAAGGAAGTGTCACAACCTTTGTCCCAACATCAGCCAAAGAAGCAGGATCCTACACCTAAGAAAGATGATGTTTCACAACCTAAGAAGATTGAGAAGAAGACTGGTCCTAATCAGAAGAGAAAGCAGCCACAAGGAGCTAGTCAGTATATGCCCCCACAACACCACAAGAGCATGCAAGCTGCTCATTTCAAACAGCACATGTCTTATCAGGTGTCTCAACATCAGGGGTATGGTTACACCAATGCTGTTCCTCATATCTATGGAAGAAGAAAGCCACACCATCATGGGAGACAATCTAGGAAACAGTATTCTCAGCCTCCTTATGGAAGAAGATACCAGCATAATAGAAGGCAGGCCAGTTATGGTAGGAGGAGACCACATTATGGATGGCAGCCTAAGAAATCTCATCATGGCAGAAGATTCAGAGATGAAAGGGTGAGATGCTATTATTGTGGTAGGTTTGGACATATGCAGTACTCGTGCTACAAGCTGCATGGATACCCTCAGCCTCAAAATAGATGGAGAGAGTACAGGCCCAAAGTAGTAAAACAATGGGTTCCTAAAGCTCAGGTCACATGTCTATTGGCTCACACATCAGATGGACATTTTGCTATGGATGCATGGTACTTTGACAGTGGATGTTCAAAGCACATGACTGGATCCAAGAAGCATTTGGTAGAGTTCAATCCTTGCCATGCAAATGATGTTATTTTTGGCAATGGTGAAAAAGGAGTAGTAGAAGGAGTTGGAAGAGTGAAGAATCATGATGGTCTTACTCTTGATAATGTGCTCCTTGTTCAAGGGTTGAGTGCTAATTTAATTAGCATAAGTCAACTTTGTGATGAAGGCTACAAGGTAAGCTACACCAAAGATGAATGTGTGGTAGCTGATGAGCAGAATGAGGTAGTGATGAAGGGAGTAAGATCCAAAGATAATTGCTATCAGTGGATACCTCAAGAGGACAGCTTATCTAGTGATGTTAAGGTTAATGTTGTAACATCAGATGGTGACATCAAGTGTGAAAGTATGGTGAAAAGTCAATCTGGGTTAATGACTTATGGTGCTGTTACTCCTAAGTTGGATGATGTGTTAAAAGCCAACTTGAGTAGTCAGTTATATGAGCAAGATGAAGGAGTCAACAATGCTGATGGAAGGATCAAAAGCTGTGACCTTAAGAAGTGTTGGGAGCTGAATACTTGCAAGGCCAAGAAAGATGACAACCTGACTAATGACTCCTATAGTTCAGAAGAAAAAGTTTACAAGTTGACAACCCTTAGGTTGGAAGATGCAGAGTTAGAAGTGATGATGAACTAATTGCAAAAGTGGTTCCTGGGGTTGCTAAACGACTGAAATCAAGGAAGGGGAAAGATATTGAGTCACCTCCAAAGATGAGAACTGATGAGCAGAAGATCTATGTGGATGGTACTACAAAATCCAGGAGTAAAGTGTTCATCTCTTCCAGAAATAGGAAGATCAGAGATAAGTCCGATGATAATGTCCAGGATATCTCTCAAATGAAGGAAGTCGTTGTTGTTAGAACTTCTGAGAAAATTCAAAAGGCCATACTGGATAACATTCCTGTGCTTTTCATAAAATGGTGGAAGTATGTTCTGGAAAAAGAATTTGGTATAGATACTCTGGATATGGTTGAGCTTGCTAGGATATGGTTCAGAGAGGGTGTCGGAACTTATGGTATTCAGGTGTGTATAAATAAGTTGCTCTGACTGTGTTTTATTGGGAGCTTCTTGAAGGACTTCATTGTGCAATGAGTCCTTTGAATGGTGATGAGAAGCTGATGTCCCAAAAGATGTTATAGCATCATGTTTGCTGGTGGTTAGATCTGGAAGATGATTAAGATTGGACATGTGGAGTTGAATGCTCTAGCATTTTGGTCAGAAGAAGTGGAGATTATGGTCATGTGTTTAAGCATGACTACTGTCTTTGAAGACATCACCAGTTTCAACAACTACTGGTGGACGAAGTGTGATCTCTTGAAGAGACTGGATCTCAGTAAAGCTTATAAGTAAGCTGAGAATTTGTGGAGTTTGTGACACAGTGTTGAGTTTGGATTATTTTGCTGATAGTAAATCCAGTAGTGGAGCATATGTAATACCCTGGTGTCAAGAGTGTCAAGAGTATCCTTAGTAAAGGATGTCTTTGTTCTGGATCTGAAGCTTAGTGCTTACATTATATCTAAGGAGCATCTACATAGTCATACGGGAGAATGATGAAGTAGAAGGTTTGCCTTGGATGGTGAAGATGAATTGTATGATAGCCTTTGGAGAAAGGGACAGTGGTACCAAAATGCATGTACTCAGAAAATGTGCTCAAATGTTCATCTCCATCTAGAGCATTTGTTAATCATGACAGGGGGAGTACTTGTCTATGGATTTTGCAGCAAAGGGTGTCATAGGACTTACATGTTAAGGTTTGTCCAATTGTGGCTAAAAAGGGGGAGAAGTAGCCAAAGAAAGAAAGCCAAAAGTGCAAATCAAAAGGGTTATTGTCAAAGGAATTTGGTTGCTATGCTGGCCTTTGTATTAAGGGGGAGTTTAGACTGAGCTGCTAGTGAAGATAGCATAGCATTTGAAGAGTGCAGCCAAGCAGACATCAAGTGCACATTGTGAGCTACTGAACAGCTGTGATGCTGGTTCATATTTTTGAGGGGAGCACCAATTGGCTGTTGTCAATAATGAAGATGGTGCTGCAGCAGATCAAGTGATGAAGATTGTCAAACTGCTGCTGATGAAGATTTCAAATTACTGAAGATTTTCCGCTGCTGAAGTCTCTGAGGGTTCAGAGGGTGTTTTAGCCAAAATTAGCCAAAGGGGGAGATTGTAAGTTCCTAGATTGGCTGAAATTTTGGTAAAACAACAAGGTGTTCAATGCTGATGTCATGGTGTTGCAACATTGAGTCTTAGTACTGGGTTGTACTAAGTTGTGAAGGTTAACAGTGTTTGATGAGTCTTAGTACTGGGCTGTACTAAGTTGTGAAGGCTAACAATGTTTGATGTCATGGGCTTGATGTCACAACATTGTGCTTAACACTGGGCTGTGTTAAGTTGTTTAAGTGGATGTCTGATGTCACATGGCGATGTTGTAACATCAGATCTGCAGAATCAATAACATCAGGTACAGATGTTGTTAGGGTCGCGTGATAGCTGGAATTGTGGAGAGTGGTTGACTCATTGGATGAGAATATCTTGGGATAGATATTTTCTGTTACATGGGAGATTTGATTGCAGGTCTGTTGGAGAATTAAAAGGTTAAAGATTTAAAAAGATTTTGGGGATAAAATCTGTTTTGAAGATTTAGTTTTAATTAACAAATCTGATCAAATATTGTGACAAGTCCAAGCCCAATTCAAGGAGCTATATAAAGCGCACAAGACCAAAGGAAAAGGTACAGAAATACGGGGAGAAGATCAAGAGCAGAGGCTGAGTGTCTTGTACAAGGTGTATAACCAGAATTCTAGGGTGAATTGCTGTGTCGTATTTTGTCCTCTCTAAAGCTGTGAAGCAAAGAGAGTTGTAGTACTTGATCAAAGCTGTGAAGCAGAATCAAGGGTTCTCAAAGAGGTTGTTCTTTGAGTGGTTTTAGGGATTGAGTAATGTTCTCATATCTAAGTGGTTTCTTAGGTAGAAAGTCACTAGTAGGAATTAAGATTAGGAGATTGTCAACTGGGTTGTTGAGTCTGTAATTTAATTCTACAAGTAGTGAAATTCATCCCTGGCTTGGTAGCCCCCAGACATAGGTAGTTAGACCGAACTGGGTGAACAAATCATTGTGTTGATTTATTTACTGTTATTGCTGTCCATTGTGCAGAGTGTGTTATTGTGACATCGCACCTTAACATCACACGTCTGGTACCAGAATTTCAATTATCTACCTCTAATCTTGACACAAGGAAGGGTTTAGCTACCCATAACCATGGTAGCTTGCTTCACAAGTTTCGGGAGGAGATGAAAAAGCATCCACGTCGAATAATCGAACTCGGATGCGAATCCAGCTTCTCTAGGTAAAATATCACTCTTGGATGATGAAAACTCATTATATTAGGTTTTGGTGTGTAAAAAGGGGTTATGATCCCAAAAAATGACCAAAAGTGCTTAAATATAACATTCAGGATCTGTCATGTTCGCACTGGGAACAATTTATTCGCCTAGCGAACATTAAAATAGGCACCTGATGTGCCTTTGCATAGTTAAACCGCCTCTAAGATAACTCAAAAGTTTGCAGTGAAAAGGATTATTCGCCTAGCGAACCCTTCGCCTACAAGTTCGCACAGCGAACTTAGGCCCCTCTAGCTACTGGCTCATGTCTGGGATACTTCGCTAGACCTTTACTGAAGCGTTGCCACAACGAACCTTCGCTGGCTTGTTCGCCCAGCGAACTTATATGCCTTTTGCTACTGTCTCTAATCTGGGTGCCTTCGCTGGTTCTTCGCCAGTTGTTCGCACAGCAAACATTCGCTAGCTAGTTCGTCTAGCGAACTTACTGAGATTATTCTCTTCCTTTGGCACCTTTACTCACTTTCTTTGTGTCTCACTCTTTGATGACTTAATGCCTACTTTCTACACAATAACACACAAATTAAAGGTACCAAAGGTATTTTCACACTATTAAAGAATGGCAAACTTCGAAGTATAAATTTCAAGAAATCAAACATAAAAGAGTTGAAAAATGCCAATTATAAATGAGAAATTTAAGGTATGATTGACATCTAGCAGGCGTCGACCACGCCTACTTCTCCCCGAGACTGCAAGCTACCCTTAAGTCATCACTCCCATGCTCGGGAGCAACGACTTGGGGGCTCCTGTTCCAGATTGGCCCAATGGCTAGGCATGGCCCAATCCACTTCTGCTCCCAGAACGACCTAATTGCCTAAGTCTTGCCAGTTAAGGGCAAAGGGAAGCATTTTACCTTTCTGCCCCTCAGCTAGGGAAGGCTGGCTGGTTAACCTCCAGGATCAGCTACCCCTCCTCAGCATTCTTGTCTGTCTCGCACGGTTCCACCATCTAGAAACAGTCACGACGCTTGTGCTCACGACCAAGCTTTTTCCCGCGGCAACGGCTAGTTTCGAGCACCTCTACCCGTCCCAACGGCTAGTTTCTGGCAGTTACCTATTCTTTGGGAGCGAATATCCCGCCCCGAAAATAGGGACCAATGGCCAAGCGCTGAGGGCATTGTAAAAACTCTCTCATTTGAGAGGGTCAGGTATTCTAAATCACCCTAAGACACATATACTTTGTACTTGCCTTCTTTTCTCCCGATCCTTATTTTAGCATCGGAGTGCCTTGCAGGTATAACCCTTTCCTCATCTTTCAAACCCAGCATCGCAGACGTAGTCTCTGGCCCACTTCAGGTTCTGATCAGTCGGTAAGATCAGTTAATATTGTAGAACACAAAGGCATAAATAAGTGATCTCAAAATATAGGAAATACACACCATACATAAACCAAAAGATGTCTCAAAATTACATATAGCCAAAACACATATAAATTTGTCTCATAATACAACAAATACACACCAAAACATAAACCATAATGGTGTAAAGTATTACTTATGTCTAATAATACATTAAAGACATAACAAACATTATCCAAAAGGCATCAAAATACACGCTGACAAGATGCTTATGGACCCTTGTCCACATCTATAGGTTGTAAAGGATTATTTCCTTCTCCCTCCAGGTTTTTGCATATAAGGACCCTTGTTTTGTCACTTCTCCTCAACTCTAATTTTCTTACAACTTGTGGTTTGGTTGTCTTTTTCTTTTTCTTCTCTAAAATATAAAGTATTAGAGGTGCAATACATGAATAGAATAAGACTAAATAATTAGGAAGTGGTAGAATATACTCAACTATTTTAAGAACTTTTGGAGTATTAGACACAGATGCAGCAGACACATTGTCAGATGATGGAACAGATGCACTCAAAATATAGTCAGGTATATCTTCAGTTTGTGAAGTTGCAATAGGTTCAGATGATGTAGCAGGTGCAATATTACTTGGTTGACTTTGTGCAGATGATGCAACAGGCTTAGTAACAACAAGATTTGGTTGTGTTTGAGTTGCCCCAAATGCAGCTTTGCAGCAAGCATTTCAAACTCAGGGTCAACTTCAATTTTAGTTTCATTTGGTTGTGATTGTTCTTGTCCTGGTGCAGTTTGAGTTTCATTAGTTTGAGTCTGACTTTGTTCTTGACCTGGTGCAATTTGAGTTTAACTATGCCTTTGTCCTTTTCCTTGTCATGGTGCAGTTTTCTTTGGCTTTCTCTCGACAAACAAATCATAGTCAAGTAATTGACATTATCAATGACAATAGTAATATATGCAAAGTTATAGCAAGTTCAATACCTTTCGTTTTTAAGCTTTAGGGTCAACCACTTGACCGGTATAACTTCTTGCATTGTGATGTACACCACATCTAGTGCAACAATAATTGGTTTGTGTTGTTACTTTATTAGGGTCCTCATCAGGTTCCCTCCTCCTTAACTTCTTTGGTTTGCTAGGTCCTCTTTTATATGCTGGAGGCAACATCTCTTCCACGTCAACCTCTAGCCATATGTCTTAGCCATTAATAGGACTTAGACTATAACTATAGTGTTTCTCATAGGTTTCCTTGGAATAATAGTCATCAACATAATCTTTTGGGCATTGGTTCCTAAAACCTAAAGCAGCTACTGCATGTCTACAAAGAATGCCCACTAGTTCCCAAAAATTATATGTGCATGTTTTCTTTGAAGTATCCACAATGAAAATATTCCTGGTATGTGTATATTCCACTTGGAAGTGGCAGAGCTATTATTTATTACCCTACCACACGTGTGTGTTCCATTCCATTTCTTCATTCTATACGAGTGCTTATTCCCAACTTTAATTACAAGTGCTAAAAACCTATATTTGCCTTTGCAAATTACCCTTACTCTAACTTTGTCATTTTCCCCATACTTTATCTGTCTACCATTTAATACCGACCATTCAGTTATTGCCTCCTTAAATTCTTCAAGTGATACAAACTCCAATCCCACGTTGAACTTGTAATTGTTGTCCAACTTCTGCATCTTAAACCTTGGATATTTTGGTTCCTTTTCTCTATCACAAGCATCAGGGTCACTACAACCAAGCTTGTCACTAACATAGTTGATGTCCATCTCATTAACCACACCACTAGCTGACCCTACATTATCAACACTAATTGGTACTTTCTTTGGAGTATGCTTGTGCTTCCTTGCTGCGACTTTTATCCTACCTCTTTTACCATTTTATTCATCTTGATTTTCAACACCATCAAAATAATCATCCAACCCAAAAGCCCTCTCATCCTCACTATCATCAAATGATAAACCATCAGCTTCAAAGTCACTATCGTCACCGTCCTCACTATCCTCATTTACTTCAACATTCTCAATACCACCAACATTATATACTTCAACATTCTCAACACCACCAACATCAGTACCTACTTCATCTTGTTCCACACCACCAACATTATCTGCTTCAACATTTTCAACAACACCAACATCAGTACCTACTGCATCTTATTCCACACCACCAACATTATCCACTTCAACATTCTCAACACCACCAACATTATCTACTTCAACATTCTCAACACCGCCAACATCAGTACCTAATTCATCTTGTTCCGCACCACCAACATTATCCACTTCAACATTCTTAACACCATCAAAATCATCTTCTTAAAAATCACCTACATCAGCTTCTTTTGCATTGTGTTTACCTTTATGCTCTACATATGTATGCAGTGTGCATTTCATTTCCATGGCATATTGATATACATTATAAGCATATGTGTCACTAACCATTCTACTATACCTATCAGCATCATTGTTATACCACCATAACCAATATCCGGCCTGCTCAAGCTCAGTTAACTCTTTCACGATACTTATTGTATCAAATAAGGTCCACTTATCTGAATCTATTTCTAATGCATGCTCGTTTCCCCTGTGTAATATACTAGACAGTCCCTATCAAATCTACCCTCGTAATGAACAATTAAAGAGAGCTCCATGAGATGCAAGCTTCAAGAAGACACAATAAGTGAATATTCATACCTTCGTTTTGAAATCTATTGCATGCGATACCTGTTAGATGGTCTTGATATCATTATTTTGTCATTTTCGTACCTTCCTTCGTCTTCCTCCCTCACACAGCAGCTTCAATGGAGTGTTTCTATTTTTTTATTAAAAACCCTAATTTACAGGGACTAAATACAAAACATAAATTATGCACACTATTAGATTTTTGGTGGGAAATTTATAAATTTTCACGTAGGTATGTAATTAAATGAAAAACACACATAAGCCAATTCCATGTCTGCACTGTTTGCACAATCATCTTTTTTTTAATAGAAAGCTAACGTCAGAGACTAAAGGCAACACAAAAATGAGTTATAAGGACTCAGACCAAAAAAAAAGATACAAAGACTAAATTCAAAAACTCGTTAACTTACAGAGACCAAATGACTATTTAAGCCTTTAAATCTAATGGTTTGTTTAATGAATCTCTCTTTTTTTTAAAAGTAAAATAACAAAATATTATTATTTACAACACTCCTTTCTTAAAATGGTGAATGAAGTTGGTTGAATCATTTTGTTAATAAACTCTGTGTTACTTGCAGCTACTGTCCAAAACCTATAAAGAGGATAAATTATCAATCCACAATATAACTTTTATTTGATAAAATGTCGATCGATCTCAATTTGTTTTGTCATGTTGTGCTAAATAGGATTATGTACAATACTGATAGCCAGTTTATTGTCATAAAACAACTACATAGGGCATTCACGTTGTATTAACAAATGTTTTAACACTTGTTTTATCCATAATGGTTCATAAATTCTTAGTGTCGTAACTTTGAATTATGCTTCACTGCGTGATCAAGCAATTACATTTTGCTCCGTACTCCTATAAGCAACAAGGTTTTGACACAAAAAGATACAATAGTTTGAAATAGATCTTGTATCAATCACTAAACCTACATAACCAACATCAGTGTAAGCCACCATTGTTATACATCCATCTCTTTTTAATTGGAGTTTTCTTTTTGTAGTGGCTTTGCGATATTATAGAACACAGTTTATAGTCTACAAGTATCTCACCCTCAGATCATGTATTGATTAGCTCACACCATTGATTGGATATGCTAAATTTAGTCTAGTGTTTTTTGAGTAAATTAAAATTTCCATTAACCTCTGAACTTGACATTATCAACTTTGGGATTTTCCTTCTCAAAGTCCATCTTACGAAGTTTCTTAATGGGAACACTTTAGGTTTGTATTCAACATTTCCTGTTTTCTCAAGAAGTACTTAAGTTCTCTAAAATCTTTAATCTCAAACTCTGTTGAGCAATTATTTTTAAGTAATTCTCTCTCAGGCAAATCATTTCCTATAGTAATAATAATATCGTCAAGATGAACAAGAAATACACTTTGTTTTCCTTCATATGTAAGTTAAAAAACACAAAGTATGATCTCTTTCTCTTTGCTTATAGATCAAGCACAACTTTTCCTTTGTGTCAATATTGAATTTAAGGAAGTCAGGGTGAAGTATCTCCACACTGTGATAGAGCCAACGCTAACTAATAATACACAAGAAGGGGGTTGAATTGTGTATGTCAAAATATCGGAACTCTTTTCACTAATTGATTCTGAACCATCAGATTCTGAATCACATTCAGAGTCTGATGTCAGAGTGAGGACATGAGTGAAAAGGTTACTTTTTTTTAGTATTGTTTCAGAACTTAAGGTTTCACGCTCAGATTCTGATCCAAGTAAGAGTCTGAATCAAATTATAGTCTGACTTCAGAGTATGCTTGCACAGCGGAATATAAATGCAGAAGTAAATAAAGAGATACACAATATATCCTGGTTCCTCTCAATTAAGAGTAGTCCAGTCCCCTTGCAGCACGAGAGCTTTTAATTATAATCAAACTGATTAAAATTGCTTAAGCCAACAACTCAAGATTTTGGCTCAATCCCACAATAAGAGACTTCTGCTCATGCCCGCAAGTAGGGGTGTTCAAATCCAAACCAATCCAAATAAAAACTGCAAACCGATCCAAAAAATCGAAAACCGCAAAAAACCAAAAATTATTGGATGTGTTTGGATGTCATTTTATAAAAACCGATCGGTTCGGATCGGATTTCAGATTAATTTTTCAAAACCGATCCAAACCAAACCGAACCGCATGTATATATTTTTATACTTATTAATTTTTTATTAGTATAATACCTTGTGTTAATTTATTATTAGTTGATACTTTTTTTATAAAATACTATTTATTAGTTTGATTTAATTTATTAACTTTTATTATTTCATTTGTTTCAATCATAACTGATCATTATCATTTTGTAGTATTAACTTTTAATAAACTATATGTTATATATTATATCAAATTTATTATTTATTAGTGTTTTTACAATATTAATAAAACTATAATTTGTAATTTGAATATCCAAAAAACCGATCCAAATCAAACTGCAAGAAATTGGATCGGATTGGATCGGATTTTTTTAACCAATCATCCAAAACCGAACCAAACCGCAAGTAAATATATCTTTGGATCAGATGACATTTTGCTACAAAACCGATCCAAACTGAACCGCGGACACCCCTACCCGCAAGCATGAGACTTTCTTGCCCAAACCCTCATTCAAGAATTCCTGCTCAATCACCCGTTCAGGATTTCCTGCTCAAACCCTCAAGCATGAGAGTTCCTGCTCAATCACACTGATCGAAACTTCCTTGCCGAAACATCCATTAAAGACTTTTGCTCTTCCCACAAACAAGAGACTTTAAGTACTCAATCACATAGAAAGAGACTTTACTCTGAGCACAAAGGCTAGAGTCTTCAGATTCTCTTAATAGAGACATCTGGTATAAACTTTGTGTTCATATAAGTGCTTCTTGGATAACCAAATACACAAAGATTTTACACTCTTTAGCAGATTTGAGTTGATTTCTCCCGAGTGTAGAAGAAGAAAGATTTCATTATTCTTCTCTCCTTGCACTAATTTTCATCTTGTTGTGCCTTCCTATTGTGATGAGCATGTTCACATATTCTATCTTCAGAATGTATGTGAATCATGTTTCACTCTACTCTAACATACTTAACCCTTATGGTTAGATAATCTTTTAAAATGTGTTTCTCTCAACTCATTTTAGTGAACACAGTCATAAAATCTTCAACTCACATTCTATCTCTTGAAAGGTAGAGGTTCAGCTCAGAGAGATGTTCCAAGAAGCTTTCTTCTACTTCTTGTCAATGTTTGAATGCTTTCAATCTTCATTTATAAATAGATACTAAGAATAGATACGTTGAAGATTGAAACAACCATGTTACAAATAGGCGTTGAAAGCTACCATGGTACAAGTAGTCGTTGAAGGTATTTAGCTAATGGACAATAGAGTGAGCTAAAACTCGGCTAACATAAAGACGTTGAGAATAGCAGAACAGTTAGAGAGAAAATCGTGACAATGTTACTTTCATCAGATTTTACATAAAGCAGTGTACCGTTGTCACAGGATCTTCCTTGGATAACTTCTGACTTGATCCTTCTTATAGATGTTTATTGATGCTTGCTTAGAGTCTTGTTATCCTTATACTTTGCTTTCTGATTCAGAGGTGTTTTATATAGTTAGTTAAAGAATGATCAGAAGCTAAAGTATGTCTTTAGAACCTGGTTGGAATGAGATTTCAAAATCTTGAGTTCACACGTTCTGAGTCTTACCTTCATCAGAGTCTTGATCATAACTAGTCTGGATAAGCACTTGCAGAGTTTTAGACTTGATATAGACAAGTTTCTTTGAAGCAGTGCCTTCAGAATTGCTGATGCACCTTGTTCAGAAGATGCATAGTCATTCCTTATCACAGAGTCTGCTTTCTTCAAAAGGTTCCATTCTTTAGAGCTGAGCTGATCTTTGTATTTTCAATTGAGTTTGGGTTCAGCATCTGAAAGACTTGAGTCAGACTTCTTCCGAGTCTGAAAGCTTGGTTCTGATCCTTTAGATTCAAAACAACTTTATTCACTTTAATGGTTCTTCTGAGTGATTAACTTGATTCAAATCAAGGTTAATGTCTTTTGATCCTGCACACTCGAATAACCATTAGTAAACCCTATTGTTCTTTATTTACTTTGTTATCATCAAAACCTTTTAAGAGATTGAACAAATCTTGTTCTAACACCTGAAAATGATGAGTGCATTCACTTGAAGGATGCAATAAAAAGACTTGATAAAGAAGGAAAGACTTGGTAGATACACCAAGGAAGATGCACAAATGGGAGTCCCGTGCACCCTTGCCAATGTCCATGAAGATATATCCGGATAACACCTTGCAGGAAAGGTCTTGGCTAAGAAAGTCCTCAGAGGAGGATATTACTGGTCTTCAATGGTCCAGGACGCCGAAGAATATGTGATGGAGTGTGGAAGGTGCCAAAAGCACGATGACATAAGTCTTGAACAGATGTTCGATCTTGTTGACTTCAGTATAAATGATAATTCTCTTTCTTTTGGGGACATGTGATTATTTCTTCTAACTGGGTGCAAATGATCATTTAAGTCAATCTTGTTAACTTTGGTGCGGATAATTATTTATTGCTTTCTAGTGTAGATGGTCATTTTGTCTCCTCTAAGGGAAGGTAAGCATTTTTCGTCTGGGTATAGATGATTATTTAGACTTGAGATCTAGACAGTCAAACTTGTTGACTATGGTATATATGATTATTTCTCTTGCAAACAATCTCGTCTTTATTTTCTGTAGGTGATTACAAATATACTACACATGGAAACAAACATATTATATTATCAATTGTTCCTAGTTATATTATTATCATCAAAACTCTGCTAATATAGGTTTTAATTCTTCAAACATATTTGGTTCAATAAAGTTATCAATGAGGACTATTAAAGAATTACCTTGGCCAACCACTCAAATTATGAGGTCAGTCCGTGTCTATTTAGATTTTTCTTTAAAATCCAAATGCCAAACAAGTGAACAAGATCCAAATTTGTTGACTAGAATGAAATATTGCAGTATTGATGAAAGTTGGGGTTGAAGAATTTGTCTTGTAAGCATGAATAAATATTCTAGTTCATCTTTTTGTGAATATATAAATTTCTCAACTCTTTTGCAATGCTTGTATTTATTACGAGTACCTAAACTCTTTATATTAGGATCATAGGTGATCCTCTTATATCTACTTGAATTATGTGAGACATGATTTTTCTCTTGTGCAATTAAAAGCCTTTATTTTGTTTTTCCTTATGTTTAATTGTTTTCATATTTTAGCCATTTAGGAGTTGAACTTAAGAAACAATTATATATTAACACTGTGTAATGTGACTCAACTTAGGATAAATATTTATTAAATGGCATTTTTAGAAATATTCACTCATGTTAATGTGATTTTAGAAATTATAGGTCATTAGTTCTTTTGATAACATTTGCTTACCTAATACATTAAGGATTTATGTTTGATAAAAGTGATTTTTCGCAATAAAATAGTCATAATCTATTTTGCTAATTTATCGTAGTCTTAGGGTGTGTTTGGATTGGCGGTGAACAGAATTGATTCTAGCAGAATTGAGTTTGGTAGAATTGATTTTAACAGAATTAAGTTTAGCAGAATTGATTTATGTTTGGATATATTTATGTAAAAGTGAGTTAGACAATAAATTTCAGTGTAAAAATCACCCAGAATCAATTCTGGAGGTAGAAGCTACAAATTCTAGCTTCAAGTAGAATCAATTCTACTTTTGATAAAAACAAACACCTCAAAATCACTCAGAATCAATTCTACACCTCTAGAATTGATTATGGGTCTTCCAAAAGCCAATCCAAATATGCTATTAGATCAATTGCATGACGAAAACCTTTATCACCAAGTATCAAACAAAAGAAGATTTGAAAGTCCTAAAAACTTTATGAACTTTTTATTCATAGTAAATTTTAATTCAATTTATTTTCTCATTTGCAAATCCTAGTTCTTTTATCACTTAAATAGAGGTGTTTATGGGTATGGGTGGATCCGCGAACCCAATCATTCAACCCAACTCAACTCTTATTTTATCCAATCTAATCATATATGGATCCAACCCGAACCAACTCATTCAAATTCATTGGTATTTAGTTCAAATAACGGATTTGGAGTTTTAACTCCACGAACCAGCAAAGCTAACTCATTGATATGTCACACTATTTTGATTTTATTTTATTTATAAATCATCTAGCATAATTCTTACGATGCATATTTTTTTTTAATATAATTATAGTTTTTATTAATCGTGAAAGTCTAAATCTAATTCAAATTTGAGAGATCAACTTTATTTATTCAAATAGAGATATATCTTACCTTTTAAATTATACTTTACACTATTTATATATTTTTTTAAACTTTATATGAATCGTAAAAGAGTTTTTAGACATTAATCAATAAATTTTATTCAAATTGAATATTAAAAGTTTATGATTTTTTTTTATGTTTTTGTAATATAGATATGTTAATTAATTTGATATAATTTATTTAGAGTTTGAAATTATATTTAGTTGATGTCCCACAAATCCAACTCATTGATAATTGGGTTGGTTTGATTCGGATTTAGTTTTAAAAATACGAGTTAAACACTCAACTCAACTTAAAAAATATTGATCGGGTCAAATATTAGATTTAATTAAATTAGACGCAGTTCAACCTAAGTGAACTTGTAATTGCTTAAATTTCATAGTTAATATCAATCATTTTTATAGGAACTTCAGATTACTTTGCGAATTTTGGTAGGATAGATCAGTGGGAGCTTGGAATATGCAACTTGATTCTTAGTAGGATAGGTTGGGCGAGCCAATTGAGAAACTTGCTGGGTATCCAGAAATCCCTTCTTCATTTAGGGATCATAGTCTTGTAGCTGAGCGTATGATATTTCATTTTAGTGAGGGTTGTATTATTTCTTCTCCTAGGATTTACGCCACATAGGAGGTCAAGTTGTCAAGAATCTTGGTCCAATTCTCTTTCATCAATTCTCATGTTATCAACATCTATAATTGTGAAACTCGTTGAGGTTAAAAACATCTTATTAATGTTAGAATTCAGCCACAACCTATGGTAATTTCTCTTCCAATCTTGTTCTCAAGATTGATAACAACCCACACAATTCGCAATGGCAATGAAGAAGATGAAGAACAGACAGCAAGAAAGAAACGAGAGAAGAGAAATATTTGGAGAGAAAAATGTTACCCACGAACTGTGGGATTTCTATTATTGATCACTTGCAAATCTACAACTGTGATTTTAACACAAGCACTGTGATTATCTTCACTACTTGTTATGATTCTGCATATTACAAAGTACAAGAGATACTTCCTATTTATAGACTTAGATTTACAAGGGCCCAAAACTATAAAAGCCCAAAATATCTATTTGAACTAAATCAAATCTAATCTAAATCATATCAAATCTTAAAAAACAAATATGTGTGAAACAACCGTTTCGACACACTAACATAAGCTTCGACACATCGACTTCGACACTTCGACACTTCCTTGCTTCGACACATCGACTTCGACACTTCGACACTTCCTTGCTTCGACACTTTGACACAAGGAATTACAACTTAACACACCACCTAATTCATTGTGTCTAAGCTGTCTACATTCATCATGGCTCTTAGTCTTCTGAAGGCTTCGACCTGCACTCCCTTCGTCATGATATCTGCAATCTGATTCTCAGTTCTGTAGTGTTCCAAATTCATCTTCCCTTCTGCTACCTGCTCTCGAAGATAATGGAACCTCATTTCGATGTGCTTGCTTCGACCGTGAGCTATTGGATTCTTCGCCAAGTTGATAGCTGACATGATGTCGATCTTCATGGTGATTGCACCATGACTCTTTCCTGTAATCTCTTCGACCAAGTTCACCATCCAAGTTGCTTGACATGCACAAAGAGAATCAGCTATATATTCTGCTTCGCATGATGACAATGTCACTACTGACTCCTTTCTCGAACTCCAAGCAACTGGTGCACCACCTAACATAAACAAATATCCAGCTGTGGATTTTCTATCCTCAGCATCACTACACCAACTAGAGTCGGTGTATCCCACTAACTTGCATTCTTTCCCTTCATCAGCTGCATGAAACAAAATGCCGTAGTCGAGAGTCCCTTTCAGATACCTAACTATCATCTTCGTCGCTGTAAGGTGTGATACATTTGGCTTCTGCATGAATCTATTTACCATACCCACACTGTATTCTAAGTCAGGCCTTGTGTGACAAAGTGTCGCTCCCAGGATTTTCATCCAGGTACAAACGCGAGAGTGGCGCGGAAAAACAGAGTCGCCAGTCGTGTAAATTTATCCCAAGAGAGGGAAAGGGAACACCACATAAACCTTAAGAAGAGGGAAAGGAATGGTCATCGCAACCATAGCCTGGGTTCGGGAGTCGGTTACGCGAGAGGAAGGTGCTAGCACCCCACGCGTCCATCGTACTCGATGGGATCCACGCTTGTTGTCTAATCTAAGGGTGAGTTATCCTATCATCTAGGGCTGTACTAAAACGGGAAGGGAAAGACAAAGACTGACTCGGTAGGACGTCGATGTCCGAGGCCTACGTACCCCCCTTGTGCAATGGGGAATTCAGAGTCAACGTAGTTCGGACCAAGTTCTTTTTGTGTTTTTTTTATGAGCGACGTCAAGTTCGCGTCCGGCAGTTAGGGTCGATGCCTGTTTGTGTCTCAGACGGAAAGTAACGTGTCCTTTTTGAAAATAGCCTTTAGTTTGACGATCCCGAAGGACAAAAAGGTTTGAGGTTGGTTTGTATCTTTTAGGACAGAAGTGGCTTAAGTTAGTTCCTAAGTTGCATTGCACCAAAGTCTAGGGCACAGGGGCAATACTTAACGCATCGTCCCAAGACAGGACGCTCGCTAAGCACTCTAGAAAGATGAGAGGAAGCCCCTCATTTCTCATTCCCCACGCTTAAGGCTCGTGCGCAATATAATTTATCCGTATTAAGTATTTTAAAGAAGTTTGAGATGAGAAGAAAGAAGACACAAGGGTAACTCTAAAGGGGGACTATGAGTCCTAAAGTTATCATGCATGGGGGACCTACGGTTAGTGAGGTTTGACGACAACCTAAATCCTAAAGAAAAGGAGATGAGAGAAGGAAAGAGTAGGGGTGACCAAGGATACTTATCCATACCCTTAAAGAAATTACCTCAATCCCTGCATAAAAGGTTAGTGAGAAACAGACACAAGTAAAAGAAGTGAGATAGATGGAACTCAAGTAAAGGCATACTATAGTGATAACAATCCAAACATGCATAAAGAAGTCAAATAAACAACCCCAAAGCAATGGCACAAGTGCCTCTTCACACAGATAATCAGACAAGGTCCAAAGATGCACATGGGAGAAAATCTCAAGTGAAAACAAATCAAACAATTAGAGAAATAACTCCTAAAATTCCCAAATTAAATACCAAGGTTTCTCAACCAGAGACAAACAACACATCAAATATTCCTGCAAAAATTCAAAGTGTTAGTCATTCAAATAAGCAGGCAAAGCTCAGGTGAGGAGTAGGGTTCAGTGTGCAAAAAAGAGGACCAGAATGCAATATGAAATAATAATTAAAAATGATAGAAAAATATTTTTATGCAATTTAATATGTCACCTAATGGGTGCAAAAATAATGGATTAAAAATATTTTATGGTTGCAGAGAAATAAAATAAAGAAATTTATGTATGCATGATATGAGTAATGCAAAAAGAAATTAACTAAATAATTAGTTTAGGTGACAAAAATAAAATAAAAATAAAAAATAAAATTTGTAAAAATTTTATAAAATAATAGAGATGATGCATGAATTTTATTGGGATTTTTTAATGCAATTATGTATTTCTAAATATTAAAAATGAAAATGTAATGAATTAATAAAAATAAAATGAAATAAATGGCATGGGGTGCGTTTAGTGAAGAAAATGCGTTGCAATTGAGACATGGGCTGAAGATGGGGGTGTGAATAGCAGCCCAACCCATCAGCGAAAAAAATAAAATAAAAAGGAACAATGGGCCTCAGTCAACGTGTTGACTGCTTACCTGCCTTTGGATCAATCCTGCGTCTCAAACGAGTCAAACCAAATAAAAAGTAAACAAGATAAAGGGCCTGGATTGTACACACACCATAGCAATGATATGCACGCACACACACGAATGGTCAGAGTACCATACACACACCATGTGTCAGGCACGTGGTATTTTAATTCGCTGGCAGGTTATTGACCGTATGATGAATCAGACGCGTGGAAATTGGTCAACCAAAAGAAAAAGTAAGCAAAATAACAAATGTGATTGGGGGAACATGGTAGTTACCGTGGGGGAATAAACATGGGATTACTAATTAAAATTCAGAAGAAAAAAAATAAAAGAAAAAACACATGGCGCGCTATGGACCATTGGATCGTGAGAATGAAGGGTCCAGATTGTGTCTTCTCCGTCCAGCCAACCTCCTTCGCCGGAACCCTCACAGCCGCCGGAGCTAGGGTTCCGGCCACCGTCCTCCGCCACCTGCAACCTGAAACAACCCAGAAAATACCAACCCATACACCATTCCGTCCATAATTTCACGAGGATTATGAATATCCAATCAAAATTTGCAAACCATTAGTGTATAATAAAAAATGAATGAAATATCATTAGGGCATAAAACTTTAAACACACATAGCAAGCACTATACACGTCCAAACACCACAAAAATTACATCAGCATGATCAGTGACAATCACACAACAATATGCATACTTAAAAAATGAGTTTCACGATCATCAAAATCAACACTAACCTGAGATGGTTCCACACGTGTATTTGCTTTTGGCTGCAAATGGTGGTTGGGTTGCACTCTAGAGATCACCAGAAGAAGGTTTGTGGAAGAACTTTGAAGAAACTCCTTGTAAATTGAGAGATCCAATGGATTCAAGAATTAGGGTTCACTTTCTTTTCTCCTAAATATCACGTGTAAAGCCTCTCTAACCAGTGCATGGATAGGTTTAAATAGGCTAGGGTTTTCCTCTGATGATGAATTGGGCTTGGGCAATTCTTGGTTTAATGATCTTTTGAATAATTTTGGAAAATTGCATAATGTGAGTTACACCTCTCTCCATGCATGTATACTTAAGAATTCCATGATGGATCACTTGCATTTGAATTGCTAATTACACCCATATTGGCATTGGGCCTTGAGATGATTTGACTTATGAGTTTTTAATAATTTGGCATTTTGGCATAATGGAAAATAAGTGAATAATAACCCATGAAACCACTTGATTAGAAAGCCAAAAATGCTACTTAGGGATTGTTCTTGGATGTTGGAACATGTCTTAAAGCAATGGAATTAATCATAGGTCCATATGTCCCAAAATCTAAAAGTTGTGAAAATGAAACCCTAAAAACCACTTTGCCTTCTTTTGACCATAAATTGAGTTTCACAAATGATATGGAGACCCACTAGTACTTGTTGGAAAGAGGAGAAAAAGATATTCAACTTTAATGTTGGAGAAAAATTCATTTGAAGCTTTCTTGATGATGAAATGTCAAGTTGAATGCAGTGCAGGAATTTGCCCAAAAAGGAAACTTTCAAATTATAGGTCATTTCCAAATTTAGTAACTTTTGCACCAACTCCTGATTTTTGATGAATGGCATGAAACTTGACTTTTGATGACCATATGAGGATGTGAGACCTAGAAAACCTTGGAGAAAACCTCAAAATTCCACAGTTGACTTCTCCTCTCGCTGTTGACTTTTACCCCATTCACCTGATTTCCAATCTTCTGATCAATTGAACTTCTCCTGAACCAAACTGATGGACAACCTCCCATCCCTAGGTACTTAGGGACCCAAGGAATACCATGGAATCAAGTCTTGCCCAAAAAATCAGAAATAAACTGACTTTATAGCAAACTCTAGTTTTGGTACCCTCAGTCTAGGAGGAAATAACACAGTCTCCAAATCCAAATTCCTCTGAATATGATGTGTATCCTCTCCAACAAAGATAAGATATGCCATTTGGTGATGATAAAAACCCAAGGAGCTTGCCCATTGGAGCAATAAACCCAAGAATTTCAAAACCCTAATTCATGCACTGGTTAGGAGAGAGTGATCCACTTGAGCTCTTTTGCTTGACCCCTTTGAAGAATATCTTCTCCTCTTGAACATGCCTCAGGCACCTTGACCCCATGCAGAATACAATGCAACATAAGCCAGTTAGTACTAAAGTAAGGAGGGCAAATTTTGGGGTGCTACAGCTGCCCCTATTCAATCAACTTGGTCCTGAGGGTATAATAGCAACGGCTCTAGACATTCCAGGATACACGGGGATTGAATACTGAAAGAGCTCCGGAAAATTTGCCAACGGGGAGGATAACGAGAATGGAGCGTGCTGAAAAATAAGGAATATGACCTCACCCATATCCACAAGAAAAAGACGAATACGACCTCGATCGCACCCAAAAAACGAATACAACCTCAATTGTACCCACAAAGGAAGACTGACCTCAATCACTCTACCCACGAAGAGAAACACGAATACGACCTCGATCGCACCCACAAAACGAATACAACCTCAATTGTACCCACAAAGGGAAGACTGGCCTCAATCACTCTACCCACAAAGAAAAATACGAATACGACCTCAATCGCACCCACAAAACGAATACAACCTCAATTGTACCCACAAAAGGAAGACTGACCTCAATCACTCTACCCACAAAGAAAAATACGAATACGACCTCAATCGCACCCACAAAACGAATACAACCTCAATTGTACCCACAAAGGAAGACTGACCTCAATCACTCTACCCGCAAAGAAAAGACGAATACGACCTCAATCGCACCCACAAAACGAATACAACCTCAATTGTATCTGCAAAGGAAGACTGACCTCAATCACTCTACCCACAAAGAAAATACGAATACGACCTCAATCGCATCCACAAAACGAATACAACCTCAATTGCACCCGCAAAGGAAGACTGACCTCAATCATTCTACCCACGAAGAAAAACACGAATACGACCTCGATCGCACCCACAAAACGAATACAACCTCAATTGTACCCACAAAGGAAGACTGACCTCAATCACTCTACCCGCAAAGAAAAGACGAATACGACCTCAATCGCACCCACAAAACGAATACAACCTCAATTGTATCTGCAAAGGAAGACTGACCTCAATCACTCTACCCACAAAGAAAATACGAATACGACCTCAATCGCATCCACAAAACGAATACAACCTCAATTGCACCCGCAAAGGAAGACTGACCTCAATCATTCTACCCACGAAGAAAAACACGAATACGACCTCGATCGCACCCACAAAACGAATACAACCTCAATTGTACCCACAAAGGAAGACTGACCTTAATCACTCTACCCACAAAGAAAAACACGTATACGACCTCGATCGCACCCACAAAACGAATACAACCTCAATTGTACCCTCAAAGGAAGACTGGCCTCAATCACTCTACCCACAAAGAAAAATACGAATACGACCTCGATCGCACCCACAAAACGAATACAACCTCAATTGTACCCATAAAGGAAGACTGACCTCAATCACTCTACCCACAAAGAAAAATACGAATACGACCTTAATCGCACCCACAAAACGAATACAACCTCAATTGTATCTGCAAAGGAAGACTGACCTCAATCACTCTACCCACAAAGAAAAACACGAATACGACCTCAATCGCATCCACAAAACGAATACAACCTCAATTGTACCCACAAAAGGATAACCAACATAAAGTGGCGACTTCACTGGGGATAACAAAACTTCTGGTTCATACCACCCCTACTGAGAAAAGGATACTGGTAAACTGGATCTCACAAAAGAGAAAGGCCAAACAAAAGCAAACTTCTAACGGACTCAAGATCCACAGATAAGATGACTCTGCTGGGGAAAGGAGAAGTCTAAATAAAAGACTCTGCCGAGGAGCACAAACATGAGGAACGCATCCCTCCAAAATCTCCTGAGTTATGCCATCTCTGCTGGGAAAGAGAACTGGCAAGGAAAGCGTCAAACCTGGCTTATGCTTTGAATGCAAATGTTTGAATTTTGCCGTAATGTTCCACACGAAGTGGAAATGCTACGCGTTTGAGGATGTAATGCAAATGCTTATGATATGCAAAAGGGGTCCCTCCAGCGAAATAAATGCCGGAGAGGAAAGATTGATTTAGCTGGGGATGACAAAAATAAATTGCCCTCTGAATCTAGGAACTCTGCTGAGAAGTGTCATACTGATCGACTCCTCGGATCAACAACTTCTGCTGGGGATGAAATCACAAAAGAACTATCGGGGACCCCACATGTCTTTCACTGAAGGTAACATCCGAAACCTGAGATTTCTTCTCTGTTGGGGGAGTTGAGAATGAACTCCAATAACGGAACCAGAAGTCTGTTACTGAAAATTGCTAATATCCAATTGGCTCAGAACCTGCTGGGGAAAATAGTCCATGATACTAGCCTGCTTGGGGATGCTGCTGAACTTAGCCTGCTGATGGGGAGAATGACTTTACTCCTTTCTTGCTGGGGACTAGAATATGACATTGTCGGCGACAGCACGCTTCCTGACTGGATGGGGGAAGTGAGCACCATGATTCTGTGGGGAAATAACGTCTTGATCCGGAGAAAATACTTTCCAAGTCTTCTGCTGGGGAAAGTCTGCTCTGCCGAGGAACATTTGTCCTGCTGGGGAAGGAGCAATCTCAATGCTGGGGAGACCCAACTGCTGGGGATGTACAATCTGTTGCCCTGCAACCTGACTTGTCTTTATGGTCATAAACGGCTCTTTGAACTTTTCATCTCAAGAGGATTTTACAAAAGATCGGGCGTTCGCACTGCCCCAGGGTCTTCAAACTCTTGGAGAGATTTATCATATCTCGACATAACTGCCCCAGTCTCCATAATCCATGAAGTACATTACCTCGAAAGGGATTGTAATGACTTGAAAATACTCTTCTTTAGTACCTTGAACCTTGAGGATGTGTTTTCAATTAATCATTCTCAGGAGTGGGCAATCTCCCACGCTACAGAGGTGGCCTGCCCCAATATGAGCTTTGAAATGACTTTTCCCCTGATCCTAGAATGAATGCCCCAGAATAACTGAATTTTGGAGAGTTTTCTCGACGTGACTGCCCCAGATTAGCTACATCTTAACACGATTTACTGGGGAGATCCCACTCTACACTGAGTCTCTAGGCAGCATGCCCTTTGATATGATTGTCTTTCAGAATTTTCAAGCATCTCAACTTGGAAGGATCAAGCTTCTTGACTGATGTTCACTGTGTAAGCTGCCATTGATGTTTAGGCACATATATGCACACTGAACAAGTTATTTATGAGAATGATAATCCTAATGCAACACTTATGTTAACCTTGAAGTTTATTGAAAATACGTCGCAAAACCCTGTGAACGAATCACTAGTTGGGATGCGACCTTGATTTTTGAATGGCAAAACAATGCACACATGCAATACCAACAAGTCTTATTAGCACAACTTATAGGAGTCAGGAACGCTATCCTGTTGAAGTGCGCTTTCGGAATGAACCCTGTTTCAATTAGGACTTTTAAGGGTTGTAATGTGGTCTGGTTCACGGTTTTAGAAGAATGATTTATGGCTCAAAATTTATCGGTGCCCACCCACTCTTCGTGATGTTCTCCAGTCCTATGTTCAGTTAATCTGACCCAAACGCTCACCTCCCAAAAGGCTTATAATCTTTAAGGAACCTATGCCACCAATGGTTTGGCACCTAAGGGAGTTTCGGAATGACAGTCACCCCTTTTTATCTTGTGTCTGTAATCACACGAATTTGTTCTTATCGGGGATTTTCTTTTGTAATGCTTTTCGCTTTTTCTTTCTTTTGCTCTTTTGATCCCTAATTTTTGCCTGGACTGACTCTTTTGATTTTTTTCGATTTTGAAGTCCAGCGGGATGCCCTAACTTTTGCCTAAGTCGCTTCGACTTAGCGGGCTTTTTTCTTTATTTTTATATTCCCCTTTGAACAAAGCGTGTGACACTGGTTGTCTTACTTGCTTGACAGGGTTGTGACTGCCTCACTCCTTGGTTGTTGATGGACAACCATCATGGTTTCACATCTCTTGACCTCTTGGCCGTGGGATAAAAGGTAATGTTTCCTCGGATGCTCACTCTCCTTGAAATTTGAACGCTCGGTCAAACTAACTGACGCCTACCCTGCCCCTGGGTTAAGTATGTGGGTTTTTTCGTACGAAAGAAACTCCTACTTCAAGGCTCAAAGGGGTTAACGAGGGTCCATCTCCTTATCTCTCCAGTGTTGATGGGTTTGAAACAATGCATGTACATCCTCAACAGGGTTCTATCCAAAAATGTACCATTAGAAATCCGCGTTCTTATTTCGTCATCCTCCCTCAAGAGTTCTAAACAAGAAAATTGGTATTGCAGTGCATAAAAACATTTAAGAGTGAACACGAATGGATTACTTCAAGGAAAACATACGATGCTTTAACAAGAAATGAAAAAAACTACAAATGAAAATGCAGTAAAGAAACTGAAGGTCGCCATTGCTGAGGAAGCTTAATTCTGCCTGGACGTATTTGCAGACTGGGCGTTCATTTGAGAAAGGAGGCTTCCATTGATGTACATATCATCTTCAGTGAATACAATGATCTCGGAGTCCACCAGGTCTTGTACCTTGTGCTTGAATACATTACACTCATCAATTGTGTGCCCAAATGTTCCCGAGTGGAACTCGCACCTAGCAGTCATGTCATAATCCGGAGGAATAAGGTACGGTACGGGCGCGGTACCCCTCCTTTGAATCAGAGAGTTCTTGAGCAGATGATTAAACAGCTGACTATAAGGGATAGGAATGGGATCAAATATCCTCTTGGGCCTTCTTGGTCTCGGTTGCCCCTGCTGCTGATAATTCTGCTGTCGGTGCTGATTTGGGCGCCCAGTCTGACCATGCACTTTCCTTTCTACATTCGGCTGAGGCACAAACAAGGGTTGTGGAAGAGGTCCCTGACGCGAGGTGGATCCTTTGGCAAAAGAGGGAGTCCTCAGTCCCTTTGCAACGCTGGGAGTAATATCACTTTGTTTACCAGTGCCAACTGATCTAAACTTGATTGCCCCTGAATCAATGAGCTCTTGGACTTTGTACTTGAGCATCTTACAATCTTCAACATTATGACCAGGTACCCCTGAATGGAATTCGCACCTATCCTGGACATTGGAACCCATACGAAACTTGGTGTGTGGAGGTCCCGCAGCAATCAATTCAATTAGCTGAAACTTGAGCAAGTGCTGAAGCAACTGAGCGTATGGCATCAGAATCTAATCAAACTTCTTTTCAAGCTTTTCTGGATTAAGATCCTCAAGAAACGGTTGTCGATGAAAAAGCTCTGACGGTGGAGAGGATCCACGAGGCAATCCATGGTCTAGAGGAGACCCTAAAGAGATGGGAAGAGTAAGGACCTCTGTTGTGGAAGCGGGCACAGGACTGTCTTTCTTCTTCAACACTGTTTTTAGAATCTCCGTGATTAAACCCATCTGAGTCTTCATCTGATTGATCTCCTCCCTCAGCATCCTCTGCTCCTGGAGCATGTCTTCCCCAAATTGCCCCATCTGGCTTCGCATTTCCCTCAACTCAGCTTGAACTCGCTCCATGATCAACTCTTGCACGGCCTGAGATGTTGGAACAAGATAAGAATACCGGAGATAAACACCTGTTATGCAAAATGATTATGCAAAATGATTATGAATATGCAAATGCAAATGGACATGTTTGAAAATTCGCAGGGCGATCCACCCCTTGATTCCAGTTTAACAACAAGATATAGTGGAACCTCTGCTCATATATTAAGAAACCCAGAGAAAAGCCAAATGTCAACAATCATCAATCCAAGATATAAGTTTGAACACAAAACATAGGTCCCAACCAACAGGCCTGGTGGTGATCCCAATACATGAAAGAAAACAGAAAACTATGGCATCTCATCAAAGTTTACAAGTGTCAATCCTCCCCATCCACTATGCTTTATGCACCAATCTTGAATTTCCTTGAACAACTTTCTGGTATCGGGATGCTTCGGCCTCTGAATTAGCTCTTGAATGAGAAGGTCTCTCCTGTGTATGATCCCATCCAAGTATCGGCAATGTAACTCCCAAGCGTCTTCTTCAGAAACACCATTCACGCTAGGTCCCTTATGTCTAGATCTCTTCACTTCAGCTTGGACCTTCAGTTCCTCTATGGAGGCTATGGCTTCATTAAGTCGACCTTCGACTGCTTGTTTCTTGAATACCCCTGACAGTATCTCAGCATCTTTCTTCTTGAGCTTCAACTTCAACTCATCAATCTGGGTTAGATAACTGTCTTTCTTTCTCTTATTCTCGGCCATTGCAGTTTCTCGGTGTTCATCGAACCTGTGAATCTCCAACAAAGCCTTGTCTAATTCCTCCTTCTTCGACTCGAGAACCTTACTGATACCATCCAAAGCTTCTTTCATCCTTTTTCTGGATGCGACCATGTCAGCTAGCTCTTTTTCCGCCTTAGCAAGAAGTTATGTCTTCAATTTGGCGGTATGAATAGCTTCACCCCGCTCATGTTTCCACTGATAAATCTCTCTTTTTAGCTCACTATTTTCTTCCCGCAGTCTTTCCTTTTCAGCCCATAACCTATTATACTTCTCCAACTCAACTGTGGTAGGAGGCTCGATCATCAAAGGATACAAAGGTGGTTCCACCGGGAAGGGAAGAAGCTCCTCTTCTGCTCTATTCTTAATCCACTCTTTATAGGACGGGAAAGCCCGGTTATTACATTTCCCGAATGACATTTTACCCTTCTTGGTTACCTGTTTCCAAGCATTCACAACCTTCCTTATCATCTCTTGATCCTCGATACCATTGAAGAATAAGGACTCTCTGACATCTCGTTCTTCGGGTGGATTTTTCAAAGGATAACCAAACTGCCTGATAACAAGGGAAGGATTATAGTTAATTCCACATTTTCTCCCTATCAAGGGTACATTAGGGAATTCTTCGCACTTGTAAATAATTTCCATTCCTAGCAAGTCATGATTGATCCAAACAATGTTGTCAGCAGTCAAGCCCATAACCCTCTTTGACCATTTCAGAGAATCTTTCGTATCAACGAAAGCGCCAGATTCGGGGAGACGACTCAGAAACCAAGTAGATAAGAGTGGTGCACAACAACTCACAGTTTTTCCACGCCTATTCTCATTCTTGTAGTGAACTGAGTGATACACATCACCTAGTAAGGTAGGTATAGGGTTCTTCGAAATAAAGATTCTGACGGCATGCATATCCACCAGATCAGGAATATTCGGAAATAGGACAATCCCATAGATGCACATAGCTAGGATAGCTTGGAAAGCAGTCCAATTCTTCCCTTTGACATGTATGCAGGCTTGATCAAACAGGAACTTCAATAGGAAACCCTTAACTCCTTGTTTTTCCTCAATATTACTGTTCAGAACGGACTCACTAATATGAAGAGCAACAACCATTTCTTTTATACCGGGGTGTTCTTCAGAAAAGAAAACTATATCATGCCTGATGGGGATTCCTAAAATAAATGAGAACTCCTCCAACGTTGGGGCCAAGATGTAGTCTGGGAAAGTGAAGCAACGCAGAGACGGATCGTAAAACTGAAGAAGTGTGTGTGAATGGCATCTTTCTCATACTTGGAAATATTATGAACAAACTTCAAAAGTCTCCCATACCCTCCACTGAACTCCGTACGAACTCCGGGACCAGCCATATTGTAACGCCCACATATAATACTTGCATCAAATCTCATATTATACATGAGTTTCACTTTTGGTACTGAAATATACAATAAGTTCCTAGTTAACACATTATACACATAAATGCCTCTAATACAAAACACTAAAAGTCTAAGGCATTACATATACAAGATGTTCCAAAATGATAAAAACTAAGAACTAGATCAATACAATGATCTCAACATAACGCCATAGCGGAAGCCATGCCATCACAAAAGCTACGATTCGTAAGGAAAGTCAAATAACCTTGTCCTTACCCTTCACCAAACCTGCAGAACCTGTGATGTAAACAACAACAGTGGGGTGAGATACATCAAATCTCAGTGAGTTCCTATCTTAAAGTCCTCTCGGCTTTACAGGGTTCTAATAAACCTAACTCATGTCAAAGGGGAAAAGGGAGTGACCATGAGTACACACACATAAGTAACCACAATGGTGAGCCTGTAAACTCACACTAGTACCGAAGTACCTCCTGAGCCTGTAAACTCAAGGATTCACAATCAATAACCATACCAAGGCATCCTCTTTTCCCGTCCGCTTCTACGTCTAGAAGACGACCCGAGTCATGGATCCTCGAATTACTTGACATACGAAATGGATTCGGGAACAACGGCCTGTTAGCCGTGAACCGTCACTTATGATGGCCTGTTAACCATCACAAGTCTCTAACTGTAGGTCCCATTCGTACTAAAGCGGGAATCAAACCTGCCAAGTAATGGTGCATATGTTTCAGAGGAGCTCGAGACCCATGAAACGCACTATCAATAATAACCGGTTACGATTTCACAATACGCACGCCTCGGCCTTACTTGCACGAGCGTTGTCACTATTTCATCACACACACAACATTGTTTAGGGTAAATCCTCACTCTACCTAATTCATATTTTAACATGCATACATTGTCCACAACAATTACACACATTAACAGATAAAAGTCGACAAAATGACGATAATTCCGAAATCCTGACATAATTAAATCGGCCGACAATCTTAAAACCATTGTAATAAGAAAGTACATTTTATTATCTTTCCAACGATACCAAAAATGTTCCAATCCGAGTTACGTACAAAAAGTTACGGCATTGGAAACAAACGATCGGAAAAATAACACAACAGCAGAATTTCTGCATTTCCCCTGGCCATACGCGTATTGGCACATCCCATATGCGTATTGCCCATAATCCTCGCCCAGCCATACGCGTATTGCCCTAATCCATACGCGTATGAGCAGAGACTGGTTTTCTTTGAAAATTTTCCTTTTAAAAATCCCATACGCGTATTACCCTTGCCATACGCGTATGAGCAGAGGCTTTTTCCTTTGAAAATTTCATTTTAAAAAACCATTACGCGTATTGCCCATGCCGTACGCGTAATGCCATGCCCCATACGCGTAAGGCCATGCCCCATACGCGTATGGCCAGAGGAAAAGTGCAGAAAAACCAGCAGAAAAGTCTGCTACGGGTTTATCCAAAATCAACCCCAAAATCCCAGTTTGACCAATCTCAAAGCATCAAAACATGTTATAACATAACAATCAGTATAACATACAATCACACATTGAATTTTAGCAGTTAGATTCATGATTTCCTTCAAAATACTCAATTTCCACAATTTCCAATCTAACTCTAAACTCAAAATAAACTCTACCCTAAAGAGTCTAACTAGAACCCACCTGGACAACAAGATGAGGAGACTGATACTGAGATGAAGAGATGAAGAACAGATGATCTTGAGCTCTTAGAGAAATTTTCTTCTCTTCCTTTCCTTCTCTTCACTTTTCCTTTCCTTTTCTTTCCCCAATGTTCTATGTTTATCAAATAAGGAAATGGAAAAGAAAATATACATATTAATATTAATTGGTCATACCACTAATTATCCAAATTAGCTCAAATGCCCCAATTAATAAAAACTCAAAGTTAAATACTATTAATTAAATCAATACTGAGTTCGTCAGTTTACTCTAATTATTTCCTCTAACAATTGCTCAGAGTACACCGGAACCCAGTTGATTATAATAATATTAACTAGAGCGTTTATAAATTTACCGGGTATTACATCCTCCCCCCCTTAAATAGAAATTCGTCCTCAAATTTAGAAGATTTCCTGAACAGATGCGGATAAGAATCTCGCATTTCCGATTCTAGTTCCCACGTAGCATCACCCGGAGGCGTCATATCCCATTACACCTTAACAAGTGGAATATCTTTGTTCCTTAACACTTTTGTCTCTCTTCCCACAATACAACTCGGTTGTGGTTCAAAAGTCAAATCCGCTTCTATTTCCACCGATTCGGGTAGAATTGGCTGAAAAGGATTAGGAATAAACTCACGGAGCTGAGATACGTGAGAAACATCATGCATTTCAGATAGAGAGGGTGGTAAGGCTAATCTGTATGCAACTTCACCAATCCTTTCTAAAATCTGATACAGTCCCACGTATCTCGGACTTAATTTGCGTGACTTAAACGGTCCTCTCAATCGCAATCTCGGAGTAACTTTCAGATATACATGATCACCTTCCTCAAATTCCAAAGGTCTCCTACGATTATCCGCATAACTCTTTTGACGATCTTGTGCTTGTTTAACTTTCTCACGGATCCTTTGAATCTTTTCTGTAGTCTCTTGAATAATCTCGGGTCCCAAAATTCTATCTTCGCCAATTTCAGCCCAACACAAAGGTGTTCTACATTTTCTCCCATACAATGCTTCATATGAAGCCATACCGATGCTCGCATGGTAACTATTGCTATAGGAAAATTCAATTAACGGCAAAAGTTCTTTCCAATTTCCCCTACTCTCTAGCACACAAGCTCTTAACATATCCTCCATCGTTTGTATTGTTCGTTCAGTCTGACCCTCCGTTTGAGAATGATTCGACGTGCTCAAACGCAAATTCGTACCCATAGCTTGTTGGAACGCCTTCCAAAAACCTCGAAGTAAACTTCGGATCTCTATCGGACACAATATTAGAAGGAACACCATGCAATCTCACAATCTCAGCAATAAACAACCTTGCAAGATGACTTTCCTTATAAGTAGTCTTCACGGCTAAGAAATGCGCAGATTTCGTTAGTCGGTCTACAATCACCCAAATAGAGTCATAACCACCTTGTGTACGGGGTAAACCCACTGCAAAGTCCATAGAAATACTATCCCACTTCCAAACTGGAATATCCAAAGGTTGCAACAGACCGCCCGGTCTTTGGTGTTAAATCTTCACCTGTTGGCACACCGCACATTCTGACACATATTCCGCTATATCCTTTTTCATCCCAGACCACCAATAATCCTTCTTTAAATCCTGATACATCTTCGAAGAACCAGGATGTATCATAAAAGTACATTTATGAGCTTCTTCTAAAATCTTCCTTTTTAATTCATCATCCTTCGGAACACAAATCCGTTGATTAAACAGAACAATCCCATCTGTTGCTCGTGTAAGGCCCGGTTGAAGTAACAACTCTTGTAACTCCTCCTCTAATATTTGTTTTTGTTGAATCTCAACTCTTAAGGTAGAATTGACATTCAAATTTCCCATAATCACACCATTCGGAGTCCACACAAACTGGAGATTAAGATCTCTAAACTTTTCCAACAACGAATACTTCAATTCTAAGTCATAATCGTTTAAGTACTCCATCCACCTTCTTTGTCGCATATTCAACTCTTTTTGGTCAAATAAATACTTCAAACTTTTGTGGTCACTGAACATTTCAAAGCGTACACCATACAAATAATGACGCCACACTTTCAGTACAAACATCACGACTGCTAGTTCCAAATCATGAGTTGGATAATTCTTCTCATGAACTTTCAACTGTCGAGAAGCATAAGCTACTACTTGACCGCCTTGCATCAGAACACCCCCTAATCCCCTCTTAGAAGCATCACAGAATACTTCGTAAGAGTTGTTAGGATCAGGAATAATTAATACTTGAGCACTCGTCAAACTTTCCTTCAATCTCATAAAACTTTGCTCACAACCCGAATCCCACTCAAAAGCAAAATCCTTCCGAGTAAGTTTCGTCATTGGTAAGGCCAATTGAGAAAAGACCTTAATGAATCCCCTATAGTAACCAGCCAATCCCAAGAAACTTCTGACCTCTGAAGCATTTCTCGGTCTCTCCCAATTAATCACTGCTTCTACCTTCGACGGATCTACTGCCACACCACCCTGAGATATAACATGTCCGAGAAAATTAACTTCCGACATCCAACACTCACATTTACTTAACTTAGCAAACAATTGCTTCTCTTGCAATACCGATAAGACAATCCTCAGATGTTCTCCGTGCTCTTGTGGAGTACGAGAATAAATAAAAATGTCGTCAATAAAGATTACCACAAATTGGTCCAAGTAAACCTGAAATATTCGATTCATGTAATCCATAAAAACAGCTGGAGCATTAGTCACACCGAAAGGCATCACTAAGAATTCGTAATGGCCATAACGGGTTCTAAATGCAGTTTTTTGGTACAT